>OX940941.1:9233086-9875083 GCA_954870645.1 Agrotis clavis
TGTTTCAGATACCATAGTAAAATATTAGTTTTACTCAATATTAATATTATTATCGGAGTATTATCAGTAAATTATCATAGGTATACATTTTCATAGCATTTTCCTAGAAAACATGCTTAAAGTAACAAAATTTCAGCGCGTGTAAATGAAGCTTAATTATAACAAAATACTAGGTGGGGCTACCTCCCTAAATAATTACCTATATCACAAAGGCGAGCAATTCTTTGATTCGCCTACAAAGCATTTATCGGTTCATTATGATTTTCATTAATGGGCATTATTACCCGATATATCTTTATCAGGGATTATTATCCGATGATTTATTTGACTTAATCAAATGAAATAATATTTTAAGTAATGTCTCTGGGGCAATTGCGAATAGGAACTGTAATGATTTATATTGGAATTGGACTTTAGGTCAATTGCAATTAAGTAAATTTTTAGTGATCAAAATAATTTTAGTTTTAGGTTACGATGACTGCTTTCCTTCAAGTGGGTAATACGCTATTTTGTCGTAATATTGGCATAAAAAAATGTATGTAGTAAATTATTTTCACAATTATGATAATTGTTTATTGTAGACCGTCCAAGTATGAAAAAGTGTAAAATCATGATAATACGGTGACCCGGGCATGGTCATGATCGGATGGCGAATCACCCATTTCTTGCCGTCCGCATGTGAGCGTCATCAAACCTTTAGTAAATTTGCGGCACAGTAATTTAGAGTCGTTGCCCAGCAGTGGGATACTAAAAATGAACAGCAATAGTAATATTACTTCTGTTTACTTTGCCCCTTACCACAATATTTCGCCTCACATTCAAAAAAACATTAACACCCAAAAACAAAAAAACATAACTGCCGTACAAACAAAACTCAAACCAACAGCACGTACAATACAAGTCAATCAAGCTGTCAATTAGGTCTAAGTTTCCGTGCGCCCATTAAAGTTGACCCACAAAAAGGTTTACCTAGTAAACATCATTTGATACAATAACTTCTTCAACTTCAACTTAGTTTGGTCCCGAACTATTTGATTCTGAGCCTAAAACTTTGGGACTTCGATTTGGGCAGTACCTGAACACTAGAAAATTGGTCTTTTGGACTTACGAAGTTTTATATTTCATCCTTGTTTATGACTTTCCAACGTATCTTGTTCCCGAACTATTTCAGTTCGCCGCGCACTTATAGGTTTAGTATTTTTCCTCGGCGCCCCTTATGTAACTGAGGTTTGGTATTTTGTTTCCGCGCCCTACCCAGTCGATACCAGGTGACAATGATCATCATCATCAGCCGGAAGACGTCCACTGCTGCACATAGGCCTTCCCCTTAGACCGCCACGCCGAACGACAATTCGCTACTTGCATCCATCGGTTGCCCGCGACTCTCATGATATCGTCAATCCACCTCACTAGCTGCACTCCGTGAACGGGCGGACTTATAAGGTACTGTACTGTCTGCTTTTTTTACTGTATCAAAATGGGTCCTCCTAGGTCCCAGGGTAGAGCTGAAGGAACTGTCTTGACTTCAGACTCGTACTGACTAAAATCCACGGTGATCAATAGCCCTTTAAGTTCTGGGACCACGGTTACCTGATGAGACAGTACCGCGGCCCGGGTATTGTCTGCCTACGCTCATAAGAAAAAGGGCGTGAATGTATGCTTAAGTGCTATTATCGTCATTCTATCTATTTCGTGTCATTTGTGTATCTATTTGTGTGTGTGTTCATGTGTGTTTGTGTCTATCGTGGTCCATTTGCGCCAAATAAATGTTTTTTCTTTCTGTCTTTCTATTTTTCTAAAATGAACAAATATAACTGTCTCCAAATGAAACTTCGGAATAAAGCAATCAAAAGTGAAATTGCAAAATATTAAAGTGTAAATTGGAGTTTTTAACTTACTTGCAATAGAAGTGATGAAAGAAATTTAAACTCAAAATTGAGTTAGATTAAAATAAATTGTTAAAATAATCACAAATTTAAACGAACGATTTAAAATAGACCTTAACCATAAAAGTATTAGAACTTTCATTCCCTTTATTTTAAGTCGCAAGAATTTTATCTAAACCCGTAACCCGTTTATTCAAACGGTCCTATAATATAATTGCTCTTTGGAGTCGCAAACTACGGGTACTATTCGCAGGTATGCAAGCAATTTTCGACCTAATAACATTTAATTGCCCAATACCCTTGTCGAAGATTGCAAGCATTCAGAATGCGAATGTTATGTTCTCATTTTATTAAATCATCAATTGAATCAGCCGGTGCTTTGTCGTTGACAATTGACCTCGCACTGACAGCTTTTGAAGAGTACTCTTGTGATTTTCGAATTGAATGTGAAGATATTATAATAAATTTTTAATAAAGCATACGTTATTTTAAACGAAGCTTACTATGGCTTTAGAACAGCAAGTCTAAATGTCAAATTGAGGATTAATATTTGAATATTTTTTTTGTTACATTTTCTTAAAAAGGCTTCAGTACGGATTTTTAATGAAAACAGTTCCTTTTATTTTTTCATGATTCCGTCATTGGATCCTGATCGGATTCCTATGGGACCATCTGTGAAGTAAACTCAAACAAAAGACGATTTTCAGTGCAGGCTTCGTTCCCAAATCTGTCCAGCCAGGCTACATCTAAAATACGGGGAACAAATTAAAAAAAAAAATTCAAACGAATTGAGAACCTCCTCCTTTTTTCAAAATCCTTTAAAAACATTTGGAACCATCAAAGCAGTAAAACAAATACATTTATGATATATCTTGAATTGGTCCTTTATTTCAAGCTCATAAAGCTTACAATCAAAATTTAGTGGGCCATAAAATTATAATGTACTGTGGTTTATGATAAGTGGTATTTATGTGAAGTTCGTTTATGAATGGTATATAATTTTAAATTAACGATCAATTCGAAATAAAAGGAATCATTAGAATTGGTTTTCATTATTTGTATTATGCAAAATGTTGCTGATTCAGGTGGCTCGCTGCTTATATAGCTTTGGTGTATGACTATATTGACTATTGTTTTAATTGAAGACAAAAAGTTTAATTCATGTAGCTAAAATATTCTTAAATGTTTAAAATCTATATATATCGCAGCTCTGGCTTCTAAGATACAAACGCAGCCTAGTTTAGGGAAAACAGTCTTGTTATTAGAAAAATAATTTATAACAGTTACTGAAATCCATTTTACTAAACTAAGAAAGTGGTTATAAGGCTAAACCAAAAAGAGTTTTATTGTTTGAGTTGTACGTAGCTTAATTTTTTAGCATGACTTTTCACATTTTTGACGTCAATTAAGAAAGAAAATCAAATAGTTCCTCGTTCGTACATTAGATGCGTATAATACTTACAAATAAGCTGTAAATAAAATACAGAAATCTTGTGATAACGCCTCTAGTAGCAGACCACTTATTTCACGTCGCGAAAGACTTTTCTATGAAACTAACCGAAATTACTCTCCTCACAACTCAATGTATGCTCATCTGGCTTCAACCTAAGTTGTAATTGCAACAGGGTTCAATATTAATTATCCTCATCGTTATTTATAGACGGCACGTTTAGCGCAGTAGCTGACCGATCGACTGATGTGCAGCGTATCACGAGTTTGATTCCCGCACGGAACAAATATTTGTTTGATCGATGTTCCGGGTCTGGGTGTTTGTGTATGTTAGTTTATATGTATATAAACACAACCACGTTACAGAAGAAATTCTTAGTGTGGCGCAATGTTTTATTTTTATTTGTACCTGCCTTTTTTTGCGTGGTAAAATCATCAAATGAGTCCTTCCACCCCGGGCAGGGCGGGAGGGGCTGTCAGACTTGTACTGACTAAAATCCACGGTGTCCTTCAATAGCTCTTTATGTTCCGGGGTCACGGTAATGAGATAAGTCCCACGACCCCGGCACGCTTTGGCCCTCTAGAGGGGGGCCCCGTCATCATGCTGACACTCTTTGAGGCGCGAGCGGAACACAACGCGCCGTCGACCCGGGCATGGTTCATGGTCGGACAGCGAGTCGCTCTACCTGACAGCTATAATGAAATTATGTAGGTAAGAACCTACTTGCTCTTAATCGTAACACTTACTTGCAAACCACGTACCAAGGATTGTTTCACCACTAATTGAAACTGCCTGATCAATTAATGATAATTCATGTAATTCAATTAATATGCATGAAATACTATAGCGCTATAATTGTACAGCTAATTGTGTTATTTGAATGTCTATTCACGGATAACTGTTTTGGATCGTGTTACAAACTGTCCCTTAGGTACGGCTGGGTCTAAAAGGATCAAAAGTTTTATTGTTTTGGTTTTGTAATGGCACACAATTTGTCTGAATAGTCTCATTGAATTTTATTTGCATAACTGAGCTAGTTCGAAAAATTCAAACATAAAAATAAAATTAAATAAGTAGGTATGAAATTACTTTTGGCGTACATGCTCAAAGATAATTAAAATGTTTTTATAAAGAACTAGCTGACTCCGCGAAATTCATAGCGCCACAGAATCAATACTACTACACTACTAATACTACTTAACTACATCATTTGTTACAAAAAATGTGATAAATGAAGAACCGCTCGACCGATTTTGTGCAAACTTCACATAAACCATCTACTAAATAGTCCGAACAAAGCCTGAACATTTGGTTTGGATAGATGATCCCGTTCTTGAGTTATAAAATTACAACGAAAAGTGGCACTGATTTTTATATATTATATAGATGTGGAATATAAAATGTGGTAGGCCCACCAGCATCGGGAACAGGGAGCGAAGATCTTGAGAGAGGAACCTCCTAACAATACGCGCCATGTCCATGAGTACTGCTTTCTGAATCAAGCACTTTATCCAGCTGCCAAGTAAGAACCTCCTCAGATGTTGATAGAGGCTCTTATTTATTTTTTATAATTACAACAAGAAGGACCAAAGCCAAACAAACTATTTAATCAAATTATATCAAACACATTTTTTACCTCACTTTCATGCATTCTTCTCACAAAAAAAAACATTCCAACAATACGAGTTATAAATTCGATTCGTCAAAAGGCTAAGGAAAGAATTATAGTTTTGGAAAAATATATTGGATAATATTGTATTAGTATATTTTTTAGGGTTCCGTAGTCAACAAGGAACCCTTATAGTTTCGCCATGTCCGTCCGTCCGTCCGTCCGTCCGTCCGTCCGTCTGTCCGCAGCTTAGCTCAGAGACGCCCAGTACTAGAAAGCTGTAATTTGGTGTAAATATACGGATTTGTTGTACCGAAAAAGTGGTAAAATAAAATCTGGTAAAATATTTTTTTTTAGGGTACCTCCTGTACACGTAAAGTGGGGATGTTTTTTTTTTCTCGCGTACCCCTTAGTGTGGGGTATCATTAAATAGGTCTTTAAAAATATTGATAGTTTTCATTAACAATTTTTTGATAAAAAGATTCGTTTGTGAAATATTAAGCTTTAAAGTGCAAATTTTTGCTCGACTCGAGTGTCCCCCCCTCTACCAGCTAAACGGTTATGTTTGAGGGTGTGAAAAAAATCACAATAGTAGCATATATAACGAAGTTTAAAAGAAAATTATCATGACTAAGTAGGCTTTACAAGTTTATAAACTTATAAAACGTACTTGGATAACATATTTTCCTAAACAAAATGTATCGGAGAACATGTACTTCAACTGCAAATGTAAGTTTGTCAACTTTATTTTTACAGCTATAATAGGTGGGTGTGTTTTGGGGATAGGTAGGTTTTTACTGTCAACTATTTTTAACTAAATTCAAAAAATGGAGGAGGTTCTCAATTCGTCGTAATCTTTTCTTTAAATGTATTTTCCCCGATTTCTCAAAGACGCCTGGACCGATTTTGAAAATTCTTCTTTTTAAAATTAAATTCAGCGAATCAGTTTAGTTAGTTCGCATAAGTATTTTGATGGGCAACTACGGAACCCTACACTGTGCGTGGCCCGACACGCACTTGGCCGGTTTTTTTAATAATGCATACATAAGCACTACTTCCTTGGTATCATTTAATAGTTGTCTGGGAGATAATGCTATTTGTGATTTTGTGCAGAAACATGAATTATTTCATCTGTCTACATTTCTATCTTTACCGAGACATTGGGATGTCAATGAAAAACGCACTAATCCAATAAACAATTTGACCTCTACTCTTGGCTATATAATTATATTTTATGTAGGTGCTTACATAATAAATCAAAATAACGGTTCTTCAATTCAACTCCAACTAATCAAAATCATAATTAGCGAGGCTCGTTAAGTTCTGAGATATGATCACGTCTCAATTATAATTTAACACTGAAGACTTATATCATGAATATTAATAACTAAGAAAACATATTAACATTTCTCTCACAATTTTAACATAAATACTAAGGCTTTTATAACTTACTAGCTACTGCTAGCGGCTTCGTCCGCTACAACTCGAGAATTATCACACGGGCAAATAGAATCGGTAAAAAACTACCCTATGTGTTTATCCAGATAACAAACTATCATCATCAGCTGGAAGACGTCTACTGCTGAACATAGGCCTACAAACTATCTATGCACCAAACCGAATTTCAATTTTTTTAAATCCAAATCCGTTAAGAAGGTTTTGCATGCGTTTATAATATCGATGCCTTCCGGCCAAAAGGGGATAAGCGACATTTTTTGCGAAATCGACTTATATATATGGTTAGAATCGGCTTTTTTTTCTGCGTCTAATGGTCTAAGTTTCATGGCTCTAGGACAAACTTTTTGTCGCTTAGGCGGTAAAGGAATTGAGGTTCTGACACTAAGTTTTTCGTCATAAACGACAGTTATTTTTGGTGTATTTTGTATTATGGTGGTTGGATAAAAATAATATTTCAAAACTGTGAGATAAGCAATTTTGGCATTGAATGTTTTTTTTTTTACTTGAACGTTAAGTAGTTTGGGCTGTAAATACTTTTTTGTAAAAAATACATTATTCAAATTTTGCTTGAATCTTTGTTTACCAAACTTTCGGTTAGGATATTAGGGCAGTTTTTTTGGATAAAATATATGTCATTTATTACATTTAGGCCTCATTTCCGTGACTTTATTTGGCGCTTATTTTTATTTTCCCTAGTCACCAAATCAATCATCGAAGGCGCTTAGGATAAATCAGCAAAACGAATGTCGCCTGTACAATTGTCGCTTACCCTTTTTTTCCCTCCCAAAAAAAAAATTCTGGTATGGTGGTTGGATAAGATGATAAATCAAAGGTTTGGCGGTTAGCTTACACAAGAATGGCAAACAGCATCGGTTATCTCTCTCTTTCGTTGGAACAAAATGTTGTTAGCGTTCCGCAGCGATCATAAAGTCTGTATACGACCACGGCGTAAGCACCACCGTGCTCGTGAGTCATTTTGGCCCAAAGTTTTGTAAGGAAAATAAAACGGGAAGTTTATTTAATAGACTTTATGTTCATCTTCTTCTTCGTCGTTTCACTCTTGGCAGAGTGGTCGTGGTCGTCATTTCAGCTGTTAGTGGCGCGCCTAACAATACGCCGCCATTCCTGCCTGATGGCCGCCTTTCTGGTGCAGACGTGCAGGGAACTGTCCACAGCCGCTTTTATTTGATCCGTCCATCTCATAGGCGATCTACCTCGTGCTCGGGTGCCTTCAACTTTGCCCTGCACCACTAGGCGCTCGATGGACTCGTCGCCACGCCGGGATACGTGACCAAAGAATGTCAGGATTCGAGCTTGCACAATGGAAGACAGGCGCTGCTTGATGTTAAGTTCCTGCATTATGGAGACGTTAGTGCGGAATTCATTCCACGATACCCCAAGCATTCTCCTCCAGCACCACATTTCGAGAGCGTCTATCTTCTTCCGCTCGTTCTCACGCAGGGTCCACGTCTCCGCAGCGTAGAGGAATATGGGGAAAATAAGTGCTCTGACAAGTCGAATTTTTGTGGCTTTCGTTATGGTTCGATTCCTCCATATTTTCTTGAGCTTGTCCATGGCAGACCTAGTAATCGCCATACGACGTTTTATTTCTTCTACGCACCCCCCATTGTTTGTGATCAACGCTCCCAGATAGATGTATGACTGGACCACATCACAGTTCGCAATTTGGGTGACTTCTGGCGAGTTGTTGTTGACACGGTCGACAATCATCATCTTCGTCTTCTTGCGGTTAATTTTAAGGCCAAATGCGAGGCTGGTACTTTCCAGCTTGCGCAGCAGATCTTCTATGTGGCGATTACTAGTAGCAAAGAGAGTGGTATCATCCGCGTATCGCAGGTTCGAGATCCTCAAGCCACCGATTGCAATACCGTCCGTCCAGTCTTCGAGAACAATTCTCATTATGAGTTCTGTGTATATATTGAACAGAAGGGGAGAGATTATACACCCTTGACGGACTCCTGCACTGGGGTGGAAATGACTCGACAGTACGTCATCTGCTCTTACTGACGCTGTTCCGTCCTCGTATAGACGCCTTAGGAGGTGAACAAGATGTCTCGGCGTGCCCATGTCCAGCAAGGTCTTCCATAGTACGGTTCATCTATGACTGTATTATTCTACTTAGTTATTTTAGGTTACATAAGAAAAAAGTTATTCTTTTGCTACCTTGTTCCGACGATACCGAATAGTTAAATAAGTAGGACCTACAGTTTAGTTTTTCAGTGCTTTTGTTTTTTTGTTGGCTAGTATATACGGCTGAGAAACATGATCAAGGGTTCGAATCCAAGGTTGGGCCAGCAAGGAGTTATTGGGTTTTGTGATGAATTCTCTGCAAAAGAGTTAATCTTGTGCCTCATCTGACCCTTCTTTATCACGGTTAAATCATCGAAGGAGTCCTCCCAGGGCGGTACCTACGGGAAGGACTAAAATCAACAGTGATCCTTCAATAGCCCGTTACGCTCCAGGGTCACGGTTACCTGATTAGACTATCCCGCGATCCCGGCAGGCTTTGGGTCTCTAAGGCCTTGGTCGCGGGACTAACGAATACCGTGACCCGGAAACGTAAACAGCTATTGAAGGAGACCGTGGATTTTAGTCAGTACAAGTCTGACAGTCCCTCCTGCCCTGCCCGGGGTGGGAGAACTCATTTTATGAATTTACCACGCTAAAAAAATTAAAAGGGGCCCCCTTCAAATTAACGGCAGCTCTTTGAGGCGCGCGTGGAACACGAAGCGTTACGCGCCTACAGTGACCGATCGGAAATCACCTCGCGACGTCCGATGCCATGGGCATCTCCCGCAGCGGTTAGGTTGTGAGGTGGAAGCTGTTCTCTCCCTCTAGGTACCCGATACCTTCTTTGTTAACATGACAGCTTCGTAGAAGGAGGCGACCGCTTCCCATTCCGTTTCGCCCCGCAGCATGGCCTCGACCAATACCGGGCGCTAGAGGTATGTCGCCTCCGTGAGGACACAGCGGTGCTATGCCCAAGCTGGGCAGTCCTGCACCGGATGCTCCTCCGTGTCCTCCGTGCGGTCCCCACATTGGTGACACCCAGGCTTTTATTCTTCCCAATCAGACACAGGAAACTCCCGAAACATCCATGTCCGTTGAGGACCTGTGTCAGGCAGAAGGTGAGGACGCCGTGGTGCCTATCCAGCCACTCCTCAAAGAGGGGTCTTACGTTTTGTCATAACTAAGAGTAGTCCATAAGTATGAATTGCAGCATAGATGTATAACTATCAAGACTAACTTACAATAAATAACTATTGTTTTGTGTTATTCTTTAAAATGAAGACAAAGAAAAAGAGAGATTGAGCATAATATCTTTTTTTTCATATCCGCATCTTAGTAAATGTCAGTTTAAAAACTTAAAAAGTAGACCTTTTTAAGTTTTTAAACTGACATTTACTAAGATGATCTACGTATTTAAGTGTGTCTGTATAATTTTATAAGAATTAAACACAATGTGCTTTCGCGTTGTTTATAAAAGTGCTAATTATATTTCTTGTTGTTACGTAACTTATTACAATTTCCTTGTTCGTCTCTCATTAACCAATAGCCGGTTATATCATATTGGCTGCACTAGATGAACCGAAAAGTCACAGGTATGCTCTTTTTCTTCAATAGAAATAAAACGAATGGTGCACTTAAATCATTTAGGTTGGAACTCAATCATCGAGTTGTTTTCATTTAATACGTTTTGTCCTGTTAGTGAAATCGGGTCTATTTGAGGGTAAGCGACACTAAATTGTGTTAGGAGTGTGATTTATTGTAATTAATAATGCCATTTCGTAGAGACATAATCAAAAGCTAAATGGGTAAATTTTGAAACTTTTGAAACTTACAGAAAATTTTATATGATTTTTTTTCACTTTTTTTGAACTTTAAACTACTCTCCTGTAAAGTTTGTAAAGTGGCGGTTATCCCCTTTTGGCCGGAAGGCATCGATATTAGTAAGTTCTCTCGTTAATTAACATAGATACTCGTACCAAGATAAATTATAGAACCAGGCGTTACTTTGCGTAATTCCGCGACATTAAATGTTATGAAAAATAATTATCTAGTTTTAATTTAGTGTCGCGGAATTAAAACTAGATATTTTCATAACATTTAATAGATACCAAGGTTTTCATAACTTACCAGCTTATCAAAAATTATTTTGAAGAAATGAGCGCCTGGGATTGAAAAGTATCCAGAAATATAATAATACAGTTCCTTGTCTACTTGAATGTTAAATTTTACCGAAATCCTAAGGCTGTTGAAACAGATTCACATATATTTTCTAACTAGCTGTGGTCAGCGGCTATGCCCGAGCCTGAATAAAAACTACACCCTATTACATTTTATGAGCCAAACATCAAAATCAAGATTGAGTAACATACATCCATCAATACAAACTTTAAATTAATAATAAATTACTTGGATTTACAATAATAACATGGATTATGAAGAAACTCTAAAACAAAATCTTACAACTTGTATTTAGAGAGGATGGATGGATGTTTGTCACTCTATCGCATAAAATAACAGAACGAATCTAAATAAACGTAACTTGATACACAGATAAGTTTATAACCAAGATTAACATAATAAATTTTTTATCCCTGTAATGCGATCTCAAGGAATAACTATTCCCGAATCCACTCGAGCGAAACTGCGGACTTTAGCTAGTAAACCTTAATATTTATAACGACCTGTCAACTCTACCTAAAAACAAAATAAAACTTCGAAAAAAAGTGCCTTAGAGACTTGAACCCTTGTCTTCGAATAACCCTACTAAAACCCGGGTTCTTCCTTGCGGGTGATACAAAAAATGACACATTATTATTCTTAGCTCGCGTCGACAACTATTAAGATAAAGTTTAGTACATTAATAATGACGGTGAAGGGTTGAAGTTTTCTTGAAATTACCTACCAGAAAATTATAGATTGTTGTAAGTAATTGCCTTCGGGAGGCGGGGAGGAAACGAGTTAGGATGATTTTATTTGCGACTCAAAGCTTTAGGAATCAATCGAGGCCTTTTGTAGAAAAAATATGTTAGGTACCTATTTAAGTTATTATTGCCAATGTTCTTTATTTTAAAGTCGAATACATCTTTGGCGACACTGTCATAATGTAAGACAAAAATACTTTACGTCAGTTGTCGATGACTAAAGAGCACTGTATTTTATTTGACAAAACTAATTGTCAGTGTTTGAAAATATTTATTTTTTTATAAAAAAATAAAAATTCGAACTTACCACTGTCCACAAAACAACACTAAACACAATAAAAAAAAAGAACTCACAATGTCAACCACATCACAAAAATTTAAATTTCATAAATTACAATCGTCAGGTAAATCGACACACGTTTACCGATACAATTTCTATGTAAATCGTCCCGTTTCTCAATCACAACGCTGTAAATCCAATTAATAAGCTCACGTTTATTCGTCAATTATCGGAATTGGTACGTTCATTCGTTCGGCGGCGACACGTGCGCACGGTACGGCGACCGAACGGAGACTGAAAATGAAAATGCGTTCTGCCGACATTCTGGAACGATTCAAGCTGAGCGTTGCATACCACTACCGTGTGCACTGCTGCATGTTTTTGAATTTCGAATCACTAAAAAATTTTTGTCTTTGGTACCAGTCCTCTTTTAATACAAAACTCTTTTGATGACATCGTGTTTACGGACAAAAGGGATTTTTGTGAACATAACATGATTATTTCATCGCTTTATGAGAGTATACGTACGAGTATTATGTATGTATCGTCACGTTTTTCCTTGCTGAGTAAATAGGGCTTCAATCCCTTTTATTAGTAGTTCGTTTGTATTGTGTGAAAAACATACAATAACATGGGGAAACTTTTGTGTGTTATCTGTATTCATAAGTTGGCAACTCTTATTCCGAGTTAAGTGGGAGGGTATTTAGTAACCAATTAAGAACTTTATCGTTTATCTGAGTGAGGCTGTGTTTTGGTGGTCGTAATGAGTGGTTCATAAGGTTTAGTATTGTGTAGCATAACTTACGTCCATAACTTCATTCGCATTCCATCTTCGAACTTCCGTTTGACCCGTTCAAGGGTTGAGTTTCGGAAAATCTTTTCTCAAAACATTTTACGAACAGAATTTCTTTCATTGGCACCCTTGTATCTTATTTTGTCTTATCTGTAAGATAGTGTCGAAACAATTTTATAATTAGCAGAAGTTAGATCGATATATAAAGTTATCGAATTTCGATGACAGTAAACTAATGAGGGGTGCTACGAGCCTACGAAACTTCGTAGACTCGTAGCACACAGGTGCTACGCCAGCGTAGCAAACAATATTTTTTAATATTCTTTTTTTTAAAGGTTTTCTGTAATTGATATAATACATATTTTGCACGTGCCCAAAAATAAGTTTTTCAAAGAAAATACCTAAGAACGTCACAAAGAAAAATTGAATTTATTTTTGAACTAACTATTTTAATAAAACTCTTGAAGTGATCAAATCAATTACAAACTCAGTTGCTGAGTCCTAAAAATTTATTTTCAAAGTGAAATAAGTTTATTCATTAAATAAGTTTAGTTAGTTTCTTTTTTTAATCACTTGGAAATAATTAAAGTACTAAAATAATTGCCTACATTTTGCTCTTAATTTTTCGAAATGAGGTCAGGACACGCTTTGTGCGCGGTTCGTAATGAGATATTATTACGCTTAAAAAGGTTTCTTTTGTGATTTATTTTTGCTATAAGTAACAATTTTTATTTAATATGGTAGGTAAGTCAGACTCCCTTATTAACCAAAGTTGCAAGACTGTCTTAAAAATTTACAGCGGCACTTGAACGCAAAGGCAACTGAAGAAGCAAATTGAAATTCTTCTGCAAACCAGTCATGCTAGCGAAGGAGGAGGTGGAATGCGTGAGGGAGAGGACAACCTCCATCTCACGACTCTGCCACCGCGGGAGACGCCCACGGCAGACCGTAGGCGCGGGCATACGGACAGCGAGTATTGGATGTCTCGGCGTCCGATCATGGACCATGCCCGGGTCCACGTTGCGCCTAAAAGAGCAGCAATCTGACGGGGCCTTCATATAGGGCCAAAGCCAGCTGGGGTGATGGGACTGTCTAACTCTGACCCTGAAACGTAAAGGGTTATTGAAGAATCACTTACCCCCTTATTAATAAAACGAGAATTAAAGTTACGCCAAGGTTAATCCTTAAAAATGTATGGTTAGTCCGAAGATTATCCTGGTTGTAACTTTAGTCCACGTTTATTAATAAGGGGGCATGGGTTTTAGTCAGTATGAGTCTCTTCCACTTCACCCAGCACAGGAGGACTTATTTGATGGTACATAAATCTATAAAAAAGGCTTATAAAAAAAGGGGTTAAGCTAAAAATAAGACCAAAGTAGGACGGGATTTCCTCTCACACGGTTCACACGTTTCAATGAGAAACTTTTGTAGGACAAATCTATTTACATTGCTGTAGGGTTTTACTTAGTTTGTATTCAATTCTGTTGATATTTTCTATTTTAAGTTCGTTTTGAAGATTTACATAACTGAGAGTAGCTTATTTCTTTACTTGACAGATACCTATTGTTTTTCTTGACCTACAAGAATAAATTCCATAACTCGTAATTCTGTATCATAATCAGCTGGAAGACGTCCATTGCTGAACATATGCCACCCCCATAGATCGGCAGACTGAACGACCACAATTCGCCACTTGCATCCATCGGTTGCCCGCGACTCTCACGATGTCGTCGGTCCACCTATTAGGAGGCTTGCTTATACTGCGTCTTCCGATTCGAGGTCGCCACACGAGAACTTTTCGTCCCCATCGGATATCAGTTCTACGAGCGATGTGGTTTGCCTGTCTGTGGTTGGCAGATGTCACAATATCTTCACATTTTGGGTTCTAGAACTTGTCGTTTTACCCACGGTGCTTTCTTTCCGTTTTGAGAGTAGTGGTGATGAAATAAATAACATAAAGTAATGCTCCTGGCTTGGTTCGAACTCAGCCAGGCGAATATGTTTATAAACATTAAAAAAACTTGCCCCAATCTAAAAAAATCTCATGTAATGTGGTTGTATAAAAACACTTAAACGTACGTGCATAAATAAGTACAAGTTTCCTCGTAATTACCTTTATCGATGTCACTGATAGTGGTGAACTTACAATTGAATCACCAAATCCCTAACCTGATCTTATTACAGCCCACCCCATCCCTAACCGGGAATTATTCCCGTTTTGCGCAATTCCCTCCACCGAAACGCGGGACCATTAGCCGATTTTGCCCATTTGCTATGTAAATACAGGTGGAAAATGGAAATGCTCATTCTGTGCCAATTACTACACTAATGATGACAAAAACTTCCACGTCCTAATTTGATGTTGGTTAAATGCTTTATTTTGAAACCTTTTTGTTGATGATTAGAGTAAATATTTGCAGAGGGGTTGTTGTAATTTTGGTACATAGTTAATTTACCACATTTTTTGAACATCATACATTGAAAGAAAATTCGCCATAGGTAGGTACATAATATGTTAAGGTTATTGTTTTGCCACTAGTAAGAGATGTTGGATATACATCAGCAGAGGGTCTGCTTTTGCTGAAAAGAAATCTTACGCTTAATTTTATTTCACTACAGAGCAAGAGATTTTGATTCGTGGGAACAACAAGGTGGATTTTTAGTCAGAAGTCAAATGTCTGATCATCACTTCCGCTTCATTGAGGGTAGAAGAAGAATTTTATGATCTAGAAAACAGGGAGTAAGAAATAAAATAATTTCTACATACTTTCATATAAAGCACGAGATAGAACAGTTACACACTATGCTACCGAAAAATCATCGATAAAATCAAATCATTTTGAAAATCGTTACAGAAATACAAATTTTATATAACTCTTATACGATCGATTACCCCTTGTACTTCATAAACAAAATAAATAATTACTCAAGTACTCACTGGTCCTACCTGTCAAAATATAAGTCCTACAAACCTTGTACTCAAGAAATGGGTCACGACAACACTCGCAGATCCTACAATAGGCCCCGTATACTCAAGTAATCTAGGGTCATATCGTACATGACAGCTCTTTATGTCATATGTCAAAACTGACAGCTGTGGCCGCCATCTTACATTGTGTGTCCAGTAGTGTAGGGCTGCGTTTAAATCCTTTATCCAGTTTAAATTTATACTGACTAAATGTCAAACAGCCCGTTTAAGTACACCGAGAGGTGAAAAATTATACCAATTAAAATTTAATCTGCCCCGTTTACGGTCGTCCGCTGGTCTATGTTTTTACTGAAAGGAATAAATTTTTGCGACCTTTTTACCTCGCAAAATTTTATCCTGCTGTCAGATTGACATTAAGTTTTGTTGTTTTGCTCGATTCGCGCCGTAAAAACAAATATTTTTATTTAAGAGAGCGAATGTTATTTGTAGATTATGGATTTCATTAATATTACACAGGAAAATTGATTATTTGTTTAATAAACTGAGCTGTCAATTGAATTTGACAGCTAACATTGACAGAAACTTATGACTCCGTTCAGAGAACTCTCGCTAGTTTATTTTTTTCCGGCGAAATGTCGCCGGAAGATTTAAACGCACCCCTGAGTCAGAGGAGTTGTTATTGTTCATGTTGTTGTTAAGTGATACAGGTGTTTTGAAGGACAATTTATTAATTAATGATGTTTCTCTTTAACATGTTTATATTATCTTTACCTATCTGATTTTGTAGGTCATCATGGTTATTTTTTTTGTATATGTTACGGATTTGAACAAAACTTACCAGATAATAATTCAATGTATTTATCCTTTACATTACATTGTGTTAATGATTTATCCTGGTAAAACGATCACGTGGAAAATCAACTTAATTACAGACGAAGTTGCTGGCGATATTGGATTGCCAGCGACTTCATCTATTTTGAAAAAAAAAACTATTAAAATAAACCATTGCTCTACGGTTGGATTTTTTTTCGTATCGTGCGTCCGTTTACAAAATTTTAGGCCTTTGTCAAACAGACAGGCGATAGCAAACCGAACCGAATCATGTCTTAAAAAAATGCGAAAGCGATCCGATACTCTATGTGACAGGCTTCAAACAGTTCCATACATTACGAAAAAAACGCTACGCCACGCATTCGGTTCGTCTGTCAGTTTGACAAAGGCATTAAACTGACATTCACAAACACCTACTGCCGAAATAACTACTAGTAGATGAAATACACTCATTTTTTCCGTGCGGTAATCGAACCCGCGACACTCAACGCAGCAGTCGATCTCTCAGCCACTGCGTCAAACGCACCATCAAATCTGTGTATTTCATCATCAATCGTGCCGTCAAATCTGTGTAACAAAAGTGAGTCCCAACGGGAATAAATCAATATAATTATAGACGTGATATTTGTCATGACTCACGCAATTTTCCTCCAAATTCCCTTTAAACAAAAGCCAATCAGACAAGTTCAATAACCTTTACCGTTTTACGTCAAAAATACCTTGGAGAATTTTCAGTTATCTGCGTCAGCCGTGCCCTCGTATCTTAGCAAATAAAACGCGCCTCGGAAACAATTGGCTGTGCTGATTGATTGCCATACACAATGCGTATAGTCTGTGCCTTTGAGTAGGAATGGCAAACGAGTCGTAGAGTACTCTTAGTACTTTGTACTTTTGAATACAGTAAAGCATGTTTTTATTGGAAGAAGATTGGAATTCTGAAACACTTTTTGAAGTGAAAAGTTCTTTAGCAGCGTTGTACACTTTTTATTGTAGTGGGTAAAAAATCGCATCAGGACACATGACCTAATCGAAAATTCGTAAGACGGATGGAGAGTAGACAGCCGCTGTGGCGTAGGAGTTGAAATATCCCCCTCTCTTTCTACGGCGCGGTGAAAATGTATGTCTGCGCCTGCTGTTTCGTTTAGGCGGCGCAGGGCGCTTGCGCGAATGTTCTTTTGTGTTTATGTTACAGCGTGTCACGCGCATCCATGAATGGTGACAGCTGATGGCTCGACCGTCTGTGTAGTGGCCACACTGCTGTGTTTTCGTAAAACTCGTGTACCTATATAAAGTGTTTAAAATATGGAAATAAATGCACAACGTTAATTTTCAAGTTTTCACTTCTGCCGGCACTCCCGGAGTGCAACCCGTTGTTTTTTTTTTTCATCATAACATTGTGATCTCATTCTTACGGCCTTGTTGATTTCGTGACTATCTTCGCTCCTGTTGTGTCATAGGATCGGTTTCCAATTTGGACAGTGTTATTCGAGTTTTCATCGTGAATTTCTTACTATCAGCTAGGACTCTGATTAATCATTTGATGATTTCTAGTTGTCATTTTAAAATACCGGAATCATTTTTGCACATTATTTTCAAAACTCATAGTGACGGATTTAATCAAATTTGCAATTAATTGATGCCGTGAACGTATTAAGCAGTATTTAATTAATACCTATTAACTGTTAACAAGTCGCACACACTCCCAAAGACGCGCTCTACAGCTTAAAAAAATACTTAAGTGCTAAGCCTATAAAAGCCGTAATCTATAATCGATATCCGCTCAACACCTAAGTAAAATCCGGCAAAATTAGGAAAGTCGAACGCACGGATAATGAAAATGCGACAGTATTGTTATCCCAGTTTTTGTCAGATAACCTCATTAAAGGAGACTTTAAAGTTACTTTGTGAGTTTGTGAGAACACGGACTTTGATGGATAGAGGCTACGAACTCGAATGATACTCGGTATTATGCTTGGTGACTGGTTAAACGATGGACATTATTTTGAAGAAGAAATAGATTCATTAAATCAATATTTCTCTCTCCAGCGTCGTTTTTATTCGCGTTTGTTACAATCAACTTTCGGCGTTGAACTTAGCGTCGAAAATCGAACGGTGTGTTTTTCTTACAACGCTAGCTTTTACTTTTTTTTATGTGGTCAAATCATTCAATGTCTTCTCCCACTGTGTGAAGCAGAATAGACTGTCAGACTTGTACTGACTAGAATCCACGGCGTTTCTTCAATAGCCCTTTACGTTCCAGGGTCAAGGTTACCTGCTAAGACAGTCCCGCGACCCCGGCAGGCTTTGGCCCTCTATGGGGCCCCGTCAGATTCCTGACAGGTCTTTGAGGCGCGCGTCAACCCGATGGTAATTAGTACTAACGTTTTTGCGGGCGGCGAGTAATAGGGGACTCACTGTCCGACTATGGACCACGCCCGGGTCGACGGCGCGTTGTGGTCCATGCGCGCCTCAAAGAGTGTCAGCAATCTGAAGAGCCCCTCTATAGAGGGCAAAAGCCTGCCGGGGTCGTGGGACTAACGAATTACCGTGACCCCGGAACGTAAAAGGCTATTGAAGGACACCGTGGATTTTAGTCAGTACGAGTTTGGCAGTCCCTCCGGCCCTGCCCTGGGTGGGAGCACTCATTTGATGATTTTACTACGCTAAAAAAAGTACCAACGTTTTTCCCGTTTTTATTTCAGCCCTATTATAAATGTTTTAAAGAAAATAAACCTTCGTCAATTGAGATTAGACCCTAGTGGTCAGAAATCTTTCAGATACAGCTGGAGAGTCCAGATTTGTACCCAACTGATAAGAGTTCTCTCATCTCACGGGACTTCAACATAGTTACGAATCGTATGTAATTTGATACCTTTAGACAACCCTTCGGGAAATACAGGCGAGGTTTTGTGTTTCTAATCCTGGTCACTAGTTATCCGTGTATTGTTTATCTATACTTTGTGAAACGTCGGTCATGAATTTCACAAAAAATTTAGTGGCAATGTCATTATTAACACATGCCTTTGCCCACCAGTGGGAAATTAGGCTGACTACATATACTTAGGTTCCGATGCTCTCGTGAAGTAGGTTTACCTATCAAAGTCGAGCACCATTTTTCTTGCTCGTAAACACAGTTTAACACCTTAAGTTAAGTTATAATAATAATTACAAAAAAAGTTAAACGTCGGTTGAACACTTGTCTAAAAAACTGTCAACTGCAAAACGGCATTTGTCATTTTAATAAGGTTCGTTTTGTAGTTAAAATTTTTTTGACAAGTGTTTAACAGGTGTTTAACTTGTGGCACGACGGAAAGTGTTTCGATTAATTGTTGCAATTGACCTTAGCTTGTTCCTTTTATTTTAAACTAGCACTTCGCCCGCGACTTCGTACGCGCGTATATACGTAGCCTATGTGACTCGCAGATAATGTAGCTTTCTAATGGTGAAAGAATTTTAAAAATCGGTCCAGTAGTTTTTGAGTTTATCCATTACAAACAAATAAATTTTTCCTCTTTATAATATTAGTGTAGATTATAATTATGTGGGGTTATGGAAAGGCTCCCGCGGCCTTGGAACGCTAAAGGCAATTGAAACAACAGGGTATTTTTAGTCAGTATGAATCTAACAGTCCTTTTCGCACAATCTAAGACCGGAATGAAATGACTCCAATTTGATGACTTAACACAAAAAAAAAACTGTTTTTATTTATTTATTTACTAGCTGTGCCCGCGACTTCGTTCGCGTGGATGTCGGAACTTAACAATGTATTTTTTATAAAATTGACAAAGTTTCATACAAACTATCATCCCCTATTTTATCCCCTTGGGGGTAGAATTGATCAAAATCCTTTCTTAGCGGATGCCTACGTCATAACATTTACCTGCATGCCAAATTTCAGCCCAATCCATCCAGTGGTTTGGGCTGTGCGTTGATAGATCACTATGTCAGTCAGTCACCTTTGAGTTATATTTTAGAAATTATGAGCCTACGTTGTCCCACTGCAGGGCAAAGGCCTCCCTTCCCTCTTTCCATCTCTCGCGATTTAATGCGAGTGTAGGCCAACCTCTTAAAAATGAGTCGAGCTCATCCCGCCATCTCCTTCTGGGCCTGCCGCGTTGACGTTTTCTGCCTGTTGGGCTCCGTAAAGTTGGTAGTAGGCTGTTTTTGTTATTAAACACAAATTATTCATTGCCCATAAAGTCCCTTGTTTAACAAGTCACACTTTGAAAACGAAGTTAGTACAGATTCTGTTGTTTTATGAAATATGGATGTACTCATCGACATTGACGATAATTTATTGAAATGTCACCGCCAGAGTGCAGACGAGGTATTTAGTTAATGTCGTAACTAAATAGATGTTTGATAAGTTTGTGTTGTTTTGGTTTGAGTTTAGTATCGGCGACGGATTAAGCATGATTTTAAGTCGCTTAAACCGTGTTTTCGTGTGTCACTATTTTGACATCTCATAGCAAACGGGAATAATTAATTTGTGTTCCATGGAAAGTAGTTTAGCATGACTTTTCAAAAAGAAAAAACGTTTATTTGAGAGCCCGTACACACAACAAACAAGCAAGTAAAGAATAAATAATAAAAAAAAGAACATGATAACAAAGGAATATACCTATCGCAAATTAAAAACAACAACGAAAAATCAAAGATAACATTGTGTGTGATTACATATTTGTAACGTTAGGCGCGGGCCACATAGAAAAGACGTAAGACGCAGACGGGGCGGAGACATTTATATCTCTTCGGCGTCTCTTTCATACAAAATGTATAGAAGCGACGCGACGTATAACACACAGAAGAGACGGGGTGCAGACGCGACTTTCATACAATTTCACACGCGTCCTCGACTTACGTCTTTTCTATGTAGCCCGCGTAAAGTAAACGGGAACTTTGACATGAATTTGATGGAAAAAAAATAGTTCGCTAGAGACACTTTTTCATTTTCTGATGAGCAATTGGACTAGTGCGCTAAATGTCGCGGATTCGATTCGCAAGATAATCTACAAGTAGTTGTTCCTGGACTTTATAAATGTTGGTTTCCATTAAGTAAGTCTGCACCACTGCATTCATCATGCCGTTAATTATATAAACCAAAGTTTCAGACAAAACTTACTAAGATCACAATTGTGTTGCCCAACTTAGGTGCTATTATAATTAAACCTTAAACTTCCATACCAAAAGGTTTCACTCTAAATAGCCCGAAACGTCTTCCCCATAAACTTAATTTCAAACACAAAACACCAAAGGTGCGTTTAGATTGGCCAACTAACTATTTTACTAATTGGTGTGCCCTATCCAAGCGGAATCTAATCATGAATAACCCTCGTTTCATCCCTAACTTACTTTTGCACTTGGTTTCGGTTGCGAGAAAATTATGATAAGGGGACGTTTTAAATAGGGTGTAGGGCACAACGGCGCATTATGGTTACATCCTAAATTTCAAACTCATATATTTTAATTTACGATTCGTTAGTTCTTGACTCTAGTAAAGGTCAAAGGTGACTGAGACAAAACCTACATTGGCCCAACGGTTTAGTAACATATACAAATGTAAAAAATCAAAGGCGTACGAAACAATTTTAAAAATCGGGTACTTAACCCCCACGTACAAACATACAATCTTCAGCTCATTATAATAGATGTAACGATACGACAATCCCACAGGGTGCTTGTAATTTTGCCAGACGTTACCGTCATATTGTACATACTTTATTGAGTTTTAAAGGGTTATTTTGGGTTGTGATCTTGCAAGACATTTGGGGGTTGATAAAAACTTAACAGATAACCAAGAGCCACTTATTATAACTAGATTTTGCTAATAGATTTGCCTAAGAATCGGAAATTATACCATGTGAACAAAGTGACAGATAATGCTTATTGGAATACAAAAATTATGTATAAACACCCTATAATGATCCTACTGCTAGGACATAGGCCTCATTTCTGTTTATCAACGATGTGACCCCAATGCGAGGTGCCATGCCACATGCAAAAGGCAATGTCTGACTAATAGAAAATTCAATCCAATAAAAACACTGTACACGTGTTTCCCCTCCACGAGGCGTCTGCAGAATTTTACAAAAGTTATTATTTTTCTCTATAAATAAATATACATTTTTCATCTTTATTCCCCACTTAACTTAATTTAACTCAATAGCACTTAACCATTCATTTCCATAAAATTTTCTCAACAATGTTTTTTCCCCTAAAGAGGGAAAAATATTCCCGATATACCAACGCTACCCGTTTCATAATACCTATATCATTTACCAAAATAAACACAACATCTAAATGACTATCGGCCAAGTTTCAACCTTGACCTTGACCGCAACAAAATGGTGAGGTTAGAAAGTGGGAACAGTTTTCCCTTCCTGTTTTTTGTGTTCCCCATTTTCTCTTTTAATTAATTTTGCCGCGGGTGACAAGGCATTTATAAGAAAATTCTCTTTGGCCAGCGGTTGTTTTATGTTTGTTTTATTTTTTTCGGAAACCAATTAGAGTTCACTTACAGGAATTATTGTCTCGAATTTAACGACTTATTTCAAAGTTTGCGCTTGATTTAGCGTAGAAAATTTATTCAGATTTTTTATTGACTTGGTGCTTACGTTGGAGTAATACATGATTAGTAGGATTTGGGACGCAGAAATATCTGTAGAAGTTACCGCTGTTTTTGAACACAAAGGGCCTGTAACATCCACAAATTATGTTTAGTCAATTAAGGTCTGACAGTCTTATCGATCTCCAGAATCATTTGGTGATTTTTCACGCAAAGAAAAGGCTAGCGAACTGATCGAACTCAAAACTACAATGTTTAAAAACATAAGCAAAGTTTTAAGACAATATTTTTTTTATGTCTTTTTAAACAAAAGATAAATTGAAAATCTCTGTTTCCATGAAATGCCAGATCTTGCCAAAATATTCTAAATCGGTCCAGTCCACTTGAAAGTTTAATTGTATTGCTTTTGGTATAAATTCTTTTGTCAGATAATGTAATGTAATTTCGTAGTTCATCTGAGGAGTTTGACGGATCCTTCAGCGAAATTCCCGTAACAATAGCTTACTTGGCTTCGCAGACGGTTCACACGTGACCAAGTCGTGCGATGGAGTGCTTTGTACTCAATGTGAGCAAGTCAGCCATACCTAAAATGTCAGCAGCCGTTCACATTGAGCCATCCTGCACGATATTTATAGATAAAGAGTTGATATCAAACGTCAATACCAATAGTTAATAATAAATACTTTAGGAAGTGCCGTGTGATCCGAACATTTAACTGCAAAAAATCATGCAGTTCAACTATAAGTGAACGTAGGCATGATAACATTAACAATAGCCTCAAAACTCAACAGACAAGAATGTTTGACTTGGCCGTCTGTTCAGCTGACTTGACGGCCAAGTCGGGCCAAGCGGCCAAAATCATAATCACCCACCTCTAATATTCACGTGTATTCAATATCTTACCTCTAGACGTCCTTCAAATTCGTTGAAGGTTTAGAAACGTGCTAAAATAATCTTTGAGCCAATACAGAGTATGGTGTAAAAAGTTGAAAGCAAAAAATTACTGATCATTATTTTTTAGATTTTTTGTCAACTTTGTTAGACGCTTAGAACAAATACGGTTTCTATTAGTTTTGTTTGAGCTGTTCGAAAAATACAATAAAATAAATAATGTTTATCCAGTATCGGCCGTGCTACATAGCTAAGGTAGCGTTTATTGCCAACCGGGCCCCAACCTGTGTGGGCTCCCTACGGCCCTGGTAAGTGGAGCAAGGATCAGGGGCCCATGTAGGCTAGGTTCCAGCTTCCACGACCTAAATGATTACATAGTTTATTTACACAACTGGAGACAAATAAAAGAAAAAATCGAAAAATCGTACTACTTATTGTTGGGAATGATACTGGGTGCCACATGGACATTCGATATGATTTTCGTTTTGCTTATGTTCATTTTAAGACCGACCTGATGGGAAACTATTATATACTGAGTTGGATGTGCATAGTATTCAGGTGGCCAACGACAAAATGGTTGAGCCCGAACACGTTATCCCTGAAACTAGTTTTGTACATTTCGAAACTGCGAAAACCCGTGTCTGCGGTGCGCCACCCGGGCCCTTCGGCCCAGTCCGTCTCTGTGTTTAACTGAGGGTTAAGTATAGAAAATAAAAGTAAAATATTTGTTATTTTTGATAAAGCTCTGACTTTGGTTCATTAAAAATATCTTCTATAAAAACATATATTGCGTTATTGAAGCTGAAAGACACGTGTTAGGCATGAATCAAGGCCATATCTGGCAATATTCTAGTAACGTACCTACATATCTAATATCTTTAAACGAGCAATTCTTGTATATTTATTTATTTAAAATCAGGATCTCGGAAACGGCTCCAAGGATTTTCATGAAAGTTACAGATTAGGGGTTTTTCGGCTCAAGGAATCGATTTATCAAGGTTCCAGGTTCGAGAAAAGCTCGGTTCCCAAGATATAGACATTTTAAAAACCGAGCGAGGCTCGGTCAACCAGATATTTAAAGAATAAAAGTCCAAGTTTCTCATATTTTTTTAATTAAGTTATCTTCACTTCTGTGGTAGAAGTGACGATCCAGTAGTTACTAGTCGTATGATGGAACCCAATTTACTTCATCACCAATGTTTGCGAAACGGTGAAAGAAAATATTGAGAAAAATTAAAAAAAAAAGGTAACATTACTTCAAGTAACTAATGAACACAAAAAAAAAAACAAAAAATATTCAAACCTTTAAAAAAAAAAACACAAACAAGGAAAATTACTTTTTTTTTCGGAAGTCGGTGACCATTTTCCTTATTGCATTGACTTTTAACACCACGAAAGAAAAGTTATTTTACAATTTTTTGTGCTTGCTTCTTGATTGACATTGTTGTGAAAAGCAGCACATTGCAGCTAGGCACATTGATTGATACTGCGAAACCTTTACAGTACCTACATAAGCAAACTATATCCTCTACAGTAGGTGAGTTAGGCCGGCGGTGCAGACAGGAAGGTCGTGCCTGATACGTTACTCAATTATCACCCGGCAATTGGCAGGCTGTGGACTGTGGGGCAATATTCTGAACTGTACGTGAAAGGTATTGATTACGTAAAATGTACCTAAAGACTGAAAGTGATAAGGTCGGTTTTTGGGTGGAGTTCACGTTCAAAATAGATTATCCATTTGTTGGAGTTTCAGCATAATGTCTATAGTCTATCAATGACTAAACAAAACTGTAAATATCACATCAAGGGTCAAGAATGAACATTAAGGGTGAACGCAGACCTAGCCGCACCGCAGTCTCCGCAGTCCCCGCATTACGAATTCTTTGTATGAAGTTCTATGAAACCTCGCACACTCACCCACATCGCAGTAGCCGCAGAAGCGGTAAGAAAACGATGACTGCGGGGACTGCGGAGACTGCGGTGCGGCTAGGTCTGCGTTCACCTTGACACAGCAAATATTATAATAGATGTACAATCGACAAAGTTGAATCATGACCCATTTTGACAATAAATCGTTTGAATCAATCAAATTGACAAAGATCAAAATCGTTACCATGGATATGTATGTTTACGCGAATGTGGACCTAAATGTATTTGAATGTCTAGAAAAATGAGCATAAATTGTGTGTCATGATTCAACTTTGTCGATTTTACTTACATGTGGCGCGCAGTTTGAATTAAAATTCAGATTACACATTACGAAAATTTTGAATTAAATTTCGGTAATGTGTAATCTGTGTTATTTTTCCAAAGGCGAGAGAAAGCAAAAAGCTTCAAAGCTGCTTAATCACTTTGAGATCAAAACTAGTACAGTATGCGATTCCCGAGGTGCTATTGTGCCTTTGATATTAATTTACAACTATTACATTCTCATTATATACATTTAACAACTAAAATTAGAAGTAAAATATTTACAAAAATAAGTAAACTATAATTAAGGGCATTAAAAAACTCATCTACATCGCTGTCAATTTGATATTAAATTTCAAACAATGTCTCCAGGGGAAAATCTACCTGCCAGAGTGACTACCGGACTCTGCTGAAATCGCGGTACACTGCCGGGGTCGCAGTATCTTAAAAGGCCACGGTGACTCTGGAACGCAAGAGACGATTGTAGGAATGTCAATGCAAGTTTGACAGTCTCTTCCGTTCCACCCAGGATGGGAGGATTCACTGTCTCACTCTCTCACTCTTCGCCTCAGGAGAGGTGGAACTCGTAGGAATGTCTTCAAAGTTAAGGTGACCCTGGAACGTAAAGGGCAACTGAAAGAACACGGTGTATTTGTAGTCAGTAAGAGTCTAAGGCCACGTTCACACGGCGATTATTTTCCCGTATACCGTATAAGAGATTTTATCGAATAGAGTAGTGACAACAGAATATATGTACATGAAAACTTAAAAATTCTTTACACGGCGTCATACGGGAAAATCCCGTGTTCGAGAAATATAATTTTACCGTATACCGTGCGAAGTTGTCACCGGAACGCCGCGTCTCGAAACGATTTTATCGAATACGACACGCAGTGGCGCTTGTGTTCATGTTGTCTCGTTCACACGACTCGCCCATTATATACATGAAAAAATCGAATCGAATGGTCGCCGTGTGAACGTGGCCTGACAGTCCGCTTCGTCTAGGGCGTATGGATTGCCTCGTTTGATGACCATCGCAAAAAAAAATCGGATGTCTGTACAGTCGGTTTACTGACGATAGTTGAACGTGACAACGTCATAAGAAAATACTGCACTTACGTTGCTATAAACAAACAATTGACACGCCGTTGCTATGGAACGCTACAGAGCAAGGTAACGCCGCATGACGTCATCTTTTTTCGTGCGTGCAGCCGGCCATCGAATTATAAGACGTTATCACATCAAAAAAAAAAAACTAAAGTCTACATCTCGGAAAAGGTGAAACATTTCATGAAAAAAATTTATAACACGCTGTTTCGCCACTTTCTTCAAACTCAATCATCATCTTTCTTCATTTGAATTCTATTTCTAAGAAAGAGCAATGTTGCCATTAAAATTAATTCGATTGCATAATATCTAAGTCTTAGTATATTAAAGCTAATAATAATAATAATAATAATATTCCACAACTATCACACAACGCCATCTAGTCCCAAGCTAAGCAGAGCTTGTGTTATGGGTACTAGACAACTGATAAGCATACTTATATATTTCTAAATACATACATATTATAGATAAATTACACCCAGACACAGAACAAATGATCGTGCTCATCACACAAACATTTGTCCTGGGTGGGAATCGAACCCACGACCCCCGGTATAGCAGTCAGGTTCACTAACCACTAGACCAACAGGCCAGTCAATAATGGACTTACCGAGCCTTGATGTTATTTCTGTCGGCTTAAACTAAATCCATCACATCGTGCGGTCAGCCATTTTGTTATTTTTCTATACAGGGTGTTGCTAAAATATTAATTACTTATTATTTTTAATCAACATGAACCCACACCAACATGAGCCTCAGGCAGGCCTACCATTAGGTGGACCGACGACATCGTGAGAGTCGCGGGCAACCGATGGATACAAGTGGCGAATTGTCGTTCGGCGTGGCGGTCTAAGGGGGAGGCCTATGTTCAGTATTGAACGTCTTCCGGCTGATGATGATGATGATGATGAACCCAGCCAGGCGCATTACTTTGTTTAGTTTATGTCATCAACACTGTTTTCAAAACGGTGAAGGAAAACATCGTGATGAAACCGTGATGTCCGTGATAAACAAAACTTCGACAAGACATGATTGTCAACTACCAACCCCCCACTCCCTCCCATATCTCTATGGGAGGCCAGTGTCCCAGCAGTGGGTATATTTATATCTGAATACGCTATGTTTTGCTATGAATATATTGTGGTATTTGTAAGACATCTGATATACTTTCTATAAAAAGAAGAAAAAGAATATTTATCAGTAAAACTCTGTAAAATTATGCCCTGCTCGCAACCTCAGGTGTCGCTTGATGCAAATGGCGTCGTAAGTTACATTGAATTTGCGTCAAGTATCACCCGTGTAACTTGTTCCTAGCGTTGTTCCACAATAACTTAGGCAGTAGCATGAGTTAGTTACGTATCGCGTAACTATTGTTGTATCAAAGCTACAAAAATATCCTAGAATGTTTAGCGAATTTTGGAAAAAAAAATTAACGAAGTTACTAGTGGTATGTTTTGGATTAAGAATAATTTTATTAATCTTGCTTATATTATATTTGTTTTACAGTTGTAGTTAGCGCAAGACGCGTGTCGATTGAGCGAATAAATCGCGTCCACGCTGTTTAAACATTTTAAATGTGGATAAATCGATATACATCAATGATTGAATAGCAGTGGCTTCATTGCAATTTAGCCTCTGTATTTTTTTTTTTTTTGTCGAATCGTATAGATTTCATTGTAGGTTTACTGTATCATGTAGAAAGCCGGGTCCAGACTGGTGTAACGCGTAATGTAATCCACCGGGTAATGTAACGCGAATTCTTGTTTAATTGGTTAATTGTACACCACAGTACTACCAACAGTATGTTTCTCTTTCTTCCTAATCCATCCAAAGGTTGTCTTGAAAAGATCGCTTTTAGTGATAAGACCGCCCATTGTGTCACCCTATATTTAAGTTATAATTTGTAATGTAATTACCTTAAAGTTGTATGGTGTGCTTAATAAAGAGTATTCTATCTATCTAAAGAGTATTCTAACTCGAATTTTAAGTGTGGACAACACACATATGCGTTCACGAGCCTCAATAAAAAATTTCTAATTTGGTAACAACCTGTATACTCGCTATTAAGAGTTGGTTCTATTGTTTTCACTTTTCATTAGCTTTACCTTTCAGTTATCATTGAGAAATCTTTTTGTAATAAAATTAATGGAGGCACTTACTTAAATAAAGGACAAATGAAATACTTTCTGAATAAGTTATTAATGGAGAACTAAATTCACGTAAACTAGATCAACTTTATTTGCGTGCATTACCAATGTATATTTTTATTTTTTAATAAAAATATTATTTTAAATCTATAATTTTGTCAAAATCGTGTTTATGCGAGATTGGCCGGAGAAAGCTTTAAATAGGAAGGAATTGGTTATGGGGGAGACCTTTGCCCAGCTGCAGCAATACGACAAAAGAGTAATGGGCAAAAAATAATTTGAAAATCTTATAAACAAATCTAGTGGCCTATTGTATTGTATTGTTAGGGGCTCCCTTTTCCGCATTTGGACTCGTAGGTGGTCCGTTATACGTGAGGTGGGACGGTTGGCTATATGAGCCAACCCAGCTCCTTCCAGAAGCTCAGAAGTCTCCTGGGACGTTCACAGGCTTCTTGGAGCGACCTTGGAATGCCAAGGTTTTTTGCAAGTTGGTTAGCAACGCCCTCGCATTACAGGATTAAGTGCGTTGCCATTTCATCCGCGTTCAGGCAGCCCCTGCACAACGGGCTGTCTGTCGCGTTGATGGTAAACAGATGTTTGTTGAGTGGGCAGTGACCGGTGAGCTGAGCATACCCACCACAACTCGTAAGTCTGTTCGTTGGAGTCTGAGAAGTCTGCTGGTCAGTCGCGGTGTTAGTGCAGGTACCGCCTCTCTAGACTGTCTGCAGTCGGTTGTAGATGCCCATCTGGCATTCTGTTTTGTTTGGGTTGCAGAATCTAGTGGCCTACCATGATGTCTTATAGCGTGAGTCTTCAGGCTGTGGGAAAGAGACAGAGCTATACAAGTTGTCTCCTGTAGACATGATAATATGTATGACATCGTACTGGAGAATTGACAACCAGAGAACCGGGTGTTGTGTTATAATTTCAGATACATCTATAACCAGCTGCAAACCCTGATAGATTAAACAAACAAAGTATCACCACAAAGAAGTTCAGTAAAGAAATAATTTCCTATCCATCAGTAACAAGAGCAACCACCAGAAAAAGGTAAACAGGAAAAATAGATAAATAGAATAACATATGGAACCCGCCGTCTACGTCACACACGGTTCGTGTGGTAAATTTATGCGGTCTTTATCAAAATACAGAGAAAATAAAACATATTCTCGATTCATAATTTATTTGCATGAAGAGGTCCGTTTTAGTTTTAATATGTTTGCAGCCTTTTGATGTTAGTTTGTTATTTTTTTGTGTTTTCTTGATATAAACCGATGTCATTTGGGCATGAGTGGTTCTCTATTATAGTACTTTCTTTTTGTAGCTTATTCATCTGTCTATCTTATGGCATGGTTAGGTGATTCTCACATGATACCGTTTCGTTTGTCCGAGCGTTCAGGCGGCGAAGTATATCTTACATCGCAATAATGGGTGATAAAAGATCACAGAAGAAAATTCGCCTTTGTTCAACTGGGTGAATCAATTCCGAGGTGAATAAAGGACATCGAATAAGTCCACTCATTTCACCTGGGTGGGGTGGTATCACTCTTATGTATTTGACATCCGTTTATGCCTAACACACGTACAAACGTACGTACGTGGCGTACGGCATACGTACTCGAATGCCGTGTGCCGCGCACATTTGGGTAACCCGATTATACCGCTTATACTGCTACAAAATTACTTAGTTTTTAGTCAGTCTGACTTTTCCTTCTGCTTTACCAAGAAACAGGAATCGTTGCATGATTTTCAACTCCAAGAATTGAGTAATATAACTAACAGTTTCTCAAAAAGTCGTGATTTTTCCTTCAAAGTTATCTCAAAGTTCTGGTTCAAAGAAGGTAGTCTGCAGTCTGTACATACTTGGATTTTAAGAAATTTGCTTTCAGATTCTGGAGAACGGAGCTCAAAGGTCATGTGGAGCGATTTAGAAAACGCCTTTGCACGGCAGCAGCTTTAAAAATTTGCTTTTTGAAACAAAGCTGAAGGAACATTATTATCAACGATATATTAAGAGGATTGTATAGCGGCTGCCTTTTCAAAAAATAGGTATTTAGAAAAACTCGTGCTGTCCCTCTCGCGCGTTGAAAAACCCCCGATCGTGCGATAGAGAGCGTTGCAGCTCGCGACTGACTGTGAGTATTTTTAATATGAAATTTGTCTCTCGGGAGAAAACGTTTTTCACATACTAAATCACGTCCAATCTCTTAGATTCTGGTGTCAATCGTTTCAGCATACTATATTCTAGGTTTGTAGGTTTTGATTTTTTTCTAAAACTTCTTTGTTTTTAAAATACAAAGGTTTTACTTCAATGAAGATTTTGTCATAAAAATAGTAACTTTTAGGCGCCTGTTACTTTTAAACTATTATAAATTTTGAAAAAAAGAAAACCTATAAACCTAGTTCTTTACAGTGTCAGAAGCATTCTAAAAAATCATTGAGATAGGATAACATTTAGGGGCAGAAAAACGTTTTCTCTTTTAGTATGGACGAGCGCTCGGTAGACAATAGTCTTAAGGGTTGAACCACATCTGGCAGCACGGAATCGCATTTTGCCATTTGCTAGACCGAGACAATGCGATAGCACGCGGCCGGCTACAGGATTCCGCCGCGTGCTATCGCATTATGCTTTCTATCTCGGTCTAGCAAATGGCAGTTCTAAGCGACAGAAAGAGAAAGGGCGACGGAAAAAGGCGATTCCGTGCTGCCAGATGTAGTGCAACCCTAAATATGGTGGTTTCAGCATTTTTGGAGTCAATCGCACTCCACAATAGCAAAAACTACGCCAACGCCTTGTCTCAATCTATGCTAACCCATACGACTTTCGACATACAAAGCGAGCCCACTGTCACTCTTGCTTCAGTAAATGTGGCAGGGCGCTCGCTTCAATCAGTCGGTACTGTGCTAGTCACAATTCGGTAGCTCTAGTTTTTTTTTTTCTTTGATTTTTAAATCTACCATGACTCTCTCTTACACGAGGTTGGCATGACATTAAATATAGAAATGTCGACAAAAAATGGTGAAGGATTCTAACGCATATTTTTTACTTCTACATAAACTCGCTATGTGATAATCACTACAACATAATTAATTTTCGAATTAGATACGTATTTATTTAATTTTACATACGCTTTATGACCTGCTGAACATAGACCAGAAGTCACAACGATCTTGAATAAAGTCCAACCCAACAACGACATAAGTTAATAAATTGAAGCTAACCAATTCCAAAACGAACATTAATTAACATTAAACACACATTTAAATAAACACAATTAACGTCATACAGCAAACACAAAGACACAAAATTATTAATTATTATTATCTGTTAGAATAACACCTAGTGCACAATGTCGCATTTCCGGACATAAGTTCTCCGAATAGCGACCATTAAAATAAGCTTTAAAATAATCCGGTGACCATTCTCAAAGACATAGTAGAGGAAGCGGCGTTTGGTCGCAGATGTGTCCGGCGACTAGGAAACTTTGAAAACGGAACTTTCTTTTTGTTTTCCCAATGAAGTTCGCTCTATTTTTTTCTATGTTGGAGTTTCGTTGCATATTTTTTTTGCGGAATATCGTTTTAGAACGTTTGTCGGTTTTTTTGTAGTGTGTGCCTGGAAATGTCGTTTTTTTTTTTCTAAAACACGGTTTGCAATTTCTTCCCGGATCGACCGACGGCGCGTTGTGTTTCATGCGCGCCTCAAAGCTTGTCAGCATAATGACGTGGTCCCCTTTTAGAGGGCCAAAGCCTGCCGGGGTTGCGGTACTCATGAATTACCGTGACCCCGGATAGCAAACGGCTATTGAAGGACACAGTGGATTTTAGTCAGTATGAGTCTGAAAGTCCCCCCCCCCCCGCCCTACCCTGGGTGGGAGGACACATTTAGATGATTTCACCACGATAAAATACGGCCGACCCGCCATGGTCCACGGTCAGACAGCGAGTCGCCCATTACTTGCCGCTCGCACCTACAGTGGCCGGAGAACGTACGTCGTAGTATAACGATAGAAAAATCAACAGTGTACTTTCTCCCATTATTAATTTATTTAAATCATGAGTATGATGAATTTCAGACTCACCAAAACAGATTTTTCAATTTTTTTTCTCATTAATGTTGAATATGCTTTTTTTTTCACAAGAAATGTAAGAATTCGAACGCCCTTAAAAATACACGTGCCAAATAATTTCTCTTTAACATCGCGAAACGAGAAATCAACAGCAAAGTGTCGGCGACTTGAAAGCCTATCGTGTACTTCTAACATGTGTTTATGTAATGTTCCATGAAATTGGCTAGCTATTGGAATTGAAACACGAACGAAATACCCAATAAAATTGTGAAGAGCCTGTGTTTTTACATGTACAATTTCTTTTTTTTTTACTCCATTTTAGAACATCCCATTTATTTTTGTAAGAACCGTGTTTAGGAATTCAAGAGTTTATTTTTTTGTAATAGTTTCAGTTGTTTTCAGTGTTGAGAAAATTCATGGAATAAATTCGTTTGAAGACAGAATAAACTGTTTAGTATGGTTATATATTTATATTGGTTTTGATAATTTTGTTGGTAGAAAAAGATCTTAGTGAGCCCACAATTGTTGATTCACTCTCTTCAGGTAGGTTTAGCTATACTATGTGCCACAATATTTGATACTATACGAAGATTAAAATAGTTAAAGAATACTTGTATTTGCTTGGCAGATATCTTTGTGAATATTCATTCACACCTGGCACTATTTTTTTCAACTACCTACCGCAAAATCAAAGGAGGAGGATCCTTATGAAAAGCCATAATTATAATGTATTTATACTTACACCGTGACTTCTTAGTCATCTTACAAAAGTAGTCCACTTAGTGTATCCGACCTAAAATACCTCTAGGCAAGTTTTTTTTTCTTTTTTAATCGTTAATAATAATTTTATTATTAATAAATAGGTACATTACAAATATGAAACACCCTGTTAAAATGTTTACGTATCAAGCTGTAGAGTATACCTACCCAGCGCAATAGTCGGGCAGATCATTCCATCTCCATTTTCTATGAGACAAGGTTGTTTCTAACTACGCCTTGCGTCATAATAAAGAAATAAAATTTATTTTTAAATTTTTAAAATCTCTTACATACCTACCTATTTTTTATTATAAACGTGTAATAGTCATTGGATACATGAACTGGGCTGTCGTTGTAAGACGACTAAAAAGTCATGGTGTATACATAATACCTGGGTGTCGAGTCTGCTAATTATTTTTCAGAATGGCGCCACAATGGCGTTTCAATTGTAGTGCTTATTCGAACCATTTTTTACTGCTGAGTAAAAAATGGTTCGAAAATTGAAACGCCATTGTGGCGCCATTCTGAAAAATAATTAGCAGACTCGACACCCTGTTTGCTCATAACTCCTTAACAGGCTGCTTTCCGAAGTTCAACTGCATGATTAGTACAGTGGCAGAACAATAAACTGCTGTGCTGCTCGTCATAGATTCGATTCTTGCACGGAAAAAATATCGTATCTGAGAAGAAGTCATGATATTTTTTCCATGCAAGTTTCGACTGAATTAAGTGATTCTGGGAGTGATTTAAATGGTAGTGATCCCATCTACGATACAGAAGAAATTCCAAGCTTCAAAATATCTCTAAGAAAATTCTATCATAACGCTAGAAGCAGCATTGTCATTTTATTTTTATCGTTCAGTTGCGGCTTACATCAATCAATAAAAATAATCACTGTCTAAATTTTATTAGAAAAGTAAATTAACTGCCACATTACAAACGGTGCTTTTAAATTCTTTCCAAAGAATCCGTGAATGGCTGGAATGGAAATCAATTGCACCTTTACGGCTGAATCTCTTGAAAGCACCGCGACTTCCGCAGGTAAGGAGTTACGACTAGTCTTCGAAAGTGCTTTCGACACGGTTCTGCTCATTATTTTCCTTTATAGACAGACATAAATTATGCTTCTGTTTTACTTTGAATATTTACTCTCGATTTCAAGAAAATTATGATAGTAGTTATAGATTTCTGGTTAGAAACGGTGATGTTGCTATTGATGGCAACTTTAAAAAAAGGGCGTACCTCAAGTAGCATACTAAGCCCAACACTAATTCTAATAAATACGTTATATTTGTTACAAATAAAATTATGTGAGAAAATGTCCCAGAAACACATAAATTATGCTTATATTATAAATCCCTCCCTCTCACAGAGAGGAGGCCTGCGTGCCAGCAGTGGGAACATTATAGGCTGATAATAATAATAATAATAATAATAATAAATTTTATTCAAAAATTAAGTCAAAATAAAGGTTTACATAATTACAATAGAGGTGATAGAGGTGATGATGATGATGATGATTATAAAGATGAAGAGTTTGTTTAATTGAACGTGCTAATCTCTGGAACTTCAGGTTCGAATTGAAAACGTATTTTTGTCTTGGATAGTCCATTTCCAAAGGAAGGCTATTATAGGCTTTATAACATCACGCTAATAGGAGCTGAGCAGAGGGGGTGTAACGACGGGAATAGCCAATACCGGGATAAAAAACAAAAACCAAAACTAAATACAGGTAATGGATTCTAAATATAAAAGAAATATACATAACTTGTATTGAATTCATTACATTATTAGAAGATGTCAAAAGAGGTCGTGTTAATCTTATTTTAGATGGCCCTTTATATTATCCAAACAGTGAATTTTCCCAATCTTATTTGCCAAAAGTTCACCAATTCAATAGCACCTATTCAAAATCCATTTATAAATAATTCCAACACGTGAAAATCTACACAAACGCGACACGAACAGATCGCTTTAACAGCTGCACAATTAGAATAAACGTATAAGCATTATTTAAATAACCTGTTTCAAAAGCCTTATCCAGAATAGCGCTGAATTTTCCTTTGGATTGCGCTCGCAAGCGCTGGAGCGGGTAACATTCACATCTGTGTGTTCCGCACTTTTTTTTTTTTTTTTTTTTTTTTTTTTTTTTTTTTTTTTGGATACGGGCATCTCGCAGGTCAACCTATAAGAGGTTGTGTGCTGCTTAACCGGACTTTCCTGTGGTTGCCATAGATGACTCTAAGGCCTCCAGCCAGGGGCTTACAAACTAAATTAAAAACTAAGTGACCACACGCTAAGGGCACCCCCTGTGGGGTACGGACCTCGGCTTAGGGCGTCACTGACAGAGGACAGCAAGGGACAGGCTGGATAACTAAATATTTCATTATTTAGGGGCTAATTTAAAGCTACTGGCTCAGCATCGCGGGCTGGCTCTTGCAAGGGACGGGGGGGAGTGCATTGACTTGGGCGTCGCGGCGGGCGGCCTCGGCGGCGAGGGCGGAATGACGGAGTCGGTCTGTGTTTCTGTTTGCGAAGCGTACTGGTTTCCCTACGGCTCTCCTGGAGGAGGGTGATGGGGTCGTCGGGGGTGATGAGGGTATGCCTTGGTCGGCGAACGGAGCTAATACGCGATGGATCGTATCGAGCGGACGATGCGATTAACGGATTGGGGTGCCTAACTGCAGTTTCAAAGAAGCGTGTGGCAATGCGCTTCATGAACTGAGCGATGGTGGGGATCCTAAGGTCTAGGTGGAGGGTGTCGTTACGGACATAGTACGGGGCTCCCGTGATTTTCCTAAGAAAACGGTTTTGGAGGACCTGCATTTTGTAGAGGAAGCGGGGATTGGAATGCGCAAAGATGGCACACGCGTAAGTCATGATGGGGCGGATTACCGCCGTGAATAAGCGCATTTTGCACTTGCGGGACAGGGGACTTTTCGGGATGAGCATGAAGTGGAGCCTACCCATAGCAAAAGCAGCCCGATTACGAGCTGCTTTGATGTGGTCTCGGAAGGAGAGGTGACTGTCGAGGGTCACACCTAGGTACTTGGCTTGCTTCTTCCAAGGAATAGGCTTGCCGTACATAGTGATCGGGGTGGGGTCTACTGGTCGCTTACGCGGTTTGGTGAATAGGACCGCCTGGCTTTTATCGGGATTAACCTCAATTCTCCATTTCCTGAACCAGGCGCCTAGGGCGTTGGCTGAGGTTTGGAGGGTTTGGGCTATAGCGGTAGGACTTTGGCCTGTGTAATACAGGGCCGTGTCGTCCGCGAAGAGAGCTAACTGAGCCTTCTTGCTCTTGGGGATATCGCTAGTAAACAGCGAGAATAGGTGAGGCGAGAGGACTGCGCCTTGAGGGACACCGGCTAGGATGCGGTGTGGGGAGGAGAGGGCGTCGCCTATGCGATAGCGGAAGGTGCGATTCGACAAAAAGTCTCGTATGATGAGCACGAGACGGTCTGGCACACCCAGTTGGTAGAGCTTATATAATAAGCCATTGTGCCAGACTTTGTCGAAGGCTTTCGCTATGTCGAAAAATAGAACACCAGTCATCGCACCGCGCTGAAAGCCCGCGCTAATGTGCTCGACTATGCGGTGGACTTGTTGGACGCACGAGTGTCCGGCCCTGAAGCCGTATTGCTCGTCGGGGATGAGGCTCTTAGTTTCGACGTAATCTTTGAGTCGCTTAAGGATAAGCCTCTCGTAGATTTTGCCGAGAACGTTCAGTAGACTGATGGGTCGATAACTCGTGGGCTCAGACTTGGGCTTGCCTGGCTTGGGGAAACCGACTACAGTGGCCTCTTTCCACGCCTGGGGAAAGATGTTGTTACTTAGAGCGCCATTGAAGATGGCGGTCAAAAGCATAATGAGCTGGGGAGGGAGGAGTTTAAAGACGTTATTGTTAATACCGTCCGAACCGGGGGCTTTCCGGGGTCGGAGCCCTTTTATGATGTCTTGCACTTCGTCGGGAGTGACTGGAGGCAGAGGATCATCAGGGTCTTCTACAGGAGGTAAGGCGGTCCTACGTTCTACTTCGGAGTCTACCTTGAGGAGGTGACTGTTGTCTACGGGCTGGGTGCTCGGAGTGCACTGAGCTTCCAGGCTGTCGGCTAGGCATTCGGCTTTCTCGGAGTCCTCGAAAGCGATGGTCTTGTCGGGGCGAGTGAGAGGAGGCGTAGAGACATCCTCGGTGGCACGCAACTTTCGTTGCAGATGCCAGAAGGCTAGGTGGTTGGGCTCGAGGTCGCTGAGCATGTCGTTCCAGCGATTCGTACGAACCTCACTGATGCGTTTCTTTACAGCACGCTGCAAGTTGCGCATGTGAGCTTTGTTCGAATCGCATGGAAAGTTGCTGTAGGCACGAATGGCCGCATTCTTCTCGGTTATCAGTGCACGTACGTCAGCGGGGAGTTTCCATTTACGATCTCTCGTGTCTGGAACTTCCCGTGAGCAATCCGTCAGTACGGATCGCACGTGTTCTGTAAACGAGTCGATTGCGGCCGTCGTGTCTGCGACAGAGACAATGTGATCGGGGATGGAGTCCAAGTGAGGTGACGTGGTTGATTTCAGCTTTTCGCTTACTTTCTTCCAGTCAGTTATCACTCTGGTCGGGGGAGGTTGGCTTGGGTCGGAAGGACCCGAGCGTGGAGTTAAGTGCATGAGCACTGGACGGTGGTCAGAGTTGAGCTCGTGTAGCGTCTCAATGGAATTCAACCTGAGGTTGATATTCTTGAGAAGCGCTATGTCGAGCACATCGGAACGGAGGTTGGGGTCGTGGGGGTAGTGAGTATGCTCATAAGGAGCGATGGGGTCAAAGTTAAGGGTGGAGCTTAGGTTGAACACTACTCTCCCTCTCGGGGTGGTAATAGTGCTGTTCCAAGCTGGGTGTTTGGCGTTGAGATCGCCCGCTAGAATAACGGAGTCACTCAAGCCGAAGATGGAGGTGAGGTCCTTAACAAGGAGAGAGTGATCCTCTGCTGTATTAGCAGGAGGAAAATAGGCGGAAACTATGGTGATCGGTTGATGACCGGTCATGGCTAGCCGACAGACTGAAACCTCGAGGAGTGACTCGAGGGTTGGTGGGATTAAGGGGATACAATGCAGGGACTTTTTGTAATAGATGAGAGTGCCACCCTTGTGGCAGCGGGACCTATCGTTACGGACTAGCTGATAATTGGCTATTTTGGGATCGCGGTGGTGGGGTTTGAGGAACGTCTCCTGGATGAGGAGAACGTCTAACTGGTGATCGCGGAGGAAGGTAGCGAGTTCGTCTCGCTGACCTTGGATACCGTTGACGTTAAAGAATCCTAGCTTAAGGGATCGCGGTTTAAGGGTATTCCTATTTGTGGCAGCCATTGGAATTAAGTAAGAAGATTGAGGGCCTGAAGGGCGTCACCCACCTGGGGGTGAGAGTCCAAGATAATTTTGAACTCATCGGGGTTACCGTTGGCGGCCCTGAGTTGGGCAGCCAATTGTCTCGCCGATGACCTCAAAATGTTCTTGTAGCTCTGGACCGCTTTGTACGCATTGATGATGACATTTAAGTCTTCATCGTCTACGTCTGCCACGGAACCAGAGGACGCGGGGGTGGAGGTGATGGCCGCGGGAGCGGTCACGGGAGCCACGGGTTGGGAGATGGGGGTGTCTAGGAGACCGGGAATGGGCTTGGGAGGCGCTGGGCCAAGGGCTGGGAAAGCCTTTTGGTGATTCAGCGCGTTCCAAGGGGAGGGGCGTTGGGGACCTAATCTGGTGGGCATCTGTGAGGAGGGAATCTTCACAGATGGGGATTCCCTCTGCTGGCGGGCGGCTGCGCGCTTCGCCAGTTTGGGAGAAGTGGATTTGGGGGCTTTGGGGCAGCCGCGATAGTTCGCGGTGTGTCCTACCTGAGTGCATAGAACGCAGCTCGGGGGTTCAGTGCAGAGAGCCCTGTCTTTGGGTCGGGGACAATTGGCAGTGCCGTGATCGCCTAGGCATTTCACGCATCTGGCCGGGGCGAAGCAGTGGGCCTGACTGTGTCCGTAGTTCTGACAGTTGTGACACTGTCCTACGGTATGAGCTTTGTAGGGTTTCTCGATAGAGATACCCGACAGGGAGCACACAGTGGTGACCTTAAAAATGGGATGGGGGCCTGACTCGACAGGGTCGCAAACGACGAGGACCATGTCGTATGGGTTTCCGCCTCTCGCCTTGTGGAGGCGGTGGACGGCGGAAACTGGGATGTTTTGGGCGGTCAGGTCGTCAAGGACTTCCTGAGTGGGGATCTCTTTGGGGATTCGCCTAATCACCACACGGGTGGACTTCTCCTCAGGGAGACCAAAGGCGTGGTGCCATATCTTATGGGACATAAGGAGGCGGACGAGGGCTCTATAGTCCGAGGAGGTGGGGGTCAGGACACTGATACCTTTTGTAGTGCTGGTGGCCTTTGTGTAATTGATTTTTTGGGCCAAGCACAATCTAGATGCTTCGGTCCATCTGGACGGGTCATGGATGACAATTGGGGGGGGTTTCTCCTTCTTCTTCTTGGCAGAAGTTGAAGGCGGAGTCGGGATAGCCATAGGGCTGGAGGGGCGGCTAGTGGGGGCCGGTGGTGGGGTGGGGGAGCTAACGCGAGAGATCGGGGGAGAGGGGGTGGGGGGGGCCGCGAGGGGTTTCTTAGCCTTGGAGGCTTGGGCTTGGGAATGTTTTCCCTTGCGCTTACCTAGCACGACTGTGAAATCCTCGTCTGAGGAGCAAGCAGAGTCACTAGCGTGCTCTGAGTCTGAAATGGGGACCGAAGTGTCCATTTGGACGGGCTCAGGTGTGGAGCGTACCTGCGAGGGGGCCATTGTTTGAGGAACAATGGGTTCTTGAGAAATGGGGACATCAGGGACGATAGCCGCTTTAGCGGAAGCGGCTTTGGGAGCGCGGACTGCGGAATCCTTTGTCTTTGCAGACAAAGGAGCTGGTTTGGACGGGGGAGCGGGGGTTTCGCGCCTACTTTCGCGGACTTTCTTCAAAGCGGTATATTCCGCTTTGTAGTCGCCGTCGAATCGGTCATCGTTGACCATGCGGTGGACTAAGCTCCAGAGGAGTTTAACCTCCTCTTGGAGCACTTCGAGAGTTGCCATGATGCGGGGGACATGAGAGTGAAGCTCTCAGGGAAAAAGCCTAACTCTATCAAGCCTAATTCCCCGGGTGGGTGTGCCCGGGGATGAGTAGCCTCCCCTGCCGAGGGATTGTGTATGGCAGGGAGGTGAGTACCTAAGGTGTGCCCTAAGCTTGTAAACCTGTTGCCAATCTTAATGTGCAACAGGGCCCTATGTGGGTCTGGTGCGAAGGGGTAGACACACCCAACCGACACCAGGTGTGTTGCTGTGAAGAAAACCAGAGACTAGGTACGACTAGGAGTCCCCCCAAGGCCGTAGTCCTAGCTCCCGACTCCAATAAATTAACCTCGCCCTGAAGGGGTTTGGCGGGATGGATTGGGGCACCACCCTCTTGGTTTCGTTAACACCGTAAGGTTTCCACCAAGAACCACGAAACTGTGGATTTTCCCTGAAGGGGCAAATTCGCGAAACACGGAACGTTTGTGATGTGTCCTAAAAAGGACAGTTGGTTGTGGTAGTCAAAGACTACCGAGAGCTGTCGTGAAGACACGACAAAATCGCACGGATGAGCGACACAGGCACGGAGCGCACACGAGGACACGTCCGCACGCGGTGGCGGTCAGACGCAGAGTGTCTTTGGTGTGTTCCGCACCTTCTGCATTCAAGTTTTATAGCGATAATTACAGAGATTATAAAGGGGAACGTCTTTGTTATCCCTGTTCTTTCTTCTCTTTTTAACAGCTTATTAAAGATAAAGACGTAAAATAAAGGGAGTTAATCCGTTTAGTCGCCTCTTGGGAGACAATAGGCTCGGATGTAGCAACAAATTTAAGTTTTTCGCGTGTGCTGTTTTATGCTTTACTTTTCTTTGAATAAAGCTTAAAATTGAATAGCAATTTTGGGACATATTTTGACTGAGGTGGAACCATAACGATAATTGTAATGTAACCAATGTTTTATGATTTGGGACCTTCGTCAAAATATTATGCATTACATTAGGAAGTTAGAATTCCAAATGGCTCAATATTTACTTTATAGATGTTATTTAGAATATTTTTATATCGTTTTCACAAAGTGTCATCATTTGTTATGTTGTTGAGGATCACCATAATTTTTATTTATTAAGTTTCTTATTTGAATAAATTATCATAACTCCTTACATTTTTTTGAAAACCATTGGTTAACTAGATATAATTATAGAAGACAGAGTGAGAAACCAAAATGCGAGCGTGCATAAAAATACACCTTACAAATATTTGTACATTATTAAATTCGTACGTACCTGCTGTTAGTGTCATCGTTTTACGCGTGAGGTTATGGCTAATTTGCCACCCTCTGGTTGTGAACCTCTCGAGGCACTGACATGGTGTTCAGACTTGTACCTATATTGATTACATACTCGTATATAATGTTTGTCGTTGTCTATTCTGTTTTCAATGTTTCATGTATTTATCTGTGGAAACTTGTAAATGACCTTCAGATATTAATATTATCTAAGAAAATTGTATAAACTAGCTGTAAGTTTCCCGAATAGCTTAAAATGAAATAAAATATCTCCAAAAGTCCCCGTTTTCTCACGATACTCCTTCACCATCAGTGATCATCATAATCTTCCTGCCATTATCCCATTTTTATTCTTCCATTCTCCCCTATCAGACTTCACAGTATCATTAACTCCTTTTTCTTTCATATAGATATTATTCCTTAGACAATCCATCCATCTTTTCTTTGGCCTTCCTCTTCTTCTCCGTCCATCAACATTCAAATTCATCACTCTCTTAGTCACATGAGTGTTATCCCTCCTTATCACATGTCCATACCAAGACAAATGATTCTCTTTCATTTTTTTCTGTAACAGGCGCCATCAGTGATGTCCATGATAATTAGAGAGTACAAGAATGGATTGAAAAGGACCCTGGACTTGCACCAGTTTGAACTCACTATCTCGTAATCGATAGCCACGGCTTAACTTCTGGGACATCATGAAGGGTTTTTGTAAATATGCCACAAAGTTAATTCGCCACGAAATAAAGTATGTAGGTATAAATTAGCCACAGTTTCTGTTTTTTTAATTTTGTTTAGTGTAAATCCTCCCCATTTTTTTTCCGCACGGATAGCAGAATAATTAAATAATATTATAATTCTTGCCCGTAATATAATATATAATTCTTGCCCATTCTTCTCCATAGAGATCTACTTCTTGGAATGGGCATCTACGGTACTTTCACAGTTTTTATGTTTTGTGACTGGGACTGTAGCACCATAACTTTGTAGTACCGTGGAATGGGGTTAGTTTGATTCACGGGGTAACATTGATAAAAACTTTATATTTTTTTAAAACAGGAATTGTTTAATTTCTGAACGCAACCGAAAAATTTCGTCTTTTGCATTGGCAGCACTGTGTGTCACTCTTTGACATTGCCCAAGCGCTGCACGTACAAACAGATCACTACCGGAGATTTTCATAAAAAACTGTGAGTATTGTGTTTAAAGTATTTTAGGGGTTAAAATAACTTCCAGGGTACCAGATTGGATATGCAAGTTGCTAGAAAAAATGATAGTTTATGTTGTTATGTGTTTAATTAGCTTGAGAAAGAAGTTGTTTTTGTATTTTAACCTCCAAAATTTCATTCAGTGGTGGTTTATTTTCTATACGGGGTGTCATTGATCACAGGCATGGGGTTACTTTGGTCATTGATCAATCTCACCCCATGACATTTTTAACATATATTATCAATATATTTGCAATGATGGCTGCTTTATATGATTTTTTTTTACTTTCAGCGCTATGCCAAGAACATATATGAAGCGTTTAGGCGCTCGCGCCTATGGAATTCTAATGAAGACGTGTTAGAACGAGCAGTAGCTAGTAGTGATTTTTTTCTATTTTTACTTAACATTTAAGATTTTGACTGATTAATGTTCCTAATTATGTTTTTACAATTAATATATCTCAATGAAACGTTAAAATAAAGGTGATTTTTCAAAAAGTTTTTTTTGCCTTGATCAATGTCACCCCTAAACTTTAAAAAATTAATATCTTTTTTTGCACTTAGCCGATTTTTTTTGTTCTTTCGAAATAATAACGTTTAAAGGGGTTACTATCATTTGCCGTGAAAATATTAGGGGGTATCAAAGTAACCCCACTTACGGTTTAACATTGACCACTCACATTTATATTTTTCATCGACATATTATTTATTTAAAATAGAATCTAATTCATTGTATCGATTGTATAGTAAAAACCGATATTCCAATTTTTTTTTCGTCTTCGGTACCTTTGTATTTTAGAAAATACAGCCCTTTGAATTTTTAAATTGATCAATGACACCCCATTCCACGGTATTTAATTATATTTTGTATGTCTTTGACAATTAAAAAGTGCCTGTAACTGGTCTACTTGATTGATTTAATGCTTTTGATTTGATTTGATTTGAATAAAATCCACCACAAAACTACAGAAAACGTGGACAAAATGTGAAATCTAAACAGTAAGTACTAGGAGAACAGGATCGTGGAGGTCTTGGTGCCGCCTTAGGTGTTCAGTAAAAAATATGTACCTATGTGAAATGAAGATAGGTGGCAAATTTACAATAACAACATTAAGCTGTGACAAATTAACTTCCAATAAATGAGATTTAAAAAACTATGGCAAATGTTTTGAAAACTTTTTTCGTTTTCTAAACTACAAACCATCTTCTAAAGTATACAATCCTTAGATTTAAGAGAAACAAGCAAGTGCAACAAAATGGTATCATAACAATGTACATTTCTTCAATAAACATCCCAGATTTTACCGTTGCTTCAACGTTCAAAGTCCTTGAAACAAAAAACAAACTCCTCAACTAACTGTTTGATATTTTCTTTGTGAAATAAAGCGGATAGTTAAGAAAGTAAGCCTGTTTATCGTGAACCTTAGGTTTCATTGAAGACTTTAGTAAAGTTGGGAATACGCCTCGTATTTCAGACTTAGAGATGCCTCTTGATAAACGGAAGTTTCTCAGGTTTGTAAGAAAATCTTTATTGCTCAATTTTTTTCTCACACTTTTTTTTTGTAGTCGGTGGCATAAAAGTCTGTGAATTAAAAAACAAAACTTGTAATGGTTTAAGTTTTAATTTAGATTTTTTTCATAAGCGCGCTTTTTAAAAAAGCTATTTTATTTTGTAAATTACTGCACCTAATCTTACAGCTGAATGCATATGGAGTCGTCATAATAATTACGTGAAAAATAAAATTACAAAAAATAGATCTAAGTATTTGAAGACAAATTAAACTTGCTAATTACTAGTTCCAAATGAGTGTAATATTTCCTTTAAGTTTTTTTTTTCAATTAAATTCAATTAGTAAAACCTATATGGATTGATGTAATGTTTACATTACGTTTACGCTAAGTCTACGTTATGTTCACGCCACGTCCACGTTAAGTTTACGCCACATATTTTAGACAACGTTCACCCCACATACCTACGTACAAAGACCTAAGTTCAAATTTAACATTCAACCTCAGCGCTACACTAAAGTGTCAGGCAAACAATCAAACAAACTTTGAGACATGTATTTATTTAAAACAAAGGTAAACACTTAAATTTAATTAATATGTCTAGACGGCTTAGATCTGGTGACTTTGAAGGCACGTCTGGCCCTTTGGGCTGATCTCCTTAGTCTAGGTGGGCTTCTTCGATATTGACTGTTGCTTGACAAACTGCGTTCTGGGGTCAGCCGCATTAGATCTGGGCATCTGAAAGAGATGGTATTGAAAATGATTTTGTAGCTAAATGGGTGGTGGGCATCGGGCGGCGAGTAAAGGGCAACTCGCTGTCCGACCATAGACCATGTCTGGGTCGACGGTGCGTTGTGTTGTATGCGCGCTTCAAAGAGCGTCAGCATAATGACGGGGCCCCCCTCTGGAGGGCCAAAGCCTGCCAGGGTCGCGGGACTTATCTCATTACCGTGACCCCGGAACATAAAGGGCTATTGAAGGATACCGTGGATTTTAGTCAGTACGAGTCTGACAGTCCCCCCCGCCCTGCCCTGGGTGGGAGGACTCATTTGATGGTTTAACCACGTAAAAAAAAAACTAAATGGGTGGTCAGATAGTTTTTTTTTAATGATATGTTCGCGTTTTGCCCCTATCTCGCCATCTCTATTAGGTAACCAGAAAATGTGTTGGCAATTTTTAAGTTCAAAGCTTTGTCATAATGGAAAATTGTGTTTTAGATTACTGTAAGTCTCATACAGGGCCAAATCCTGAAATTTTTCTTGTTGAAAATATAAATTGAAAGTAGCAGCCTTAGGATTACGGAATATAATTTATTAATATTAACGGAAAGGTACCTATTGCAACCATTTTGTGTTATTATAATAGTTGAACTAACAATACCAACTAACATATCAACATTTTATCTCTTCAGAAAAACAAAACACAATCAATTTACAAATTTAATGCCAGACTCTTTTTTTTAACTGATTTCCATAAAATTTAATTATTAAAACTAAATCAGCACAAACCGATTTTAAGATTACATTACCATAAGCTCAGAAAAAGGACCGCTTAACCTTTTTATGGAAATAAACTGGGCCTTAAATCGGGGCCTAAACAAATAAGGAAGGGACTGGCCCCACCACTCTGATGGCTAAAAATAACATAAAAATAATAAAGAATATGGATCTAATCGTATTCTTATGGGGATCTAGGCCCATAACGTGAATTTGCGTAATGATATCGTTAGATGAAGATTTGAAAGTAATGACAGCTTTTAATAAATTGCGATTCTTTTCACTTTTTTTTTATACCTGTTATACAGAAGTTTTTAATTTGTATGTTGGGTATTTCTGGAACGGAGATTTTGAAATTTCTTTCACCAGTAGGTAGATAGCGACGAAGTCGCGGTCGGAGTACTACCGTAAAGCCTCATTTGGAAGATGCAAGATATCTCATGCAGGTTTGACTACATTGCGGTATTTGTTTGAACAACTGAAATTATTGTTTATTTATAATCCGCATTATAATCAAACTTCAGTATTCAATTTTAATGCAAGTTGCTCAGCTTGCATTTAAATTCTTGCAACGGGTAAATTGACCTTTATGATTAAGTTAGAAGGAAGGCCTGCCGGGGTCGCGGGACTGTCTCATGAGATAACCGCGACCCTGCAACGTAAAGGGGTATTTAAGGACACCGTGGATTTTAATCAGAACAAGTCTAACAGTCCAGACAGGAGGACTTATTTAATAAAAAGAAGGCAGGTCAAAGGGAGAAATGTCTAAAACCAATTTTTCAAATCTAAATGTAATAATCTCTGTACGTGTTGTTTTTTTTTTTTTTGCTTGATTGGCACAGACTGCAAATAAAAATACTGCTAGCAATAGAATCAATTAGGTACTGTACTCAATTCATGGTAACAGTTTGGACATTGGTGTACCTCACACCCTGCATAAAATAATATAGCAAAAACCCCCATAAGGTTTTAAGTCCTTATCGTGAATCTACATAATGGTATCATTGGTTGAAGATTTAGAAGTGATAGAGTTTCAAAGTATGGTTAGTACCTACGAACATGGGTGGATTTGGGTCGGCTTCTAGTCGAAACAGATGTAGCTGAATATCAGTAGGTACATGGAGCGACTGCCTATCGAACCTCTACAGCCCAGTAACTGGGCAATACGATATCCCATGGTAAGACTGGTTGTCAGCTCATGGCTAAATAATTACAGCCGCAAAGGCCAATCTTCCGAGTTAAGCCGCGCTTGTCGAGATTGGTCTGTGGGTAACCATCTGTCATAGCGAGTTTCCTCCGTGCCTCGGAAAGCACGTAAAGTTGTCGGTTCCGGCTGTCATTTGTAGATCTTTGACAGTCGTTAATCACAGTCAGAAGCTCGAAAGTCCGAGAACCAGTCTATCGTATTACCCAGTTACTGGGTTGTGCAGGTCCGATAAGCAGTCGCTCCATGTAAAATACTGATATTCCGCTGCATCTGGTTCGACCCTAATTTAGTTGGGAAAACGCTAGGCATAATGATGATACTCACTTGTAAATCTCAGTGGTGATAAAGTTATCATTCTTGCACCTCGTCGTCCATTTTGACCAGTACTTGAAACCATGCTTCTCTGCGATCTGAAGCGCACACGCCGTATCATCACGTATGTCTTCGTCTAGTAGAGCTGTGTAAGAAATAAAACGTATGTAAGTTAGTTCACAAGTAAGCTCCTTCGTATACAACGCGACGGAAGTCTCTCATACCTTACGACTTTAGTATTTATTGACGCGTTGGGTGTACGAAACTCTATGGGTTTTTATTGCGGTAGTCACCTAGATACAGGTATCAGAGACTTGCGTCGCGTTAAGCGTTCACAAGTACGACAAAAGAACGTCATCGTTGCAAATAAATGCGTTCGAGCTGAAGTGTTTGAATAGAGCCTTTAGATTTTTACATGCGTGGTAGTTGCTTCATGTTTACCGCAGAATATCTCAAATGAATCAGTCGTTGCGTCGACGCAACGTTGTGACGGTATGGTTGCGATGAAGGCAGTGTCGTAAAGACTACATAAATTAGTTTCATCATTATCATATGAGCCGTACGACGTCCACTGCTAAACATTGGCCTCCCCAATAGATTTTCAATAGGATTGGTTGGAAGCGACTTGCATCAGATCGTCTGTCCACCTTGCGAGTGCACGCACTACTAGGCAAAATGACAAAATACCATGTTTATTAAAGGACTTCTTTATTTTCAACACAAAATATGCGCCCACCCATGTCGTCGTGTCGTTGTTGTAGGAGTGAAATGAGCCTAAGTAGATGGGAGAAAAAAGTGAGCGTATAAAAACGTGGTAAAAATAGTTCAAATGTTCAAATATCGGCTTGTTATAAGTTCGCCACAAAAATTATTCCCCTCTTGCTGTTCAGAATCTACATTATGTCCTCGTTTTCGGTAGTTTTGTGCTGGATTAATTAATATTATAATTTTATTGTTCTGCTATGCTCGAGCGGAAAAAAGTGAGTCGAATGTATGTACATTACTGAAAAAAAAAAAAAAAAAGCTTTGGCTAATTTATATATAGCTACTTTTTTTCGTGGGGAATTATTTTTGTGGTGAACTTACAACAACCTCAAATATCTTGTTGCCAAGAATTGACAAACCTTAATTACGAGTATGTCCTGTAATGGCGTCACGTAGGAAGGGCTGTCATCGCACACAGAGTGTATAAATCATGAACGATATATCCCAACTAGCAAAATAATGTCTTATAAAAGGTTAAATAACGTTTTCGAATTAACTTTCAGTCTTATCAAAGGTTTTATAAAAGTTATTTATACGTATATATAACGCGGGTTTGGGCGCAGATTACATAACTATTCAATTATGTAAAGGTCGTCTTGTGATCGCATCAACGTCTATTACATTGGGTAAAAATCACATAAACGTTGCAAGAATAACTAACACGTTTTGTAATACTAAGTATTAATACTACTATATAACTATAACGTTGCATAGACGTAAAAAAACAAACAAAAGCGTCATGTTATGGTTAAACGATGACGTCTATATTAATTTTGTTACACGAATGGCAATATACATGAAACTCGTACAATATTTTTTTTTTGTCTTGGAAAATTTCATAAAAAGCTTAAGTCAAAGTTTTGCTTATTATTTATCTAACGTAATGGAAAGCCTTTATTGTTGTAGAAGTTGAGGAGCGGTGATTTTACTTGGGCATTTAACTTTTTCGATAAATCTGTAGTGATCTTTGTTTATATTTTAATGGGCCTTCATAATATTGGTATTTTAATATTGTGTATTATAATAAAATACTATAAATTGTCATTAAATTTCCGCCATATTGCCATCAAAGCATTGGACGACTGCTTTACGACGGTTAGATAACTATTGGTTTTATACATGTTTCATAATCGATTCATGTCGTCCACCATGACGGTTTCAATTAGAGTTCAGTTGGAAAATAAAAAACCTTTATGCAATACCACTATTTTTATTTTTCAGGGATCTTATCATGGTTATATTTTTGGACATAGAAAAACAATTGTGCAAGAAGACACAGTGATAGGTATACATGGTTAAATTTAAGTCGTTTTAATCCGCTTAAAGGGTCATTGTACTCATTATAACGAACAACTTTTACTATGAGAACAACCCTGAAATCAGGAAAAAAATCAGCTGTTCATTACATTTATATTCGCATAACTTGTCAAAATGTATTGAACAGCAGTTTTTTTCGCTTTGTCGCATTCATTTTCGGTTGGTGCCATGGTAAAAGTTGTTCGTTATTATGAGTACAATGACCCCTTAAGCGGATTAAAACTACTTACTTAAGTTTTACCATAACTGACCGGCTTTAGGGTAAACATAAAACTGATGTTTTACACACGAGTTTTTTTTTTTAAACACTTAGTATTTCTATCTATTGTACCTCTTGATATAAGAAGATGAGCGGAACCACTTTGGTCTGCAGAATTCACATCGAGCTCGGTCTTTTCCAAATTAACTGTTGTAATGTGTACGGAACCACTGTCATTTTTGCCATTTTTTTCTTGGCTGGGCCTGGCATATTCCTGATGAAATTTTGGTATGTTTGCTAACTTTAACAGTTGAACAGTTTTATTTACTTTTCTTTAAAAACCACCACTTCGTTTAATTCTTTTCCACTTTCCGGGATCCATAGTTAGAAATGTAGTGAAAAATGGCGGCTGAGTTAAATTATTTTCATATCGTTTCAATAATGAAGTGACATATGTAAGTTATATTATAATAAAGTTTTGGCCTAAAGTTGTTTAAAGATTTGATATTGGAATGATATACGAATGTTTTATAGTAGTTCATAAAACGAACACTATAAAACAGTTCATTATATATTTGTTATATAGAAGTTTTTGAAATAATATAATAATAATAATAATAATAATATTCCACGACTATCACACAACGCCATCTAGTCCCAAGCTAAGCAGAGCTTGTGTTATGGGTACTAGACAACTGATATACATACTTATATATTTCTAAATACATACATATTATAGATAAATTACACCCAGACACAGAACAAATGATCGTGCTCATCACACAAACATTTGTCCTGGGTGGGAATCGAACCCACGACCTCCGGCATAGCGGTCAGGGTCACTAACCACTAGACCAACAGGCCAGTCAGTAATCAGGCCAGAATTATAGGAAAATAGCGGTTCATGACTATTACCGGACTGAAACGTTAACTGGACTGAAATCCTTGTCGTGTGGACGTCGCAGCAGAGACGGTTTTATATCGTTATTTAAATTCATTGAGATGACGTTTATAGGACACACTTATATGATTTAAAGTTTATATAACTAAAGCATCTTATTGAATATTACTTTACAACTGTTTGGTTAGTAGAAAATTGTTATAAAACCATAATATGTCTGTTAGTTATATATATTTCATATTATATGACTAGTTTGCTAGTTCGAATATCTATGTGAAATTGATAAATCAATCAATCTATGCAACGCGTGTGTGGCACACGAGATAAACTAATGAGATTCATTAATTTACTTCGTAAACAGATAAATTGCTATAGTGGAGTGTCTGATTATAGTTCATCGTGCAGTTATTAGCATTGCAAGTTAACAACCTCATTCGAATTTGATCCGATGCTAATTAATTGGAAATAATTACTTTCTTTAGAAAAGGGAGTCGAAAACCCACAGTAAATAATTGTCAATATTGAAAAAACATCCCTTCTACGCTTAAAATCTCATCATCATCAGCCAGAAGACGTCTACTGCTAAACAAAGGCCTTCCCCGGTTCCCCTTAAGCCACCTCGCCAAATGACAATTCGCCACTTGCATTCAACGGTTTCCCCCGACTCTCACGATGTCGTCGGCCCACCTAGTAGGAGCCCAGCCTATGCTGCATCTTCCGGTTCATCATTGCCTCTCAAAAACTTTTCTTCCCCATCGTTTTTCAGTTCTACGAGCATTAATTGTGGCTTGCCCATTGTCACTTCTTCTTCACTAGTTGTAGCAGGCAAAGCCGCTGACATCACCTAATTCAGCTATAGTGGTAAGCTTGAATAATCATTTTTAACTACGGAACCCTTCATTGTGCGTAGCTCGACACGCTCCTGGCTAAATAATTACAGCCGCACAGGCCGATCTTCCGGGTTAAGCCGCGCTTGCCGAGGTTGGTCTGTGGATGGTTGACCATCTGTCGTAGCGAGTTTCCTCCGTGCCTCGGAAAGCACGTAAAGCTGTTGGTCCCGGCTGTCATTTGTAGATCTTTGACAGTCGTTAAACACAATCAGAAGCTCATAAATCTGACAACCAGTTAAGACTGGTTGTATTATGTGACCATAGGGTATCGTATTACTCAGTTACTGGGTTGTGGAGGTCCAATAGGCAGTCACTCCATGATAAATACTGATATTCAGCTGCATCTGGTTTGACTGGAAGCCAACCCCAATATAGTTGGGAAAAGGCTAGGCAGATGGTGGTAGGAAAGTCAAACCCGTACGTTGAATATTTTTTTAAGAATACTTGTGGTGTGATTTACAAAAAATATAGTTTTTGTCTGTTTGTCTGTATGTATGTCTGGGATAAACTCAAAAAGTAATGCATGAATTCACTTCAGATTTGGCACGAATATTATTAAGAAGTCGGGTCAACATATAGGCTACATATTGTCACTCTTTCACCTACAGGGAACGAGCAGTGAAACTTTTTTTATTCAACTCATTTATGCAGACAACGTCGCGGGCAGAAGCTAGTCACATAATAAACGCAAACATTCAATCACTCACCACAATGTGACCAAAACATTTAGCAACAAAATCCTTATTACAGCAAAACCAAGAGAACTTACGAAATCAAATAAACTGGAGTAATGCTCGTAAAAATGTTGCTTAACTTCCTCCACTACAGAATCCTGATTTATACTTTCCTACTTTAATATTTCCACTCGGGTGGTACAAAGATAAGGCTTGAAACTACTACAGGCTTTCGATAACTCACTCGGATTCTAGATATATATTTTCTAAATCCGTGTTTAATGTACATATATTAAAACCTTTATACCAGGATCGTAAATCATCAAATAACTCCACTTTGGGTGGATTGTGGGGGATTGTCAGACTCATACTGTCTAAATTCCAACCTCTGCCTGCTCAATTCATCATCATCATCATCAGCCGGAAGACGTCCACTGCTGAACATAGGCGTCCCCACGTCGTTAGACCGCCACGCCGAATGACAATTCGCCACTTGTATCCATCGGTTACCCGCGACTCTCACGATTGCCTGTTCAATTACCCCGTACTACCAGTGGCGCGTTTCTCTTGGGACATTCCCACAACCTGTATATATATTATATACCCTATAACCCTTAAAAACAATCCGTGGCACCACAAAAACTTTTAAACGTCTGTTGAACACTTGTCTAAAAAAATGTCAGATTATGACGTTGAAATAAGGTCCGTTTTGCAGTCACACTTTTTTTAGACAAGTGTTCAACTGCAGATGTATAAGTTTTTGTAGTAAGGCTGTCTATGTTTTGCGATGTTTGCCACATTGAAGTCCTAATCGCTGGTCCAAAAAAAATAGTTATTTGTTATGCAAGGCTGCAAAGTTGATTTTTGGCGCGAGTACTTGAATTGAAAACTGAGCGAGCGAAGGATTCTAAGATTGAACCGCGAGAGAAACGAGCGGTTCAAATATAGAATCCTGAGCGATGCGAAGTTTTCAAAGGTACGAGACGCGGAAAAACTTTGCTGCCGAGTGCAACACACAACTTTTCACCTCACACAGCGAGGAAATGTAGTGGGGGCGGCTCGCCTGCCAGTGAAGAAAACAATTGAATACAAGACGTGTTCGAATTTTAAACAACACTTTGTGCTCTAGAGCACAAAATGGAGTTTTGCGCTCAGATTTTGAATGAGAAATAGAATCTTTCCGAGCGGGTGAGGTGAAAAACAACTTTTCAAGCAACCTGACTTGTTTTTTCTTCAGGCCTCACTGATTTACAACGTCATGATAAGCAAAACACCCGTAGCTATTTTTGAAGAAGTGCCAACCTCAAAAAAATAAGGTCGTAACTCCGCCGTTATGTTGGCCAAATTACCTACATAATACAAATAGGTACTTAAGCTTTTGTTGCCAACCTCCTTTTATAGGCACAAAGAAAATCTTCGTTACCGTGTTGGTTTGTGAGGAATAAACGACAAAATAAATTATGAGACATTTCATGTCTTTCAATTTGTATAGGTCAAATTAAGGTTGATAATCGCTTCCGTATGTTTTTTTAAGGATAAATAATTATGACATCAAAATGAAAGCTACCTATATTGTGTTGCTACATAAACCAATTATTTTATTGCAGTACTTAACAGATTTCAAGTCTTTGAAATACAAACAAAAATAGTTTCAAACGAATGGATTTAGTAAACCTTAGTAGGTTCAGTAGCCAAATTTTGAATCGTAAATGATAGAAAGGTGGTGATAACTGAGAACGTTGACAAAACATAAGGGAGTGAAATCACCTTAAATCCTGTTCAAGATGAACAATAGAATCCGGAAATTAAGAAGAAGCAAGGAGTATAGGCGGACATCTTAATCAACACAAAGTAACAAAAGAAGCTGAAGAAGTAGTGAGAGAGAAGGGAATCCAACTCTAATAACAAATACTCTAAATGAGTACTTCAAATTGTAAAAATAACAAAGCAACTCAAACGATTAATGAATAAAAAGAGATAAGAGAGTATGTGTAGAGAGTGCGATGAGAGTAAACCATCTTAACCAAACCTACTACCAAAGAAGAGAAGAGAAATCAAACGACTACAGGAAAAAAAAATTAGTGGGAGATGAGAAAGAAGTTCGACAACATATTCGCTTGCCACCAGACGGTAGAGTGGTTCTAGCGAACCTATCGTTAAGTAAACATAAATCAGTACCTGAAATTTTAGCTTTTCCCAAAACGAAGATCAACCTATCGGTCAGTAAGTGAACACTTAAGCAACATTCATTAGTGAGAAGAATTTGTAAGGCGACAATTGTCGGAATACTACTAGAACTATAAAACGAAGATAGACTGAGAAGAGACGAAGGTAAATTGAAACCCAGTTCCAAAGAAGAGTAGACAACAAAGAAAAGAAAAAATGAAATAGGAGATGAGAAAAAAGTTCGACATTACCTTCGCTTACCACTAGACGAGATAGTGGTCAAACGCGAATGATTTGGTTGTCCACGGACGACGACGACGATGTATATTTCTTTTTACTACATTAATTTAATTAGCTATACTAAAAATGCATAGCGCGCACGCTGCCACCGTTTCAACGTCCATTGTCTCACCAAGGCAAATGACAAGTGAGGAGCGTCGCGATTAATTGCGCGCGTAGAGCAGTGTGTGGGCCGTGTGGGCAGAGAGGGCAACATCGCGGCAAATCACGGCAGCGCGAGGAGCATAGCGATGAGCAGCGCAAGGAGCATAGTCTGGCAGGCGCATTACGGTCAATGCATAAAAAGACATAGAGTAAGATAAGACGAAAGTAACTCAAACGATCCAAAAGAGAGTACAGAAATCAAACGGTAAAGAAAAAGAGACAATGAATATATCGAGATAGAGAGAAGTGATAGATGAGAGAGAAGTAGATCAAAATAACAGAAAACTATCATTAGTATTACAAACAGTAGTAACAGTTACTACCAAAACGCTACACAATACACACTTGACCAAACCGACGAAACCCCATAAAGTTTTGATGTAAAACGTGGACTATAAAATGTTGGAGCTTTCGAATTGTGTGCGATGTCGTTCACGGTTTGCTACAGTGATGTCTTTGTCAATTACATACTTTGTAAATACTTTGATGGTTACAAATCTAGCCGCAACTTAAGCTTGTGAAATGGAAGAATGGGTTGCATAAAGATTGGGATACGTTACTAATATTCGTGATCATGGCGCGTGCAACAGATTATAAAACGTACATAAATGCACCATCGACACATCGTGGACATCTCACCCTTTTTTCCAAAGCCTTTGGCTAATACTTATATTGTGCAAACAGATAAGGAGTGGGATTCTTTTACCAATTCTTTTATTTAACGTACAGGCCAAGAATTCTATGCCAGAGCCTATACTTATTTCCTGATAACTACAACCTTGGGATGCGATTACCAGAAACTTCAATGGATGTTAAACTAGTGGATGTAAAAGTCCTACTCTGTTTGACTCTTTGGGGTTTACAAGCTTGGCGTTGTGTCAATTGAATTTTCTTACCTTCGCAAGTCATGTTACAAAGTCCACCACGTTTCTTTTCTCTGCACCACTCATTTGGAATCTGAAAATAAGTGTTAGAAGTCAGAAAATAAATATCGTAACTCTACAGCTAATAAGTATTGTGCAAAATTAAATAACCTGTCACTATTTCTAGTGTACAGTCAGCATCAACAGTTGCTGACCACATCCAGATTTTCAAAATCGCTGTACACTCTAATAATACGGTGTACAGCGATTTTATAAATCTGAATGTGGTCAGCAAATTTTGATGCTGACTGTACCATCGTCTATGTGCAAAATTCATCTACATCCGTTTAGCGATTTAGGCGTGGATGAGTTACAAATTAACGGACAAACTCACTTTCTCATTTTAATGAACATTTATTTACCTGATACAATCCATAGTATTTCTTCCCACTAGATTTCGTCACAAGCGCACTAGTTTCCCTTCTGCTCACTTTTTCGATTAAGCACACCCCTAAAACAATGAAAAATGTATTTTTTAATGTTTTACACACATTAAGGACTGCAAGTGCCAAAAGATGCAGGTTTCAGTCCTGCTCGTAACCGCATTTTTATTTCCCTCAAACAATCAAATCAAATCATCTATAAAAAAATCAACTAGCCTATATAAGCGCATTGTGGATTTTTATGATGCCATATATGCCACGTGGGCCCAGTTTAATGTTTCCCCTCGTTATAGCGGTTTTCACGAGTTCGATTCTCACAAGAACAAGTTTTTCAGGTCTGGCATTTTATTTTAGGTGTTTGTAAACTCCACAATGCTGGAAAAAATCCTCAATATGGGAAAATTTAAAAAAGAGCATATAATAATTTCTGACAAAGGTCCTAACCTGAAAATTCCCATTTCTCATATTTATCAGTCACACTAATGAAGGCGAAGTCTAATCACAATAATTAGGAACATTTTCTCAAGCTAAAGTGACACACCCAAAGGTCAAACCGACAAAGTTTCCCCTCTCAATTGGTCTATTATAGCCACAAACCCTTCAAAAGGAGGATTCTCTATTGTTGAACCTTTCATAATAATCATTATTGAAACATCTGCACTAAACAACAGAGTAGTACAGAAGTCTCGCTCCAAACAAGAATCGAATACGCACGCACACATAGACAAGCAGATCATAAAGCCCTATATAGCCATTTGTTTTATCACGGGGTTTGAAGTTAACGATACACGTAAACGGTCAGTAGTATTTAATAGATTTCCAACTTCACACATAAGTTATTAAGTTGAAAATGCAGTGAAACTTGGTTAAGTGGGACCTGAGGGCTTACCACGAGCTCTTAACGCGATCCAGTTTAGGTTGCGGAAAAAAGACAGAACTATACAAGTCGTCTAGCGCCATCTCTTTCCCACAGCCATAACTGGATCGCGTTAAGAGTTCATGGCAAGCCACCTGAAAAGTGAGTAACTGGTACTCATGCTGACGTCCCAACGCTTTGGCACTGAATTACCTTTGTTAGTGGGACGAAGCAAACTTCTATACTTGGGATTCGTTCATTCGATTTTATCGTCATAGTTACCTCTATATCTGAGACAGCGAGTAAATTTTATATGCAATAACTCAGTTTTCACCGTAGTCTACTTAACTTGGAGTTTACGTTTATCATTTGCCACTTGTCTAGGAGACAAGTAAGACGATAATATCTACATGCATTGTGAGTGCATCTGTGTTCACTCCATATTTTAAGTTGACCTTCTGTATTATTCTGCAAAACAAATGAACAGTATAAAGGTCATTAACGTTCAAAGTTCAAGGTCAAGGTCACGTTAGAGTAGATTGCGGGAATCAATTAGTGTAAGACAATATCCCTCGAGAGATCCGTAGACAATTTGCTGATATTGCATTACATTAATATGAGTTGAATACCTATAGTGCTCACAAGTACTTTTTCATGTAAGTTGAGAGTGATAATAGTGTTTAGGATTTAATGAGGACATTAATTTATAATGTCGTATCATTTCATTGAAATGGTATATAAAATATATTACAGTAAATGTTGGAAAAACCTATTTAGAAAACGATAAAATCATAATATTTATCAGTCTAGCAAAAAGGAGTCTCTGGTTTTTTTCCAGGAAATGTTAGGGTGTAAATCCAGTATACCATTAAACTATTATCGGTATTTGACAAGAAGTGATTACTAATAACCCAACACGACACAGTTGTTGGACATCACTAAAACCATTGTGAAGGCACATTTCCGGGTGGCTGACAATACTTAAATAACAGCTAGTATCAATGTAAAAATAAATCAAATTCGACATGTACCTACGTACTTGAAATCCAGGACAAATGTTTGTGTGATGAGCATGATCATTTGTCCTGTGTTCTGGGTGTAATTTATCTATAATATGCATGTATTTAGAAATATATAAGTATGTTTATCAGTTGTCTAGTACCCATAACACAAGCTCTGCTTAGCTTGGGACTAGATGGCGTTGTGTGATAGTTGTGGAATATTATTATTATTATTAAAAACCACAAAAGAAAAAAGAGTCACAAAAAGTTAAATACAAACTAAAACGCATCTTCACTGAAAATACCTTTCAGAAATTTTATAAATACAAGCTTGACTATACCCTAAAGGTTCTATTTAAAACTGAAGTTCCAAGGTCAGTGGTCTTTGTGTACACCGTTCAAGGTCATTTTCCCAAGGTCATTGTTTGTGTACATCGCGAAGTTAGTTTCTTTTGTGTTTGTTGAATGGCGATGGCCTGAGTGGTCAGTATTCTGTAGTCAATGAATTGGTTTGAATATTTATTGGTATTATTGAAATTGTATACATAAGTAAAGAATTTACGTGTAGTGGAAGGAAAATGTTGAGATGACTTTGTAAGGTGACGAGAATGGGAAAGAATTTGATTAGGTAATGTCAAAGTTTGGATGTTTGAAAAGAAAACATAGTGAACAAAAACCTATAAACTTGATCACCTTGAAACGGGACAATCTATTTGAAGAAGCAAAATTAATCTGAGAGATATTTTTTACCCAGCTATAAGTAGGAAACAGATACTACTAGCCCGAATATGATGACTACAATGATGACAAGTTCTAAATGTGACTTCACGGGGAACCGATCAATTTACCGAATTTTGTTTGTTCGCATTTCATTACACCGAAAACTATTGACCGACATCTCTTTTGCTATATGCATTATTTGACATATTTTTAGATCATCGAAGTTTCATTAGCCATAAGTATTATTTTACCGAAGTATGTTCCGCCGATTAACAAAATAACTTTTTACTATTGACCGAAGCCTCTTTTAAACTTTTTTCAGTTGCCATATGATTTATTTGCCATATTTTCACCATACCGAAACAACATCTTACCGAAAAATTAAATTTCTGTCATAAAAATTCAATATATTCTGCTACAAAACATTGTGGCGGAAAAGAAATGCTGGAAAGCCGACTTTACGTAGTCTTGTCTGCCCTACTCCTAGAGTGTAATTTAAAATCGCGTAGGCGCAGAGGGGTGGGGTGGCCCGCGAGCTGAGGAGCAGGTGGTTAGAACGGCCGCGGTGGTGACCGTTTAAATCATCTGCGACGATAAGCTCGCGTGGGGCAACCCAAAACCCCGCAGCGCCGGAGCCATGACAGAAACAATGCTTGATGCATGTTGCATGCTTGCTTGGCTGCGTGTTTGCTGCATCTTGCATGCTGCGCGCTTGTTGCATGCTTGATTGCATGCAACATGCTTGCTTGCTTGCTTGCATGCCGCATGCTTGCTTGCATGCTGCATGCTTGCTTGCATGTTTTTGTGGTGCTTGTTTGCATGTTACATGTCTGTTTGTATGTAAGTGTATCACAATACAAACCTTTTTACAAACACAAGAACAATACAATATACAATAACAAGTCACAAAAGAGTATCAAGAATCACACTAAACGCGCAAAAACATTCGAACACACGTGCTAGCCAGAACATCCCTAATAGTCCAACTATGTAATTAACAGCAAATGTCATTAATGATAATACAATACCCGTCAGAGTTATATTATCGATGATATTTGCACAATTATTTTGTATTGTCTACCTACATTTCAATGGCGCCTGCAAAAAATGTATCAGCAATAATTAGTGTGCACTAATTTCTAGGCGTATGGTGAAATGAAAATATGGCAATTAAAACAGTGGTATACTGAATGTTCAGAAACATAATACTTCGACCAACCATCGTTTCGAGTAAGTGTAACATCGGTAAAAAGTTTTTCGGCCAAATGAAGTGTTGGAGTAACGAAAAAAAACGAATAGATAATAGGTTAACTGAAACAGTGGCAAACGTGACTTCGATGAAATAAAAAAAAACCAAATGAAAATAGTTGAAAAGTTTTCGGTCAAATTAAATTCGGTCAAACGATTTTCGATCTTATGATAGGTAACCGACTTCACGTGCTTTACTTCGGTTCTTTTAGGTGGCAGCGCTGTTTCAGAAGAGACTGTTAATGAAGTCAAGGTAATATTCTTATCAGCTCTGTCCAGCCTTTTTAAGCTTCTGGTGGCCTACCATGAACTCTCAAAGCGTGAGTGTTTAGACTGTGGAAAAATTGTCTCACATTTTTTAACAAATGTACATTAACTGAAAAAAAAAATACCAAATCGCGTTTATCTCAGAACTACAAAATCAGAGTTATTTAATTTTCCAACTACGGGGACGATATGCATTAAATCCTAATAATAATATACAATAAATATAAATAAAGAGGAAATAAATACTTAATACCCATTGATATACGAAGATAAAGTACCTACATTTGATATATTTTTATGCCAAACTACTGTATCAATTTTGATGCACTATCTGTCTAGCCTTTCCTCAACCATATTGGGGTCAGCTTCCAGTCGAACCAGGATGTAGCTGAATATCAGTATTTTACATGGAGCGACTGCCTGTCATGCCATGGAGCAGTGGTGGCCCTGTGGTATCAGTCCCGACTTACAAATTGTATGTCGTGGGTTCGAACCACGCCAGGCGCATTACTTTGTCTAATTTATTTCATCACCACTGTTCTCAAAACGGTGAAGGAAAACATCGTGAGGAAACTGGCATGTCCGAGAACCAAAAATTCGAAGACATGTGACATCTACCAACCCGCGCACTGGGCCCGCGTGGTGGATTATGGCTCACTCTCTCTCACAGAGAGGACGCCTGTGTCCGAGCAGTGGGAACATTATAGGCTGATGATGATGATGATGACTGCCTGTCGGACCAACACAACCCAGTAACTGGGCAATACGATACCCCATGATAAGTCTGGTTGTCAGACTTTTTTAGAGCTTCTGACTAATGGGCCTACCACACGCACAAGCTTTACCACAGTTTTACCTGCGCGAGAAAAAACAATAGACCGTCGGCAACCACAGATATAGATATACCTAGATAACGCAAGTATCACGATCTGTATGAAAACCAAGCCAGCCATTTTTTGACTACCTTATATGACGTCACAAAAACTATTTAGTAATAGTAAAACCAAATCGATTGAAATACGCCCCCGCTTACGGTGCCACCCTCGTCCCACAGCATAATTAACCATTTTAATATTAAAACTGACGTCCAACTAACGATGGACCGATTTAGACGAGCGCGAAAATGACCACTTACGATTCTCGGTCGTAAACTAGCACGGATTTTTGGCACGCGAAATAGTTGCTCTTGCGTTATCTAGGTATATATATCTGTGTCAGCAACACTGAACGCCCAATCGCGCAGGTAAACCTGTGGTGAAGCTTGTGCGTGTGGTAGGCCCATAATAGTAACGACTGTCAAAGATTTACAAATGACAGCCGGGACCGACGGCTTAACGTGCTTTCCGAGGCACGAAGGAAACTCGCTATGACAGATGATCACCCATCCACATACCAACCTCGACAAGCGCGGCTTAACCTAGAAGATCGGCCTATGCGGCTGTAATTATTTAGCGACAAGCTCCTCGAGCATATTAAAAGATAACACCGGTCGACAAATGAAAAAAAAATTTTTGCGCATGGGTTTTACTTATCATATTCTGATTATACAAGCATATTTATTTAAAAAAATGGTGATAACAAATCAAAAATATTTGCTTTAAGAGTTTTTTTTTCAAAGCTGTCAGAGGCGAAAATTTAAGCTGGACTCTATATGGGCGCTCTAATAAAAAAAAACTAATTGTGATATTTTCTTGAAGTTACCTAGCATTGAAGAGGAAGAAGCCAGGGACAGTTTTAAGGCAGTAGTTCATGGTTAAATTGTAAACCCTAGAGCTGAAAGTTATGACGAGCTGATCACTGACACAACTACCAAATTTTTTCATCATCGGAAGTGGAACGTCTCTAAAGATACACTAAAGATGCTTATGCTACATTCTCATTTGGATAAATTTAAAGATAACATGGAAGCTTGTACGGAAGAACAAGAGGAACGCTTCCATTAAGACAATTTGAGATTTGACAAGCATTTGAGAGACGTTACCAAGGCCAGTACTGAAAGGGAAATGATGGGAGACTATATTTGGGGGTTATAAGAGAAACTTCTACTGAAAATAGCAGGAAAACTAAAACTATTGTTTACTTAATAGTTTAACTTTATTTTAAAACTTATTTTGTAAAAATTAAACATGAATGGATGTACGGTTTCCTGTGTAATAACTCATCTCTGTGTCAATTTTTAGGTATGTTCATTGATTTTCATTTTCCCATTTTTTACTCTTAAAAGCAAATTCAAAACTTTTTTTTGTTCATTTTCTTATTTCTAGATATACAAGCAATAAAAATAACTTAGGTAGAACCCGTGCGCAAAAATGCTGTAGACCAGTGTAATTATAGAAATGGTCGGGGGCAACGACGCGAGTAAAAAGCTAATAAAGTATACATACCTAGATATTTTTGTTTGCAGTCTGTGATAAATGTAAGTTTTGATGGTTGAATCAACAAATGGAAGACTTATTGTATGATTTAACCTGCCCTGGGTAGAAAGGACTGCTAGCTACTCGTATAAACTAAAACTCCACTCTTCTTTCAGCTGCCCTTTGTGTCACAGTTACTTTTACAGACGGTTGGTTATAAGAACGCGCGTTAAATAAACGTACATTTGAAAGCGTTCGATGTATACGCACTGTATATTGAGAAAAGTTAACAAACGGACAGACATTGTTACTCACGCATTTATAATGTTAGTAAATATTGTGCTTAGTTATTTAGTAGTGTAATTGTAATCAATTCTCAAAGCTAAGCCCGCTTTCTGGGTTGGTCTATGGATGGTGACCATTCACTGTAGCGAGTTTCCTTCGTGCCATGGAAAACGCGTAAACTTTTTGTTCTTGGTTGTCATTTGTAGATATTTGATAGTCATTACTGTTTGTCAGAAGCTCTAAGGTTTGACAACCAATTTTACTGGGTATTACCCAGTTACTAGGTTGTCAAAGTCGTATAACCAGACGCTCCATGTTAAATGCTGATTCAACCCAATCTGGTTTGATGGGAAATATACCCCTGTATGGTTGAGAAAAGCATAAAATTAATATGAGTGTTATATTGAAAGAAAAATAAACATACAGATAAAATTGAGGTTCCAAAAAAACATATTGCTTGACTAGTTCCAAGAAATAGTCGTATAAGCGTCCTGTATGACGTGGGATATCATCTCAAGAGGATAATATGGGAAATATTCATACAGTTAAAAATACATGATGATGCTTAATAAAATAATGAGATAAAATTATACTTATTTACGCAAGTAGATCACATCAATTGATCAGATATTCTAGACGAACTGACTTTATAATTATTAATAAATGAACGACTACCAGGGGGGGGGGGGCGGACTAAAAAAAAAGAAAAAAAAAGTACGTGTGGATTATTGAGAAACTCCTTTTTTGTCGGTTAAAAAAGCTTCTTTAGGAATGTTGCTAGTGGAATTGTTCCTTATCAAATTTTATCACTTGTATTCATTGAACAATAGAATAAAATAATTCATTTTACGAAAAATAATTGTTTCCCATGGTTTCATCGGCTGCTCAGCTCCTAATTGTTACAACGTAATGTCATTTAAACTTTCTCGGTTAATGGACTATCCAACACAACAATATTTTTAGGGTTCAGTACGTCCAAATGAAAAACCGGAACCCTCAAAAAACACTCCTGTGTCCGTCTTTCCGCCCGAAATATTTCCCGAATCTACTAGCACCAATCAAATGAGTCCTCCCACCCCGGGCAGGGCGGGAGGGACTGTCAGACTTGTACTGACTAAAATCCACGGTGTCCTTCAATAGCCTTTTATGTTCCGTGGTCACGGTAATGAGATAAGTCCCGCGACCCCGGCAGGCTTTGGCCCTCTAGAGAGGGGCCCCGTCATCATGCTGAAGCTCTTTTAGGCGCGCGTGGAACACAACGCGCCGTCGACCCGGGCATGGTCCATGGTCGGACAGCGAGTCGCCCTTTACTCTCCGCCCGCATGCCCACTTAGGTGGCCTTAGAGTCATTTAAGGCAAGTACAAGTAAGTCCGGTTAACCATTTAACCTCCAACGTCGGATATATCCGACAAATATTTTCTGATCTACTAGCTAGACCAAATTTTAACTAGGGTACCTACTCATATTAATAGATACTTTTGCCAATGCAACAGAGGGATGAAATAGTAAAAAAAAATTAGACTTACATTGTCCCAAAAACATATCATTTGGCATTCCAATCCTTAATAGCTCCCTCACTAATTTACACCGAGTCTCAAATCTTTTAGCATGAACTACACTTAACACTAAAAACAAAACAAAAACATAAGACACACGTGCGTTCCACATAGCTGTACTTTTATGTATGATCGTAAACATACTAGACGATTATACAATTAAGATAATTGTGACTCTTATTTGAATGATGTAAGGTTTAGTTTTGCAGAGATAAATGTCTCAATGTCATTAGTTCATTACCAGATGACTGGTTAGATGTAGCGCGTATTTTCCTCGAAGTTTTTTTTTGCATTTTAATATTCCGGTCTGATCTATTATGTAGGTATTATAGTTATAACTAGCTGTGCCCGCGACTTCGTTCGCGTGGACGTCAGAACTCAACAATATTGTTTGACCAGTTTCTGTCCTGGTACCCTCACCTTGAGCAAGTGATTGGTAGGGTTGGGAAGCTTACTTGGATTTTCAAAACCCTAAGACACGTTGCCCCAACTAACATGTGGAGCAGTAACAACCAGCCGAGGAATCTTCTTAACGAAATCTACATTGCTCTTGCACAGTCCGTTCTGCTGTATTGTATTTCCATCTGGGGTAGCGCAGCTAAAACTAGATTTCTGGAGGTGGAACGTGCACAACGAGCAATTATAAAAGTCATGTACTTTAAAAATAAAAGACACTCTACTAAAAATCTATACGAAATCAGTAATTTACTCTCAGTCAGAAAACTATACGTAACTCAAACGATTTTAAAAAAACATAAAACCCTTCCATTTGACAAACACAAAAAACTTAAAAGAAGGAAAGATATAATTGCGGAAGTTCCCCAGTGTAAGACCAAACTTGCTAGCAGACAGTTTTACCACCCATCTCCTCAACTTTACAACAGGATTAATAAAACTATATATATACACAATAGAAACAATTTTGACTGTAAAAAAATTATCACAAACTGGATTCAGTCTCTTAGTTATGAGGATACGGAATCTCTACTGGAATATCATGAGTAAAATGTCACACCGTAACGATACACATTTTATGTACTTTTTACCCACATACCGCACTACGTCACACTATACAATACCACTCCACGTCACACCACTACACACTAACCCAAACCACACTACATCTCATACACACCACACCAAACAAATTTCGTATTCACTACACTACGCTTACTACAAGCCTGACACAATATATTATATGGTATTAAAGACATTACTGTATTTTAAATTGTAACAAAATAATGTTATAAAATTTTAAGTGTTACTAAATACTTGTTTAAATGTTGTAAATTCTAAGATATGGAAGAGCGGTGTCTCCTAACACAGGCATTGTCTGCCTAAAAGGAGGCTCCCAGCACAATTCATTGTACATGAAGGTTTTCGTAAAATAAAGACATTTTTCATTTTCATTTTTTCATTTTCAATATTTTTTTTAACAAAATGTTTTTTTTTCTAAAATAAAAGTAGCCTAAAGTTTTATAAACTCCTTATTAAATCAGCCACTGCCAATAGAAGTCCCGTCAAAATCGGCCCAGCCATTTCAGAGATTAGCCAAACAGATAGACAAAAATTGTAAAAAAAAATATTTTGGTGTAGGTAAACACCTTCGTATATGCATTTAGTAAAAAACGGTTATTTCAATATTACAAACAGACACTCCAATTTTATTAATATTATGTATATGTATGTATATAATTATATAGATGTATATATTTATTATGTTAAAGACGTTCGACGTCTTTATTAATGTTTAATTCTGTAACCGACCTTATAATACAGTACATAAGGATGAAAAATGAAGTGTCAATCACCGTTCTGCGCGGTAGTAATTTATTAAGGCGATACGACTAAAATACAATCAAAGGTCATAAGGTTATATTATGGATTCAGTATTTTGATCAAAAGAACCGTCAATAAAAATAGTAGCTATACATTGACTTGCTAGTCTTCAAGGCAAGTTTAAGTATGATTCGTTGATTGTAACGATTGATATTTTATGTTATTTAAGTAAAAAAGTCACCATCTCCCGAGCCACGTAAAAGAATATGGGTAAAAAAACTTCCCGAAGTACTACTAGATGGTGGTACAGTCGGCTTCAGAGAAATCTCACCCTCTTTGATATTGAAGTCACTAACAAAAGGGGTGAGTTTTCTCTGAAGCTTACTACTAGTGGTAGCAAACGTAATATTTTGGACAAGTCCCTCACGAGTTTTAAAACAGGCAGCAACAATAAAGACAAGAATAGTTAGTTAACTAACGATAAAAGAGGAAACAGGTAAAGAAATTACTACAACTGTAGTTTTCCAAGCGCCTTAAATACATTACTTTGTAAGTAATAGCGCGAGAGTGTTTTGTGTTCGTATACACTGTAGCTACCGTTTGTGCTGAAAGTTTGGTATCTTTGAAGTTGCTTTAGGTGCACCTTTCATCTTTATTTTTAGAGTAATTTATTCGAATCAGGAGTATAATAATATAAATATAATTTAATATTAAAAGAAATTATACAACGTGTAACAATGTTTGATCTAAGACTTTTGGGAAAAAAAATGGTTTTTCATGATGGCCCCGACCAATTTCTCATTTTGTATTTAAAAAAAAAAAAAACAAAAAAAAACCTTTGGAAAAAAATTGTTCACTAACATGGGCTGAGTTACCTTACGGGAGGTTTTGAGCATTTACCGTTACACGTTGTATATACGTAACGCACATGATTACAAACAAAATGCAATATCACGATTTTGGGCAGTGGTATTGTCTAAGCAAGGCCCTCCTAGATCAGAAAGGATTTTTATATCACAAACCCAGTAATACTTAATGTTATTTAACCAGAGAATCGAAATAAGGACTTTAAGCAATACTTAAGAACCGGTTCATCATCAGCCTATAATGTTCCCACTGCTGGGACACAGGCCTCCTCTCGGTGAGAGGGATTGGACTATAATCCACCACGCGGGTCCAGTGCGGATTGGTAGATGTCACATGTCTTCGAATGTTTGGTTCTAGGACATGCCGGTTTCCTCACGATGTTTTAACTCGTAAGCTACTGGGCCAGCACTGCTCTCCAGAACCGATTAAACTGATTAAATTATCAATACTTACAGGTACCCAAATAACTTCTCTTAATTCCTTTAATTTTCAGTAATTGACTTGTAAGGCCGCATCTTGAAAACGTTTTACTTTCACAGAAATCACTTAGTATTAAAGAAAATACTGTAAAAATTACTATAACCCTCATAATTAGAGACTGAAAGTTTTATCACAAATAAAAATAAAACATAAACTTTTTTTGTAAAATTAATTTTCAAAACACCGTATGGTATGGAAATATGTGTAATAAATGAGCGAAATAACATTAAAATATCAATTTATATCAGCACTCCAAAACATATCTCAGAATTTTGCAAAACACAAGAGATAAAGGTAACAAGAAAATATCTCAAGTATCTACTACCCCTCTCTTTCTTTGGTACACTTTCAGAGATAGACAAAACAATAATATCTTTAACTTTTTTTATCTACTGAATAAAAAACTATCTTCGTTATCCATCGTTGACAAACAAACTGTACGAGTATTGTGTTAAAAACGACATAAACAAAAAATAAAGAGGCTGTGCCAGACTGTAAGAGGAAAGCAAAGAACAGGGTGACGTCGTGGCTCAGCCTGGGAGAGTCCTTTGTCCAGTAAAAGACTGTGATAGACTTTCTCGCACTAAAGACAATCCAACCACCAAACGTAACTACGAAACCATATGTTTCGACCAGCTCCAGGCAAGATGAAGTGGACGAGTGTCCGCGGTATCGTGGAGCCAAAACCAATAACCTTCAGGAAGGGTACTTTATCATCTGCCTAGCCTTTTCCCAACTATATTGGGGTCGGCTTCCAGTCGAACCAGATTCAGCAGGATATCAGTATTTTACATGTAGCGACTGCCTGTCGGACCTCCACAACCCAGTAACTGGGTAATACGATACCCCATGGTAAGACTGGTTGTCAGACTTTAGAGCTTCTGACTAACAGTAACGACTGTCAAAGATCTACAAATGACAACCGGGACCAACGGCTTTACGTGCTTTCCGAGGCACGGAGGAAACTCGCTATGACAGATGGTCACCCATCCACAGACCAACGTCGGCAAGCGCGGCTTAACCCGGAAGATCGGCCTGTGCGGCTGTGATTATTTAGCCACGAGCTCCTCCTTACTTGCCGAAGACAATTGAAACTACAGGGTCAAAATATTCAATACACTGCTACACCTGTCTTTCAGCGTTGAGAAGTCCCCAGAGACCGAAGTGGTCCTGTCGGTTATGTGTGTAGGAGGTAAGTGTGGTATGTATAGTGGTGTGTGGGCAGTATATGATAACTGAAGACTGATGGGGCCTTCAAGAGGTAAAGTTCAGGCAACACGTGGCCGCAGATGTCCGCCAAAGAAATACGCCGCCGGGTTCAAATGACCACACAGCTGCGACGCACGGGCATACGAAATGTTCGAACACACTCACGAATTGTTTAGCACCATAGTGTTAGGTAATTCACGGCTTCGAATCACCGCGAGTGAGCCGGTTTATCTTTTATCTCAAATATCAACAAATTATTACAATACAGACGTAGATGAGCCTGGATTATAAACTTGCTCTATTTTAGGCCTCATCTTTGCTTCTGAGGTTAGATTGAGGCCAAGACTTGATGACGCCGGGTTCGCGGGGCAATCTTATCAGGTAACCGTGGCGGGCTATTGAAGGAAACCGCGGATTTCAGTCACGAGTCTGGCAGTCCATCCCGCCCCACTCTGGGTAGGAGAATTCATTTGATGACCTCATAGAAAAATAAAACAAAAAAAGAGCTGATGAAAGTATATTTTTTACGTTCAAATAAATATGAGGGCTGTCACTAGTCATCAGTTTCCAAAATGAATAATACTTTTATCAATTATTATCATAACTATTCGTCATCTAATAAATCATAGATTGACATGGAGTGCCACTTGATTACGTGATGAACTCATTATAGATAAGTCACTATCTCTCTACATGATAATATTGATTATAAATAGACTACTCTTTAAGGCAAATGTGATATTAACAAAGACGTTAAATTAATCAATGTATAATAATTTATGATTATTTTATTTGCACGGTTGACTGTTGAAGACTCATTTCATTGTGTTTCACATTCAAAAAAAGGCATAAAATAAAAAAAAGCATTAGGCAGGTAAAACCAAGAGTCCCAGCTAGTCTTACAACACACCTAGTATAATCTTGGTTCACGCTGTATACTGTCAGTCGGGCAGACACAAGAGTATTTTATATGGACAAAACGAAAAAATACAAAACGGGAATTATAGAACAGCGACTTTTAAATCAGTTCGTGTAGTACTGCTTTACCATTTATTCAGCGAAGTAAGAGATATTGTGTAAGTCGGTGGTGAAAACCATCAAATCGATGGCAGCGCGATATAAATGTGCGTACAGATGTAACATGTTATACAGGGTGACTTTTTTAGCACCGTCCAAAATTTTTCTAGGCATTAGGTATCAATCACTAACCCCATTTTTGAAAAAAAAATCGATACTTTTAATGATCATATTAAATCATTTTCTCATCCGCTCTGCGTGGTCACTAATCTAAACGTTAATAATATACACTTGCCGACGCATGAAACGGGCAGTGCGCACCCCGCTGACCCCGGGGCCCCGCTCCGCTACACCTGAGCGACACATCACAGCGCGGTGTCCAGATTCATCAACTTTTTATAGATAACATTGAGATGTGATATCTCGATATTTTTGTATTGAGTGATACAAAAAGAAAAAACACGTGTTCAATGATTTTCGCCAAAGATTAATACAGGGTGATTTTTTAGTCACCATCCAAATTTTAATATATTAATCTTTGGCAAAAATCATTGAATACATGTTTTTTCTTTTTGTATCAATCAATACAAGAATATCGAGATATCACGTCTCAATGTTTTCTATAAAAAGTCGATGAATCTGGACACCGCGCTGTGATGTGTCGCTCAGGTGTAGCGGGACGGGGCGGGGGGTCAGCGGGGTGCGCTCTGCCCGTTTCATGCGTCGGCAAGTGTATATTATTAACGTTTAGCTTAGTGACCACACAGAGCGGATGAGAAAATGATTTAATATGACAATTTGACGTATCGATTTTTTTTCAAAAATGGGTTTAGTGATTGATACCTAATGCATAGAAAAATTTTGGACGGTGGTAAAAAAGTCACCCTGTATATTAAAATTTGGATGGTGACTAAAAAATCACCCTGTATATAACCTGTGTTTTGTTACACGTCCACAGTATTTGTTATTCAACATTGCAACATAAAACAATACTGTACCGTTAGAATAACAATGTTTATATAACCATTGTCGTTTGTCGTTCTTCAGTGCTAACCGTGACTAAGTGATATATTCCCTTTATGTCGAGTCCCGTTACGTCGAGTCTGGAAGTCTATTGTTCTCCAAAGTATTGATATTTTACGCTTTCTATTACCTTTATGTCGAGTTTGGTGAACAAGTACAGTCAGGAATGTAAATTAAAAGCCAATGGCATAAAAACATAATAATATTAATACAAGTATAGGTGAAGATTACCTAAAAAAGGAAGCTCAACGGAGCCCCGCTCCGCGGGGCTCCTATTTCTACGTGCATGGTTTGAAGTAACCTAACACGAAGGGGATGGCGGGGTCTGAAAGACCCCGCCATCCCCTTCGAACCTAACCTGTCCGTGTCGGGGTGCCCACAAGTCCCGAGCTCGCTTCGCTCGCTCTTGGATCCCAAGTTCTCCTAATAACAATTCCAATCATTAATAATTCTAAATTATGTGCATTTATTCATTTCACTGGACGTGACTGTACTTCTAAAATATGATATAATTAAACTCGACATAAAGGTAATAGAAGCGTGGTAAATAAACTCGGCGTAAAGGGAATAGAAACGGGACAGAAAACTAAACTCGACATAGGGGTAATAGAAGCGAGACAAGGTTTTCGGCTCGACGTAACGGGACTCGACATAAAGGGAATCAACCGACTAAGTTATATAACATTGTTGTACATATCAATAACATGTTATATAACATTCAGCGTCCACGTTATATGAAACATGTTGTATAACATGTTATGTTATATAGTCTGTACGCACATTTACGGAGATCACTTAGCCACTGCGCCAAAGGTACCGACAATTTTTCAACACACATTCACTAACTATTACAATTTCTACCCAAAATTAATTTCAATATCAAAAACCTACAAGGAAAACTATGAATCGCGCTAAAAACTCCATACATTTGCGCGCTAAACTACTTATATTCACAATTTGTTAGAACGCTTTCATACTGGCGAACTTTTCATTCGCTTGATGTATGGCATCGTTGGCGGTTGACCACTTTCAACCTTATTCTCTGTCCATAAGGATGAAAAGTGATCAACAGCCAGTCTACTAGTTACCTATGTGGTCTGGTCCGTATTGATTGAGTTATTCAGGCTCGGTTTACGATAGGTTTTTCTGGTTGTCGTTCATGGAACATTTTGTGAGACAAGAGGAAAAGGGCTAATGTTTTAGAAACTCCATACTTCGCTCCAAAATACAATGGATCTGATCATTATTATCTGCAGCATGTCGGAGGAGCATTGGGCAACTTACCACATTTTTTTACTTTAAAAAAGACGTTGCCCCACACTAGGAATTTCTCCTGCATCGTAGGTGCGAGACGGAATGGGAAGCGGTCGCCTCCTTCTGCGAAGCAGTCATGCTCGCGAAGGAGAAGGCGCGCCGAGTGAGGGAGAAGACAGCGTCCTCCCTCCAACCCAGCCGCAGTGGTAGACGCCCACGGCGACGGACGTCCCCAGACGATCTCTGGCCACCATAGGCGCGGGCATGCCGGCGGCGAGTAAGGTATATACGATTTAGACCAACCGGCTCGCATCGCGCCGGGCCGGGCGGCATTTCACAATGCGGTAACGAACATTGAAATGTATCAACAGTAATTACAGTTCATATTTGCTTGCAACTTACGCATAGTTACCTCCGCCGGCATCCCGCGACGCGTCGAGACGTGTCGCAGAATGCATTCGGCTGTCGCGACAGCCGACCGGCCCCGACCAGCTCCGAACGGCACCGTCGGCATCCAATCGGCTGCCGTCGGGTCCGTTCGGAGCCGGTCGGCCGTGCGTCGTGGAATACGAACGGAGATTACGGTGCAGCAACCAGCGAATCATTCAAGTTGTGTGACAGTTTCAATAATTACGGATTTCAGCGGACGCCGTCGGCTGCCGCGGCACGCGTACGGCTATCACGGCAGCGGAACGCATCCCGCGGTAGCGGTACGGCTCCGACGGACGCGTTCGGCTGCCGCGGCACCCATACGGCTCCGCCTCCGTTCCGATGCGGCGCGATGCGAGTCGGTTGGTCTAAATCGTACCTAATGGGCGACTCGCTGTCCGACCATGGACCATGCCCGGGTCGGCGTGGTGTTGTGTTACACGCGCGCCTATAAGAGTGTCAGCATTATGACGGGGCCCCACTTTAGAAGGCCAAAGCCTGCCGGGACTAACGAACTACCGTAACCCCGGAACATAAAGTGCTATTTTAGTCAGCACAATTTTGACAGTATGGGTGGTGGAAGAACTCATTTGATGATTTTACCACGATTAAAAAAAGGTGCGTTTACAACCATAGAAACTCGCATACACAAAACACCCTAGATGTTTTGCAATCTGCTTTAAATTACAGATCTTTAACAGTCGTAACAAGAAATCAGTAGCGCACGAGTCTACCAATCAATCTTACCAAGAAATGTCGTATTCTACACCTAAAGTACGATTATTAATTCCAGTCAGTAAAATGACATTTGTACATGAATGAAATGTACTAAAACATGAATGAAATGTACCTACTAAATTTCTTTGTATCAGTGACAGTTACACTGTCATTTTACTGACTCGAATTAGTAATCGTACTTTAGTTCTGACTGAGAAAGCGAGGGAATTAGATGGTAAAGGGCTAGGCGTATGATGGATTATTAGTATAAAACCTTCCATCAACTATGGGCTGAATACACGGACCGTACCAAATCCTTGAACCCGACGTTTCCCAGCACAATAAAAAATACATCTAGGGACCAATCTTATACAAAAACAACATCACAGAATCATACAAATCATAGTCTTTAAAAAGAAAATTAAAGCCTGCTTGGTTTAATTCGCGAACTAGCCTGAACGCGGCCATCTTTAAATGCAAATCCCTAACATTACGAATGGTAGATAAAAGAGCAAAAGTCGGGTAGATAAAAAGTTTTAATTACAAGAAGAAGGGAGGTACACCTGTACCCAGTGATTTGCATAGAGGGTATTAGTCTTTATGCTATTATCTAATCAGTTTTGCAATATAGAGTCTTATTGTATCTACTAGCTGCTGCCCACGACTTCGTCTACGTGAATGCATTGAAGAAAATAAAGGTTCACTGCTCGTTCTCCGTAGGTGATAGCGTGATAATATGTGGCCTATAATGTTGACCCGACTTCTTAATAAAATTCGTGAGAAGTAAATCGATGCAGTACTTTTTTAGCGAGTTAACTGAGCGACACAACACCAACTGTGTGCCAAGAAACTCCCACCACAGTGTCGTAATATGATACGCGCTATTGTTTTCCTATACACTGTAAGATTTTTTACTTCTACATAAATTTCATTGAGCATTGGTGGCCCAGTGGTATCGAACCCCGCCAGGCGCATTACTTTGTGTAATTTATTTCATCACCACTGCTCTCAAAACGGTGAAGGAAAACATCGTGAGGAAACCGGCATGTCTTAGAACCATCAAATTCGAAGACGTGTGACATCCACCAATCCGCACTGGGCCCGCGTGGTGGATTATGGCCCACTCCCTCTGAGAGAGAGGAGGAGTGGGAACATTATAGGCTGATGATGATGATGATGATGAAACTTCATGTGATGCAAAATCTTTAACCTACCCCTTTTTATGAAAATTACGCGGCTGGAGGAAATATTTGGCGCAGTTTTTAGAAAAAGGAAGTGTCAAGGAGTACAAAAGTCTCTGACTGACGCGTGACGGCACGGTAAGCGCAGTGACTGAACGATTGACTACTGTGCAACGTGACGCGCATTCAATCCCTTCGAGTAGTTGTTTCGGGTCCGGGTGTTTGTGTATGTGAGTTTCTATGTTTGTAAACGCACCCACGACACAGGAGAAATTCCTAGTGTGGGGAAATGTTTTTGACGTGATAACGTCTTATAATTCGATGGCCGGCTGCACGCACGTAAAAAGATGACGTCTTACGGCGTTACGTCGCTTTGCGTTCCATAGCAACGGCGTGTCAATTGTTTGTTTATAGCAACGTAAGTGCAGTAGTTTTCAGTTTTCTTATGACGTTGTCACGTTCAACTATCGTCAGAAAACCGACTTTACAGACAACCGATTTTTTTTATAAAATAGCTGCCTCACACAATCTTTCCTAACGTTTTTAATTTATTTTTTAACTTGCGTAAGTCCTCCTGCATACTGACTTGATAAGCCGAAAACCATCTTTCAAGATTGTAGGGCTACAGAACGATGTGTAATTGGAATTTATGGTTTGAAAACGCATCCTGAAAGTTCGATACACATCCTACTTATAATAATTATAAATGCGAAAGTTTGCGAGGATGTATGTATGTGTATTTGTAAGTAGGTATGTTTGTTACTCTTTCACGCAAAAACCACTGAACGGATTTAGCTGAAATTTGATATATAGATATTTTATAACCTGGACTAACACATAGGATAGTTTTTATCCCGATTTTATGTTCACGTGGGATAATTTTCTAGTTGTAGCGGGTGAAGCCGCTGGCAACAGCTAGTCATACATACAGTTTTCAGCCTCACATATCGCAATTCCCACATTTAGAACCAATAACTGGTTTACTGGCAATCCGTTTGCGTCTTGCTAGCCTCGGATAATCACAGTAGCACATCTGTGTCCTTTGTCAGAGTTGCATTGTACGTACATAGCTACAGTATATACAAGCACTATGCATTGTACCGGGGCCTGAGTTATACGGTTAATATTGGAAACGAAATTGGTAGAGGTATTTGTAGGATTAGTTATGAGAACCGAGGTCCTAACACAAGTTTCCATGTGTTTGTGACGAAAAGCAAATGTGAACTTTGGATGGATGAAATAATTTAAATTCGTTTTTACTAGAGACGCCTTTCATGTTCCATACAATTTACGTTGTAAACACTTCAAAGAAATATGGTCACATCTGTAGAATTTGTGCTGGGACCTCCGGTTACTTTGAATGACTGGTCTGGACTGGTATTGTCTTATTTTTTCAATACATTTTTATTAAGTTTTCAATTTTCAGGTAACTTCAACGTAATTATAAATTAATTCGTCAACCCACTGAATGCACACGCTACAATAGATTGATCTGAATTCCATCAATATAATTAATTAAAGACATGTGACTTCTGCCAACCCGCACTGGGCCCGCGTGGTGGATTATGGCCCACTCCCTCTCACAAGAGAGGAGGCCTGTGTCCCAGCAGTGGGAACATTATAATAGGCTGATGATGATGATGATGAATTAATTAAAGTTCTCGGAAAATAAAACTCATCCAATTTGCACAATTGCTCAAATATATTGAAAGAAATCATGCATAAAACAAATAAAAATTCGCAAATACAAAAGGTCCTTTACAGTCTGATTATTCCAGTCGGGCATCAACCCTCAGATTCGAAAATAAACAGCATCATCGAACACAAATATACTAAATTGAATTCAACCCTAAAATGCTACAGTATCGAATCGAAACAAGTTTTATACCAGTTGAGACCCTTTGTACAAACGTTTGGATCTAAGCCCGAAACTTGTTTGACCTTTAAAATGATCTGATCCGATTGTCAGGACGTTTTAAAACGAGTTACAGGACACGACCTGTCGGGTAGGGGTTGTAAGACAGCGGGGTTATCTTAACCCTTTATGGCTAAAGGGTTCTTGCGGTTTAAAGGTCAATTTATTAGATCCTGTAGTGGCCGAAGACGGTTTAGATTAGGGACAACAGGGTTGTTCATGCAAATAATTGGTAAGAATGAATGGTGGAATCAGTCTTGAGTTCGATTTGCATGTCGAGAAAAGCGTGATTGGGTTATTCCATCGGGTGTGTGTCAGTAGTACCTAGCCACTATTTTACTTATAGTGACAATAGACTCTTAAAATAATTAAATTAAAAGATTTAGTTGTCTCTACAAAACTTCATTATGTAGCACAAAATGCGGTAGCCACGATAAGTTATAGAGGTAATTGTAATGGTGCTGCCTCGCAACATTCCTACAGGTTACTAATTTCGGGCATTCGGATGGCAAGTTACGGGTGACTCGCCGTCCGATCATGGACCATGCCCGAGTTAAATTGCGCGTCGTATACCAAGCCTCAAAGAGCTGTCAGCCATGAGGCGGGCCCCCTAGAGGGCCAATCGCTTGCTGGGGTCGTGAGACTGTCTAAACAAGTTACCGTGACCTTGAAACGTAAAGGGCTATTGAAAGAACACCGTGGAATTTAGTCAGTACGAGTCTGACAGTCCCTTTCACTCTACTCAAGGCGGGAGATCTTATATGATGATTTTACCATGAAAAAAAAATGGGGTTATCTCACGACTTCCCATGGATTAGTATAATGTACAATGTAGAGAAGGAAATGAAAAGTTTCATACTAAAAAAATATTGCATTGTTTCTTTTTTATTTAGACAATTTTGTAGACAATAGGCGTGATGTTAACGCTGATTTCATGGCCTCATGAAAAATACATTACGTTATCTATACATATAATAAATTTGTAGAAAAGTGGTGTCTGTACAATGGAAATATACAAAAAAAAAGTAGCAGGGGTTGTTGAATTATCGATGCCGAACCCGAAACTGTAATTATGTTCCGTAATCTCGTCCTCATCATTTTGTACTTGTAGTAGGCACTCTTGCGTGCTACGTCGTCACATTATTAAAAGATGAATGTTTTCGTAAAACGAAACGTATCATCTCTATTTCACGGTAACCTCACTAGCGCCGCTTCCTGATCTGTCATTGTACTTTTTTGTGCGTTGCGTTGTCACGTCAATCCTAAGTTTTCTCGAATTATAATATAATAATATGCGAAAATTCTTAGTTATGGATATGAAAAAGGGCCAACGAAGACCCAGTGACCGTATATTCTCCATCAAAAGACTTCATAAGGAACTAAATAGAATCAAGAGAGGAAAGGAGCGAAATCGCCGGCCGGCGCCGACATTCCGGTAAGTCGTATTTACAAAAGCATAAAATCTAGCTAAAATCTGTTATAATTTACTAAGGCATTAACGGCAATACATGCAAATTAACCCTAGAGCTTTCACGGGAGGTCTGCCATGGGTTTATTATTTGTTATCGTAATTCACGAAGCCTAGTGGACTCGTCCATAGTCATGCATGGGCGAGTCCATTTTTCGAATCCGTAAATTACCCGGCAAAACATTAAAGTTAATGTGTTGATAATTTATGTACGTACCCAACACCTGCCAAGGTAGTTTTCACGTGAAGTTAACCGGCGGTGTGACCGTACCTACCTTTATATTTAATTCAGTGTGCCTTGAACTTTCACGAAAAGATAACGATGGGAAGCCTGAGTACTCAACACCTGCCAGGATAGAGCTTTCACGAGAGGTAAGCCGGCGGTGTGACTACCTACGTGTTTATAGTCAATTCAGTGCCTCTAGAGCATTAACGAGAGTTTAGCCATGGGAAGCCATGAGTACTCAACACCTGCCAAAACAGAGCTTTCACGTGAGGTTAGCCGGCGGTGTGGCTGTAGGCACCTACCTTGATAATCAATTCAGTGACCCTAGAGCTTTCGCAAGAGGTTAGCCGTGGGGAGCCATGAGTACCTACTTACTCAACACTTGCCAAGATAGAGCTTTCACGGGAGGTTAGCCGGCGGTGTGGCTGTAGGTACCTACCTTGATAATCAATTCAGTGACCCTAGAGCTTTCACAAGAGGTTAGCCGTGGGGAGCCATGAGTACCTACTTACTCAACACTTGCCAAGATAGAGCTTTCACGGGAGGTTAGCCGGCGGTGTGGCTGTAGGTACCTACCTTGATATTCAATTCAGTGACCCTAGAGCTGTCACGAGAGGTCAGCCTTGGGAAGCCATGAGTACTTACTCAACACTTGCCAAGATAGAGCTTTCACGAGAGGTCAGCCGGCAGTGTGGCTGTATCCACCTTAATAATCAATTCAGTGTCCCTAAAGCTTTCGAGGTTATCCACGAGAAGCAATTTGTACCCACACCTGCCAAGACATGAGCTTTCACAAGAGGTTGGCCTTGGTTAGTTCATAATATCACCGTCTTTTCCTCAAGACGAGTACGCCAGTCAGTGGAATTCACATGCTCAGAGCCATACATGTACCTGTTCACATTCATGCAGTCTGCTGACAACCGAACCCGGTGGACCCAACAACCATTCATGTGTACATAATGTCAATGCCGGAGACTGAAGAAATCTGCAAGATCCTAGGAAATTAAGGTCTAGTACTGAAAAGAAAAGAGAATACTTACATTCCAGGTTAAATTAAAGGAAACAAGATGCTATATAGAAAGACATTATTATAGCCTTTTTCATCATTGATACCCAAGGGTAAAAGTCTCCATCTCCTCCTCTGCCTATTTTTAAGGAAGGAATATGACATCCTAAATAATTGTTGACATATAAATTGAGAAAGTGGCAGAAACCATGAAACACAGTGAACTTTTAAAATAAGACAAGAGGATAAGTGTCAAGAAGCCATTTTGACTTGACCGCTACCGTCTCTACAATTGGACAAGTCTTAAATAATATGTTATCTCAACAGAAAATGAAGAAAATAGTATAACATTTGCACAGTGACACCATTACTAAAGGGTCACTCATACTCCTAGGTCTAAACAAAGATCTAAAAGAATTTTAGGAAAATTCAATAATTTCTGAGTCTATTTGAGGACAAATTACAAAACAAGCTGGCTGCCTGTCGAGCAGTAAAGGAGTCTGCTGCTACAATCAAAACCACCAGTAAAACTCAAGTTTAACAATAATTTGAGCTTCCTGGGCCCTCAATGACTACCATTGCCTGTTCGAGTGGGTGTTCTCCACAGAGGCATTAACGTCGCTGCCAGACACACCATTGAGGTACAAGGTACACACAGACACAAGAAATAATCCTTTGTTATTGGAATAGTATCAACACTAACCACAACATGTGACTGATAATATCAAGATATAAAATCCCATTGAAATGTGAACACTGAGTTCACAACAGGAAATCTATAATTTTTCCAAAAGGGAAGTAGTGTTGCTACAAAACCATGTAAACCCGTACACCAACCAACTGTAACCATGTAAACATACAAAATCAGTAATTCATGGTGTTTTATTCTAAACCTCAAAAAGCTTAATAAGTTAATACAATACCTAATTATTAATACAATACATTTTAAATTAGGACATAAGAATGAGCACCAGACTTATGAGTCCCAATGGTTTATAACAAACTTGGATCTTAAAAATGCATATTGTTCATTATCTGTGGAAAAACATTCATAGAATATTTAAGGTTTTTCATATTGTGATAAGTATGTGAAATTACTTCTCTTCTCTTTGGGGTTAGTACAGCACCATAATAATTATGTCCTCACTAAAATTATGAAACTATTTATGACCTACAAGTGTTCTCAAGCCAGTTTTTTAGATTGATGGTAAATATGTCAAATGTAGACATTACTGTACAGTGTACAGTTACTGAAAATCTTAGGTTTGACAATAAATGGGGAGAAAAGGTGTTTACAACTTAAGTAAAAAAGAAATTCTTAGACTCTCTTAAATGCCACCTTGTTTTCCATACCATTACCTGAAACTGAAATTAAAACAGTTACGAAATTATTTGAAAAACATAAATGATCACAAGTATAAGATTATAGATATATTGCAAATTACCTGGCTTACTCATAGCAGCATGCCCAGCAGTGGAATATGGTTGGTTATACACAGAAGTTTTGTTAAATAATTTTACAAACTGCTACCCACATAGCAAAGTCATAATGGATTTCCAATAGTGGACATCCTACCTTCTCAATCATTACAAAATAAAAGGGTTTGGTTTTATATTACATATTTCTCTGATTCCTTGCTAACTGACTGGTCTTGGTTGCAATGACATTATGAGTCATGGGTATTGGACAGACCGGACAAACTGTACCACATCAATAAAATTGAATCGCTTAGTTTTTATAGACTTGAAAACATTACATTAGATCTATCTAATTGTGAAATATTGCTGTGGATAAACATTACAAGTATATCATATGTCAATAAAATAAAAGAAACACAGCACCCCCATCATGATAGTTTAGATAGGCATGTTCTATTAGCTAAAAGAAAATGTCATAGCCGATGAAGAATCTAAACACTCAAATTATAAAATAGAATTAAACTTCTGTAAAAGTGTATAGAACCATTGTCAAAGCTTGGTAGCTCAAAAGTTGACTTGTTTGCCAGTTGTGCTAGTTTCATGGTACTCAAGCCCAGATATCCATGGATGCTTTCTCCGTTAAGTGAGATGCAACATTCTTTAATACATTTCCCCTGTTTGCCCTATTAAGTAGGTCCCTTCAAACAAAAGAGAGGGGGAAGAGGGGGTGTAGTAGTATGTAGTGCGGTGGTTGTGACTGCCCTTGTATCCACTTTTTTAATCTATGAGGAGAGGAATTACATAGCCCTTTCAATTATAAAAAAAAAAAAAAAAAAATTATCACTGGTTATAGGAACACACAAAGTTGATGATAGAAGAAAAAGATTATTTCAATTGATGATATTAATCAAACTGTTTTACTATTCACGAAGTACCAACCCTGTCATTTAAAAGGAGAGAGAACAATAATAATTAAATATAATAAGGATTTTTAATATAAATTAAGGTTCTAACCTTTGTTATGGCATCTGGAACTCATAAATGACAGCCGAAAACATATTTTACCACAACATATTCTGTTATTTTTAAAAGAAAACATAAGTGACTGTTATGTTATCCTATCAAACAACATTGTTACCCTATTTAGATACAACTAAAAATATAAGAATTAACAATTGTGATTAATAATATTACCATATATTAATATTTACCAGCATTAATTAAGAAATCTTGCCATTCAGCTGCATCAGCATCTATTAGTAAATGGATTAAACAAACACTATCTGTTAGTTAGTGATATAGATATCATCACTAATAATTATGCTGCTCATAGCAGATGCAGCTCATGCCTTGTGCATGCAGCCACTTCAAAAGCCTCTGATGAAGGTGTTAACATTGAGTTAATTAGAATATCAGCATGTTGGAACAACAACTCAACATTTGTTAGATTTTGTAAAAGGCTTATCAAAGGTGATCTAGACTATTTTGCTCAGGCTGTGTGTGGACTTAATGATGATTGATCACATGATATGGTGTAAAATAAAAATACTCACTGATTTTATGAATTTAAATGTTTATTTAACATGTAGAAAACAAATTTTATGTTGAATGATTGAAACATTCCTTTCATTATGTAAGGGTGATGAATTATTTGGAGGGGGATAATATTATGATGTAAATTGAAAAGACAGATTATTAAGAATTTAAATGTTTAATTAACATTTGAAAGGCAAATTTTATGTTGACTAATTGTAACATTCTTCAAATTATGTAAGGATGATTAAATAATTTGAATGTGTTATCACAACTTTCTTCTTTAAACATCTACAAGTACAAAATGATGAGGACGAGATTACGGAACATAATTATAAAGATCGGACTAACTTACCAAGTGACGTCCGATCCTCAATTATGTGAAGTAATCTCGTCCTCATCCATTCCCGACCCTACCCAGAATATGTTTCAGATTCTAACCCTTCATGAAAGTTGTGAATTCTTTGAAACAATGACAGATCAGGAAGCGGCGCTAGTGAGGTTACCGTGAAATAGAGATGATACGTTTCGTTTTACGAAAACATTCATCTTTTAATAATGTGACGACGTAGCACGCAAGAGTGCCTACTACAAGTACAAAATGATGAGGACGAGATTACTTCACATAATTGAGGATCGGACGTCACTTGGTAAGTTAGTCCGATCTTTATAATTAATTTTTTTTTTTGTCTGTTTGTCTGTGTGTTTGTGCACGCTAATCTTCTGAACTACTGGACGGATTTGAATGTTTTTTTTTTGTTGTATAGGTATTAAGTTCGATTAACATATAGGCTATAATTTATCTTGGAAACTTGAACACCTGATGCAGAACTGCAACAGACCTGCTAAACTCTAAGAGATACAAAAATGATGCCATAGCAAAAATTGTTCCACGTGATGAGCATTTACTGCTGAGAGAATAAAATTGAAGATCCTGGACACCTGATGTGGAACTTCAAGAGCCCAGCTACACTATAACATATACAGGAATGACGTCTTAGCAAGAGTTGTTCAACCTGATGAGCACCTTCTGTTGATGTATAAAAATTGAAGATCTGGAACACCTGATGTGGAACTCCAGGAGCCCAGCTACACTATAACATATAAGGGAATGACGTCTTAGCAAGAGTTATTCAGCCTGATGAGTACTCTCTGTCATCGTATAAAAATTGAAGATCTGGAACACCTGATGCGGAACTCTAAGAGCCCAGCTACACTATAATATATACAGGAATGACGTCTTAGCAAGAGTTGTTTAGTCTGATGGGCATTTCCTGATGTCTTACAAAAATGAAAGATCTGGAACGTCTGGAATCGTCTCGCGCATCCCGTTGTTTTCCCGTCCCCAGGCTCCTAGAATTCGACATCAGACGTTTCAGATCTTCGATTTTGACGACCCCGACTGCTGGTATAAGCAACAGGATCCGCGTACGAAGTCGCGGGCAGAAGCTAGTATTAAATAAAAACAATTGATAGCAAAGTGAACAAAACATTTACAAATATTATTTTGTAATCTAACGAAACACCAACATACTGAAAGTTAAATTAATTTAAAACACGATATTGTGATCCAATTATCTTCGGCATATTGATTTAAAATATTAAAAATTATTTATTTTAATTTTGCCTGCAATTTTATTCGTATCGTTAAATGAAGTACACTGAAATCTTGCGTTTGAATTATAATGAGTTATCAATACATTGCCGAATTAATTATTTAATTCGTGGAGAATCAACAGAAAACTCCTCTTACGAAATATATTTTAGTTTATTATTTTCACCAGCCTACGGTTTCACCCTCTTCTTGGCTCCTATAAAACAAATAAACATGTCGAATTGAGAACCTCCTCCTTTTTTTTCGTCGGTTAAAAATTGGTCGTAATTTGATGTATAAGCTTATAGCCTATTTTTTTAGCGTGTTAACATCATTGATTGAGTCCTACCCTGGCAAAAGTGGAAAGGTAGTATTTTATAATGTTTTTTTTTCATTAAAAAAAATTACGATTGTTAAATAATAAAGAAAAACCGGCCAAGTGCGTGTCGGGCCACGCACAGTGTAGGGTTCCGTAGTTGCCCATCAAAATACGTATGCGAACTAACAAAGAAGAATTTTCAAAATTGGTCCAGGAGTCTGAGAAATCGGGGAAAATACATTAAAAAAAAAAAAGATTACGACGAATATAGAACCTCCTCCTTTTTTTGAAGTTAGTTAAAAATAGTTGACGATAAAAACCTACCTATCCCTAAAAAACATACCGTAAAAACATACCTATTAAAGCTGTAAAAATAAAGTTGACAAACTTACATTTGCAGTTGAAGAACATGTTCTCCGATACATTTTGTTTAAGAAAATATGTTATCCAAGTACATTTTATAAGTTGGTCGACTATTACTCGTAAAGTTGTAAAGCCTACTTAGTCATGATAATTTTCTTTTAAACTTCGTTATATAGGTATACTACTATTGTGAATTTTTTCACACCCCCAAACATAACCGTTTAGCTGGTAGAGGGGGGGGACACTCGAGTCGAGCAAAATTTAGCACTTTAAAGCTTAATATTTCACAAACTAATTTTTTCATCAAAAAATTGTTAATAGAAACTATCAATATTTTTTAAAGACCTATTTAATGATACCCCACACAAAGGGGTTCGCGAGAAAAAAAAAAACATCCCCACTTTACGTGTAGAGGAGGTACCCTAAAAAAAATATTTTACGAGATTTTATTTTACCACTTTTTCGGCACAACAATTCCGTATATTTAGACCAAATTACAGCTCTCTATTACTGTGCGTCTCTGAGCTAAACTGCGGACAGACGGACGGACGGACGGACGGACATGGCGAAACTATAAGGGTTCCTTGTTGACTACGGAACCCTAAAAATTTATCATTATCAATGAAGAGAAGTAAAGACTAAGGATGTCCACGAGAAAAAAGTGTGAGATTAAATGACTGTGATGTATGATAATTACCATAAACGCATTAAACGTGATGCTACTTAAAATTTAAGGGTTTAAATAAAGTTTCATAATAATAAAAGGTAACAGGGGACAACCCAAAATAATATATTTATTTTACGTCCCGGAAATCTAATGAAAAATATGCGTTAAAAAAACACGACGAAAAACAACGCACCCATTCTGAACATCCCTTTAATTAAATATTTCAAAAGGCAAACAGCCAGGGTCGTTTTTTTCCACTTTTATGCAAATTTCTTAGATCAACGACGAAAAGCCATCAAGGCACGATCTCATTGAGGATGTAAATTCGCAGGTAAAATTGAAAATGCCCTTCCTATAGTCAATCAGTGTTGTAACCACGGGACCAAACTTCGAGATTACGGTTTTGTAATCTTTGTTATAGGATTTCCGGGCACCAGTATTGATTTAGTTAACAATACCTATTTGAATTTACATTTTGTTTTAGAATGAGCAACCAGTGGAGTAAAGATCTGAGGCCCTATTACGACTTTTCAAGTCTTTGTGACGTCAAGTAAATGGGAAAATTGACGATAATTTGTTGAAAAATAATAGTTGTCTACAAGACAAGCTTTTTTTCAATTTTCCATACAATAAACGCAGTAAATACTTCAAGTACGCTGTAAATAAAATACAGAAATCTTCTGATTAGAAATTTCTGGGGATACGGTACTTTGGTTAAGTCTTTGGTAAAAGAAACTTGTTTCTTATAATTATAATTATTCAAACTTTTAAGTTAATTTTGCAAGTTTGTTATTCAAATTTTTTATTTGCAATTTTTTCAAACCTACTGAACCAAATTAAAAACACCAGGTTTGGCATCACAAAATTACGAGTAAATTTTCCACTTCTCCTTTATTATTTTCCTCAAAAAACACACTCAGGAACCGCGGAAATAAGCTTCATAAAAGCATGAATATTTTGCCACTCTTTAAAATAAAGTAGAGAGCAAAAATAGCAACTATAAACGCTGACAAACTTGCATCTTTATTGGATATAGTGACTGCGTTTGCAACGCGCTAAGAGTGGAAACTTACAGATGTAGAATCTAACAAGGAATGGACACGTTTAAGTAATAATTAACTCTCAGCGTTTGTACTTACTTGGTCTCTTGGCGACAATCAATTTGATTAAATTGTATCCTACTACGTTTTATATAGAACTAATTTAAATAGAACGAAAGTAAAATATATTTTTTGAAAACAATGAAGGAAAAGACAAAGACATGACATGCACCATGCACCTTGACTTATGAGGAATTTTTGTTGTGTACTTGGACGATGTTATTACGAATTAAGTATTTAACCACCTTCAAAAACCACCACAAAAGAAGTGTAAAATAACTTATTTTTCGGAAATCGGTGGCAAAAGTAAATTGTAAAACAAAACCACCGACTTCGCAAGTTTAAAACTCAAGCCTCAAGTAGGCTTGAGTTGAATACAAAATGAAATTACTACAACCATGAATGTCTCTTCCAATTTTTACACAGTCTCTTCCAAATTTTCTATCCACATATAAAACCATCAAGTGGAAATAATTAGGGGTTACCACAAAAACAATTTGTGACCCGTGACTCGGAGACTCATCCGTTGCCCGTTTATTTTGTGCAGTGTCATTTATGCCCACAGTTGGACTTTGTTTTTTAATGACTGACAAATTATGGAGGCGCTTGTTGTTGAAAAGTAAATCTTTTAGGTTTGCATTTGCGTATTAAGCTACGTTTCACAGAACAGAAATTATCAAACGCCTCCTTCAGTCTTCGTTGGAGGGAAAGGAACTGCCAGACTCGTACTTACTGAAATCCACCGTATCCTTCGATAGAGTCCAGGGTTAACCTGTGAAAGAACAGAAGAAGCCTGTGTTCTAGTAATGAAGGATCACCGTGGAATTTAGTCAGTGTAAGTCTGACAGTCCCTCCCAGCCCGCCCTGCGAAGGAGGACTCATTTGATTATTTTAACACGATAAAAAAAAAAACTTTATACGGGATCTACATTATTATGGGTAACTAGCGGCCCGGTACGTGCTTCGCTACGCCAAAATGAAATGACCCCATGAATGACATACAACATGCTTGTACTGTCAACACTGAAAAAAGTTTCAATTTGACAGCAAAATCCCCATTGACAAAATGATCCGCCATTTATAGAATTTATTTTTTACAAAAAATGTGATAAATGAAGAACCACTCCACCGATTTTGTTCAAACTTAACGTAAACCATCTACTAAATATTTCGAACAAAGTCTAAACGTTTGGTTTGGATAGGTGAGCCCGTTCTTGAGTTATAAAATCACAACGAAAAGTGGCATTGATTTTTATTTAAGTAGATAAAAGATAATGTTGAGTTTGTAAAAATAAATAGCGACTTGAGTAGGTCTCTATGTGGGATTCATCAATAGGTACCTACATTGTATTCTTAAGATATTTCGACAAGTCTCTATTGACAATAGAATAGACAGTACTTTAAATGTCTCTTAAGCGACACTGTTTTGGTTTTGTTTTTCTTCCGATTTTCTTTTATCAACGACATCCCGAAATCTAAAATCGTATCTCCCATCGCAAACTTTGTCCAATCTACTGAAGTGATGTGAGTATTCCTTAGGGCATTGTCCTTTTCAAAGCAAAATGGCGACATAAAACGATGTACTAAAAGCTATGAAGCAGTTTGACAGCAAACTATTCAACCAGGAAACACTTTTTGCAAATATTTCAACCATTTACAACCCAAAAGTTTCTTTATCCAGTGGCATTACAGTGAAAAGGGTCCACTCAATTTCCGTTCGCATTCGCCGCTTGAATGTATCACCCATCCTTGTTGCTCTAATTAGAATGGGGATGTGTTAAAAGAGGAGGTGTGACATGTAGTTTCAAACGGGAGATAGCGATGTCAGAAACATTCCCCATTAAAATAGTTGTGTAGGAGTTACTCTTGTCCAAAATGTTCAAGTTAGAAGCGGCCAAATTATTTCACTTTGCGCTTTGGCGTTTTGCTTTGGTCCTTTGTTTCTTTCTACCAAATGTTGTGCCACATTTGCTCGAAATTCTACGATGCTATTTGGAGTTTCTCCTTTTTATTTTCTTGACTGCATTGCTTTTGCTCGAGTAAGGTGCACAACTGCATACCTTGCGCTGTATAAAATTGTTGTCGCGGTAGTAAATGTTTGAAAGACTTGTTTGTAATGAAACTTTGTTTACTAAGCTACGATATTTTTAATATTGTGCCGATCTGAGGTTCGTTATACAAAGGAAAGCATTCCAGATATTGATTCCTACATTAATATCCATCTTCGAAATTAATATCCATCTTGCGCCTGTTGCTATTACAAGATACACATACAAAGTACATAATTTAAATTGAAAAAATAATTATTAGAACATAGGTAATTAATTGTTCAGACTATGAACGAGGCCAGATATTTTCCATTGGATCAAAATCAATAAATTCGTGGAAGACTTTCAAAGGTTCCAAGTACCCATTTAAATACATTTAAGGTAATTCCGGATACATTTTTAGGTATTCTATACCTACTTTGAAGTCTTTAACCTTTGGCGTTAACGCTAATTAGGCAAATATTTTTATAGAAAATTGTAGATACTTATCGGATTTCATTATTTGGTGGCTTTCCCTGTAATAAGATGCGGCTATATAACAGTCACGGTTCGATCATCAATACTATGCCATTCTTTATGTTGTGACAAAAAAAATGCATAGATAGACTATAGATTATATAGTATAAAATGCACAGATAGACCATAGATTCTATAGTCTATTTATGCATTTTAATTACCTGCGGTTCTTCTGAAGCACCGCAGGTAATTCTTATCATATTATTATGTTAAAGAGTGCTCTCGATTTCTTCTAGATCCAGACCATCATAAGATCCTGACCTGATGAATTCAGCTACGAATATTACAACTTACCAACATTTCAGTTTTCGGAACACACCGAGGTTCGGTTTTCTTCGTTCCTTTAAACCCCTAACGAAGAATAGAAGCCCCGCTCAGCGGGGCTCCGTCGACTACGTAAGGCTTGGCCTATTTTTTGTACATATCCCGATCAATCAATTTATTTGAGTCGGGGGTGACTTAGTAATTTTGTGGCGAATGTAGTGGACAATAGTGCTATTTAATAGCAGCCGCTTTATAACACCCTTTAGAAAGTATACTTACCCTTTTAAAACAAAAAGTCCAGGCATGTTTGAGAAATCGGAAAACATTTATACAAAAAACAAGATTCCGACGATTTGAAAACCTTCTCGTTTTTTTAAGTCGCTTGAAAAGTAATGAAGATCTTTCATTTTCACAGCTGACCAAAATTACGAAACGCTTAATTTAACCACTCTGCACGACAACATTTTGACACATGACACATCAGCTGAGTCGACCGGGTGATTCGAAATTTGAGCTATTACACAAGATTTTTTGTCAACTTTCAGCATCCAATTTTTGATCAAAAATATGTTACTACAGCTATTTGATGCGATAAGTTTGTGAGCAATATCTCTAAGAACATGTTGAGGTCAATAAAACTGCCTCATTCTGTTGTAAAATGTGTGTAACATACAAAATGCTACACCGTTCCAAAAACTAGGTAATTTAGATGTGCAGAAAAATATGTACATAAACAAGCTTATCACATGATAATAATGGTTAAACAGTGAAATAAATAAAATAACTTACTATATACATTATTAGATTTGCTAGTGTTCATACATAATTTCATAAATAATAACGATCAAAGTCTCGATTAAAATTAGCAAAAACTATGTTGCAACATGACTCTTTTTAGTGCTGACCGTAAACCCAATGTTCACAAAACGATTAAAAACGTTCATTCAGCCTAATCGATACTCGCAACATAATCGAACATGGAAAAAAAGTAAAACAAGACATAGAGCATGGACTGATTTATCCGCTTATTTGACTATAGAAAGCTCAGTCCATGCAATAAGTCTATGAAACTAAATCTGAATCATGTTGTAATATTAATTTCAAGTATTGTCGTTTACGCAATAATTTATTTAATTTTATGTTTTATATAGTAATAAATATCGGTGTTTCATTGGAGGCTAAACATGTGGGTCTTCTAAACTTAAATTCAATCATATGGTTTTACCTATACCCATTTTGTGTTTTCGTTAATTAATTTAAATTTATCTTTTTACAACGGATCTAAAATACGTGAAAAGACAAACACCGGGTTCGGATCTAATGCTGAGAGATGGGAGTACTTCTAAATGATTCCTTGCAGTAATAAACAATTAGAATTTCCAACGGGGCGTGGAAATTTTGAACTATGAGGAATAGCGAAAAATCCTGAAGGAAGTCTCGAAGTCGATTTGATAAAAATTAAATAACACCATAAAAATTAAATTTTTGAAATATAAATTCAGCAATCAAACTATCAATATTCTGTGAAGTAGTAACATGCGACAAACTTGAGTTATAAGGTTTTTTTTTTAATAATTCGATTTTTACGAGGGATGGAATCATATTCCATTAAATAAAATTTCGCTACATGTTTACAACATACTGTTCTCATTTCAAATTTTTATTATCACTTCGCGGTGCAAATACATTAAATAATTTTTTGAAATTCGAACTTTAAGTGAGTTTGCGCGAATTTTGATTTTGATCTGCTGTACAATGACTAAATTATTGTTTGTATATTAGTTCATATTTTACCAAATTATCATTACTTCACCGAATTTGATCCTTATCAGCGACATCGAATAGTGTAAAAATATACCTAGCATTTTCTTTTTTTAATTCAAAAGCTCGATTTCTGACGTGTAATACTTACATGACCAAACCAATCTCACGAAACAATTTTGTACAATAAAATAATTAATTGGGCTATCTTTTATTTGGAGCCGCGAGAGGGAGAGGACAGCGTCCTCCCTCAACCCCAACCGCAGTGGTAGACGCCCGCGTCGTCGGAAGTCGGCAGACGACCTCCGGCCACCGTAGGCACGGGCATGCCACCATGCCCGACCATGGACCATGGACCATGCCCGGGTCGACAGCGCGTCGTGTTCCACACGCGCCTCAAAGAGCGTCAGCATAATAATTTAGAGGGCCAAAGACTGCCGGGGTCGCGGGAGTTATTTCATTACCGTGACCCCGGAACATAAAGGGCTATTGAAGGTAGGAGAAGGTAGGTTGTAAGGGGTGGGAGGACTCATTTGATGATTTTTATTACCACGATTACCACGATATTGTTATAGATTACCACGATAAAAAAAAAACTTTTATTTGGTAAGAAACAAACTCATTTATAAAAAGCCTATCAAGATCCAAGGCATTCTACAGGGTGATTTTTTAGTCACCATCCAAATTTTAATATATTAATCTTTGGCGAAAATCATTGAATACGTGTTTTTTCTTTTTGTATTAATCAATACAAAAATATCGAGATATCACGTCTCAATGTTATCTATAAAAAGTTGATGAATCTGGACACCGCGCTGTGATGTGTCGCTCAGGTGTAGCGGGGCGGGGCAGGGGGTCAGCGGGGTGCGCTCTGCCCGTTTCATGCGTCGGCAAGTGTATATTATTAACGTTTAGCTTAGTGACCACACAGAGCGGATGAGAAAATGATTTAATATGACAATTTGACGTACCGATTTTTTTTCAAAAATGGGTTTAGTGATTGATACCTAATGCATAGAAAAATTTTGGACGGTGGTAAAAAAGTCACCCTGTATATTCATTCAACCTTAAAAATTATATTATTGTACAAAATAAAATGTACAGTAAAAATTATCTAATAACCAAATTAAAATGTTATTACATATTTTGAATAGCGAGTACCACAGCGAGCGCATTCCTAATTCAAAATTTTAGAATTAAATAATTGCCGCACATTCAAACATTGATTACTGACATTGTTCCTTTGTCTATTATTGTTTTTTGGGAATGACAATGTACGTAATATTATTATAAAAGCTTTAAACAATATTATAATAGATAATAATTGTATTCTAAGCTTAAAACAAATTTATTTTAATTTTTATTAATCGATTTCCTAGTTTCCTTATTTTTTTCACTCGAGTTGACAAAAAAATCAATTATGGAATCGATTAGAATACTCGCTTTCACACATCATTACGATTAAAAAAAATAAACATGGTTGTCGTTTACGATCACAAATTGAGTAGTGGTAATGAAAAATACGTGTTATTGGCCCTTTATTAGAGAATTACGCCAAGATCTGTACATTTTTACGTTATTTATAACATTTGGCATGATATATATCTTAGTAGTTATTGAGTATAAGCGCGCGTATGTGATCAAAGTGAAAAATAAAAATGTAAACAAACAAAGGTGGCGCGAAAGTTCGAGTTCAGATATCAAATTCTTCATTACCACTGCTAATTTATGTTGAACTAGCTGTGCCCGCGACTTCGTTCGCGTGGATGTCGGAATTTAACAATGTATTTTTTAGTGCGAAGCGTTTAATTCTCGCCATGTTTTTCATTTATAAACCCTGTATTTCGAATTCAAGAATATTTAACGTGTTTGTAATAAACGCCCTCTGTTGTTCAAAGGCAGTACCATTCAATTGCTATTGGATTAGAGTAGTTTGTATATCGATTTGAATTCGATATTGTTTAATGAATTAAATTAATGTTGGTATGGAAAAAAAATTGATGGAACCTACTCTAAATCCTATTTCAGCGCGCGTGAACGTAAAGCGACAAAAAGAGTTAAAACTCCAAAACAAATAAAATTCTTAGATTTTTTGTCAAAGAAACATAATAATATTGTACTACTTACCTACAACGGACATACAAAAAGATAAACAAAAAGTAAGGATTTGGGCTCAGCTTATATTATTATGTAGGTAAGATTTAGATTTTGAAAAGGTTGCTGGAACAATTTTATAAACTTGTCCACTCCACTCCACCCGCTCCACTCCACTCCACCCGCTCCCCACCACTCCACCCGCTCCACTCCACTCCTCCCACTCCACTCCACTCCAACCGCTCCACTCCACTCCACCCGCTCCACTCCACTCCACCCGCTCCGCTCCACTCCACCCGCTCCGCTCCACTCCACCCGCTCCACTCCACTCCACCCGCTCCACTCCACTCCACCCGCTCCACTCCACTCCACCCGCTCCACTCCACTATGCCCTCTCCACTCCACTCCTCCCACTCCACTCCACTCCTCCCACTCCACTCCACTCCTCCCACTCCACTCCACTCCTCCCACTCCACTCCACTCCACTCCAACCGCTCCCCTCCACTCCACCCGCTCCCCTCCACTCCACCCGCTCCACTCCACTCCACCCGCTCCACTCCACTCCACCCGCTCCACTCCACTCCACCCGCTCCACTCCACTCCACCCGCTTCTCTCCACTCCACCCGCTCCACTCCTCTCCACCCGCTCCACTCCACTCCACCCGCTCTACACCACTTCACCCTCTCCACTCAACTCCACCCGCTCCACTCCACTCCAGTCCAGTTCACTCCAGTCAACTCCACTCCTTTTCAGTCCACTACACTCCACTCCACTCCATTCCATTCCATTCCTCCACTCTACTCTACTCCACTCCACTCCACTCTACTCCACTCCACTCCACTCCACTCCACTCCACTCCACTCCATTCCATTCCATTCCGGTCCATTCCTCCAGTCCAGTCCAGTTCAGTCCATTCCATTCCATTCCAGTCCAGTCCAGTCCAGTGCATTCCATTCCATTATGTTCGATTCCTTTAAATCGCTTTAATTAATTTCGGGTGAAATGATTCATCATCATCATCAGCCTATAATGTTCCCACTGCTGGGACACAGGCCTCCTCTCTGTGAGAGGGAGTGGGCCATAATCCACCACGCGGGCCCAGTGCGGGTTGGCAGATATCACATCATGTCTTCGAATTTTTGGTTCTAGGACATGCCGGTTTCCTCACGATGTTTTCCTTCACCGTTTTGAGAGCAGTGGTGATGAAATAAATTACGCAAAGTAATGCGCCTGGCGGGGTTCGAACCCACGACCTACAACTCGTAAGTCGGGACCGATACCACTGGGCCACCACTGCTCTCAATTGAATTGATTACGATGAAACAAAATACCGTACATAAATGTTACTTCAATAACACGCTCCTTTCCAGGTTTTCTTAAAACGCCATCTGCCGTGCGTTGAAATAATTATGTTTAAGTTTTTTAATTAAATAAGTAGTTTTTCCATTCGATGCTAGATCGCGCTACTGACCTACGCGTCTCGGTGTGAACTGACCGTAATTTTACTTCTGGAACACTTTAAATTCAAATATCTTTTGATAGACTGAACCGATTCCGATGAAACAAAAACTAAACGTTACTTCAAGGTACGGTCAGTCGTTGTGTATTAAAGTTATCTACAGAGCTTTCGTACATTTTAAGTGATGCCCGAACAAATAAACATACAAACAGACAAACAGACAAAAATTCTAAAAATGCTAGAAATAGGTTCTATTGGTTGTCCTTTAATAACCTGGCTTTATTTTTTGAGTTTTTTTTTAATGTACAAAAATTACTTTTCTACAGTTTTATTATATGTATAGATATAGATGATGTATGAATTCGTTACAATACTAAATGAGAAGTTATTCATTCCTCCTATAATGATCCGTTGGATGTCCGAAAACCACATTTTTATGATTTTTAGCCCTATCCAGCACAGCCATCAAAATGGCGAAGATCGTATTTACACTTTTGGATTTTGTTACGGTAAATTAAGAAAATAAGCGCTAAATGTAGAAGTTTTAATTTCGGGAATAAATCAGGTTTTAATTGAACATTCTTAATTAATGCGCACTCATAGGATTTTACGCAGGGAATATTATATTTTTTTAATTTATAATGAGGATGTCGTATGACTACAACGTCTGCCCCTTTTGGACCCACTATTGAGCCAGCGTAGGTTTACTTGTCGCGCCCATTTCGGGGGCGGTACCGAACTATACGGTTAAAAACGAGCAAACACGTTGCTTAAAATAACACCAGAACCGTCCAATACCACGATTCCTTTATCTCTCTATCCGTTTGCGGAACGACAGATTCTCGAGAAAAACAAACAAAACGTCGTAAAAGTCGGATGAAGTCTTCCCCAATTAAGTTAATTGCGTTTTGTCGACAATCGCCGAACGTCCTGATTGTGAATGTTCGTTTTATAGCTCTATGAATTGTAATTAGGAATTAGCAAGACGTTGACCTTTGGGCGAACCGATGGATTAAGGACACAGAACTCAGAAGTATGGCGGAAAAAGGTAAGGTCTTTACCCAGCACGGAGTGATCCCCATGGACTGAAATCCATCATTTCTTAAATCCATGATTTTTGAGCAAACAATGGTAAAGAAGGAAAGAAAAAAAAAACACACCGTGGTGATACCACAAAAACTTTTAAACATCTGTTGAACACTTGTCTAAAAAAAATGTCTGATTATGGCGTTGAAATAAGGTCCGTTTTGCAGTAACATATTTTTAGACAAGTGTTCAACAGACCCACCAACGTGTCCCCACGTTGTCGTCGTGGTTGGGCTTGCGTGTCTCAATGATCTCTGGGCCCCTGCCGATAGAGGCACTCGTGCACTCATGCCGGACAGGCTCAGAGGGAGAGACCAGACTAAGAGGGACACACCGGGGGAAAGCGCGCCGCCTGGAGGATCGAGCAGTTAGCTCGAGCTTTCAGGCGGCGCGGGCCCAGTCGTCCGAGATTGGGTCAGGGGCGGGAAATGTTCACTTCCGGTACGCGTCTAGTCTTTAGACGTAACCGTGAAGTGAACCGGGGAGGGAAAAGGGGGTAGGGAAAAAAGAGGAACTCACCTCTGTAAAAAAGTGAACAAAGTCATGGACCGAAAGATTACTGCAAAGACTACCCAGGCGGGTCCCAGTTGCTCAGCAGCTGGGGAATCCCGCACCGGACACGTCCGGTCTGCCCCAACGTACTCTGGGGGGGGCAACACTAATCTTTTTTTCCCTATTTTTGCTCCGGCAGTCGCCGCATCGAGCCAGGGAGGCTCACGTGCCCGTGAGGAGGAGTCACTGGATCTCTCCAGTACATCCGACTCACCGGCACCGAACACCGAGCGGGCACAGAGTGCCGCTCCGAAAAAGAAGGGGGCGATGGTGCTCGAGTCGGATTCCGACTCGGCATCAGACGCCGTGAGCTTCCAGAGCGTAGGCTCTGGAAGCACGACAAAGAGGGACGAAGGGAGCGCCGACAACAGTAGGAAGGAGTTCCTCAAGGACTCCCGGGACAACGTCTCATCATCCGAGGAGGAGGCCGCCTCAAGCCGTAAAATCCCCACCAGTGTGCGGGGTAACGGCCGAGGCGGGACGTGCGGTAGAGGGCGGGAAGCTGAGCCCTCCCTAGAAAAATTGGTGGAGAACGCCATCCGCACCATTAAGGCCAAGCCTGGCAGGCCCGGTAAGAAGGCCACAAAGGACTTGGCCAAAAGTAAGGCCACGGCCACTATAATGGCGGCGGTGTCGGGCGGCATCGGACGGCCTCCGCCCGCATCAAGCCCATCGGACGAAGTGTCCCAAATGCGGGAGGAGCTCGCCAAGCTCACGGCGGCAATGGAGGCTCTCCGTAAGGAGAACCTCCAGCTGAAAGCGGAGCTGGCCGGACTGAGGAGAGGGCGAAGCCGAGAGGAGGTCCCGCAGGCGCGGACACAGGCGCAGGCGCAAACGCGGCAGAAAGAGCCGCCGGCGAAGCCCGCACCGATAGACGACAGCAGTAACGCTGTCCTAAATCTGGTGCGGCAGGAGCTAGCGGCCTTCAACCAGCGCTTTACAGCGCTGGAGAACCGCGTCTTGCGCCCCCCGCTCGCTTCCTCCTACGCGGCCGTAGCGGCTTCCGCGCCGCCCAGGCCAGCCCCGGAGAGGCGGGCCACGGCGAATGCGGCGAATGCGAAGCCGGCACCGCCCAAACAGGCCACGGCGAGAGCGGCTCCGGCGGCGGCGGCACCGGCTGGAGCGAAGGCGGCCCCGCAGAAGTCGGGGAAGAAAAAGGGTGTTCCGGCGGCGGCGGCGAGTCAGCCGTCCCAACATGTCCCGCCTACGCAGCCCTCGCGTCCTCCCCCAACCGATGCCGAATGGCAGGTGGCGGGAGAGAGCAGGGCCGCGAAAAAACAAAGGCGGCGACAGCGAAGACGGCAGCGCAAACGAACCGTCGCGGCGAAACTCCGCGCCCCCAAGACCGCGGCTGTAGTAATAACTCTGCAGCCGGACGCGGTGAAAAGGGGCGTGACGTACCGCGATGTGTTCGCGAAGGCGAAGGAGGCGGTGAACCTCCGGGAGTTGGGAATCGACGGGGGCCTCCGGGTGCAAGTCACCGCGACGGGGGCCAGGCTGCTGTCGATTCCCGGCGCCTCCAGTGGTCCGACCGCTGACGCTCTGGCCGAACGGCTAAGAGCGTCCTTAGATGCGGAGGAGGCTCGGGTGTCCAGGCCCGTAAAGCGCGCAGATCTGCGCATAATGGGCCTGGACGACTCGATCACGGAGGGGGACGTGGTGGCCGCCGTCGCCAGGGTTGGGGAATGCCCTGGCGACCAGATCAAGGCTGGCACCCTTCGCCCGGACTTCGCGGGGCTGCTGTCGGTGACGGTGAGCTGCCCCGTGTCCGCGGCGAAAAAGATTGGGGAGGGCCGAAGGCTCTTGGTCGGCTGGGTGTCCGCGCAGGTGAAACTGCTGGAACCCAGGCCTCTGAGGTGCTTCCGCTGCCAAGTGGGTAACCACACGGCATGCAAGTGCACCTCGGAGGTGGACCGCAGCGGCGATTGCTTCCGCTGCGGTCGGCCCGGTCATAAGGCCAGCTCGTGCAACGCCCCGCCGCACTGCTTCCTTTGTGCGGCGGCTGGCAAGCCGGCCGATCACCGGGCAGGGGGCAAGTCCTGCGCCCCGCCCGCCAAGACCAAGAGCAGAGGTAGGCCCTCTGCCACCGCTGTCCCTGCTACTGCCGCCGCCGCCGCAGCCCCTGCTGCCGCCGCCGCCGCCGCCGCCGCCGCCGCCGCCGCCGCCTCCGTCGCCGCCGCCGCCGCCTCCGTCGCCGCCGCCGCCGCCGTGGCCACGCCCTCGAGGAGGGCCCTGGAGGAGGCCGCAATGGATTCAGATTAATGTCTCCATTGCGCTTCCTCCAGGCGAACATCAACCACTGCGCCGCTGCTCAGGATCTCTTGCTCCAGAGCATGGCGCAGTGGTTGATCAACGTCGCCGTGGTCTCCGAGCCGTATTTTGTCCTGCCCAGGAATGACTGGGTTGCGGACCTGGACGGCTCGGTGACCCTAATTTCGTCGGCCGCCGCCGGTACCCCGCCCCTCGATCGTGTCGAGAGAGGGCACGGGATTGTCGCAGCCCGGTTCGGGGAGATCGCCGTGGTAGGCGTTTACTTCTCCCCGAGCCGATCTATCGCCGAGTTCCACGACTCCCTAGAGGAGCTGGGAGACATCGTCGTCGCCCTCGGTTCCCTCCCCGCGCTTATCCTGGGGGACTTCAATGCCAAAAGTCCGGCTTGGGGTTCCCGGAACACGGACTATTCGCGGGGCAGGAAGCTCGAGCGCTGGGCCCGTGCGCATGGCCTGGTGATTGAGAACCGGGGTTCTGTCCCCACGTGCGTGCGGTACATGGGCGAGTCGGTGGTGGACCTTACGTTCGCCATTCCCAGCCTGTCACCGCGCGTCACTGGCTGGCGCGTTGTGGAGGAGGTGGAGACCTATTCCGACCACCGGTATATCCGGTTCGACGTCTCCGCCCAGACCTCAGACGCGCCGGTCTCAAGTGGACGGAACCTAAGTGGTCCGCGATGGGCGCTGAAGCAGCTGGACCGGGAGCTATTCCTGGAAGCCTCGATCGTGCAGGCCTGGGTGTCACCACCGGACAGGCCTGCCAACATAGACGACGAGGCTGAGTGGTTCCGGGAGGCCATGTCGGAGATCTGCGACGTGGCCATGCCCCGGGTCCGGCAAGGACGCGCCCGGCGTCAGCTGTACTGGTGGTCAAGCGAGTTAGCAGCGCTGCGCGAAGCGTGCGTTGCTGCGCGCCGCCGGTACACCAGATTCCGCAGGCGCCGCACCCGACCTCCGGATGCGGCGACTGTAGAGGCAGAGCTACACGAGGGCTACAGGGCAGCGAAGGCCGCCCTCCGCGACGCGATCTGGCGGGCCAAGGAATTGGCCCGCGAGGAGATGCTGGGGACTCTGGACGGGGACCCATGGGGCCGCCCCTACAAGTGGGTGAGAGAAAAGCTCCGCCCCTGGGCTCCCCCGTTGACGCAGAGTCTCCGGCCTCAGTTCGTGGAGGACGTGGTGAGCGCCCTGTTCCCTTCGCGAGGGGACCATGCTCCCCCGCCCATGGCTCCGTCTCCGACGGAATCTGAGGAGGAAGCTGACGCGAACGCGGACCACAGCGACGACGATGTCTACGACGCTCCAGAGGTGACCGAGGTAGACCTGAGAGTGGCGGTACAACGGCTCAAAGCCAAAAATACCGCCCCAGGACCCGACGGCCTGCCAGGAAAAGCCTGGGTCCTGGCCTTCGGGACTCTCGGGCCTCGACTAGGGGGGCTCTTAAGCGCGTGCCTGGAGAGGGGCCGGTTCCCGCTTCCTTGGAAGACGGGGAAACTGGTCCTGATCCAGAAGTCCGGGCGCCCTGCGGACTCTCCGTCCGCATTCCGGCCCATCGTGCTGCTCGACGAGGTGGGCAAGCTCTTTGAGAGAGTCATTGCAGACCGCCTCGCCGGGCACCTGAATCGAGTGGGCCCGAACCTGTCGGAGAGCCAGTTCGGCTTCCGCAGGGGGCGCTCGACGGTGGACGCAATCATGCGCGTGAGAGCCCTCACGACGGGGGATGCAGTGGCCCGGGGCAGGGTCGTCTTGGCGGTGTCTCTGGACATCACCAATGCCTTCAACACCCTGCCCTGGAGTTGCATCAGGGAGGCACTCCGGTATCACCGGGTGCCGACCTACCTCCGCCGAATAGTCGAGGACTACCTGACGGACAGAGCCGTCATCTACCCCGGTCACCGGGGAGAGTGGAACCGGCGAGAGATGTCGTGCGGTGTTCCACAGGGTTCGGTCCTGGGACCGCCCTTGTGGAACATCGGATACGACTGGGTGCTGCGCAGCGACCTCCCTGACGGCGTCAGCGTAATTTGTTACGCTGACGACACGCTCGTCCTTGCACAGGGAGAGTCGCACCAGGCGGCGGCCGACGTGGCGACGGAAGCGGTCGCGACAGTCGTTCAGAGGATCCGGCGGTTGGGACTCGACGTGGCGCTGCACAAGACGGAGGCCATGTGTTTTCATGGCAGCCGTAACGTGCCACAGTCGAGTTACAGCATTACGGTAGAAGGAGTTCCAATCGGCGTCAAGAGGACGATGAAGTACCTGGGACTCGTCCTCGACAGCCGGTGGAACTTCAAGGAGCATTTCTTGAGTTTGGCCCCAAAGCTGAACCGTGCAGCAGCCGCCCTCAGGCGACTCCTGCCCAATCTCAGCGGGCCAAACGCTTCCTGCCGTAGGCTGTACGCTGGTGTCGTGCGGTCCATGGCCCTCTACGGGGCCCCTGTGTGGGCCCTGAGCATCCGGACGCGACCACAGAAGCTGGTCGCATGCCAGAGGGTCATGGCTATCCGAATGATCCGAGGATACCGCACGATTGCCGGCGAATCGGCCAACCTGCTAGCCGGATTGCTGCCTTGGGATCTGGAGGCGACTGCCCTCCAGCGCGTCTATGAGTGGCGCGTGGAGGCGCAGCGCCGGGGCGTGACCCCGCTGCCTCGCGAAGTCGAGGCGCGGCGCGAAGACCTCCGGCGCGATCTCAGGGCAGTATGGAAGGAACGACTGTCGCGACCGACGGCCGGGCACGCCGCAATTGCGGCGGTAAGACCCCTCTTTGAGGAGTGGCTGGAGAGAAGTCATGGCGTCCTGACCTACCGCTTGACGCAGGTCCTCACCGGACACGGAAGTTTCGGGAGGTACCTGTGTCTGATGCGAAAGGAGGAGACGCCTGGGTGTCACCACTGCGAAGATCGCCCGGAGGACACGGTGGAGCATACGGTGCAAGACTGCCCAGCTTGGGCGTGTCCTCACGGCTGCGATAGGCGGAGACCTCTCGCGCCCGGCATTGGTTGCGGCCATGCTGCGGGGCGAGACGGAGTGGGAAGCGGTCAGCTCCTTCTGCGAGGCAGTAATGCTCGTAAAGGAGGAGGCAGGCCGCGAGCGAGAGAGGACAGCGTCCTCCCTCCGCCCCAGCCGCAGTGGTAGGCGCCCACGGCGACGGACGTCGCTTGATGATCTCCGGTCACCGTAGGCGCGGGCATGCGGGCAGCGAGTAAAGGGCAACTCGCTGCCCGACCAAGGACCATGCCCGGGTCGACGGCGCGTTGTGTCCCACGCGCGCCTCAAAGAGCGTCAGCATAATGACGGGGCCCCCCTCTCAGAGGGCCAAAGCCTGCCGGGGTCGCGGGATTATTCCCTTACCGCAACCCCGGAACTTAACAGGCTATGAAGGACACCGTGGATTTTAGTCAGTAGAAGTCTGACAGTCCCTCCCGCCCTGCCCGGGGTTGGAGGACTCATTTGATGATTTTACCACGCTAAAAAAAAAAAAAAAAAAAAAAAGTGTTCAACAGATGTTTAACTTTTTGTAGTAAGGCTGTTTTAGCTCGACTACAGGACATCATAACACTGCTCTTACTATTGTTATGCTGAGTTACGAAATGGTTTCCAGCAGATACAAAGCAGAGCAGACCATCTTTCTCCTGGTTATGAACTGCAGCGGCCAATCATGAAATCTCTTGATCGATTGTGGGCCCAGGTTGGTCACTACAAAAAAAATCTCGCCAAATGAGGTATACTAGACCCATCTCAAATACAACGCAAGTGTGGAGCCTCTCTGCATTGTATATTCTACCTGTTTTCTATATATTCATCCAACAACCTGGTCCTTCCAAGATTTGAACGAAGCGGACGATAGAACTGTACAAGTACGACACGTAAAAAGAAAAATCTGAAATGAACTACTGAACCTAAAACATACTGAACCGTAGAACTTCAAATCTAGACCATTAACCCGACCCAATTTCCAACTTCAAAACGCAAATTATATTCGAATAGAAACTCCATAGCAATAAGTGAGGGCTTCCATTTTTTGTTGTGAGCAGAAAGAGCGCAATATGCTTGTGAAGAGCCTCTTAGGTGCTCTCGGCTTTTTATGGCTCGACTCGGCCAGGGCAATGACGAGCTCTAAACAACTAAGGCTTCTCGAGCAACTTATGAGCACGGTGCTTGAACGTTATATTTTTGCCTGTCATTTATGAGCAATTTTTTATGTTTTATGGAGTTTTATGTTGTGTTTTCTGAATGGGTTAAAAACCGGCCAAGTGCGTGTCGGGCCACGCACAGTGTAGGGTTCCGTAGTTGCCCATCAAAATAATTATGCGAATTAACTAAACTGATTCGCTTAATTTAATTTTAAAGAGAAGAATTTTCAAAATCGGTCCAGGAGTCTTTGAGAAATCGGGGAAAATACATAAAAAAAAAGATTACGACGAATTTAGAACCTCCCCCTTTTTTTGAAGTAAGTTAAAAATAGTTGACGATAAAAACCTACCTATCCCCAAAAAACATACCGTAAAAACATACCTATTACAGCTGTAAAAATAAAGTTGACAAACTTACGTTTGCAGTTGAAGAGCATGTTCTCCGATACATTTTGTTTAGGAAAATATGTTATCCAAGTACATTTTATAAGTTGGTCGACTATTACTCGTAAAGTTGTAAAGCCTACTTAGTCATGATAATTTTCTTTTAAACTTCGTTATAGGTATATACTACTATTGTGAATTTTTTCACACCCCCAAACATAACCGTTTAGCTGGTAGAGGGGGGGGACACTCGAGTCGAGCAAAATTTAGCACTTTAAAGCTTAATATTTCACAAACGATTTTTTTTATCAAAAAATTGTCAATGGAAACTATCAATATTTTTTAAAGACCTATTTAATGATACCCCACACTAAGGGGTACGCGAGGAAAAAAAAAAACACCCCCTCTTTACGTGTACAGGAGGTACCCTAAAAAAAAATATTTTACGAGATTTTATTTTACCACTTTTTCGGCACAACAAATCCGTATATTTACACCAAATTACAGCTCTCTAGTACTGTGCGTCTCTGAGCTAAACTGCGGACAGACGGACGGACGGACGGACATAGCGAAACTATAAGGGTTCCTTGTTGACTACGGAACCCTAAAAATTGAGGTTTAAAGTGTTGGGTAATCGTTTTGGCCTTGTGAGTTAAGTTTTGCTTAAAGATGTGGTCTACATTAAATCATGTCTATTTTTCAAAGGGTCACTAGAGGTGCGTTTGTTTTCAACTAACTTTTTGGACTTAGGTATTCTACTTACGGCGAAGTTGCATTAAGATCGGATTAATCATATCAAAAATAAAGGAATTGAGAGTTTTATGAAATGTTGTTCAGCGCACACGATCATCAAGTGACGAAAAAATTGTAAAGCCATGGAAGTAACTGCATTCGTAAAAGCAGAATAGTTAGAGTATCATTCATAATTCATTCTCCGCCATAATGTCACCTATTAATGTTGCTAACCTTTTAAATCCGGAAACACATTATTAACACCCGACGCCACCCGATGAAACGTGATGCGTGTTGGGTCAAATCAAATGTATTGTTTTCTATGACCAGAATCACACTATGAACACCCGACGCGACGACACGCGCTCACTGCACATCGGGTGTCAACACGTTGCGTCGCGTGGCGTGTTAAATAATGTATTTCCGGCTTAACCGTCGATGTAAGTACATTGTTAACTCAGTTCAAGTAACCCATTAAAAACGTCTAAAATATCTAACAAACTTAATTTCCTAAACCCAAAACTGAATAACATACGCCACCAAAATTTCAACACGGATATGCTGAAAGCAAAAAGCTTAGAAGAAAATGGGTCACCCATTCATAGACTATAACAAACTCAGTAGCCATTGTCTTGGCCCCATTCAGTCAAATTGTCATACCGTAATGTAATTTATCAAGGCGTTGTCGTCTCCCCCTTAAAATTGAGGACGTTTACCCTGAAAACTCGTTTAAAACCTCCCTTTATAACGGTATAATGAGTATAAAAGAGGTTTTGTATGGTCATGGCATAATTAGGCGCGATGCAAGATTTGGCTTTGATATAAACAAGTTTGAAAGGGGCTCGTAAGCTAATACAAAATAGTTTATTTTGAATTTAGGAGCCGATTGTATTCTTCAAAAAACAGTTGAAATTAATAGTTGGCGAATTGGGACTGAATTTATGATGAACAAAATAGGTTGTTGTAGCAAAAGACACTCTCTTTTTTTTATTTACTAGGTAAAATCATCAAATGAGTTCTCTCGCCCTGGGTGTAGAGAAAGGACTGCCAGGCTCGTACTGACTCAATTTCGTGATGTTCCTTCAATAAACCTTTAAGTTCCAGGGTCACTGTTACCTGTCAAGATGCTCCCGTGGTCCCCACTCTCTTGCAATGGGGTTGGCAACGCAGAGATATTGTAGATGGCACCACCATAGAGTAGTCCCAATCCGACCAATGACGTAGTACTATTTTGAAGTACCTTTAACCTGTCGGACCCCAATGCGCCCCAATGGCACAATTTTGTGCCACCAAACCCCGACCGATTTTAAACTGTATTTTTGGAAACATAAGTCTTAAAATCGTACAGGTTTTGTTGGCAAAAATTTTTTCCCGGTTGAACTGATTTGAACCAATGACGATGCTTGGAACAAGCTATACTAGCGCCATTAGTTCCCCAGTTGCCATCCCCATTGTTTTGAACGTCTTTTGTTTATTTGTTGATACGGAACACTGATGAAACCATGAGTTGTTGTAAGTTCGCCACAAAATTAATTCCCCACGAAAAAAAGTTTGTGTAAACCAGCCAAAGGTTTTTTTTTTTATTATTGTTAATTCGCCCCATTTCTTTTTCCGTACGGATAGCAGAACAAGTAAATAATAAAATCCAGTACAAAACTACCGAAAACGAGGACAAAATGTGGAATCTGAATAGACAGTACTAGGAGTACAGGATCAATACTTTCTTTTGTGGGGAATTATTCTTGTAGCGAATTTACAACAACCCGAAACCAGCTGGTCGAAGGTTAAATTATTGACGAGATTGATTCATTCATGGGTGACCGCATGATATCGAGAAGTCTCTGTGCCCCTAAAAGAAAGTTCAACAGTTCATCGAAATTTTCAGATCGGAGTTCTTTAACAGTTGTCGTTATAATTATATCGAGAGTCCGAAGTCTTTTTTTTTTGCTTGAAAATTCACATAAGTTATCCCACCCTAAGTGCAGGAGCGAAAGGGATTGTTAGAATTGAGACTTACCTAAATCCTAAATCTTGTTCACATTTTAGATGCCATTTGTTTTTAAAGTTTACCGGTTTTTTAAAGAAAAAGTATTTCAAAATAAATAATTGTGTTTTAGAATTACGTATTAGTTGATATCCAATTAGTATTATCTACCAAATTATTTACTGAAATTATCCTAATCTGTCCTTCCAAATTGAACATAGAAATACGCTGAAAACAATTTAAAGTCTCCGAAGTTCTAAGAAAATGTATACCTTCCTAAGTCTAAGCCTAAAATCAAGATAAACTTAAGCTAATTAGTTAGGCGTTGTCTTCAGGATCCGATTTCAAAGTGAAAACACATAGTCAAACTAAGGAAAACTAGTTTTAACTTTGCTGCTGTTTGAGATTATTTTGTTTTTTTTTAGTTGTAAGTTTTTTCTTTATAATCTTGCCTCTTTTTGTCTTCTTTTTCCTCGACTTTTACCATGTTCAGCTCAGGTGTTAAGCTATTGTCAAACAGACAGGCGAAGCGAATGCGATCCGAAGCGTTTTTATTTGTAATGTATGGCATTGTTTAAATCCAGTCACATAGAAAAGCAAAAGCGATCCGATAGTCTATGTGACTGGCTTCAAACAATTCCATACATTACAAACAAAAACGCCTCGCTTCGCCTGTCTGTTTGACAATAGCTTTAAAGTATCTATTGGCAAAACGCTTTGTACGTAACGGTTTCTTACGTACAAAATGTCCACATTTACCGATAGTGCATTGCCTCACATCTTGCAGTCTTTGATGGAAAAGGCCCGGTGGAATAAAAAGTAATACTATTACTAGCCCACTCTCAATATCCACCTTCTACAAAAGCCTCCTAATACGAGCTTATCAAACGCTCAAGCCGTATCACAGTATTAGCCATTCAACAAGCTTGAAACTACTGCTTACACAATGGCTTATAAACACGGTGAGATTCATCATCCCTAGTTGAATTATGGTAATACGCAAATGACAAATGGGCATCCAATACTAAGCTGTGTGAAAGCCCGCATGTTTGTCAAATGCTTCCGTCAAGCAGTATTGTCAATCTGCATGTCAGTTCTAATGCTTGGGGTATTGTGTTTGATTTGAGTGGTCGTGTGTCGCTTGACTGATTTCTGTGAAGACTGAGTTGGATTCGTTTTTGTATGGATTTCAATTTTTTTAACGAAGTTTTTCTAAAAGTACAGTTTATACCAGCAGTGAAGTTTCTCGATGAGACACTTACGGGATTCACCAGTAAGATTTTCATCAAGATAAAAGAACGCCTAATAGTAGCTTAAAAATTACGTGTTATTTTATTTTTTATTTTTTTTAGCGTGGTGGTAAAATCATCAAATGAGTTCTCCCACCCAGGGCCCGGCGGGAGGGACTGTCAGAATCGTACTGACTAAAATCTATGGTGTCCTCCAATTGCCCTTTACTTTCCGGGTTCACGGTAATTCGTTTATCCCGCGACCTGATGATTTTACTTAGTAAAAAAAGCTAAAAATATTTTTTAAATCAATCAATGAACTACAACCAATTAAACTGCACTCTATATTTAAAAAGCATTCTGAACCATTCTTGAACTCACAGCTTTTATTTCAATTAAACTGTCCAGAAGCACTATTCAAGTGTCACGAACGAAGTTACGAGTAACAGACAAAAAGTTGGTCGTTCGTAAGTTCCTGTTGTAAAAACAGGAAAGCAACTTTATGGACACTGTTTAAAATCAAATATTACTTATCACTTAATGATGTTCTTATTGGTGGGGTATAATGTCTACTATATTAAAGAGGATAAGGGCTATTATCATCTACCTACGGAATCCCAATACAGGTTAATATAACGACAATAAAATGACACAAAAAGATATACACGCAAAGTTGTTTCGTATCGTCGACTGCGAGGCAAATTAGATTCAGCGTCGGCCTTTAAAACTGATGACCATGGTTTCAAACCTCAGCATATGAATTATTCCCACAAAGTTTTCTTCAGCTGTTTCCAAAACAATTGTGTTTTTTTGGAAGAGCCTTACTAGCTATTTATACTAAAATTCCATTATTTATAAGTCACAAAAACCCACCAAATATCTTAATACTAAAACTTCCTTATATCGCATTTCAATCCCACCACAAGAAAAAAACCCGCAAGATAAGTCAAACAAATAAAACCACGTAATAACCATCCAAACTAATATTATAAATGCGAAAGTAACTCTGTCTGTCTGTCTGTCTGTCTGTCTGTCTGTCTGTCTGTTACGCTTTCCCGCTTAAACCTCTCAACCGATTTTGATGAAATTTGGCACAGACAATCTTTAGACCCTGAGAAAGAACATAGGCTACCTTTTATTGCGAAAAAGGGGATGAAGAGGTTGAAATAGGGGTTGAAAGTTTGTATGGGATTTCTTAATTTTAAAAGATAAAACCATGAAACTTTATATTTAAGCACTTGATAAGATATATTTAAACATTTGTTCTAGCGTTTTTGAAATTTCGACCTGTGAGGGGGTGAAATAAGGGTTGAAAGTTTGTATGGGATTTTGTCATTTCTGGGGATAAAACCATGAAACTTTATATTTAGGAACATGATAAGAAATAAATAACAATTTGTTCCAGCGTTTTTGAAATTTCGACCAGTGAGGGGGTGAAATAAGGGTTGAAAGTTTGTATGGGATTTCTTAATTTTAAAAGATAAAACCATGAAACTTTATATTTAAGCACTTGATAAGATATATTTAAACATTTGTTCTAGCGTTTTTGAAATTTCGACCAGTGAGGGGGTGAAATAAGGGTTGAAAGTTGTATGGGATTTTGTCATTTCTGGGGATAAAACCATGCAATATTGGCACCGACCAATGAAATCGTGGGACAGATCAATGAACGAATGATGTCACATGTGCAAGGTGATGTTGTCGAATATTTGTCAGTAGATATTGTCATGGACAGTGAACAGGTGACATCTTATCCTACAGAGACTTTAGAGCTGTCAGGAGTGCCGTCTCATAAGCTGAGACTGAAAGTTGGGGTTCCAGTTTTGTTAATGAGAAATCTCGAAGCGCCGAGACTATGCAACGGGACCCGATTGCAAATTACGCAGCTAGGACGCAATATTATTAGAGCAGTTATAATGACAGGAATAGCTAAAGATGAAGAAGTTTTAATTCCCCGTATACCTACCCATGATCCCTACAGATTTACCTTTTCAGTTTAAAAGAATCCAGTTTCCCCTCAAACCAGCCTTCGCAATGACCATTAACAAAGCGCAAGGGCAAACACTTAAAGTAGCAGGTGTCCATTTAGAGAAAAACTGTTTTTCGCATGGCCAACTGTACGTGGCCTGCTCGCGAGTGTCGAGTCCAAACAATCTCTACATTTTAACAAATAATAACAAAACAGCAAACGTTGTGTACAAAAATGTTTTAAATTAGGTCATTTTTAAATATTTTTGTACACAACGTGATGCTGGCCCCTGGAAGTGTCTCTTGGACATAAGGGACCAATAAATTTTCTTGGGTACTTTCTGCCACTTAATGGAATACATAGGTACCATAAACCTACTGTAAACAGATATTTTATATTTTTTTTAACATACCTACTCTCTTTTAACCAAATGCTATACCCAAATCTATACCGTTCCATTAATATGATCCCTAATATTCAAATTAATTTACTATAACTGTGTAAATGTTTGTTTCACGGCTAATTTGCTGAGCCGTTTGTTACAAAATTGGATATGGATAGTCTGAAATCTGAAAAACAACATAAGCTACTTTTTATCAAAACACCACGCGGGCGAAGCCGCGGGCGGAAGCTAGTACTCCATAAAGCCGAAGGCATGACGCAGCCAAAAACAATGTAAGCCGTCGTCTTACACTGCATATTGCACTCTGCTAGGATTATACTGCGACCACCGTAGCAGCACGGATTTGAGACAAATTCGTTGCGTCATAAACGGGCTCCTTCGTAGAGTTTGGAAAGGACGAGGATATGGTTTGTCAGTTTGGGAGATGCAGTTTATAATTGTCTATCCATTATCGTCTTTGACTGCTTGCCTTTTAGGGAGATTAAGAGTCACTCAACGAGCAATGAAAAGAGCTATGCTCGGTGTATCTTAGCGGGATAAAATCAGGGACAAGGATATTCGCCGAAGAACCAGTCACTGACATAGCTCGTATTTGCAAGTTGAAGTAGCAATGGGCAGGCCAAATCGCTCGTAGAACTAATAACCGATGGGGAAGAAAAGTTCTCGAGTGGCGACTACGCACCGGAAGTCGCAGCGTAGGCAGGCCTCCCACTAAGTAGACCGACAACATCGTGAGAGTCGCGGGAATTGTCGTTCGGCGTGGTGGTCTAAGGGGGAGGCCTATGTTCAGCAGAGGACGTCTGGCTACTGATGAAGATCCATTATTGAAGTTAAAAGTTATTTAGGCGCTGAGCAGTTTATTTTGTATTGTATGAGACTGGACCGTCATACTCAGCAATGTGACGCAAGTTCGGTAAAGTCGGCTCAAGTCGTTTAAAATATGTACAAATGACGAGCAGTCAGATATACCACTATATGAGATGCTAACCACAATGCTCAGTCAACTCAGCCGATTGCAGTTCATTGCTGAACATCGACCTCTTCAAGACTGCACCACATCACCTTGTCCTCGGTCTTCTGCATCCAGTCTCAGTCACTTCCTTAAGGTTGTCGGTCCACCTATCTGGGGTGCGTCCCACACTACGCCTGTCGATACGAGTTCTTCATTCCAGGTACTCGTTTGCCTGACCAGGTACGTATCAGTTCTTCGACAACCCACGCATGGTCTCCCACGCGGCTGTTTTTATATAGAAACTAGCCTTATATGCTCTAAATAAATTTATAATTTTGCTGAGTAGAGTATAAGGTACCTTCTTCCATGCCGTGGTTCCATCAATCACTTAATTCTATTTATTGATGAATAAATACTATATCAACATTTGTTACGTATTTTATAAGATGTAAGCGTACAGAGGGCCCTACACCTACAAATACATGCTTCATTTTATACATTGTAAATACCTTACAAACATCCGTAACCTAAATTCCTTTGTCACCAATTTCTTTTATGTATGTCTATATCACAAATTCTCTGTATCAAGATCATCTATTTTCGAATATTTCCTCCAGTATCTCAAAATATTATTGTTGTTGTCAAACCATTCATTTTCCGTCAGTAATCTACTTATACCAGAGAACACATGACTTTATTTGATGTAGGTTACATCGAAATATTTCTTTGGCACATCCCCTTTCTTCTTTGATGTAAGACCACTCTTAATCCTTCGTTGTCTAGACATCATATCAAATTGTTACGAATATTGTTTTCAGGGATTGTCGATATTGTTCTCTTTGCAAACATCCTTGTCTGAAAACGCTGAAGGATTTTCTATTATTGGAAAAGGCTACGTTAACATTTTGTGCGTCTCTTTTATGTCAATCCAGGCTGTCTTCATATTGTTCCTATTTTTTTTCTTGTAAATACCTACCCACTTACCACCACAAATTGTATCAATTAACTAGTCGCTACTGGCATGCCGAACTATAATAGTTTAGCAAATAAATACTAGAGGCACCAATTTTTCCGAGGTGACGGGCGAGGGCATGTTTTCGAACCCACAAACTTAGATTTAACATAACATTAACCTCCCCTTGAGACCTAAAGCATAATGCCAGAGAACGCTTTAATAATTCATAAGGAAATGTACCAATACGTTAGACTATTTAGTAACCAACCAGTTTTCTCAATACTCAAATCTCTATTTCCATTTAAATGTTACTTGTAGGTGTTAAAAACAAATTTGATGTAAGTAAGTGAATAGTGAGATTACGGACAGAAAAACAAGGCTTTTTTTTTTTTTTACGAGGCAAAATCATCAATTAATGAGTCCTCCAACCCCGGGCAGGGCGGGAAGGACTGTCAGACTTCTACTGACTAAAATCCACGGTGTCCTTCAGTAGCCTGTTGTGTTCCGGGGTCACGGTAAGGAAATAATCCCGCGACCCCGGCAGGCTTTGGCCCTCTGAGAGGGGGGCCCCGTCATTATGCTGACGCTCTTTGAGGCGCGCGTGGGACACAACGCGCCGTCGACCCGGGCATGGTCCATGGTCGGGCAGCGAGTTGCCCTTTACTCGCTGCCCGCATGCCCGCGCCTGCGGTGGCCGGAGATCGTCTTGCGACGTCCGTCGCCGTGGGCGTCCACCACCGCGGGTGGGAGAAAAACAAGGCTAGTAGCAATTTAATTCAACTTGAAATCCTTACCGACTTTGACTCAATATGTAATACTACAATAACAGCTTCCTTGATTTAAATACCAGTTCTTCCATTCCCACACATAATTTTTATTTCAAGGCTTTAAAAAGAAACGAAACAAACTTCCTGAAAAAATTCGCGACAATTCCACAACTCCCTTTTAAATCATTACCCAATAAATAAAAACGGCATTGTTTCCGCCAGATGTAAGTTTCACATAACGGCTTATTTCGCGTAAAGGGACACATAAATTGCTTTCTAAGAAATATTTTTGCGTTCTGTATAAGAGAAAAATGTACAAAAACTTTTAAGTATAGAGCGCTGCATTTGGTGAGAGGTGGCGTGCTATATAGAGTGGTTGTAACCAGTATATTTTGCACTCCAGACTTGTTTATGCTGAGGTGTTGAGTTGTGGAACCCATTTTTGTTCAGTTTGCTGCTTCCTTCTTAGATATGAAACAAAAAGTTGTGTGCACAACACAGAAGTTCTCTCAAGATCTTGGTGTTTGTATACTTATACAAACATCCAGATCCGAAAGAATCACTAAACTTGTAAATTTTACTGATATTAGTCCCGTACGAAAATCAAACCAGAAACACCCAGGGCACCAGTCAATCGCTCATCCATTATGCCAACCGTGCCGTCCATTTAATAGAGGACAAATCTATAATCATCAACAGAAAAGATCAAAGAAAAAACAATACCTAACACTGTCATTGGCCCAGAAGTCATATTATTATGCCTAGTTCAAATCACACTTCAAAACACTATAAATAAACCAATTAACAATACAAACTAATAATCCCAGTCAACTGCCAGAAATTAACAGCTCTATAGATTTAACATTTCAATATCAAGTGCCAACACACATCAGTCTGTGATATAGATCTTAACTGTAATAACGTTAGTCCAAACTATATGCATAATGTTTAGTCCAAACGGTAAACGAAGCTTTTAGAGCGGGAGCCCGTAACAGATGTCCGTGACCAATTTCCTCTCAAGCGATAATTAGCAGACTACATGAGGGAGTCGTATCATGAACATTCGTGGAAGTCAGCTGCGATTCCGTTGGTGGGATAAGCAGCAATCGCCGTTCAAACACGTAGAAAAAATATTTTTTTTTAGTCATTTCCTCTCAATTGAAACCTGGTTTATATTGAAGATTACCTTGTATCACGAAGAATAAAACCAATCAGCCGACGGTACCATGGTGGAATACACGTCAGCTGGTCACTCGAACATGTAATTTTTTATTTTATTTTCAGTGATTTCCTCTCAACCCAAATTTTGCCTGATGAAAGTTTACATGAAGATATGGCTAAAAACAGACGTCAGCTGGGTGTATCTCGGTGGAAAGGTCTTCAGCTGATACTTTGAAAATTATTGTACAAGCAGGACTAAGGGCTAGTACAGACTTGCGGAAACCGCGCGTTCACGAATCGCGCGGTTCGAAACCGCAAAATTGTGATGCAATCAGACTCCGGCGGTTATATGTGATTATCGTACAGGGATAACGTCCGTTTGAAAAAGGAGGTCAGCGAAAAATCGATTTACTGTGGTTGTTGCTCCTTAAAAAAACGATAAGAAAAATGCGGTATGCAATGCAAATGGGTGCATCCAATATTAAGTAACCAACCAAGTTTCCAACGTATTTTCACAATTTCCAAATATCTCCACTAACTCTTGCCAAGCTTGGTTATGATAGTTTTATTTGAGTAATCCTCACACTGAATATCCCATATACTTCATCAATAAACAGTTCAGTGTCGAAACGAACCGTGCCAAACTCACGAGCTGTGATGTGCTAACCGCGCGGTATCCGCCACGCAACTGAACGCAAAGTAAAGACTCCATAGTAATAGAAACACGCGGGAGCAGCGCGATTCTATTTTCTGGCGGTTGACTAACCGCGCGGTTATGTCTGAACGATTACTTAATAACTCATACATATAAGACTCTCTCCTCTACTCCGCTTCTTTATACGCGCGCTTGTATCATCAATCCAAACGCAATAACAAATCAGCGTCTACGGCGCCGAAGAGGCGCGTTCCTGAAACGCGCGTCTTCTGCGCGTTTAGAATACGCCGTATGCGATGGGCCTAAGGTTCTCTGCCCATTCTTTGCACGAATATGCAAAACGATCATAATGAACTCTTGAAAAAACGTATAAATGGGTCTATTGATTTATTTTCTCAATTAGTGAAAAGTATAAGAAATAAAAAGCTTTTCTATAAAGAAAACCCCCAATCATTGCTTGATTCATTGTTTGATGTTATTGTCATTTACATTTTTCATTTACATTACATATAAAACAATTAAAAATACAAAATAAACATGTTGTTATGAAACATATTATATCAATGGATATCTAGTTCGGACCTCAAAGATAGGAATTTCTTCATAATGCAAGCCGGATCGAAAAGCTCTTCACGTAATCTCCAAGCGAGAGCCTTGTATCATCATTGAAGATCGTGCGGGAATCCTTCTGATTCTGTTGAACCGGTTAACGGACCTTCTTGATCAGGGTGTCAATTACTTATTCACTCCAGTAAGAACAGTTCCATAACTTGAACAAAATAACGAAATACAACAACAAAATCATTTAATATTGATTTGAAACCTTATGACAGCAGAATGATTTGACAAGATTAGACATTAAGGATGACACAAGTTTTTTTTCCAAATAATTTTTTTTATGGCTTCTTCTATGTGTCATTATGAAAGACACTCGTTTCCCTTATGTCCGTTTTGATATTGCAAATAAATTACGTTTAGTTATTCAGATTTAATAAAATATTTGTTTCTTCATATTTTATTTTACGATCTTTCCACCGAGATACAGCCAGCTGACGTTTGCTTTTATCCATATCTTCATGTAAACTTTCATCAGGTAAAATTTGAGTCGAGAGGAAATCACTGAAAATAATATAAAAAATTACATGTTCGAGTGACCAGCAGACGTGTATTCCACCATGGTACCGTCGGCTGATTGGTTTTATTCTTCGTGATACAAGGTAATCTTCAATATAAACCAGGTTTCAGTTGGGAGGAAATGACAAAAAAATATTATTTTTTCTACGTGTTTGAACGGCTATTGCTGCTTATCCCACCAACGGAACAGCAGCTGACTTCCACAAATCTTTATGATCCGACTCCCTTATGTAGTCTACTAATTATGGCTTGAGAAGAAATCACTAACGATATTTTGGTCTGGCTTCCGGTCTATTTGTTTGCGTTTAAACAGAGTAAACTAAACTTGAGACCCGCCCCAGCATCGCATAAAACTCTTTTGAATCTCTCTGTCTTTTAATGAAAAATGGCATGCGTATTGCAGGAGCCGACTTTGTTTTATACTACAGCAAAATTCGATATAGCTATGTACAGTCAGGTTCAAAAATGAATTATAAACTTCTCAAAGCAATAGACTGACGCTTCACTTTGACTTACGACCTTTTGTTATAAGTTGTTTTATTACTATACATATCAAATTAACTTTTGATATAGTTCATAATTTCAACTATTAATCTACAAGTAATGCTGGCGCAATGGTAATCGTGCTCGGATAGAACTTCTGTTCGTTCGATTGCGGAGGATCGAGTCCCACTTTTTTTTCCCAAATACTTTATTTAATTTAATTTTTAATAATTACTTTATTCTTTTTTTTATTTTTAATAAATTTTTTAGTAGGAATTTGATAATTAAAATTGATTTTTGTGTAACTACTAATATAAGTCATTAGTGTTGTGGGTCGTTCGTTATAATCACAGATATAGGTCTATCTATATCTATGGTTAAGTTTAATAAAGTTTTGTAGGTAGATCGTAGAAAAAAAAAAGTGAATTATTTCGATTTGTGCGGTAGGCATAATAAGTCATTAGTGTTGTGGGTCGTTCGTTATAATCACAGATATCGATGCTTCCGACAACAAAGGTCGTAAACACCAAAATAGCACTTTTGGTAATTAACGAAAAACAAAAAATAATTTCATTTTTGGCTTATATCTTTTTAACTTTAAAAGTTGTAAAATTGTGTTCTATACAAGAAATACGTAAAATACGATGGTGTTTCATAATATATTATTGCTATTTATGTCAAAGCCTTATTTTAAAAGTTAGCTTGGACATACACCCCAGAAAATTCAAGAAGTTGGTATTTACGACCACTAACAAATCAATGGAGAACGATTTGTCTAACGGAAGTTAGAAGTATGCACCAGTTTTTAAATACAATAGTTCTGGGTTTGGTTTTAATAACCATATACTGAAATAAAAATGAGTGTAAACACCACGATCTGATACGATGGTATGTAAAAAACATGGAAATATCTGAAGCAAATCAATGAATTTAAGACTGTAAGTTGAGTTTTCATTACTTGTAATAAAAACAATAAAATAAAACACAAATTGACATAATTAAAAATTATACCTTTAGGACCTGGCAGGTCCTAAAGGTATAAAAATACAGTTAAGTAAGTATATTATAGGCATCGTCCCGTATAATTTAATCAAGCGTTTGTTACAAGATGCCTATAGTGTTCTACCTCCAACGGCGTACCTAACCAGCCAGACATAATTCAAAATGTTAAGTAATCATTTTGTTTCATTGATTTCAAGAAGATTTTATAATCACGACATTTTTTTAAAACGTATTGATAATGAATTACAAAAAAATATAAGTATACATTCTACCAAGCTTACTGCTCTAATAATTTTAATAAACAATGCCCATTTTCACCAACGCCCTTAAAAATGTAGGTAGTTCATCTTTCTAGATCTTGTTTGTTCGGAAAGCTTCTGTACTGTGGTCTACCGTTCGGAAAGCTTCTGTACTGTGGTCTACCTAACTTTTAGTGTCGTTGGTGAAAATGGGAAAGTGTTATCGACAAGATAATAAAAAAGTAGATGCAAAACATAATACGACACGTTATAGAAAATCAGGTCTTCAAATTTCTGATTAATAATCTTCTGTCATTGGATAGAAGATTATAAACCAGAAATTTGAAGACCTGATTTTCTGATAGAAGATAATTAATCAGAAATTTCATCTTCCTCGTCAGTCTCAGGAAGAGTATCAATGACATTATGAGACTGACAAGGAAGCTGTTTGTATTCGGCATGAAACCGTTTGTGTATTGTCCCCTGATCACACAATCGTTGCAGATAATGTATTTAGCTGCGGTAATTGGTAGTTTATCCGTATATAGCTGTTTTGGAGTCAACTGCTTTACTCGATTATATTGTAATTCTAACATTTCTTCTGTATTTTCTTTTGATTTATTCTTCCCTTTTCCCTTTCTTTTACGCTTGACATCTTCGAACAACTTGATTCGATGTGTAATTGCATCTTCTTTCATTGAATATTTGAGTTCTATTTGGTTTAAATTGGTCTTTCTGAAAGTTGCTACTCTAATGTTTCTCCAATTAATATTCTTTAAGGTTTCTTAAAGTATAGTATTTCTTTCTTTTTTCTTATAGTACGACCTACATAATTCAATTTTCAAACCAATTCTCCAAGACCAAGTGACATTACGACAATTGTTTCTCAGCAGAGCTTACGTTTTAAAAGTGATTGTGGGGTGTAATTACAATTAATTATGTATTCATGTTTTTACGACCGACAGCTGTTTGTACGTTGTATTATACGACCTGCACGGATATTCGGTTCTAAGCAATATGAGTTATACATACCCTCTTTTCTAAAAAATCTTGATTATACTAGTAAAAATTTTGGGTGTAAAAGTATTTTTTTTAGGCGAATATTTTTTTCACATTTTTAGATCGACGCAGCGCCAAAAATTAAGTAGGGCTGCATTCTTAACTCATTTTCGCCAAAATGGCGTTTACGACATTTGTTGCCGGAAGCATCGATATAGATCTATCTACATATATCTATGGTTAAGTTTAATAAAGTTTTGTAGGTAGATCGTAGAAAAAAAAAAAGTGAATTATTTCGATTTGTGCGGTAGGCATAACTATGTTATCTCGTTTTGAGTCTCCTAATTGAACGTTGTGGATTCTTGGTTATTTTGTGTGACTATGTAAACAGCATATAAGTGTTACACTGTCCTGTGGTTTTGCAGTGAAATATTAACAATTGGATTTATATAAATATTGAGGGCGAACATTAAAGCCCTGCATAAATATGTGGATTAAACTTAAAACAAATTTAATATCAAATGAAACCAGACTAAGTGTGAGTATTAACATTTAAATTTTGATCATTCCACATGTTAATAATTATATTTTTATAAATAAGGTTCCCTATTCAAAAGTATTTGTTTAAAAGTAAAAAAAGTGATTGATACTTAGTATGTGGTTTTTAAGTTTTTTCTTAGTAGTAAAATAGATCAACAGCTGTTTTTGCATAAATAATTAATAGTAATCTATGTTTTATTCCAGTGACGAAATACTATGAGTCTGTGGGATGAGATATGGCATTATGATGAGATGAGTTGTTAAGAATAAACAGGGACGTCAGGGACGTCCGGGAATGGTGAACGAATACGAAGGAAAATGGTTTCCGTATAACTAATTCAACACAAAATTAATAACCGTTCATCGTGTACTCAACATTGAAGGCATCAACGACTATCAACTTAAAACTGTTATGTTTAAAGGAATAAAAAAAAACGTTAAGATTGTCTCGAGGACCTTTTATTGATATGAATTTTGTTTATTTATTGTAAATAGACTGAAAACGTAAACATCATTTGATAACTTATTATTCAAGGATTAAGAATTGAGGTATGGTTTCAAACATCTTTTCGTAAAGAAAACGATCCTTAAACTTACCTCAATAACTTGTAACAGGGTATTTTTTATGTAGTTTGGATATTTTTTTCCGTGGTTCTATTTCAGAAGTAGAACACATTTCCATAATATAACTTTATTTCACTAAATCGAATTTGGTGAAACTGAAGAAACTTACACCGCGGTACTGGAACGCAAAGGGCAACTGGCCCTTTGCGTTCCAGGGCCGCTATGCCCCGTTACTGTTACAAAATAATCGCCTTTTAGCATAGCAGCCCTGGAGCGCAAAGGGCCAGTTGCCCTTTGCGTTCCAGTACCGCGGTGTCAAAAGATTTTTTTTATTGAGCATAACAAGTTTCTTCAGTTTCACCAAATTCAATTTAGTGAAAAAAAGTTATTTTATGGAAATGTGTCTTGAGCGTAAAGGTCAATTGGCCCTTTGCATTCCAGGGCCTAAGATAATCTGTCTGAGTCAGAATAACCCAAGTCACGAGCTCACTTCGCTCGTTCTTGCAGACCTGGAAGGCAAAAGGCAACTGCTCTTTTGTGTTCCAGGGCCTACCTAACATGTCCGAGTCGAGATGACCCAAATAGCGAGCTCGCCTTCCTCGGTTTTGCGGCACTGGAACGCAAAAAGGCAACTGGCCCTTTGCGTTTCATGGCCGCGGTGCCTTGGTACTGTTTCCAAATAAACGGCTTTAATAATGATAACTTTGTTAAAAAATTTTGTTTAATTAATAAAAAATTCATCTATGATTTTCGACATCTATTTCACATTATATCCAGGTCGAGTAATAATATTCATAATTTTAGCAGTTTTATAACTTTTAACATAGAATTATAATAATTTCAACTAAAATATATATTAATATTGTTATTACATGTTTTTTTTATTATAAACCCTGTAGGTAATAAATTATCATCATTAGTAAAAATTTAAAACGAAATAAAATGACAATAAGTAGTACTAGACTAACGAAACGAGTAAAAATATTTGACTAACAAAAACAGAAATGGTGACCATTGCATTACTTTCATTAGTAATGATCTAACATTAAGATTGTGCCGATAGCGTGGGTTCACGATCAATGAAGTTTGAGTTCGAATCTTAACTTTTGAAATGTCAGTTGATTTTATGATAATATTTTTAATAAATAACTTATTTATTTTTATTTTGTTTTAACGCTTATTTATTTTAAAATAAGTTATATATTAGTTATTGAATTAAGTATTATTTTTGTGTTTATATTAATTTTTGCTTGCATTTTGAGAATATTTAACAATACCGTTATAATTATATTAAATCACACGACACTAACCAACAAATACAAGAAAAAACACACGGAAATTCCAAACAAACGCAATAAAATTTGTGTGTTAAAAATTATAATTTTTAACAATCGAGTAAAAACCCACAAAAAGTCTATCAACTGCTGCGTAATATTTGAACTCGCACCTCTGTCGACTAACGCATTTATGTCCTAAATGCCAAAACCACTGAGCCAACTGGACTCATATTAAGACGTTGAAATTATGAACTTAATAGTTGAAGGATTATTGTGTATCTCGAAAGTAGAAGGTCATAAGTCACACTAAACGTTATGCAATTTCTTTGATAGCGTACGCATGGAATTTTGATCGCCACTGTACGTGTTTAACAATTCATAAATATAATTCTGGGCACAATAGTCACCCATCTTATAGTTCATTTGTGTTAACTTATAGCTCATGTGTTATGCATCAAGACTGATTAAAGAACTTCAAAGAAAAGGGATAGTGATAGCCTGCTAAACAAAATAATACTTAAAATAAAATAATTTCGAAATAATACACTAATGAGTTATACGTAGAGGCCAATTTTTTTTGTAGTAATTTTGTCGACTAATAAGCTACTAAGGTGTTGAATTCAATAAGTTGTGCAAATGAATATGCCGTGAAGCTATTTCAATTCAAGGCGATTTGCATAATATTTAAAATTAGCCTTTAGAAAATAACACTGCAATTTTGGGGCAACACGATTTAATTGTGAATTTTAGATTTCAGAAGAAATTTGGACCTAGTGTCGGTCCTTGCAGGATCGATATTCATGAACATCCATAAAATTACTGCGTTGTGAAAATAATTGGGCAATCCATACATTAACCTCGCTCAGTTTTATTGCAATAATACTAACGAGGAACGTGAACAATTACGAGGTAGTACCATAATACACTTCCATTGACGTCAGCAAAAGCCATAGCAAATACGCTAAATATGTCATAAAAATATAACAAGAGTTTCTTTACTAATATTTCAGAGAGATAGTATGTTTGTAAGTTTGGATGCAGAAGATAAAATTCGAAATATCTGACCCAATTTGAGCAGTATACCTAATTGAGCAGTGGGGTAAAAGGGGATACAATTCTGAAAATTCTTTCGTAAATAGTTTCGATCTTTATTATTTTATCAAAAGACCGTAATTTCTATAATCATAGGACATTTAATATCCAACCGACGCCGAGCAAAGCCATATGTTAAAGCTAATCTTACACACATAGTGATAAATGAATATCTAAATGTGTTCATCATCATCAGCCTATAATGTTCCCACTGCTGGGACACAGGCCTCCTCTCTGTGAGAGGGAGTGGGCCATAATCCACCACGCGGGCCCAGTGCGGGTTGGTAGATGTCACATGTCTTCGAATTTTTGGTTCTAGGACATGCCGGTTTCCTCACGATGTTTTCCTTCACCGTTTTGAGAGCAGTGGTGAGGAAATAAATTACACAAAGTAAAGCGCCTGGCGGGGTTCGAACCCACGACCTACAACTCGTAAGTCGGGACCGATACCACTGGGCCACCACTGCTCTCCTAAATGTGTTACTAAGAGCAAAACTCGTGAACAGTTGGATAATTATAAATTTTTTTGCGATCTATGTAATTGTCAAGACCAAGGTTTATATTATTATGTACAAAACCAGGGCAGGTCTCTAGTATATCGTAAAATATAACAAGATTATAGCTAATAAATAAACATAAGTCAATCAGGATTTACAAGACGGCTGGCTATATTTACGAGGCCGTTCCATTAACACAAATGGGGCTATCAACTAAGAAAATAATCCTAATGCTACAGATGAAATTCTTATATTACTGTATAGGGAAAACGTTAGCTCATTGTGTAGATTTGGTCTGAAAGAATGAGTGGGAGGAAATAAATAAAAGAAAGATTATTAATTTGCTTTTTCTTTTTTTTTGCTTGATTTTGCCGGTGAATTTGGACACGTGGAATTTAAAATCAAGTACCTAGCGCTAATTTCAGCAGCAGAGCAGTGATGGCCCAATGGTATCGGCTCCGACTTACAGCCAGGTATAATACTCTGGGTAATCTATTTTTAATTACCACTGCTCTCAAAAACGAAAACATCGTGAGGATACCAGGTAATCAAAAATTCGAAGACATGTGAAATTTACCAACCCGCACTGGGCCTTCGATGTGGATGTCACAGCAGTGGGAACATTTATAGGCTAATGATGATAATGATCTCTAATTTGATAACCTAATAATTTAAGTTTAAGGTTACATTTTAAGTAACAAGTCTTAGTAAAGTATGTGAGAATATTGCGAACAGCAGTGGTGCATTCGCCAGATCCGGGCACCCAACCATCATCATTTCACTACACTAAATCTCAGCGAAACAAAACATTTTATATAATTATTGTCACAATATCCGTCTTTAATATTCCCATCGTAATATTTCCTCAAGTAATCTGCAACTACATCGTTATCCAATGCATTGAAGCGTGAAATAAAATTGGCTTAGACTTGAGCATCTTTGAAGTTCACTTTTACAGTACTTGGGTCTTAGCTAGTTGACTGTGTTATTTTAAGTAATGGGATGTTTTTTTTTTTGTTATTGTTGCTCACTTTTAGGATTCTTTATTTTTTTGTTTATTGGGTTGTTTGTATTTTTACATTATAGCATCAAACTTGTATTTCTTAAAGGGTTTAACAAAGGTGTACCTATTTTAAAACTTCAAAAGTTATGGTCTTCGTCATATATCCTCCTCCTAATAGTCCATATTATGATGGCAATTTATAGGGTTACTGTATTACCATCAATCAAACTCCATGGCGTAGGTATTATGAAATCCATAATTTAAAATCCAATGCAGTTTTGAATCTGTTTAATTCGACAGGTTTTGACCCCTTATTCATCGTTACCGCCTATGAATTCTTATCAAAATTTATAGTTTTTCACATTATTTTGCTATTTATTTCAATCAGGCACTTGTAAAATATTTTTCTTGTTGAAAAAGGCTCCAGGTACAATTTTTCTTCTCGTCTTTGTTGAGAATCCGACCAAATTTCTCGTAGCTCAACTCATAATAATCCAATCTGTATCTCATATCGATCCACTTCCAAATAACTCTCTCCATCATCCTTGGCTCCTACACTAGGGTCAATCTTCAATTTTGAGGCTTCCGTTGAGGATAATTACGCCCGATACTTTTATTACTAGTGCAACCATCTATTGACAAAAAACAAAAATATAAATTATTTTAATAACATTTAACTTAAATGAAATTAAAATAATTTAAATTTTTGTTTTTTGTCAGTGGATGGTTGCACTAGCAGTAAAAGTATCGGGCTTCATTATCCTCAACTGAAGCCTCAAAATTGAAGATTGACCCACTAGTCTTTTCATCCATACCATCCACTACAATCGAGCCTGTCTTAATTATCGTTTGTACATACCGTTTCTAACTCTCCCGATTCGCCAGCTTGAATTTATGCAAGCTTAGTACTTTTTGATAAGTATTCACATAAAATTACGATTTTGGTGTTGATTTGAACATCAACAATATCTTCATGATTCTGTTCTCCTAGTACTTTCTGCTCAAAACTCTCATTGGGTATTGTAAATATTGTAATTACGAGTAAGTGTGTCACAGAGAATAGTCATCAGAAAAGAGTCATCAAACATTATCACGTCAACGAGAAGGTTACCTTTGACTTTGGCATCCGTCAGAAACAGTCGAAATTAATACTGCCGTGCTTGTGATATATACAGTAAGTGACATAGAGACACTTTTGAGAAAAAGGCGGTTAAAGTTTTTATTTTTATTTTTGACATATCTCCCGAACTATAAGTTATAACTAAGTTTTTTTTAAAGTTTTAGATAAAAATGTGTTTGTTTAATAATATGTATATTTTTATTTATTTTTATTAATAATATTTAAATTGTAAAGCTTGAAAAAATATGTATGTTAAGGATTGGACAATTAAAAAAAAATATTTTTTTTAGTATTGGTACAGTAAGTGTATGACTTACTGTAACAATGTTTAGTTTGTAGTACATACTGCAACTATGATAACAGATTGAGTTAAATGTTTAAACAGAATAACAAAATTGCAAAATTTGCCTAATGTTATTTAATCACTTACTGTAATTATAGCTAGGAGCAATATGAAATCTTATAGCATCTACCATGAATCATAATTAATGACTCTTCCTTGATATTTTTGGTAAATAAATGAAATAAAAGATATCTGAAATAATAGTTTGATAAAATTAAAAGGTACAATTGTAGTTTAAGTACACAGCTTTATTATTACTTTAAAATTAAAAAAGAAAGTTCCATTTATAGCATTAAAAATTATAATAAAACATATCAATTATAATTCGGCTTCAAAACTAAGTATTGTTTCGAAACAAAATGACTATGCACAGACAAAACCATCGATTTACCCAAACAGGTCACCATAGCGTAGCCAGGTTATGGACGCTAAGAGTCTTCATTGGGTCCAAGTAGTGCCCGGTAAAAGCGTCCGTGAAGTTCCATGCTCTGCCATACCTCCTTACGATCATTAGTGTCTAATACTTTAGGGTTGCGCCAGTTCCCGTCAACCAAGGAGAGCGGTAAGACCCTTGTCCACTGTGACCACATCTCGGTGCATCCCCGCGTCGGTTTCTAGGAGATATTCCCTGAGACTGCATTCCTCACGGTTGTGCAGGGTCTTAGCATTTAAGAAGCCACGACCCCCGCTCTTCCACGACCACAGCAGTGAACGGACTTTCATTTGCAGGGCGTCAAGTTTCGTCTGTTTCCATCTGAGTATGCCGAAAGAATACATCAACACCGGCATGACCCAACCTTTGAAAGCGCCTTATTGCCACGTGCCACCTGACAAAAGACTGTTAAGTACTTTATGCAGGCGGCCAAAGAAGCGCTCCCTCTACGATTGTTTCATGTCAGCTGCATTGCAGCATGGCACGGCAGTTGATGTGTAATGCTTCCGACATACCCAAATATTTGTAGGTCTCTGTTGAAGAGAGGGATCTAAGGTGTACGAAATCTGAGAGTTGAGTTACCTCTGATTTTATAATCTCTTCTTGCTTCACATGCCTGACTGCACATTATTTTGTCATTTAATTTTGTCCACACCAAATTCTATCCTGATGGCGCTACTGAAAGTTTCTGTTACCTTCAGTACCTAGCATCATCAGTTGCAAGTTGTTGGGGGCAAAGAGTTTCAGATCATCCATGTAAAGAAGGTGAGATAGGTATGTCCTGGCTACCGCTCTTCAACCGATACCGTAGCCCCGAACCCTCCAGCGATGTGCTCAGCGGGTTCAAGGCCAGACAAAACCACAAAGGACTCAGACCATCCCTAGGCCTATACCCTGGAACATGCTACGCTCAATCCTTATCGGTTCGCTGCTACCTCAGATCTGTCAACATCATAGATAGCGAAGAACTGTTCACCAGCTCCCCATACAGAACACCAGGAAGACACGTAGAGTTATATCTACTTTATACAACTCCAGCACCCTCATGAGCCATGTATTGGGTACCGAATCATCGCCGGCCTTCTCATATTCATCCAACATGCGGACAGTTTGATCTTTTTCGGGAACGACGAACATGTTGGCTAATGGCCATATCGATGAGGAGGAGCTCTTTAGTACCACGGGACCCGTTCCTACATCCATTCTGAGTTCAAAAACACTCGTATTTTAACACTTTATGCACAACATAATCCGATTTAAGTACCGTAAGAGTCAATGCAATACTGTTTAATAAACTTTTATTCCACAAAATGACACATAGGAATAAAAACTGCATGCGTTATTACACGAATAAACGTGTAAGTTGCTAATAAACAAACTCGAAGAAGTGCACAAGTCTTCTCAAACGTTCGCTTGTTTTTACACGTTTATTCGCGTGAACTCGGGGACCAAAAAAGCGTTTAACAGTAGCATATATTTTTATTCTTGTGATATAATTGCATGGTTTTTCCCTAGAATAAAGGAATCAAATGATATAATAGGTGTATTTTTAGGCAAAAAATTATTAAAAAAATTTAGAAGGTGCAACATAGGTCAAAGAAACGGAAAATGCAAAAAAACAGTCCGCCACATTAGTGAGTGCTGAAGTTTTATGTTTTACCAAACACCAGCTCTGCTGTACTCCGTCGTTTCATTCCCGCTGCTCGGTGATTCAAATCGAACCAGTAGTTCGTGAGATTAGCGTTTAAAACTCTTCAGCTTTGTATTAGAAACTGCTTGCATTTTGGCTCTACGTCTACACATTTAAATATTTTTTTTAATTCCTTGACTAATCATATACACAGTAACTTCCACTTACTGTACCTACTTATGCTAAGTTATTAGAATAATACATTGCGAAACTCTTAAGCATTAATATAGTATATACTCTTACTGTAGATATGTTAAGGTTTAGTATACTAATGTTTATTCCAAATACTTAATATAATGATAGCAATTGGTACTTGCTGTTAATATGTTTAGTGATACTTATTGAATAATAGTCATAATTTAAAAATAATAAGAGTATTATAACTTACTGTAGCAATACCTAGGAAATAGTTTTAACTTTATGAAAAAATCAACCGTATGTGCCCATACTGTAATCATGATAAGTATGCATTGGCGCCAAACGTGTCTTACTGTAATTATGCTTAAGCTTACTTGAGTTTCTATACCACATTTTAAAATTTTAAGTACACAGAAATGTAGGTCTTAATTTCTACATTCCAAATATATATTTAACTCAATATCGACCAAAATGTGACTTACTGTAATTATCATAAGTGCGGCAGAATAGTTGACAAAAATATCAAATTACTGATTAAAAGAAACTATTCACATGGAATAAAGAAACTCACATTGTTTGTAAGTTTCTTTATTATGTACCTTCTGAACGCCTTAACCAATTTTGATTAATTTATTACTTGCCGAATGAAAAAAGCTACCACACGGGATGTAGCCGTTCTAACGTGCATGGCGTATTATATAATAGGCTATGTAGTTCTGTATAGAGACGGTCGTCTAATACGTCTCTGGGGCCAACGGTATTCACATTTTGCGATTGCTCCTGTCTAGTCTGATCTTATTGATGGTACGGGATTTGTGTTAATTGCACGACTTTCATGTTTTTATAACGTAAAGTAAACGGGAACTTTGACGCCATGTTGATGCATAAAATAATTTCTCATTCGTACACTAATGGCGTATTTTCATTTTCAATACAATAAACGTGAATAAACGCTTCAAGTGCGCTGCGGAAATCTTAGGCTAAAGCATAAGGATATTCCGTCGCTGGCACAGCGCTGTCCACAAGGCTGTATCCAGAATATCATCATCTGCTTAGCCTTTTCCCAGCTATATTAGGGTCGGCTTTCAATCGAACCAGATGCAGATGAATATCAGTATTTTACATGGAGCGACTGCCAGCGTACCTCCACAACTCGGTTACTGGGCAATACGATACCCCATGGTAAGGCTGGTTGTTAGACTTTTATTACAGCTTCTCACTAATAGTAACGACTGTCAAAGATCTACAAATGACAGCCGGGACCAACGGCTTTACGTGCTTTCCGGGGCACGGAGGATACTCACTAAGACAGAAATGGTCACCCATCCACAGACTAACCTCGGCAAACACAGCTTAACCCGGAAGATCAACCTGTGCGGCTGTAATTTTTTAGCCACGGGCTCTCCATAGAGAATGTAAATAATATAATTGCACTTATGGTCATACAAGTACGTTACGAGTTCTTCTGAAGATCATTATTAAAGTTAGTTTAGGTCTTCTTAGGACATCCCCTCCCAACGTTATCAATCACATGTGCCATATAAATTCAATTTTCTTCCAATAGACAGAAAGCGAAATAATCTTAGATTTGTTGATTTTAGGAGTAGTTCTACTTTCGCAGTTTTTGTTTTTTTATATTTCTACAAATAAATTGTCTGATTTGGCAAATTATCGGAAATCATTTAGCGTGAGGTACCCACCTTCGTCAGTTAGGTATTTACGTGAGTTCTATGAAAAATCGCTTTGTTGTTAGTTATTGAAATCACAAAAAAAAAACAAATGAAAAACTTTATTTTTATTTACCTGTCTCCATATTAGGCAAGTATTTTCGGCCAATTACCTCAATGTTTTGCAATTAATAAAAAACTTTAAAATTATATAAAAATATTCGCCCCCGGGTGGGCTCGAACCACCAACCTTTCGGTTAACAGCCGAACGCGCTAGCCAATTGCGCCACGGAGGCGATGTGAGTCAGCGTCAAAATACCATTGTTAAGAAAAAAAGTGTTTGTAAAAACGTTACAAGCGTGAAGATAGCGCGTATTAGATTATTGTGTTATGTTGATAAATAATCAATTATTGTTACTGTGAAATTGTGAATATTACTTTTATCAATGTAAGGTCAAAAATTATTAGGGAATCGAGAACCGGTCCTTGTTGGAAATCCCGGGATTTTCGGGACAGGCGTCCAAGGAACCGGGAAATCCCGGGATTTTCGGGACTTTCGGGACAAAAATGCATTTTTTCCATGGCATTAGAAAACAATGAAAATAATAAGATAACTTTAGGGTATAGTATTTATTCTGATTAAAATCATACAGTAACCAACTTATTCGTCTGCCTCATGGACATGGGTTTGCTCTAGCCTCTTTTCTATTCAGAGGTGGCAAATCTATTCACTCTTAACTGTACTAACTATAATAATTTAAATGGATGGAAACTTGCAATTCATTTAGATGTCCAATATTGGACATTAGATGTAATGCAAATAGGCCGGTGGAAAGAGGTTGTAGAATTCATGAGTTTGACCTACTTAGGTCTCAGGTTTTTTAAAATAAAAATAAAAAAACGAAAAGAGAGTAAGCTTGCGTCGATGAGATGCGCAAAGCTGTTTAGTAACCATCCACCAGTTTCACGTTGCCAATTAGTCTAAGGAGCTCTGCGTTCCACTGGGTCTAGTGCAGTAAGTTGTATTTATCTGAGCCATCCCAATGATTAAGTTGAGTAAGGTTGCTGCAATACTCCTAAGAAAAAACATAAGAAACTTTGAATTTCGCGGGCTACTACGACGCAATCACCTTATGCAGAAATGGGCTTGCACATAGGCTATCCAGGTGTAAGGTATCGCTTCACTCTATTTAGGATGCCCACGTCAAAGTTGACACTGGATGTCAGCTCCATGCCCAGAAGCTCAAGGTCATCAGTTACAGAAACAGGAAAAATAGGAGTTGGTCCAAATTACTCTATAAAAGATGTAGTTTCGATTTACTCCTACTTTACTAAGGAAATATACGCCTGTATGTTGGTGGCGTTAAAAGGGAGAAGTTTCTTGTTCGCTCGCTGGGATACTAAGTAGTCTTGGGCATTCTAGTTCACTACCGAGAGCGCTCAATTTAGTTCTCCGCTCTTCAACGAACTAGTTCGTTCTTCTAGTTCGTTAGTTCCTAGCTCGTAATAGAGACCGACCGATCAAGAGCGATCAAATCGTTCGCTCGTAAAGAGATTTCAGATTTAGTTTGCCTTTATTCGCTCTTTTTAAATACGGTTCCTGCTGCATGCGACAATTTGTGCAAAAGTGTACGAAACGGGATGCGCGCATGATCGGTGAGCGAACGGGAGTATTATAGTGTAGTGCTGTCCCGCTCCCGTGCAACGATCTTAGTTGAGTCGATCTCTTTCATTCTGTCCGACGAACTACTGAACTACGGAGCGGAAAATGTGGGAGCTAGCTCACTAGTTCATCTGTGGGAGCAGTTCTTTCGAACTAGTTCGTTCGCGAACTACACAAGACTAATACTAACCCCCGTATCTATAAACAAGTAAAAGGTTTTACTTGACTAAATGTCATTTAATTATGAGACGATTTTTAATAAGTAGTTTATTAATTGCTTGAAGTTTGAACTGTAAGAATATAGAATATACCTTTACTTTCTTTTACGGTACCCACTTTGTTAAAATTCAGGTCTATTGCTTAAAAAAAATTGCACAAGTAATTGCTTAAGCTAAAGAAATTACTTTCACTTGACTATAGATACGGCTGTGAGTATCAAATCTGTTTGCTCTACCATGGTCTTTCTGAAGCAATGAACTTCATCCCCACTGAATTTTGCAGTGGGCAAGTATGTCACTGAAACAGTACTGTTATCTACCTATCCAACAATACCAGGCTGAAGTGGGTAAGAAATGTGCAGCAAAATAAGAGTTGCAAAGAAAACAGATAACTGTTGAACTCCAGAGTCAATAACCAAAAGCTCAAAGGATCAGTCATCAACGACAACTCTGATTGATCGTTCACTAAGAAAGTCTGATATCCAGCTACAAAAATCAACTGGGATACCAAAAGCAAGGAAGCTTTTTGACTCGAGACCCTGTCAAAGGCTTTCGAGATATAACCAGTACTACATTATCAACTTTTCTTCTCTGTCAACCACACCTGTATCTGAACATGTTATTCCGTATATAACGACGAAGTGAATAAATATCTTACATCCAATCTGGGGGCACGGTAGTGCCCCCGCCAAGACGAGCCAAGCGAAGCGCAAGGGCACTACCTACCTTTTCTCGAAGTGTTTCGTCGTTTTTTTGAACCATCATAGAGTTAGTTTCCGATGTACCAGAAAGTTCATATTCGCAGGATATGATGCCAATAATAGACTTATTAGGCATACAAAGTATCAATAGAATAGCTATAATACTTTAGATTTTATTGATATCTAAAATACACGGATTTCGTCACTGACACACTGACACACTGATGATCATCAAAATGTTTGGCTACTTCCTGAAGTGCTAGAGAGCTGAAATTCGGTATGTAGTCTAAGTTTAGTATACAACCAACAAAAAAATTCATAAACTTATAACTTTCGCCCCCCATCCCCCTAAAATGGGGGGTAGAAGTTAGTATGAGACCTTAAAATGTTAGGGTACTTCCTGAAGTACTAGAAGGCGAAATTCGGTATGTAAACAAAGTTCAGTATACAAAAAACATCCTCCATCCCCCCATCCCCTAAAATTGGGGGGGGGGAGGGGTAGTAGTTATTTCCAATGAACTTCTACAATATGGGTATCAAATGAAAGGGCTTGTTGAGAGCAACTAGAAGAATAATGTGACGTCATTCTAAATCCAAGATGGCGGACCATCTAAGATGTCGGTATAGTTTATTTTTAATGCACTTCTACAATATGGGTATTAAATGAAAGGCCTCGTTGAGAGCAACTCGATGCATAATGTGACGTCGTTCTAAATCCAAGATGGCGGAATAGTTATTTTTAATGCACTTTTGCAATATGCCAAATGAAAGGGCTCGTTGAGAGCAACTCGAAGAATAACGTGACGTCATTATAAATCCAAGATGCTAGCAACCTACAAAAAGAACTGAAATCCCACCAAAAACATTTCATGTAAAATGTTGCCAATTCGAGCACATAAGGTTTGCCCTACCAAAAAGATATCAGATCTCATGTAGAACCAAGCTTCTGAATCTACGCGGCCTAACTCTACCGACCCTAACTTCACAAATTCTACACATCAGTATAATTGTATTGCTTGGCAGTTTCGTTACTTACTTCAGAAACTAAATATTACCTCCATGACGGTAGCGAAACGGTGAAGCCATACATTTTTACTGATGTGTAGAATTTGTGAAGTTAGGGTCGGTAGAGTTAGGCCGCGTAGATTCAGAAGCTTGGTTCTACATGAGATCTGATATCTTTTTGGTAGGGCAAACCTTATGTGCTCGAATTGGCAACATTTTACATGAAATGTTTTTGGTGGGATTTGATTATTTTGTTCTATAAAAGAATTAACAAGTTTAAACAAATTATTTATACTGTTTTTCTGAGTCCCGAAAATCCCGAATTTCCCGGTTCTCAGTCACATGTCCCGGTTTTTAAAATATACTTCAAGAACCGGGAAATCCCGGGATTTTCGGGACCGGGATTTCCCGGTTCGATACCCTAAAAATTATCTACTGTAAGGGCGTTTTCGCACTACGTCCGATCCAAATCCGATCCGAACCCGTGAAAATACGGTCCGTCGTAGCCATAGAACTATTTCTATAGTAATTTACGCACTAGATCCGATCTCCGTCATCCGAATTCTTTCCATCATCCGAAAATCTTCGTTTCGGAGAAAAAAAATACGGACCGAAGTAGCCAATAGCCATAGTATTATTTGTATGTATGCTCGCGCACTGCGTCCGAGTTGAATCCGAGCTGCGTACGAGCAGAGAGGCAGCGGGGCGGGCGGGGGGTATGCGGCTGGTTGTCAGAGATGGGAGTAGTAATATCCGAATTCTGTCCGTGATTTTTTTTCACGGGTTCAGATCGGATTCGGATCGGACGTAGTGCGTAACCGCCCTAACTCTGCAGTTAAGGGTGTCGATTAGTTTCGCTAATGAATTAAAGGAATGAATTTGGGTACGGCTATAAGATAGACTGTATTTACAATTTGATACAATAAAATAAAAATAAAATACGTACGTATTTTTATCAACTTAAGCATTTTTTTTTAAGTTCAATCAATTTTTGATGTTCAGTTAGGCTACCTATGGTCAGCCACGTAAATCAAGTGAAACGTCAAGAAAAACAAACACCGTCCCGAAATCTGCCGAACTGAAACGACCGACGTTAGACGATGCAGTGTGTTGGGTTAGGTTGGGTTTTCGTTAGGTTCATTTTCGTTAGGAAATTTCTTGATTCGTTCGCCGCGCTCAGAGCCTGCGATAAAAGCTATGCAATAGCTTAAAAATGTTATAATTATCCTCTAATGTTCCCCCTCCCCTCTACCCTCTGGTACAATGTTAAAAAAATGAAAGTATAACCACGCAAACCTAATATACGCTGGTCCATTTCAGCCATATTTCCAATTAATAAAACATTTTCACCTTTCGCCACTACGTTATATCGCAGGAAAATTTTCGATAATACGCTTTATGCTCCGTAAACCATTCTGATGTAATACACCGGCGGGGTAGTGAAAAATTAATAATTCATAAAAATTACCATCACTGGGCAACATGCTTTTAAAATTTTACCGAAAAAATTACGTCAAGTGGAAGCGAGCTCGCATGAATGAACTGGTATGAAGAAGTATGTTGATACGATAATTTGGAACCAGCACGAACTTGCGACGTAAATGTATTGTGAAATCGATTTAACATCTAGTATTTTAAAATATATTTTTACCTTTAGAAAAGCTTTATTTTGTTATACCTACCTAGTATTTAATACTTCTTCTATGCCAATAAAAAATATTTAGTTAAAAAAAAAATGAAATTCTAATAAATATTTCATTTCAATATGACGTTAGCACGTGTTTTCGGTTCTTTTTTTTTTCAAATACTTTAAGCTTTTTAAAGTACGACGCCAGCAGGTTAAGATTGGGGTAGGCCAATTCGTCAAATTTTACCAATCAAACGTTTACCTTCCATTATTGTGATGAGGTCAAAAAAATGTGGTGGAAGATCTATTAAAAAAAATTGACAGATTGAGGTAGGTTGATGTGCTGGCTGTACATTGGACCAGAGCACGAATTAGGAGATTCGTGCCAAGCACGAGTTTTCACGTTCTTGCGTCGTAAACGCTAATTATGAAGTTACAATCCATCAAATCGGAACTTTTTTCATTTTCCATGCAATTTATACAGTCGTACGAATACGTAGAATTTCTGCTTGAGTCACTGAGTAATAAGCGCTACTTGTATTACAATTCCTCTCTTTTTAATAAACAATTTGAAACAAAATGGTGAAACAGGCGATAATCCGCCTACGCTGATTCGATAACTGTTTCATTTACCAATTTCCAGTTCAGACCACTTAAAATAAACATTAAATCTTACAATGTATGCACAAATTAAAACAGCGCATTCCGAACAATACGAATTCATTAATCGTACGAAATGAATTGAAAACCGTCAATTTTAAAATTCATTTTAATTAACATTACTTCATTGTTGAAATGCCGTTAGGTATCGAACTTTTGATGGTTCTGAAAAACGATTTTGATGAACAATTACTTAATTTTTGATCAACGTTTATCATTATATTGATACTCTACTTGTTTTTTGTTTCACTCACCGTTCGATCAAAGACCAAGCAAGGCCTGAAAGAGCTAATCAACAAACAGATAGAACACCTAGCAGATCCAGTTATTGACAATTTAAATCAGAAAAAAAGTTATGACTGTCAAGAAAATGTCTTAATGTAACCCATTAAACATTTTCTTGACAGTCATAACGTGGCCCTATTAAAGAAACAGGGTGATTTTTACTGTTATTTGGATAGATATGAATCACAAAAAAAAAATGGTTACTATTTATAACAATACTTTATTTACTTCTAAGTGACTACAAGTTTCTTCTACTTTCTACTATTTCTCATGTTTAGGAACTCATTCTATTCCGTTATTTCTTCTAAAACTGACATCATTAGTGTGAAGAAAGACATTCCCGTTTTGATAAACTGAAACAAAAACAATCATTATCGAAAACAAAAGGTAGTATTCAATTCTGCCATCAGCATCCATTACCGATAAGGTCTATTTTTTTCTTTGTTCTTGACCTAACACAGCTCAAAAGCAAATACCTAAGGCCGTTCGTACACAAGGCGACTCAAGTTTTCGATACCTTACGACTTTGGTATCCATTGACACATGCCTGTGTACGAACCTTTTTGTATTCCGATAGCTTGGATACCGAAGTCAAGGTATCGGAGACTTGCGTCGCGTTGTGTACTAAGCAGCTTAGTTTACGTAGCTCATACAGAAGGAACTGGAACTCTTGCGCACTGATGAAACGAAATAAAAACGGTTTGCCTATGGACTGTGACAGGATGGTGACGAGCCAGGCGGCCCTGGTGACGCCTAAAGGTGGCGGTTCGCGCCGCGACCGAGATATGAGACCGGACCGGAGACCGCGAGAAAGACCGCGACCGGAGACTGATACCGGAGATCGCGACCGTATCTGTCTCCTGTCTGTGTCTCGCTCGCCAACTGCCACTCATACATTACATAATGTTAAGTAACAGTCGAGATCTCCTGTCGCGGTCTCCTGTCTCCGTCGCGGTGCGAACTGCCACCTTAACATTACTAGTCGGGTGTGGATCGTCCACCACCTCGAAAAGTTGTCCCCTATCCTTGGACCGATCTCAATGGCGATTTCTATCATTGCATTTTTGATTGGCCTGTTAGTCTAGTGGTTAGTGACCCTGACTGCTATGCCGGAGGTCGTGGGTTCGATTCCCACCCAGGACAAATGTTTGTGTGATGAGCACGATCATTTGTTCTGTGTCTGGGTGTAATTTATCTATAATATGTATGTATTTAGAAATATATAAGTATGTTTATCAGTTGTCTAGTATCCATAACACAAGCTCTGCTTAGCTTGGGACTAGATGGCGTTGTGTGATAGTTGTGGAATATTATTATTATATTATTATTATTATTTCAAGTACACTATAATTATTTGCTTACCCAAGTAAACGTTGGCAAAGATAGCGTAATAGTTCCAAATATGTAAATAGGCATTCGTTGACTCAGAGCCATGTTGAAGATCCGTACGTTGGTCTTGTGGGTTCTGTTGAAAATGTACCATTTCTCTGTGACGGCTTTCTCCAATGCCTCACACTGTAAATGTTACAAATACTTGATTTAGATACTTTAGTTAGGTGAGTATGTTACGCTCTTACGGTTCTATCTCAGAAGATACATTGGCCAGATCCATAATAGATTTAGCGGAGAATTGGAGATTGTTATCCTCATTGGATCCTGATTTCAAGATGTGTAGAGATATTTCAGTAGTAAAGAGATATTTTTTCCAAAAGGTCTATTAACCAGACCCATAATAGATGGAGTAAAATTTTAATACTTAAAGAATGGTGATTAAAAAGAAGATACATTTAATTTATGCATGAATATTCTCAATGAATTTTGCATGAATAGGAATGAAAGATGAAATAATGCCTGACAGGGAACAATGAAAGAACGTAAGAAGATGATAATACTTCAAAACAAGATAATAAAAAAACTCAATCACCTCATTTTCAACTTGCTGCCCCAGCAAACAGAACATGAGTATTATAAGAATAATGCAAAACTCGTGAAAGTAATACTTCATCGCGTCCAAAGATAATTTATTCTGAAACAGAAACTTTTTGGTTAATGAAACTAAACTAGTTGGGAAATGAAACAAGAACTTGATGGCTGATGAAGTTTTGTAAGTTAGCTTTACACTGCGCGTCATCACGAGTCACACCTCGCCGTGTGAAGGCAAAGGTGCTATCATAAACCCTTAACATTTTTCCAGTGATTATTCTAAGATTAGTGCACAGACGTGGTCTTTGACTGACATCCCGAATTCTAAACTCAAGTTTTGCCAACGAGCAATGGAACGCAGTATACCTGGCGTTAAATTAACGGATCGCGTTCGAAACACAATACTGCGCTCCAAGGCACGGAATATATCTGACGTGGCTCCGAAAGTTGCCCAACATAAATGGGCAGGACATGTCTGCCGCATGCCAGACGAACTGTGGGTTAAAATAACACAATACTGGTACCCTGAGACAGCGAGGCGAGGTCGTGGCAGACCACGTAGGCGACGGCGGGACGAACTAGAAGGAGGACGCACAGTGTCGTGAAAGGTGGAAAAAGTGGAAGGAGGCGATTTGGGGACAGAGCAGGCTAGAAAAAAAGTATCGTCTGGTAGAGAAATATCACCTAAAGTTTACAATTTATTTCATATTGAATCACAAGAAGAGATCTCAATTAATATCTGCTGCTACTGCAGACAAAAAAACTTGAAATTCTGAATTCAAATAATGATTTGTATAAATTCATCACAAAAATAAAGGTACGGATTTCAACATCTGAATTTAACAAAATCCAGTGAATATGATTATTCAAATGAAATCTTAACTTCAAAATACTTCGCATCTTACTTTTACCTATATAGGAGTTTGATTTTGGGATTCAGGTATGAGTATGCTTAGTACTCATACTTGAATGTAATCTGTGCCTGAATACCAAAATCAAACTCCATTAATACAAAAAGGGACTGAGTGACCTGTAAATACTGGAAAGACGCTGTAAAGTAAAAGAGTGAAACCCGTGCTAAGGGTACTGTAATGACTGAGGTTTACTTACCGATACAGCGATTTTCACAGAACACATACATACAAGCATTATAGCGACTAAAATCAATGCTAAATAAAATGGCCGGCAAATAACATTGAGTCGATTGCTGAAACTGTAAAAAAAAGAAATTTAAATTCACGATTTTATACATGCGTCAATTTTTCAACCCGATTCTGTTTTTTTTTAATAGATTTTAAACTTTAATACAAAAGCATAAAGGCTTTGGTAAACAGCGAGCTCAGCGTGATGCTACGCTAGCGTGGCATGTCCTTAATTACTATAAATATACACATCAATAAAAGTTTGCGATCACTTTTTTTTTTTTTTTTTTTTTAGCGTGGTAAAATCATCAAATGAGTCCTCCAACCCCGGGCAGGGCGGGAGGGACTGTCAGACTTCTACTGACTAAAATCCACGGTGTCCTTCATAGCCTGTTAAGTTCCGGGGTTACGGTAAGGGAATAATCCCGCGACCCCGGCAGGCTTTGGCCCTCTGAGAGGGGGGCCCCGTCATTATGCTGACAGCGCCACGTCGAGTCCCAACCGCCGGATCCTTTCGACGACTGTCGCGACCGCTTCCGTCGCCACGTCGGCCGCCGCCTGGTGCGACTCTCCCTGTGCAAGGACGAGCGTGTCGTCAGCGTAACAAATTACGCTGACGCCGTCAGGGAGGTCGCTGCGCAGCACCCAGTCGTATCCGATGTTCCACAAGGGCGGTCCCAGGACCGAACCCTGTGGAACACCGCACGACATCTCTCGCCGGTTCCACTCTCCCCGGTGACCGGGGTAGATGACGGCTCTGTCCGTCAGGTAGTCCTCGACTATTCGGTGGAGGTAGGTCGGCACCCGGTGATACCGGAGTGCCTCCCTGATGCAACTCCAGGGCAGGGTGTTGAAGGCATTGGTGATGTCCAGAGACACCGCCAAGACGACCCTGCCCCGGGCTACTGCATCCCCCGTCGTGAGGGCTCTCACGCGCATGATGGCGTCCACCGTCGAGCGCCCCCTGCGGAAGCCGAACTGGCTCTCCGACAGGTTCGGGCCCACTCGATTCAGGTGCCCGGCGAGGCGGTCTGCAATGACTCTCTCAAAGAGCTTGCCCACCTCGTCGAGCAGCACAATGGGCCGGAATGCGGACGGAGAGTCCGCAGGGCGCCCGGACTTCTGGATCAGGACCAGTTTCCCCGTCTTCCAAGGAAGCGGGAACCGGCCCCTCTCCAGGCACGCGCTTAAGAGCCCCCCTAGTCGAGGCCCGAGAGTCCCGAAGGCCAGGACCCAGGCTTTTCCTGGCAGGCCGTCGGGTCCTGGGGCGGTATTTTTGGCTTTGAGCCGTTGTACCGCCACTCTCAGGTCTACCTCGGTCACCTCTGGAGCGTCGTAGACGTCGTCGTCGCTGTGGTCCGCGTTCGCGTCAGCTTCCTCCTCAGATTCCGTCGGAGACGGAGCCATAGGCGGGGGAGCATGGTCCCCTCGCGAAGGGAACAGGGCGCTCACCACGTCCTCCACGAACTGAGGCCGGAGACTCTGCGTCAACGGGGGAGCCCAGGGGCGGAGCTTTTCTCGCACCCACTTGTAGGGGCGGCCCCATGGGTCCCCGTCCAGAGTCCCCAGCATCTCCTCGCGGGCCAATTCCTTGGCCCGCCAGATCGCGTCGCGGAGGGCGGCCTTCGCTGCCCTGTAGCCCTCGTGTAGCTCTGCCTCTACAGTCGCCGCATCCGAAGGTCGGGTGCGGCGCCTGCGGAATCTGGTGTACCGGCGGCGCGCAGCAACGCACGCTTCGCGCAGCGCTGCTAACTCGCTTGACCACCAGTACAGCTGACGCCGGGCGCGTCCTTGCCGGACCCGGGGCATGGCCACGTCGCAGATCTCCGACATGGCCTCCCGGAACCACTCAGCCTCGTCGTCTATGTTGGCAGGCCTGTCCGGTGGTGACACCCAGGCCTGCACGATCGAGGCTTCCAGGAATAGCTCCCGGTCCAGCTGCTTCAGCGCCCATCGCGGACCACTTAGGTTCCGTCCACTTGAGACCGGCGCGTCTGAGGTCTGGGCGGAGACGTCGAACCGGATATACCGGTGGTCGGAATAGGTCTCCACCTCCTCCACAACGCGCCAGCCAGTGACGCGCGGTGACAGGCTGGGGGTGGCGAACGTAAGGTCCACCACCGACTCGCCCATGTACCGCACGCACGTGGGGACAGAACCCCGGTTCTCAATCACCAGGCCATGCGCACGGGCCCAGCGCTCGAGCTTCCTGCCCCGCGAATAGTCCGTGTTCCGGGAAACCCAAGCCGGACTTTTGGCATTGAAGTCCCCCAGGACAAGCGCGGGGAGGGAACCGAGGGCGACGACGATGTCTCCCAGGTCCTCTAGGGAGTCGTGGAACTCGGCGATAGATCGGCTCGGGGAGAAGTAAACGCCTACCACGGCGATCTCCCCGAACCGGGCTGCGACAATCCCGTGCCCTCTCTCGACACGATCGAGGGGCGGGGTACCGGCGGCGGCCGACGAAATTAGGGTCACCGAGCCGTCCAGGTCCGCAACCCAGTCATTCCTGGGCAGGACAAAATACGGCTCGGAGACCACGGCGACGTTGATCAACCACTGCGCCATGCTCTGGAGCAAGAGATCCTGAGCAGCGGCGCAGTGGTTGATGTTCGCCTGGAGGAAGCGCAATGGAGACATTAATCTGAATCCATTGCGGCCTCCTCCAGGGCCCTCCTCGAGGGCGTGGCCACGGCGGCGGCGGCGGCGACGGCGGCGGCGGCGGCGGTGGCGGCGGCGGCGGCGGCAGCAGGGGCTGCGGCGGCGGCGGCAGTAGCGGGGACAGCGGTGGCAGAGGGCCTACCTCTGCTCTTGGTCTTGGCGGGCGGGGCGCAGGACTTGCCCCCTGCCCGGTGATCGGCCGGCTTGCCAGCCGCCGCACATTTAGGAAACAGTGCGGCGGGGCGTTACACGAGCCGGCCTTATGACCGGGCCGACCGCAGCGGAAGCAATCGCCGCTGCGGTCCACCTCTGAGGTGCACTTGCATGCCGTGTGGTTACCCACTTGGCAGCGGAAGCACCTCAGAGGCCTGGGTTCCAGCAGTTTCACCTGCGCGGACACCCAGCCGACCAAGAGCCTTCGGCCCTCCCCTATCTTTTTAGCCGCGGGCACGGGGCAGCTCACTGTCACCGACAGCAGCCCCGCGAAGTCCGGGCGAAGGGTGCCAGCCTTAATCTGGTCGACAGGGCTTTCCCCAACCCTGGCGACGGCGGCCACCACGTCCCCCTCCGAGATCGAGTCGTCCAAGCCCATTATGCGCAGATCTGCGCGCTTTACGGGCCTGGACACCCGAGCCTCCTCCGCATCTAAGGACGCTCTTAGCCGTTCGGCCAGAGCGTCAGCGGTCGGACCACTGGAGGCGCCGGGAATCGACAGCAGCCTGGCCCCCGTCGCGGTGACTTGCACCCGGAGACCCCCGTCGATTCCCAGCTCCCGGAGGTTTACTGCCTCCTTCGCCTTCGCGAACACGTCGCGGTACGTCACGCCCCTCTTCACCGCGTCCGGCTGCAGTGTAATTACTACAGCCGCGGTCTTAGGGGCGCGGAGTTTTGCCGCGACGGTTCGCTTCCGCTGCTTCCGTCGCTGTCGCCGCCTTTGCTTTTTTGCGGCCCTGCTCTCTCCCGCCACCTGCCATTCGGCATCGGCTGGGGGAGGACGCGAGGGCTGCGTAGGCGGGACAGGTCGGGACGGCTGGCTCACCGCCGCCGCCGCCGGAACACCCTTCTTCTTTTTAGAGGCAGCCGAGCTCTGCTGGGCCGCCTTCGCCTCCGCCGGTGCCGCCGCCGCCGGAGCCGCTCTTCCCGTGGCCTTTTTGGGCGGTGCCGGTTTCGCATTCGCCGCGGCTCGCTTCTCCGGGGCTGGCCTGGGCGGCGCGGAAGCCGCTACGGCCGCGTAGGAGGAAGCGAGCGGGGGGCGCAAGACGCGGTTTTCCAGCGCTGTAAAGCGCTGGTTGAAGGCCGCTAGCTCCTGCCGCACCAGATTTAGGACAGCGCTGCTGTCGTCTATTGGTGCGGGCTTCGCCGGCGGCTCTTTCTGCCGCGTCTGCGCCTGCGTCTGCGTCCGCGTCTGCGGGACCTCCTCTTGGCGGCCGCCCTTCCGCAGCCCGGCCAGCTCTGTCTTAAGTTGGATGTTCTCCTTACGGAGAACATCCATCGCCGCCGTGAGTTTGGCGACCTCCTCCCGCATTTCGGACAATTCGTCCGATGCTATTGATCCGGGAAGAGGCCGGCTGAGCACCGCCGCCATGATGGTTTCCTTGGCCTTCATCATGGCTCGGTCCTTGGTGCCCTTTTTACCCGGCCCACCATGCCGTCCTAGGGTGCGGATAGCGTCTTGCACCCTCCTCTCAACTTCGACAGAGGGATCGACCTCCCGCCCGCTGCCGCACGTCCCGCCTCGGCCTTTACCCCGCACGCTAGTCGGGATCTTCGGGCCCAAGGCAGGACCCTCCTCAGACGAGGATATCTCTTCTCGGGGGCGCTTGAGGAACTCGCTCCTCCTGTTGGCGCCCCCCCCACTCCTCCTCGCAGTACTTCCAGAGCCTACGCTCTGGAAGCTCGTGGCGTCTGATGCCGAGTCGGAATCCGACTCGAGCACCATCGCCCCCTTCTTACGCGGAGCGGCACTCTGTGCCCGCTCGTTTGGTACCGGTGACTTGGACGTGCTGGACCGATCCAGCGACTCCTCGTCACGGGTACGTGAGCCCCCCTGGCTCAATGCGGCGACTGCCGGAGCAAACAATGGAAAAAAGCGATTTTTGTCCCCCCCAGAATACGAAGGGACTGACCGGCCGGAGCCGGTGCGGGATTCTCCAGCTGCGGAGCAGCTGGTACCCGCCTGGGGTAGTTTCTCTTGAAATAGCTTTTTCATGGTTTCATTCACTTTTTTAAAGAGGTGAGTTCCTCTATACCCTATCCCCGAATTTCCCTCCCCGGTTCACTTCACGGTTACGTCTATAGACTAGACGCGTACCGGAAGTGAACATTTCCCCCCCCTGACCCAGTCTCAGACGACTGGGCCCTCGCCGCCTGAAAGCTCGAGCTAACTGCTCGATCCTCCAGGCGGCGCGCCTTTCCCCGGTGTATCCCTCTTAGTTTGGTTTCTCCCTCTGAGCGCAGATGCCCAGAGATCATTGAGACCGCAAGCCCCACCACGACGACAACGTGGAGATACGACGGTGGGGAGTTTGCGATCACTTTGAAAATCGAAATCTTTTAAATAATATAATACAGTTTTTTTTTCTTATATCAGCAGGTTCGATTACAGGCCAGGGTTATTGAATTTTCTAAAATCCAATGATGCAGTTTTAGTCTTCGTTAAAATCGGCCTCGAGACTCCTTTCAGTATTTTTCGATATTCCTCGTAATTTCGGATATAGCTATCCACGTCCAGTTGAAAAATTCATCCTATATATTTGTAAGTCGTCCCGCTAAACGTCGCGTCTTTTGTGAAACAACTTATATATTTTCATGGTAAGACCCTTCATTCACAACGCAACGCAGGTCTCCGATACCTGGGCATGCGGGCGGCGAGTAAAGGGCAACTCGCTGTCCGACCATGGACCATGCCCGGGTCGACGGCGCGTTGTGTTCCACGCCCGCCTCAAAGAGCGTCAGCAAAATGACTCTCAGAGGGCCAAAGCCTGCCGGGGCCGCGGGACTTATCGCATTACCGTGACCCCGGAGCTTATAGGGCTAATGAAGGACACCGTGAATTTTAGTCAGTACAAGTCTGACAGTCCCTCCCACTCTGCCCGGGGTGGGAGGACTCATTTGATGATTTTACCACGCAAACAAAAGTGTCCGATACAGGTATTGCGATAGTCACCTAAACACCAAAGTCGTCAGTGGGAGTAGCGTCGTACGCTCGAAACAGCGAATACGTATTTCTTTTTGCTCCGTAATAAAAAATATTTTATAGTAATAATCAGTTATATTTGGACTTGATCAATACATAAAAACGGTGATTGTGACAATAACTTTAATTTCACAAACAATATATAATAAAATAAACAGTAAACATAGTGTAAATATCAAAAAACAATAATTTCTAAATATCAATACAGTGAACAGTGTACGGTGTTTTGTGTCTTTGAACTAGAATTTTATTTAACTCACCCTACTTGTTTCAAAAAACTGCCATCCCTGTGCTACGCGGACCACTAATTTAACTACATACATAAGTGTCGAAATAGCGAGTGTAGCTAAGACCCTGTCTCGTTATTCACTAACCTATTACTCGTGGGTTCGAATCTGAGCCAAGCGCAAGAACTCTTTTTGTGATTCCAAAAATTTTGTTGTTTTTGTTTGGTTAATCCGAAATTTGATAATGCTGAAGTGCGGAGCCTGCGGTAAATTTTTGGCAGTGAATGAGGGCATGAAATGCTCGAAATGTCCGGCGTTTTATCATCGAGTCTGCGTTAACCTTGCCCCCACGGCACCAGCCCCTGCAAAGTGGATGTGCCCTGGATGTAGGGCGAAGGTGCCCCGAACGGATAACTCCCAGACTCCTGTCAAGGGAATCGATGAGCAGAGTTCGTCCACCAGTCATGCAGCGGTGCACATCACTGAAAGTAGAACAAACGAAAACACGCCCGAAACTCAGTCAAAAGTCGAAATCAACCTCGCGATGGAAATCCGCTGTTTGCGAAGCGAGGTGACTGCGATGCGCGAAGAATTACGCCAGTTTCGAGATGAGTTTTCGGGTATGACCGTTAAGATTGATCAGTGTTGTAACCGCATAGACACCCTAGAGTTTCGTGTCAAAGAACTCGAGGAGAAACCCGACAACTTGGATTCCCCACGTATAATTAAATTGGAGGAAACGATTGGGGAACTTCAGCAGCAGCTAAACGAGCGGGAGCAAGAGTCGCTACTGAATGATGTTCAGTTATCGGGCGTTACTGAGACTAGCGGAGAAAATCCAGCACAGCTGATGAACACCCTAGCGCTTAAACTAGCGGTTAAGCTCGAGGACCACGATATTGTGTTTGCTAAGCGGGTTGGCAACGTTCTTCGTGACCACACTGAAGGCGAAGCGCCTCGCCCTCGAATCATCGTTGTCCGACTAGCAAAGCGGGCGGTGCGAGACAGTTTGCTGAGCGCAGCGCGCGTCCGCCGCAACCTCACTACCGCTGACGTTGAAGTACCAGGAGCGCCACACCGCATCTACCTCAACGAGCGCCTAACAAAAATTAACAGGCTTTTATTCCGCGAAACACGTCTAGCTGCTGGTCGCCTACAGTGGAAATACGCCTGGACTAAAGATGGCCGCATACTTGCGCGTAAGGAAGAGGGTCAGTCAGCCGTACACATTAGAAAGGAAAAAGACATTTCGCGTTTTTTTGTTACACATTAGGTTTGTCTATGATTACGTTCATAATGTTTGATGTCGACGTTTTTTCTGATGTGTTGAGATTTTATATAATACCACGTAAGGATTTTCTAATTAACCTATTTTCATTTTTATTATGTGTTTTGTGTCATTCTACTAACGTTGCTAGATTTTTAAGATGTGTATTAGTTTTTAATAATTATGCTGCCCACGGTGCTAGGAAATATATGTATATTGTTTTTTTATCGATTGAAATAACCAATTTACTCTACATGTTATTTATTTATTGTATTATCAATGTTTTACATGCGCTTTATCTTTTCCAACAATTTCCGAAGGCACTTAGGAATCCCCTTGAATCAATCCTTGAGTTATTCTACTTAGTATTTTTTTCTGCGACGATTTATTTCTCGTTAGTAAATCATTTTACAAATGTTGTCTAATAAACACCTTAAGGTTGGTTTTTGGAACGCGGGATCTTTGGGCACAAAACATGATGAATTTATAGCAGCTTTACTGGATCTGGACGTAGATGTGATGGCTGTAAATGAGACGTGGTTGAGAACAGGTGAGGAGGGGCGTGCGCCCACAGTACCGGGTTATAGGCTGCGGCATATACCGCGCTCACTATAATAAATTAATAATAATAAATTTTATTCATAAAACTTTTTACAAATGTATAGATTAGCCACAGACAGTTATTATAGTAAAGTCTTATGTAATGGTTTAATTAGTGCCTAAATTAAAATTAGTGAATAACTAAAGTATATTAATTACAGGTACACGATATTTAACTAGGGATTTCAATTACATGTAGCGACCTGCCTGAACTAAGTTTATTTAAACCTGTGTTTCAGGCCATCATCACTTCATCGCAGTTTAAATGGGACAATTATTTAAATTAACTAGATCAATTTACAGATGTCTTCACCGACTATAAAAATAATAAACATAACAAATACTTTTTAAAAACAAAACTTGCGTCGTATGCACTACAAACTGGGTCAAATTTAGTAGCGCGAATGTCAATATCAAGCAACACTTGCAGTTTTAACTAGGTGATAATATTAAAATGTTAGAAAAATAATTTAATGACAACGATTATTATTAACAATGGTTTGATTTTATAATGAAATGATCAGCTGATCAGCCATTCTTATTCTAAATTCTATTCTAGTTACAAATTAACAACTATATATTAAAGGTAAACCACGGATTAAGTGTTCAAGTCCACCAATTAATTAAAAAAATAGATTGGCTGCGGTCTTAGTCGCCTTCATAATCTATTGAATTTATGTAGTTGACTTCTGCATATTTTCTTGCCGGGCAACTTGCATCACCAGTTGGATGGTCACATTGTCTTTTGACACGTTTACAGGTCGCACATTGGAAGGGAGAAGATTTATTGTTGCATTCCTTGAAAGTATGACCAGTTTCTCCACAGTGGTTGCATATAGGACTAGTTTCCCGGCAAAACTTGGCTGTGTGTCCAAACTGCTGACAATTAAAGCACCTGGTGACTATCGTGAAATCTCTCACAGGGCACGACGTCCAGTTAATAAAGATTCGGCCTTGATTTATCAGAATTTTTCTCATGCTAGCTGGTACTTCCAATACGTAGTTACAGGTAGGAAGATTTTTCTTACCCGATTTGTGGCTCAATTTTATAGATTCCTGAAAAGACTCACGAGTAGTATTCGGCATTTTATCACAAATATTTTGTTCATATAAACAATCAAAGACTTCCTTATCGGTGAGAGCTACGGGGACACCAATGAGAGTGATTCTAGGACGGCGTTTGGATGGTTCTTCGATCGTAAGGCCTGAAGACACTAATTTCTCCGATTTTTTCAGCTTATCGATGTCACCTTTGCTATCCGTGCTAATAATGACGCCCCCATTTCTGACTTTCCTCAGGCCACGGACATGTAGTTTAAGTTCTTCGGGCGAGATGATTTTTTGTAAAAGGCTCTTGGTGTCGTCACTTGTTTTCGTCTTGTCACTTGGATATATGGCAACAGAGCTCAGATTTGCTGGGCGGATAAAGTTGTCTCACTGTCTGTTAAGAGGGGTCGGGGTGGCGGTGTTGGTTTTTATTTCAAGCACGGTATTAACGTTCGAAGCCACTCAACACCTACTAGTGCATCCCACGCCACTGTCGAGCAGATGTGGATCACAATTAGTGTCCGCGGAATCAAGCTCGCAATAGGAACTGCCTATCGTCCGCCCTGGCAGGATGTTGATTTTTTCCTAGATGCTGTATCTGGCTCAGTCAATTCCCTAACACAATGTGAGTACACAATACTGATGGGTGATTTTAATATCAACGTGCTAAATAACTCAGACTCAAAGACGGACAAGTTAGTCTCATTTTTAAACTGCCTAGGCCTTAAGCAATCAGTGCAATCACCCACACATTTTACTGTACACGGCAGCTCTCTAATAGATATCATTTGTACAAATGTTAAACCACGATCTATATCAGTTGACATAATACCGGATCTAGGTGCACATGCATTGGTTTCTGCTGAATTTAATTTTAAACGCCCGAAAATTCCCCTGCGGGCCATAACCTATAGACCAATTAAAGATATAAATAAAGAAATTTTTGATCGGGATCTCGAATTGCTAAACTGGAAAGCGATTGCCCAGCTGCAAGACGTAAATGATATGGTCAATCAATTTAATACTAACTTACTTACAATATTGGATGCCCATGCACCTCTAAAGACTGGTTATGTTAGAAAGCGTTCTTGTCCCTGGATTACTGACAATGTTAAATTCATGATGCGTTTAAGAAACAAAGCACATGCTGACTTTTTAAAAGAAAAAACATCTTCCAAGAAGAATTATTATAAAGAATTGAAATCACTCGTTTCTAGGTGTTTATTTCACGAAAAGTCTGCATACTACAGACATAAAATCAACAGCAAAATTAATGATTCCAAAACTCTATGGAAAAATTTAAAGTCGAACCTGCTGCCATCTAAACGTACAGATTTACCAATGCACTTTGACGACCCCGACAAAATTTGCAATCATTTTCTCAGTGTGCCGGGAGCGGATACGGTTAGTGACTCAATGCTTGACTTTTTTAAATGCAATCGAAACAACGGTTCTACTTTTAACTTGTCGCCCATAACACACAGGGAAGTCGCTAACGCACTGAGTACTATTAAAACCAATGCTGAAGGTTATGATGGCATTTCTATCAATATGATTTTACAATCACTACCCGCGACTTTAGACGTCATAACCGCATTAATAAACACATCCATCGCAACCTCATCCTTTCCTGAGCCATGGAAAGTTGCTAAAGTGCACCCATTGCCGAAAACTCCTAATGCATTGGAGATAAATGATCTTAGACCTATAAGTATTCTACCAGTTCTTTCGAAAGTGTTGGAAAAAGTAGTATGTGCACAATTGGTCAAGTATTTGGAGGACAATAAAATCCTTCCTGACGTTCAGTCAGGTTTTAGGAAAGGTCGTAGTACAGCTACGGCTTTGTTGGACGTGACTGATAACATATTGTCTGCTCAAGATAAGGGAATGTGTACGCTGTTGGTTTTACTAGATTTCTCACGTGCCTTTGATTGTATTAACGTTGATTTATTGTTATCCAAAATGTTTTTCTATGGGTTTGGAGAAGACACAATAAAATGGTTTGAAAGCTACCTTAGCGATCGCACGCAATTTGTTGAAATACAACGCGCAGATGGGTCAAGGGTTGTTTCTTGGCGTTACTCAGTGGAAAGAGGAGTACCGCAGGGCTCGATACTTGGCCCAGTACTTTTTATTTTATATTGTGCAGACTTAACTAAAATCATAAATAAATGTAAATATCATATTTACGCAGATGATACTCAGATTTACATATCGTTTAAGCCAGAAGACTACGAACAAGCATTACATGATTTAAATGCGGATCTTGAGGGCATAGTACAGTGGTCCAATGACAACACGCTTGCATTGAATGCGACTAAAACCAAATATATGCTTTTTGGTACTGCAAACCAGCTTAGTAAAATCAAACCCTGGGCCTCCTGTGTAACTGTTATGGGTCAGCCTATCGAACGAGTCTATGAAGCACGTAATTTGGGTCTTGTGATGGACGCGGATCTTCGTTTCCACAAACACGTGACTCAGTGTATCCGTAATTGTTTTTATAGGCTTAAGATTTTATATAAAGCCCGTCCATATCTCAGTGAAGAATTGCGAGTGCTGCTTGTGGAGTCTTTAGTTTTATCTAAATTAAACTATGCGGATACAGTGTACGGTCAACGACTACTTTCTAAAACTGAGAAGCTGATCCAAAGACTTCAAAATGCCTGTGCGCGTTTTTGTTTTAAAGTTCCTTTTAGAGGACATGTCACACCCTTTTTCAACGAGCACAGTATTTTAAAAATGAAAGCTAGACGTAAACTACACCTGGCGAGCTTACTCTTTGGAGTTATCAGAACCCAGACTCCTGCTTACTTGTACGATAAGCTTTCATGGACTAGTAGACATAGAATTGGTCAGGGCAGGAAATGTTCGCAACAGCTTTCCATCCCACAGCATAAGTCGGCGGCTTTTAGAGGCAGTTTTCGGTACGCAGCTAGTAATTGTTGGAACAATATCCCTCCTCCTATTAAAGATAGTAAAAGTTCCCCGACATTTAAGTTAAAATTGAAGCAATTTTTACTAACTCACCAAAAAGAATTTGAAAACATTCGAGCCGACATGTCAGCTATTTGAGAAACCTGTAATGTATGTTTATTTACTCTCATATCGTAAAATTCGAAATACAAAATTCAAAACGAGTTTATAATGACATACTTTATACCATAGAGTATCGTAATGAAATTAAAAAATTAAATTATAACACTGTTTCTCTAACAAAACAATGTTATAATTTAATTTTTTTTCATTATGATACAGATTACTGACCATAGATACATCTATTTCATTTTTTATCTGTGGCTGCGCGCGCTTTAAATAGGAATGTTGGAATTTTGACGTTTGTATTTCGGTGGATGAATATTAGTGTTAATTAATTTTTATCTTTTATTTGATATGTTCGTATTCAATGAGAGTAGATAAAGTAGTGTATGAAACTGTACATAACTAGGTATTATACCACTCGTGTGATACTATTAAAAAACTCGCTTCGCTCGTTTTTTAAACTCACACTCGTGTATAATACCCCTCATTATGTACCAGTTACATAAACTACTATTACCTACTTATTTTTTATTTTTGTATGAATATAATGTATTATTATTAATATTGAGTCCATTTTTTGAGGTATGATCCGATAGCTACTCACCTAGTTTATCTCAGGCAGTTAATTTGTAAGTACACTGTGCACTGAATATATTTTTGTAAGAACAATGTGTGTAGTATTGTCTGTTATTATATTATATTGTTATTATCTGTTATTGTATATTCTACTGTTGTCTCAGCTATTTTTCATGTGGGTTTTTCTGTCCAAAAAATGTACAAATTTCGTACCTAGCTGTAAAACGTATTATTGCAATACGTATTTGTTTTCGAGCGTATGGCACTCTTGGGCTGCAGCTGAAAATCAGCGTCAGGTGGCAAACTGTGTGTTGCCGCCTGACATTATGCTGAGCTGAGGCCCTTTGGCATTAATTTTTATTAAGTTTGTATTGTTATAGTTTTAAGTTTTAGCACAAGTGCCAATAAACGCAATTTTCTTTCTTTCTTTCTTTCTTCTTTCTTTCAGTGACTATCGCAATACAAATCCATAGAGGTTCGTACACAGGCACGCGTCAATGGGATACCAAAGTTGTAAGTAGGAAGGGGCTAAGTAAGCACCGATCTAGGTGTTTGGTAAAGCCTTAAGGTTCATATTGTAAATGGAAAACAGGATGGGGTAGGTTGATGTGATATTATGTCGCAATTATAATATTCAAGTGTTCTTTGTTTTTGGTTCAAGGACCATTTGTACCATAGCCCAGGATTTGGCCGATAAAACTCAATGCATTTACCGAAATTATTATCTGATTAGAAATGATTCACAGTTTCGCGTCACATTTAATCAATGAATTGTGGTGCAAGTGGTTTAATATTGAATTGTAACTGAAAATTAGCAAGCAAGTCTTCTATCTGCTTAGAATATAAAGATTATCTAGAACTAAATAATCTTATTTCTTCTACATCTACACTAATATTAATTACTGTACTCGTATTATAAAATTAAAATATTTGTTATTTTGTTGGGCTACTCGCTGTCCGACCATGGACCATGCCCGGGTCCACGGCGCGTTGTGTTCTACGCGCGCCTCAAAGAGTGTCAGCATCATGACGGGGTCCCTCTACAGAGGGCCAAAGCCTGCCGGGGTCGCGGGACTAACGAATCACCGTGAACCCGGAACGTAAAGGGCTATTGAAGGACACCGTGGATTTTATTCAGTACGAGTCTGACAGTCCCTCCCGCTCTGCCCTGGAGGCCAATCGCGCTAATTTGAAACGTCTGCAAACGTATACGATAACGTTATGGTTCGATTGCGACAGTGGTTAGGTTTCGATTCAGCTGTTCTGATTTTGGTATTGCGTTATAAGTTCAAACGCTAACCAAAGTTGGAATGTTTCTACATCGTTTTTATGAGATTTCTCCAATAAATCTATGTAGGCGTACATGGTAATGTTGTTATTTTTGCAAGATTTTCACTCATAATCACTTCACAACAAAGACAAAACACTCAAACGATGCATTATCGATCCTAAAAAAGTAGCTTCCCATCAACTTTACGTTTGACAGTTGGTTACGTTCCAGCTACGATCGCGGTGCATCTCAACTTGCTGTCAAAATTTTAGCGCGATACGAAACGGTCAAAAAGTTGTGTTATGGTAGCAGTTCATCAGTTGCGATTTCGTTGAAAAAGAAATAGCGCGATTGGGCTCCTGGGTGACTCATTTGATGATTTTGCCAGGAAAAAAAAAATACACGCGGGCAAATCTACGGGCTAACGCGAGTGTCTATTACATTTTAATTAATTTGTAGAAGTGTTAGCTGTAGGATGAACTATGTTATTAAATACCTTGAAATATCTGAATTCTCAGTACACTAAGATATTGCCTCTGTTCTTTAGTGGGAATTTTACTTTGAAAATCCCCTGTCTGGGATTTTCAAAGTAAAATTCCCATTTGAATCAATGATAATGAAACTCTATTTTTGTAGTTTTAATTTGTTTTTGATTTTATTTTAATAGTTGCCTAGTGCGACTAATTTTGTACGCCGCGAATGGCAAAACATGCATGCACTCAAGTTTTACAAATCGTGTATCTTATGTCTATGAAAAAGGCTATGTTTGTTTGACATAATTATTTTCTACGTTCTTATGTTTGCCCTGCTAGCGATTGCGTTAGCTCCTAAAACCAGCTATACACTCGCAGCGCGAACGGCCGCGAACTGTTGTTCGCGCTTCGCGCCGTTCTCCGATCAGTCTCGGTTTTTGGCCCGCGACAAAGGGTTTGCGGCGCGCTCTCGCGAACGCCTCCAAAAAGACTGCAAAGCTTTGCGAGTTGGGAGGGACACAGTTCGCGGGCGGATCACTGCGTTATTCACGACGCGACGACACACGCGAGTGTAGAGCCGGCTTAATATTCATTTAAATTGCTCCAGAATTACTGATTTAAAAGATACCGTATAGTTTAAATAAGCTTTAACTGCATTATTTTCTCTAAAGATAAAATGGTTACAGTGTTAGATTAACGAGATAATAATTAGACACCTGTTAGACTGCGATGGTATTTGATAATTTTAGATATATCACAGAATGATTTAATATATCTTAGTAAACTGTTTATTTAAATTAAATACTTTTTGGGTAAATCTTAATGTACACTTATACAATATCGTAATTGTCGTATCGTATCGCATTCGTTCATCATAAATAATAACAAAATGAGTAAATAAAAAGTCACAATAGTTACCTCTTAATCTTTACGTAATGATCCACACATTGACAGAGAATCATAGTGCAATATTTTTGCCATCTCTCGTCCTGAATACCAGTGACTTCTAGTACCAACTCATCGATGTGAAGAAGAATGAAAGTCAGTATCCGAAGCTGACGAATTACTTGACCAATTAGAAGTATGATTGTTAATTGCAGGCCAGGGTAAGCTGTAGGAAAAAGGCTTTTATGATTAGTGCTGTAGGACTTAAAATAAATTAGTTTGATGAAGTTCCTCCCGATAATATGAAACAAGGAGTAAAAACTTTTAAAAAATGTGTGCGGTAGTTCGACCTACAATATCTTTGGATGTATGTAGACGAAGAACTACAAAATACGAGATTTTGTTACATAATACCATGTCACTCTTAGAAGAGTCCTATTAGCTGAAACAATGACCATGTCCTTATTGCAGGCGAGACAGCGGTCAAACGCGTACCGTCTACCTATCACTAAGTAATAGAAATGAATGATTTTAAAGGGAATAATTTATTTATTTCAAACTTATGACAAACTAGCTGTTGCCAGCGGCTTCACCCGCTACAACTCGAAAATTATCCCACGGGAAAATAAAATCGGGATAATAACTATCCTATGTGTTAATCCAGGTTATAAACTATTTGTGTACCAAATTTTAGCCAAATCCGTTCCGTGGTTTTTGCGTGAAAGAGTAACAAACATACCTACATACACATACACATACATACATCCTCACAAACTTTCGCATTTATAATATTAGTAGGATAGTAGGATTGCCAGTTGATTTTAAACAAAATGTTGTGTACTGTCAATATAATTGAGCAGGTTTAGAACCTAAAACCTCCGCTAAGATACAACTAACTGAAAAACGATTATCCCTATTGTAATACAAATCCTTCTCGAAATAATCTGAAAACAATTTCCCAGAAATTCGTTTTCAACAAAGACTTTGCGAAGACATTGATAAATGCTTAGATTTACTCTGATCTTCCAGACGTTCGCTATAGTCTCGAGTTTCAATAAACTGAGCTATGATACTATATAAATTATTTCTTAGTTTAGATTTAAAATATTTAAACGGTGATTTTCACATGACAACCGTCATCCGCGCTGTCTGTCAGACACAGTATAATAAATCCATTGTCGGTGCCCCGCGCGGACAGGCGGTGAGCAAGTTCACCTTTTTCTACTAAGATGTAATGCGACCAAAGGAAGAGGCAGCATGTGAGACGGAGATGCAATCCTCTTTCTCAAGCCATAGGGTGCCTTTCCACCAGAGATGTCCTATGTAGCTATGCTGCGAGAATGTAAAGCTAAGTTACGAAACAGTGTGACCGTTTCCACTGATGATACGCTGTGTAGCGGTGCGAGTAAAATGCGCTGCTGCAAAGTAGCTGTGCTAGGGAGATGCGCAGCTCGAGCTATGCGATGTATTGATAGTAGGGAAGACGACCCATAGTACGCTTCCATAGCAAGCAGGCATAGCACGCAGCCATAGCACGTATATGGAAGGATTTCCATATAAAAAACACATCTTAGTTGAATCCGTTTCCACCAGTTTTGTGCAATGTAAACCAATGAATATGATTGGTGGATATCTAACGCATTCGCAGCAACGTAGCATAGCACATCTCTAGTCAAAAAGCAGCTTACCCGCCATCAGAACCACCTCTAGACTCTGTAATAATAATTGAGGGGGCCTGATAGAGCCGGCCAGGGTTTCGAGAATGTCTACGCAAAGATCTATTGAAGGAAGAAGGTGGATTTTAGACAGTACTAGTTTGACAATCACTACCACTCCGCTCTGCAGGAGGACTTATTTGATAAGTTCCCTCCTAAAACCAAAAAAAGAAAGATCGCTATCAGCGGTAAGATCGCGCAATTGTAGAATTAGCAATGTTGTACACTTTTAGATAAGTACTCGTATCATTTGTAGATCTGTCATTTGTAGAGCTTTGACAGTCGTTACTGTTAGTCAAAAGTTCTAGTCTGATAACCAGTCTCTTGTTGTATCGTATTACCCAGTTACAGGGTTGTGTGGAGGTCCGATAGGCCGTCGCTCCATGTTACACTATTTTATTCAGCTGCATCTGGTTTGACTAGAAGCCGACCCCAATGTAGTTGGGAAAAGGCTAGGCAGACGATGAAAACTTTTAGGTCTATTATTTTTTAGTAGTGTTAAAAGTATCCTAGTACCGTGAACCCGGAGCATAAAGGGCTATTGAAGGACACCGTGGATTTTAGTCAGTACGAATCTGATAGTCCCTCTCGCCCTGCCTTGGGTGGGAGGACTCGTTTGATGATTTTACACCGATAAAAAAAAAGTACAGGAGTCTAGGCAACATGGAATCATCATTTTGAAGTGCCTATAAACTCAATAGTACATGGTATTGATATTTTACTCACCGATACAGCATAGATAGCCAGCATAAGCGTGGAATATGAATGATATAATATAAACGATGTAGTTATCTAGACTCCAAGGGAACCACATGTCGAAAGCTGAAACAAGGAACCATGTAAATAAGTAAAAGCAATAATATTTTACTGAATCTTCATCAACCAATATAAATAAAAGGTCTATTTGAAATATAAAAACTGATTTTAAATAAAATAATGAAAGAGTGTGTTTATGCATAGTTTACACCAGACAAAAAAAAATTCTGTGCTTTGATTTAAGGTTATGTTTAAAACAGCTGGACCGATTTCGACATAATATCTACAAATCAATGGTAGATAGCATTTACAATAATCCTAATAATCCCGAAACTACTTGATTATAAATGTATATCGCTCCAGCTATCATTTACAGATAAAAAAATCTACATTTCTCAACCTGATTGTATGCTTTCATTCTGAAGGAAAAAAAACATTCAATTTTAGCATATTTTATCACAAAAAATATTGTATTAAAAGCTTTAACTTACCCAAAAGACGCAAGGACTCGTCTTCTCGGAAAATCATCCCATAAATAGGACTGCAGAGGTACAAATTCGCAACCGAAAAGACGCTACTCACATAAGTCTTCAGAAGCACTCTAGTATACTTTATAAGCTTTTCTTGCGAATCAAACACCAGATTTCTTAACTCGGTAATTTTTTCTCCACCATTATCAAACAGCGAAATATGCCTGATCAACGGCATGTCAAGCATAGCATCACGAAATGCCATCTCTTCGAGGAAATTCCGGAATTGCTTTCGAAAAATGAGACAGACCCCCAAAGTTATCGTCATGATTACCCCTGTTGTCCAAATGCAAGCTCCTTGGATGCAGAGGAGGAAGTCGTTGACGTTGTTAACGACAAAGCCGGTCGTGAAAATGAAACAAAATACACCGATTATGAAGTTGAAGATTTGAAAAAGTAACCACGCTTTTGAGTTCCATTTTCTTAAGGCGAAAAAGGGAATTCCTGCGACGGATAGAACCCTGTGGAACGAAAGGAAAGTCTCCTTCATTTTGAATCGGTAAATGGTATTGGAAAAGAATAGCAGGGTGTTTTTATTGGAACTTAAATTGGTACAGTTGTGTACAAAAGTGGTAGTCACCTTACTAGTGAAAATAACTCACCAAAAGATTTTAAATGCGCCCCACATTTTTTATATCGTTCTTAATTTCTAGTTTGATTGTAGGGTTTTGTTGTATTGTCACGGGATACTTACGTGTATGCAAAGTTTTATAAGAAGTGGTTGAAAGAGTTTTCACAAGATTTGAAACAAACAACTAAATAAATCTAAATTACGTCATTCGTTAAAATATGCAGTTGAAATTACTTCGTTCTAAATGCACCGCAACTCACTGAATGTCTTTAACGTCAAATTATTTAAAATAAATTCTGTTAAATAAAACAATGTTTATGAGTGCCGTCTGGAATGTGAATTATTGACTGTTACTTCATCTTTTGCCCACTCCAGTTTGTACGAATTTTCAAAACCATCATCATCATTTGCCTAGCTTTTTTCCAAAAACATAGGGGTCGGCTTCCAGTCAAACTAGATGCAGCTAAATATCAGAATTTTACACGGAGCGACTGCCTATCGAACCTCCAAAATCCAGTAACTGGGTAATACAATACACCATGTAAGACTGGTTGTTGACGAATTTACTTAATAAATATAACTAGGTGTTTTTATATTTATTATCTTTCCATAAAAATGTACAACTTCAACAATCTCAATAACCCTACCACTTATTTACCTTAGAATATTCCAAAAACTAGCATGACCTTCTTCGTTGTTATTACAAATATCGCTGTCTACAATAGTACCTGTCATACCAATCATCTCTAAGGGATATACTTAAAAAAAATGACAAAATGATACACCAGGAACATGGTACGTTATAAATGCTTGAGTGACACCCCTTTGATATTGTGATTTGTTAAGCTGAGAAGAAATTCTCTTTGATGGAAACATGAGTGACAGCGAAATGGTATTTCTTATTACAATTTTGTTTTACCTTTAATTTCTTTGTCTTTGGTGCATATCGAGAGTGTTTTTCTTTATTAGAATTTTACTAATACTTTTTTTGTGTTTTAAAGAGCTATTTAACCGACTTCAAGGATGAGGTTATCAATTCAACGATACGTTCTTTTTTGTGTGTTTGTTACTAGATGGCTCGCCAATTGTGGACCGATTTTCCAAATTCTTTTTGAAGTGAAAACTTCTTTAGCGGCGTTGTACACTTTTTCTGTAATGGGTAAAAAATTTAAAACTCGCGTCAGGGTCACGTGACCGTCAGGGTCACGTGACCGTCAGGGTCACGTGACCCTGATCGAAAATGAGTAAGACGTCATTCAAATTAAAAATAAAACATAGTAACAAAAAAGTTTTCACTTCTACCGGCACTCCTGGAGTGCAACCTTTTTTTTTTTCGAAAGGAGATAGTCACCAAATCAGGATCTGATGAATGGATCCTGGAGAAATTGAGGGCAACCCTCTGGGCCCACACATCGTTTTTCTGAAATCTTTATGAAGTAATTTATATACTTGCGTATGGTAATCATCATCTCATAATAGCTGAGCTGATGATGGAGGATACAACTCCTTAACAGTAAGGAGTAGGCATCGATTGATTTCACATAATATCTCCGGAACTACAAGTCCGATTTAAGTAATTCTTTTTTTTTTTTTTGGACTAGGGATTGTTCAACTTTGGGAATACTGCACGCTTTTTCAAATATTTTTATGTACAGACAACAGCCTATACACTTATATTACATGTAATAATAACATCTAAATAAATAAATAAAAAATAGAGACTCTGATTTCCCGACTTGCCAGCGCCATTCACTCCTATGTTCAGACAAGTCGTCAAACATACACAAATATCATAAATCTAATATTCCTTGTGTTGGATACTGTTATTTTTCATTCCCTCTATTCTGTGAGTTCATTCACTATGTGCTAGTATGATTTATGGGTTGGCACTCAATTCTGTAAGCCAAGGTCTATTAGGTTGATTAAGACTTTTTCTATGGGGTTATGGATATTAAGGGAGTTTGTATGAAAACATGGTGTTTTTGGTGTTTTAAAGATATTTTTTAAACAGTTTTTTAAAAAGTGATGTGAAGATTTGACATGAATATTTACCATGGGTTTCGAATAAGATTACCCTTATCTTATCTGCAATTCATGGTAACTGTATAAATATATTGAAAATCCGTCAGATAAGGTATTAAAAAGTAGTGAACACGTTTTTTTAATCAATGAATATTCACAATGAAAAAGCGTTTTGTCATTTCTAGAAGCTAGGTAGGAAGGTTAAGGTAACAAAATGGTCTAATATTTTTTTATAATCTATAATATTTTGGCCGCAGTCTTTATTTAGACGCGGGTTCGAATTCCACTAGCAGTTTAATTCTTCTTTCCTCGAAAATCATCTTTGTGTGTATAATATTCGGGAAAGTTTTGACTAAACCTTCCCACTTATACTAAATCCTTTTCTAATTGTGAAAATAATCGCGTGTTCCCTAGTGCTATATATAACTGAGTTTTCCATTACAGAGTCCCAATGATATAATTCTCTGTAGCAACCAACTAGTACACAAATGAACTGATGGCGGCGACTGGCGAGTTCATTTGGTTTATGACAAATGGCCGATTCGCTTGAAAGGGTCCACTCACTATTATTTTTTATTGAAGCTGATCCTCATTCGTTCTCTGTGTTATTATTCTTTGGTGTTTACACTAACATTATAAAGAGATCATGTTGCTAAGTTTGTGAGTTGGAACTACTAACCGACTTTGAAAATTCTATCACCAGTCGAAAGCTACAGTTTACCTGAGTAACATAGATTATATTTTTAATCAACGTTACCGAAGCCGGAGCTCGTGGCTAAATAATAACAGCCTCATAGGCCGATCTTCCAGGTTAAGCTGCGCTTGCCGAGGTAGGTCTGCAGATGGGTGATCATCTGTCGTAGCGAGTTTCCTTTGTGCCTCGGAAAGCACGTAAAGCCGTTGGTCCCGGCTGTCATTTGTAGATCTTTGACAGTCGTTACTGTTAGTCAGAAGCTCATAAGTCTGACAACCAGTCCTAACATGGGGTATCGTATTACCCAGTTACTTGGTTGTGGATGTCCGATAGGCAGTTGCTCCATGTAAAATACTGAAATTCAGCTGCATCTGGTTCCACTTGAATCCGACCCCAATTTAATTGGGAAAAGGCTAGGCAGATGATGTTAACGAAGCCGTGGGTGAAGTGCATGTGTATTTTAAATGGGAAAGTTGTGGAGTTGTATAGTTGCATCTGTGATAGTCTTCAATTGTAAAATTAGTTGTCATTTGGTACACTATATTAACTTATGATTTTTTTAGATAGCGAATGAGATTTATTCAGGAATCATTTTCCTGCTGGACAAAGTCTCTTGACTAAGTAACGTAAAAGATACCCAAGTAGTGTGAGAACAAGTAGACAGTTTCTTTTTGTTTTATTTGATCACTTCATTTGAACAAGAAAGAAAAAAGAAAAACAATCTACTTCAAAATAAACCAGTGCATACATAACTCACAGACAACAGTGGATCCACTCCATCTTACAGAAGAAAGGGCGTGAACGAACAACTTAACAAGTAAACAAGATTTATTCATACACAACGCAACGACACAAGAATTCACATACATTTGGCAACGGCCCAACTATAAATAAGAAGAAAATATATTCGAAAAAAACTGGAACAGTACAAAGGGTTCCGTCTCATCTATAAAAACAACAAAAAACTTTAAAAAAAATGTAAATCAGTCGATTCCGAGTCCTCTCCTTACTAGAGGAGTTGTACCTTCCATCATCAGCTCATCAACCTGAGATGATAATTATCAGATGCAAATACTTGAACAGCTTTAGAAAATATATGAAAATGGTACTATGTGCCTATAAAATTTGAAGGTTGCCCTCGATTTTCCTGGGATCCCATCATCAGATCCTGACCTGATGATCATGGGACCACTTGGGAAGTATACCCTTTCAAACAAAAGAAAAATTTTCCAAATCGGTCCAGGCGTCTTCGAGAAATCGGGGAACTTACATAAAAAAAAAAGATTCCAACGAATTGAGAACCTCCTCCATTTTTTGAAGTCGGTTAAAAATTAAAACTCGTTTGTTGTATAGGAGCCCCCTTAAATATTTATTTTATTCTATTTTTTAGTATTTGTTTTATAGCAGCAAAACAAAATACGTCATCTGTGAAAATTTCAACTAAATATCAAGGTGACAGACGGAAACAGACAGACAGCGAAGTGTGTCGCCGCAAACGAGCCACTCGCGACAACCAGAAACGCGCGCCGCCATTGCCACGAGAAGCTATAGTATGTGCCATTTAACACGGCAAAAGCGGTCATTGCTCCGACTTTCATCCCGATATCTCAATATTAGCGATACTTCCTCTTCACCCGTACAAATCTGTCGCAAACAGTCGCAAAACTGACATCGCTTGAGTCTCATAATACATAAAAAATTACCACAAAAACAACACAATGCACAACCCAAAATAATAGAAAATCTAGCAAACGTACCCTACGAAATATTTCTTTTTAAATATTGTATTTTCGTTTTTAAACAAGTTTATCACACTGAGACAATTTAAAAAAAGTAAATATATTATTATGCATCATATAATTTTGCATTAACGTATAATACAATACTGAGTAAATATAAAGTTAGTGCATATTGTATGGATATAAGTGTATTAATATTCTTTTGATATCAGGATGGTAAAAACACCTTATTTTTCCTAAAATAAATTACAAAAACTATTTCATCACAGAAAATGCTAATTTTGATCTTATGTCGTTTTTGTTTTACGAAGTCATCGCGTCAGGGGTGCAGCACCCCCGGCAGCAGCCGCCATTTAGATTTAACATTCCGTGTGGAAGTTCGCTTGCGTTCGGTCTGTGCAAAGACATTAAACTAAATACGAGCAATAGACGGGACATCACGAAGAAAGTTGTGATCCAAAACTTTTTACCACTAGGTAAAAAGTCGCTCGGTATAGTAGTCGCGTTGCTATGCAACGCTAGATTGTGCTACTGACACACGGCATCAATAATTTTGTATGACAATTTTCCCAATGCCCGCTCTATAGGTTCTTTTAAATCTCTTTGGGTCTGTGCTATAATTTCTTTGCTTTTAATGTTATCGTTTTTGAGTTTGTTACAGTTTTGTTTTTGTGTTCTGTGTTGTTATTGTTACTTCATTTGTTGCTTGTAAAGAAGCATGTAACCAGAAGCTGGAACATCTACTGGTGAAACCAGTAAATGCCGTCGTCGTCCAAACATATTCCAACCTCAAGAAGGTTCGGAATCGATACCGTTCACATCGCCGCCAGCAAAAAGACAGAAGATGATTCTCACCAGCGGAGAACGTTTTATGATTATTAATATTTTTAAATATGTCCAAAACACAAAGCCCGAGGATAAATATTTAACTAACCATGATCTTGTCAAACGTACGTCAGAAATATGTGGGGTGAGCGAGAGATCGATATATCGGGTATTACGTGAATACAGAAATACTCATAAAATAACGCAACCTGAAGGTAAAAGGAGTAGACCAAACGATCTCCAAAAAGTTGATGATTTTAATAAATCGGCAATTACTAAACTTTTGGAAAAAAAAAGATTTTTCATTCAAAATGAGAAAATGATCGAGCCCCTCAGTATGAAAAACCATTTTTTTTTATTTATTTTTTTCCGAAAGTTTTTGAACAAACATTGATAAGTAACATGGGCTGAGTTACTCCACGAGAGGTTTTGCGCTATTAACGTTACACGTTGTATATACATAATTACCTATATACATTTGATTGATTGATTTGATGCCGCGCATTCCACATTTTTTTATGATGATTCTTTCACAGTCCAGGCTGTCGTTTGTGGAATGCATTGCTTGTATCAGTAAGACAAGCCAAGTCACTGGTTTCTTTTAAAAGCTTAGTCTTAAATCATTTCCTTTCTCTCTAATAATACATAATTATTTATATTTATGTATGTATGTGTATTTTATTTTATTATTAATGTTTGTGTGTATTGTATTTATATTATCGGTTATCTATTATTTGATGTGCACCACTGTCTACCCTCATTTTTTTTTAAGATTCTTCAAGTCCATCATAATTGTCTGGAAGATATCGCTATTAGCGATAAGACCGCCGTTGTACCCTTAGTATTAATAAAACTTTTTTTTTTTAAAGAACCTACCGACTTCAAAGACAAATACAAAAAAGTGTAAAATAACTTTTCTTTCGGAAGTCGGTGGCTTTTTTTTATGTCATTGACTATTGCCACCGACTTCCGAAAGAAAAGTTATTTTACACTTTTTTGTATTTGTTTTTGAAGTCGGTACTTTAAAAAAAAAAAAACATTTTACCCTTTTTAGTTCAGACATTCAACAAAAATCTTCGTATAATCGGCAACTTTAGAAATTTATATCCAAGCGAGCAACAAAAACGGATCTATGCGGGCAACGTCACAAGACATCCAATTATTGTATTGTTGTAACCTTCCCTAGACTGTAATAAACATTTTTCCGTAAACCGCATGAAAATCGGTTCAAACGCGAGATAATCGTGAACAAACATACAATCGACTTTGAAAATGTACTATGATCCGCGCGCGGACGAAAATACATTTGACGGGAAAAGGGCCGTTACCTATCACTACATCCATTAAATCCGTCACACACAGTGGAACATTTTTTACGACACGCGTAAATTTATAAGCACACAATTTGATTTCTAGAAATAAAAAATAATAATTTTGAATTAGAGCAACACAAGATTCACAACCTCTGTATGTCAAGCAGGCTGGTACCACGATACTGTAGCGATAGAAGCAACTATCGCTTATTAGTAGTTTTAGGTAACAATAAGTGTCATTATCGCTTAGTGATGAAAAACTTGGTAGGAGGGAGTGAATGACCTCTTTTGCCATGTTAAATGGTACATACTATAGAAGCGGCTGCAGAGGTAGCTGAATTGCACGTCAGCTGTTTGTGGCCGTTGGTCGACACTTGTGGTCGTTGGCTGTTACTTTTTTTAACCAATGCATTACTGAGGTAAGGGAGAGAGGATTGCGGAATCGCGTGAGAAGCGTGAGGCGGTGATTTGCGGCCCGTGTGCGGGAGCCCTTAGTAATAGGATTCCGTTTTACTCTTTGGCTACTGGAACCCTCCAAATTGAAACTGCGAGTCAACATACGACTACGAAGAAACACTGACAGACTGTACCGACTAAAATCTATGGTGTCCTTCAATAGCCCTTTACATTCCAGGGTCACGGTAATTTGATAAGTCCCTCGACCTCGGCAGGCTTTGGCCCTCTAAAGGGGGGCCCCGTCATCTTGCTGACCCTCTTTGAGGCGCGCGTGGAACACAACGCGCCGTCGACCCGGGCATGATCCATGGTCGAACAGCGAGTTGCCCATTACTCGCCGCTCGCATGCCCTCGCGTCTACTACTGTGTGAAAATATACCCTTCCGGCTATTATATTATTTAGCCATAACTCTACAGAGATACGGAACACTAAAATGAATTAACTTCCAAAACAGTGGGGTAGTAGAAATATTTTCTATATTTTTGTACATTGTGATTCGCCCCCCAGTGGAGCTACAATAACATGCTCGTTGGCAATTCCTTGTATACAGTGAAAATAAGAATATTATTCCTACTGTTTGGGTTGGTTAGGGAGTTGTATAGAGTTGTGTATGCGAAACTGCTAAAAAAAAAAAAAGGTTGCACTCCAGGAGTGCCGGTAGAAGTGAAAACTTTTTTGTTACTATGTTTTATTTTAAAACTGGAGTAGTACAGATATGAAATTAACTAATTTGAATGACGTCTTACTCATTTTCGATCAGGGTCACGTGACCCTGACGCGAGTTTTAAATTTTTTACCCATTACAGAAAAAGTGTACAACGCCGCTAAAGAAGTTTTCACTTCAAAAAAAGGTTGCACTCCAGGAGTGCCGGTAGAAGTGAAAACTTTTTTGTTACTATGTTTTATTTTAAAACTGGAGTAGTACAGATATGAAATTAACTAATTTGAATGACGTCTTACTCATTTTCGATCAGGGTCACGTGACCCTGACGCGAGTTTTAAATTTTTTACCCATTACAGAAAAAGTGTACAACGCCGCTAAAGAAGTTTTCACTTCAAAAACAAAACCTTAAGTAATATTTTACATCCTGCCGGGGGGTCGAGGGGCTGTCTTATCAGCGGGCTACTGGCTATCTTGTTAGTTGCTGACCAGCGGTTGTCCACTGAACTTGGATATATTGATACCTGTTATGAGGCTAAGTTGAGAGCCCAAGTAACATAAACGTGTCTAGAAACGTACTACTAGATAGCTTATAGAATTAAATTGAATTGTCTACCATAAGAATAAAATATCTATAAGCAATCTTCTAGAACGCTTATAGACAGAGTTTAGTAAAAGTGGGCACATTCTTGTACCCTCTCTTAAGAATGAGTTAAGAAAACATGACTAGATAGAGTTAAGATCAAATTGACCTAAGATATGTTTCTAGTGTCTCTCTAAACCGTTTCTAGACCGCACGTTTATCTAGTAACGTACTAGTAGATAGTTTATAGATAGAGTTAAGACCTTTATAGGAATCATTGCTCGTCAAGTCTTAAAACCAAATGATCTTAAGACTAACAACTTTAGGTAACATTTTACTAGTGACGCATAATGGCGTGGAACTTACAAGAGTTATTTTACTTAATAATATTTGCATCATGGCGTAACAAATTTATTACTTTTTATAAATTTGTCTATAATAATGGGTAAATAAGCAAATCAATATGCGATTGAAATTCTATCGTTGAATATAATGTAAAACTCTTGTAAAATAAGAGCGCCCGCTGTAAATGTAAGATTTAACATTTTTTTTTTCAAAATATGAATATTATTTGGTATAAGCAAATTTTCGAATTTACATTTTAATGCTTAAAATACTCATTTTATTTAAAATATAGTAATTTAAAACATATCAAATGTCTAATTAGACATAATTTAATGATAAAAACATTAAAATACGTAACGAAAATTATTTGAAGCAAAAAATAGGCAATAAAAATGGCGTCCAGATGAAATTTACTAGAAAACCGATTTCTATAGAACAAACAGTCTAGAGATTTTTTTTGTAGTATGGCTCTAGAATACTTTTACTTACTACATACTAAACTATCTAGTGAGAGAATAAACAGATTTAAGAGTGGTTTAAAATTATCTAGTAACTGTCACTCTGTATTCCTTTTTATCTTGTCACAGTATTTCTAGACGTTCTTCAGTGAATAGGTAATTTCATGTGTTGTGAATGTAAGACCATTTTATGCAGTAACAAACCAATATAATTAATCGATACAAGAGGGTACCCGAGTAAAAAGTATTTCTGATTTATTTAAGTATAAACAATGTGAGAAATAATAATTATAATTGTAATTACATTAATACCCTTTCATTTGATACCCACATCATTGGGGTGGATTTCAAACAGCCAGTCCGCCATCTTGAATTTAAGTCACCTGACTATTTTTTTCGTATTCCTGACAGCAAACCTTTTCATTTGATACGCATATCATGGGGGTGGATTTTAAATAGCCTGTCCGCCATATTGGATTTAAGTCATGTGATTTTTTTTTTCGTACTCTTGACAGCAAACCTTTTCATTTTTGATACCCATATATCATCAACAATTTTCTACGTTTTGGAGGAAGTTACTAGGAAGTTTCGATTCTTCTTCGGTCGACTCTTCTTCATTTTTCTTTCTTTTTAAATACTTGCGGATTTTTCGACGAAAACCACCAGATCTTTTAATTTGTTTCATCTTCTCCATTGCATAAACTCATCCAATTTAAATTTCTAGTACAAATGCACTTAACTAAGCCACTTTTAAGGGAAAAAACTCTAAAAACACGACTTCTCTATCAGTTTTCTAGACTAAGTTAAAAATGTCTAGTAAAGTATTTTATCTAGACTGAAGTATCTATAGAAAAAAAAAGATAACACAGAATACCATTAGCTAAAATAGAATATCTGTAGAAAGTTTTGTCTTCAAATATATCGTTTTATCTATAAAACTACTTCAAAATAGGTACCTTTAGGCTTTTTTAACTGTTTGTAGAGCATTTTATCTAGAAACATTCGTTAATAACTATAAACCTACTTAAAATAAGTGTTCTATAGAACAAATGCTCTTAAAATAATAAAGCTTTAGATAAAAAACTCTATAAGATTAAATGTTCTATATCAAACCCATCTTTAGAAAGCCCGTATCTAAAGATTAACCCTGAATAGACAGTCTATAGACAGATTGGTTTTAAAACTTCCAGACTGTGTTACTTGGGAGTGGAGTGCCTCAAGAGCGTTAGGATAGTTGATTTTAGGGAACATTTACATTTATCAGTTTCATTGCAAATGCAAAAGCCAGTTGTGGCCCAGTGTAGTGTAGTGTAGGTCGTGGGTTCGAACCCCGCCAGGCGAATTACTTTGTGTAATTTCATTTTCATCACCACTGCTCTCAAAACGGTGAAGGAAAACATCGCGAGAAAACCGGCATGTCTTAGAACCAAAAATTCGAAGACATGTGACATCTACCACCACGCACTGGGCCCGCGTGGTGGATTATGGCCTACTCCCTCTCACAGAGAGGAGGCCTGTGTCCCAACAGTGGGAACATTTATAGGCTGATGATGATGACATAGTATAAAATAAAGTCGCTTCCCGCTGTCTGTCTCTCAACGGATTTTGATGCGGTTTTCTTTAATAGATAGAGTGATTCAAGAGGATATTATTATTATATTATATCTTCTATTTTTTATTTAGTTTCATCCTTTGTATCCTCAACTCACAACTTTTAATTAACGTAATCTCGTAAACCTTCCATGTAATAAACTTTTAAAGAGAACTAAACAAAATAATGAATGTCTTTACTACGCTTATCTCTCCACATACTCAATTTCCTCTAACTGCATAACTTACTTACAACTTCTTCATACTAAAGACACATACTAAATCAAAAGGTCAACTCCATTCAACGAACGAAAACTTACTATTATTTATTAGCTATTTCCAACAAACGACAGTCGTAAGTGCGCTTGCACTCCTTGTACAGGAACCGTCTATATGTGTGCGTGAAAATTCCAAACAAATGACTGTCGTGAGCACGCTTGCACTCACATTAAGAGAAGCGTGTTTGAGTGTGCGTGGAGATCTTAAACAAACAACTGTCACGAGCGCGCTTGCACTCGCTGTATGTGAAACAAGCCTGTGTTTAATATTATTAATACTATTCAGCTTCATTCAGTTCAATTAGAAGTCGAGTGCTGAGAATAGGTTTTGTAGATGACGCTTTTGGGACAAACAAGGTATAAACTTTTACAATACTCCGATATAAAAAGGACTCACTAAGTGGACGACTTTTGTGTAAAGTTTTCACCTTTCTGTGGTTTTCACATGTTTTGGGATTAGAGATTTTGGGATTTTAGATCTTTATTCGCTCCAAAGGCGTCGCTAGTGTTAATATTATGAACTAAGTCTAGCCCTAGCCAGTAAAATGATCAAAAGCTAACTATTGTTAAAATCCAATATATTTTTTTTAACAAATGGTAAAAAAATTGATAAGGTTTAAACTTTAATTTTCAAAGAACACGGCCACAGAGTGAGACAACCTTCTGCATCTATCTCTTTCATGGTGTACAGGATAGCCGCAGGCGTTCTCTTTGTGAACCCCGCTAAGGACTTAGTGTGAACATAATTGTTAGATGTTGCCTTACCTTGCTCGCCAGATGAGTTACTCCAGCCAATAAGGAGATTTGCTCCGTTAGTGTTAAAATTGAATCTTGTGTGCGTACAAAAGTGATCGTAATTACAATCGTTGTCTTTTTTTCTGTGAGATGTAACTTTCCTTCGGTAGCGGTTATATGCCATCTCTGGTAAAAACTTGAATATTAATGTTGAGCATTTATTTTCATAGGTATTTAAACACTTAATATACACGAATTTTACGAATACACTGCAGTGTGGTCACTACACAGACGGTCGAGCCATCAGCTGCTGTCACCATCCATGGATGCGCGCTGTAAGATAAACACACACGAACATTCGTGGAAGCGCCCTACGTCACCTTAACGAAACAGCAGGCCGGTCACGTGTTCGTCTTACGAATTTTCGATCAGTCAAAAGAGTGAAAAGTCGTGCTAAAGGTAGCACGACTTTTCACTCTTTTACAGCGTCTTTCCAGAAAAAATGGAACAGCGCCTCTGGTGTGCGAAGAAGGAACTAATTTTTTCCTTGACGATTTTCAATTTGAAATTGTCAAAGTTCCAGTTTACTTTACGTCTCAAATACTGAAAACTCGTGCTAAGGGTACAGGTCACGTGTGCTGACGCGAGTTTAACATTTTTTACCCATTACATTTTGTTACTCGTACATCTTGTTAGTATCGTACAGGTGTCAAATCACAAAAATGTTTTCATATATTATGCTCGATAGATGGCGTTGCACGATTAAAATGCAAGCTATCGTTTGTTTCGCTATTCGGTCCGTGTTCGTCTCACTAATTTTCAATCAGGTCACGTGTCCTTACGCGAGTTTAACATTATTTACCCATTACAAAAAAGTGTACAACGCCTCTAAAGAAGTTTTCACTTCAAAAATAGCTAACAGTGGTATCATCAACTCTATAGGCATGCTATTTGTATTTCTATCTCAGTTAATGTGGTGCTTAGAGTATCCTTGATTTACCGATTTAATATCACAAATGTATTGACTCTAGCCCATCTCTTTGAGCATTATTTATACTCACAATAACTGTAAATCTATATTTCTATCTAAATAAAAATGAACCGTCGAAATGTATGGTGTGCACATAACTTACGAACGGCTGCACTAAAATTGGATAAATTTTGTCTATCTGTCTGTTTGTAATGACTAATCTCTGAAATGGCTGGGCCTTCTATTGGCAGGTAGCTGATGTAATAAGGAGTAACTTAGGCTATTTTAGAAAAAATCTTTATTTAATAAAAAAATACATCGTTGAGTTCCGACATCCACGCGAACGAAGTCGCGGGCACAGTTAGTTATACATACATACGAAGTCGGTTGAAAATGCAAGAAATTTAATAATTTAAATAAAAATATTAAACAACTCACGGCGCATTTGGCCGACTACTACCAATCGAGTCGGTTATAGCCGTAAACCGACTATTCGGTACAACTCTAAAAATAACCCTTTCTTTCCCATTCAAACAGCCATATAAAAATCATTGAAACCAAAACATCGCATTCTTATACCCCACATTTTTTTATTATAACGAGCCTAAACACAAAAGCCACACGTAGGCACAATATCTGAATAACACATCACTATTTTGTTGAAGAAATCTCGATAACAGCGAGACAAGTGAAGGCAAACATGATAAATCATATTATTTAGTTCTGTGGGAACTATTCTGAACATCGTTCGTTAAAATGTAGCTGTTATTAGAGCAAAAATACTGGTTGCTCCAGCTTATTCTACTAAGCACTTCTACGGTAGAACCAATGGGTTTATTTTTTCTCAATAGTCTTACGATATTAGGTATTACAAAATAGTAGAACTAATTGGAATACATGTTCCCACTTATTCTATTCCACAAATCCACAATTCTATGGTAGAATTAATGAGTTTTGATTTATTCCCCAATAGAACACTAATAATACTAGTGAAAGATCATCCAAAAAATACTATGGTATTATGCTTTAACATGATATTATCCTCAATTCTTTTCAAATAAGTCATATACCTACTTCTAAAATAAATTATTTAGAAATTGTAACAATGAATGACTCAAAAGTTTAATTAACGTTATTATTAACTAAAATTTACACTCACTAACACTAAGATAATTTGGCACACTTTAAAGTATATTACAAATTAACAAATAGTAATTTCACCCATCACTACGGACGTAGTGATACAGAAAATGGTCCGTCGGTAACGCAAACACTTCCACCCAAAACGTCAGTCCAACATAAGTTCCTGGACTTAAAAGTTCTATGATCACAAACTGAGCACCAATACCTCCATCCTTTATATCAATTTCACCCAACTTATCAACCCTCAAATCCGCAATTTGTATTTCATTGATCACTCCTTTTCTCGAATAATTCACATTGACAGTTTCTGTTTTCATCCAAACTTCTGGGCCCTGTTCGAAATGTTTGCTGTATATTTTTTTCGCATCTTCATCTTTGTAACCACTGTAAAAGTCAGTGCAAGTTGCACTGAAGAAGTAAATTATATTTAACATTACAATTTTGAAAGCCATTTTGCGTTTGATTTTAACAACGATGGAATAAGAACTGAGTTGGACGTAATAAATAATTGCCTAATGATGATCGAATCAGCGTTCATGAAAATATTGTTTGTCTTAATGGACCTACATAACATACAAACACACACAACGTAAATATTATTTGTTCTACTGCTAAGAAGTACAATACACTGAAGTAAGCAATGACCATAATAGTAATCATGACGTCATTTCATAGGAATAACATTAAGAAGTTGAACCTTTTAAAGAAACTTGTGAATTTTAACGTGAATTGAAGAATACGACATAACATTGTGCTAATTTGTTTTCTTTATAAAGCCACTACATTTCCTGATTCATTCATTTCTGTTCCAGTATGCGTAAATTCATGTTTCTTATTTCAACAATTTAAATCAAAAATGTATTTCAAATCAGTGACATTGATACTTTCACTGTTATATTTAAATTCAGTGGAATCTAATGACATAGTGCTTGGATTGGCAACGCCATACTCGAAGAAAATCTACAGTGCTATTAAAATTGCGAATCCTGCTTTATGGAGAAGAGAAGACGATGTGATGGTTAGCGCTCCAAACAATGAAATAATAAATGCGGTATACATCACAGATCTAAGACCTGATAAGGAAGGAGAAGCGTATATAGAAGCTGGAGGGCTTGGAAGCAAGACAGTCACAATAGCGCTAAAAAGTCCATCAATTTTGAGGGGATACAAGTTTTCTATTGAAGTTTACGCTCAAACGTATCATCCAGGGTACTCTCCGAGCGTGTTACCAGTGCAACCAGCATATCCTCAAGCCAGGTTAAGTGGATCTGGTGGTCAGTATCCCCATACATACAATGCTGGATACCCAACTGGCAGTATCTATCCTAACAGTTACGTACATTATAAGAAGTGATTGTGATAAAGTGTAAAACAAATATTATGGTGTAGGCGTCAACGTGACAATTATTGTAGACATACATTTTGATTTGTAAATCATGACAAGAAATTTAAATTGAAAAACAGTCGTAAGGTAGAATCTATCAGTCTTCATAATCAATCTAATAATTTTGTTGAAGATTATTAAAATTTCTATGAAAGAAAATAAAATTCATGTATTTTAGTGACTTTAGCTGTTTCAATTCAATTATGCAATCAATTGCTGTTTTACGTATAATAATATCAGTAGCGAATTCTTCAGCCATATTTTCATCGTGTGGTTTGTTATCATTATGATAAACTTTTGATTGTGTTTTTTTCTTGTTTTCTTTCACGCTGTTCCTACAAGGTTTTATGAATTTAACTAGCAATGTTTTTGTTGCGAATTTAAAAAGATTTTCCATGGAAAGAAAAAATCAAACCGCGAGCAGGGTTTAAAACTACGACCTCCGGATTCAGTACTCAAAACGTACTCACTGTAAGACGTTAGAAATGGATTGAAGAATTGGACGCTGTTGGCAGGACCCTTGGTGGCTTGATTGAATACGGAGGTCGCAGGTTCAAATCCTGCTCGCGATTCAAATTTTTCTTTCCATAGAAGATATTTTGAACATTTGTTTCTACCTTACGAAAATTTACATGCTGATTCAGTTGTGTTAAGTTTGACTTGGATGGATATCCAGGATTGGCTCCACATAAAAGGAAAGAAAGAATCAACAAAATTAGCTCTTCATTAATCAGCAAATTATCCAGTTTTACAGACATGGCCATTGGCCACTCCAGGGTTATAGGGTAAAGGGATCTTTTTTGGAATGGAAACCCATCCAATTGTTCTCCCCAGTAAAATCTTTAACAAAATGTATCGTATTGATCAGGTAATGAGACACTATAGACCCACATCCAGTTACGAGCCGCATTATTAATATTCAGCATGCGCGAAAATGATTTAATGCCTGCTACGTTGCAGTTTCGAGTAGTATTGTCATTGCATAGTAAATAGAAGACAGAAAACCAAGTAAATTATAAAAAAAATAGAGAGAGACAAAAAAAGGACACTAGATAAAAAAAAACTTATGAGGAATGTTTATGAAAGAACTAATCCGTTCATCCAGTAGCCATAATAATTGTGAAGTAAAGAACGTGACTACGTAAAATGGTCAAATGAGCAACAATTTTCAATCACACAAAGAAGAAAAATAATACTTTTTAGTCTTATTGTTCAATCAGAACAAGTCATCAGAACTCAGAGCGTGTGCAAAATTTCATCCTAATCGAAGACCGGGAAGTGGGTTTCTTACATACATAGTTACAAGTGAAGCTAATATAATAATATAATAATAATATATGTTTATTTCTCACCACAATATTTACACAATACATCGTTCAAAATGTTATGATAATTCTAGCAGCTTAGTTATTGTGGGAGACTGGTGCCTAAACTAGGCTGCAAGCCTGTATTTCGGGACACCAGGACTCCGCCTTTACACATTATCTCGATACAATAACACTAGGTTGATACTGATCGGTGGACGGTACATGAATATTATCGTCTACATGTTTTAGTTAGTATAAGTGTGTGATATTATATGCTGTGTGTAGCTTAATAACGTATGTGTGCGTGTGTGTGTGTGTGTATGTGAATGTGTATGTGTGTGGGTTTGTATCATTAACACTATTACACTAATGTAGCTAGAAGTTTTTCAGTGTCGTCATAATTTAGGTCTTGTAGGAAGGAAGTTATTTTCTTTTTGCACATGTTTTTGGTAAGATTAAATATCGGTAACATCCTGTTAATTTTATTGTAAAGAAAGCCACCTAGGTGGCAGAAGAAACGCCTTGAAAATTTGGTTGAAAGACGAGTGTTTGGCCGATCGACTGGGTTGTATCGTCTCTTGCGTTGTGAAGTCGAAGGGTGGTAAGTAAGCATAGAATGTTGTTTTAGTATTGTGCTTTTAATGAATAGTTGACGTACTGTAAGAACTTTCGCGTTTTTATACAAGAGCTCGGTGGGGTAACGGTACGGTAGAAACGAAGACACTTTCAGTATGGCTCTTTGCGTTCTCTCCAAGATCAGAAGTGTAGACTTCGGAGCTCCACCCCAAACATTGATACAATAAGTCAGCATTGACTGTAAATATAATATAAGCGTGTTAAAAAGGAAGAAAAAGTACTCAATTCCTTGGAGTGAGACGTAGGGTTCATTCGAACTCTACGTCACACTCCAAGGAATTGCACTTATAAGAGAGCGTTTACGAAAAACGTTATGATTTGTTTTCAAGACGGAATCTAGACATTTTATAATTTGAGGAGTTGGCCTTCTGTTCCATTTCGTAGTATGTTACTGTAGTAAGAATAACTCTCCGTACATTGTCGAACGTGTCCCGTTATAAAATATTACTTGCCGTTCCATTCAAATTGTTGTCAATATTTTCGATGAGAGGTGTTGAGTTGCATCTGTGCTCTTTTTTATTTTAAACGCTTCAAGACAAGCGTCAATGACGTTGGTGGAATAGTTTAATTGACACTTGTAACTTTGTTTTAGCATCTTCAAATGAGTCCTCTCGCACTGTGTAGAGCGATAGGGACTGTCGGACTCGTACATACTATAAGGCCCTTCGTACACTAGGCGACTCAAGTTTCCGATACCTTACGACTTCGGTATCCAAGCGGCTATCGCAATACAAACCCATAGAGGTTCGAACACAAGCACGCGTCAATGAGTACCAAAATCGTAAGGTATCGGAGACTTGCGTCGCCTAGTGTACGAAGGGGCTATTTCACGATAATCCTTCAATAGCCAAAGTCCACGGAAATACGCTCCAGGATCACGGTTAGCTATTTAGACCCGAGACACGGACGGTCGTCGTAACCAAGGCAGGTCTTAAATACGCTAGCGTAATGAATTGGACTCCTTTTTAAAGGATTTCCTGATAAAGACAAGCTATGAAAAGATTCGAAAAACAAATCATACCGTATTAAGTTCCCGTGGGATAATTTTCGTCTTTCACGCGGGTGCTTGGCCCTTTTGATCATCGGACTACAAGTAATAATAATATTCCACAACTATCACACAACGCCATCTTGTCCTAAGCTAAGCGGAGCTTGTGTTATGGGTACTAGACACTCAGATCAAAGAAACAGGCAGATAGAGCGCTCAGAACACGCGAGTGGGTCCACCAAAGTTAATACAAAATCAAAAGTTACTACAAACTCGCGACAGTACCAAGCTACGCATCGTCTCGCTCACACGTCACTAGTGATTTGCCATTTTATGTCAAAACATGCCGTCTTGTGTGTTTAAACACTGCAAAAGTTGTTCACAAAAACAAAGAAAACAAGATGGAATATCTTTCCACAGGTAACTCTTGTTATTTTTATTGTTTTGGTATTTATTTTCCATAAAATATTTTCGGCTCACTTGAAACACAAAACCTTAACAGTAAATCGTCTGTGTTGCTAGTTTATGACGGGTAAATTACCCTGAATTAGGGGAATGTGTACTGTGCATAAAAATATCGATCAAATTCGTCAAAACAACTGCACAGTCGTAATCTATAGTACCTATATAACATTAGTCTTAACTTTTTAAATAATTTTGGGACAAAATATAACATGGTGTAAAAATTATTGGAATCGATTCAGTTATTGATTCTGAACAAACTATATTCAGGTTTCGCATATAGGTACTAAAAATAATGTTGTATGGTCTATGGTCGTAATGACACAAGGTCACTAGTTAGTTCCGTCCGGGTCGTAAAGACTTCGGGTCTCGGGAGGGGCCCCCGCGCGCGGGGCTGTATTTGTATTTTTGCGTGAGAAAGTGGGACGGAGAGCATGCCTTTGAGCTATTCGGTACTTGTAAGGATGTGCCGCCCTCGCGCCGCTGGATTTTTTTTATTATTTTAGTCGTTTACTTTTCGTTCCGCGTGCGGTGTACTGCGCTTTAAAATTTTTATATTTCAAGACTTATTGGGGTTTATGAAGTATTTTATTATTACTTTTAGTATTTAATTGCAACAATTAGGCTTTGCCATGTGACATTATAGAGGTTTCCATACTTTCATTAGTGATATTTTTCATTTTCGAATTATTAGTTGCAATGCAATCAGTATCGTTAGTAGTGCTGGTAGGGCCTTTTCAATTGGCCGATAAATCGTTTTGATTTTGCAAAAAAAAAAAGCAAAATCGCGTTTCCAATTTTAAACATTAATAGTACTTAGATGTTTGTTTGCACAATATAATTGGTGCAGAACTAAAGCATGATTGTGTGTAAAATAATTATGATTTTAATAAAAATGTGATTGTGTGTAAAATAATTATTATTTTAATAAATATGTTGATTGTTATAACAAATTCTTTATCTTTTTAAACTAAAAAAACCTATCCTTAAATAGTTTATTAAACAAATTACCAAAAAGCGTTATAAAGTGTTATCTGGTCTGATATAAATTAATTAAATAGGTACTAAGTAATTAGGCATAATTATTAACTTTTATTCCTTATTATTATTCTGTTAAATAATAAATACTACATGCTTATGCTCTCTGGGTATAACCATAAAGCAAAATCGCGTTTCTAATTGAAAAAAAATATTAGTACAATATTTGGGAACAATTTAACTGAACAAAAATAAGGGAGTATTTCTCAATATCTGGCAACCGTAAACGCACACAGATGCACGTGTCCGTACACGGCGCCACTTATCTGCCGCGCACACATAAATAACGACTGGCACCACGTTGTTGTTCGCGCACGTTCTATCTGCCTGTTTTTTTGATCTGAGACTAGACAACTGATAATCATACTTAAGTATATATTTATAAATACGTAATTATTATAAATAAATTACACCCAGACACAGAAAAAATAATCGTGCTCATTACAAAAACATTTGTCCTGGTTGGGAATCGAACCCACGACCTCCGACATAGCAGTCTGGTTCACTAACCACTAGACCAACAGGCATGTCAATGTCTAGTCGTGCGGCAATGCGTTATCGATACATCCAAAGCGTGTTGCCAATACTTGTATTGTACGCACAGTTACGGAGTAGAGTTCCCTACACAGTACCCTTAGCACGAGTGTTCAGTATTTGAGACGTAAAGTAAACTGGAACTTTGACAATTTCAAATTGACAATTTTCAAGTAAAAAATTAGTTCCTTCTTCGCACACCAGAGGCGCTGTTCCATTTTTTCATACAAGAAACGCTTTAAATACTGGAAAGACACTGTTAAGCAAAAAAAATAGTGAAAAGTAGTGCTAAGGGTACAGGAGTCTATATTTCCTGATAGCTATCACCTTTGGGTATTCGAGTCAAGAGTGGACTGGTTTACTTCTAAGCAATCGTTCTTCACCACCTTGGGCCCTACCAGAAAACCAGCGCTGTGACAAATGTCGCAGCACATGCTGAGGTAGGAGCTTTTTGGCCTCGCACTGGACTAAATTGTTTTTTTTTTTTTTTCATTTGTGTGGTTTTACCTTTTGTTTTTTTTTATTAATTTGTTTGTTTTTATTCATGTAATTTTTGTTTGTTCTGTCCTGTGTGTTCCAATAAATCTCTTTTCTTTCTTCACCGTCGACCATCTTCGCTTATCAAGCGAGGTATAGGTTAAACGCGAGACTATCGCTAAATAAATATTAAAAAAAACAACCTGTAAAACTAGTATGTATCAGAAATAAAACTATTAATTTACTTCTTTAAAACAGTAAGTTCGAAAGACATTGCCGTTCAATATTATCGTTAGCCAACACTCGGACAAATTCACTCGATACGATGAGAAATTAAAACGGTTGGCAAAATGAGAACTGCTATTTGCCCGAAGCTGTGAAAGAGTTTTTAGGGTACCGTCCTCATAAAGTGAACAATATTAAAATTTTTTGAACGTTTTAAACCTTACGTAATATTGAAACAATTTTGCCATGTACATTTTTTGGTGAAGTGTGAGTTGACAAGTATTAAAATGAAAGAAATTGAATTTTATTATTGTGTCCTGTACCCTTATCACGAAATTCAAATAAAAAAAAATGTTAATTTGAAAATGTCGAAGTTCCAGTACTTTATGTCAGAATAAATGAAAACTCATGAAAATGCCTCTGTTATGCTGTATTAACTATAACATTTTTTTTTCATTAGGTTGGACTACAAAACGAGTTCAGTCAAAACCTCAGCACAATTTTTCAGATATCTGTAGGGATGAAGAAATTAACAATTGAAAATTGAATTATAACTCTGCGGTACTCAAATTGTACTGTCTTATCTGATTATTATAAATGTGAAAATTTTGTTTTTTTTTACTCAGTCATGCCTGAACGACTGAACAGAACTAGATGTTTGAGACAAAGATAGATTACAAGAGAGATAGATAGATATACAATAGATTCCCGTGCGATAATTTTTGACCAACAAACGACTGAAGCCTACGACAAGAGCTCATAAAATGAGAGTATTTATTTCTGGGATACGAAACCCTTCGATGCAAAACCCACCTACTCTTTGCCGTTTCTTTTTTCAGAGCAGTTAGTAAAGAGGTTCAGGTAGTGTTTGCTGACTCAAAATCTTTTTATTGGGCCGCTCCTAAATGGATTTTGGGTGTGAGCATTAGGTGTGACCGTGTGAATGTATACTCTTCACTAATTCCTTGATTGTAACGAGTGGATATGGACGGTGACTTTTTCTAATCGAATTTGAATTATTCTTACTTTTTTTATGGAAACTGTGATTGGATTTAAATAATTGTGCTCACATTGTCCAAGAAATTTGCTTTCAATTTCGTAGTACAGTCCTGCCATTGTAACCATAGAATTAACAATATTTATAAAACTTTTGTGTAACAGTTTTGGCATCCATCTCAATTTAATATCTATCAATATTTTAGCAACCGAGCCTATTAGGTATGTGTCTTCTAATTTCTGCTTCTTAACTTACCATTTATTTTTTATTTCAAAATACAGGGTGACTTTTTTAGCACCGTCCAAATTTTTTCTTGGCGTTAGGTATCAATCACTAAGCCCATTTTTGAAAAAAAATCGATACCTACGTCAAATTGTCAAATTAAATCATTTTCTCATCCGCTCTGCGTGGTCACTAAGCTAAACGTTAATAATATACACTTGCCGACGCATGAAACGGGCAGAGCGCACCCCGCCGACCCCCCGCCCCGCCCCGCTACACCTGAGCGACACATCACAGCGTGGTGTCCAGGTTCATCAACTTTTTATAGATAACATTGAGGCGTGATATCTCGATATTTTTGTATTGAGTGATACAAAAAGAAAAAACACGTTTTCAATGATTTTCGCCAAAGATTAATATATTAAAATTTGGATGGTGACTAAAAAATCATCCTGTATATTTAAGGCCAGAGTTAAAATGCCAGTCAAATCGCACGATGATCTGAGTAATTGCTTACGATCGCTCGCAGGCTCGTTAGTAAAGCCCTCGTCTCGATTGCTCCTTACTCCCCGTGTGAGTTAACACCACTTAGAGCTCCATTAAAAAGTCGCTCCTATATTTTTAAAGGCAAAATTCTAAATCCAATGGCCCGTTTTTTTCGGCAATCAATTATTTATATAGAGCTAAAGAATCGGCAAAGCGACTGTTATTGATTTATTGTTCGTAATGTCCTTAACAATTCCGAATGGGGTCGTTCGCTGGGGTCCAGGTGAGATAAATTGAGGTCAAAGTTTGTGTTAGGGGAAACAAATGCACATCGGAGGTATTCTATTGGGGTCAGATAAGCGTCTGTAAAGTGTTTCAAATGCGATGCGATTTTATTAAGCGACCAGCACATGTCAGTAACTTCAATCTGTCAAGTGTGACTTGAATATTCATCATCATTTTTACCTTCCTGCCTTATCCCACTGTCATTTGAAAACTACGTTTAACAAAAAATATTTTATGCAAATTAATTCGGGATAAAATGTATCAAACTATCAAAATCGTGCTGTTTTTGTTTGAAAGTGCAACAAACATCAACTCATACTTCCTCACAATGTTTAGCATTAGTAATATTAGTACGATAAGATAGGACTAGACATTTTTCTTCTTGCCAATCTCTAAGGCGATTCTCACACGGCACCGCGCACCGCCGCGGTAGGCGGTGAAGCGGATCTCATGTCGCATTGGTCTCTACTAAATCCGTAGATGCCTAACATACGTACACCGCCCGGTCGCTCGGTCTAGCGGTGCCGTGTGTGAATCGCTTAATAATTATTTCTCCTCTAAAAGAAGTCAGTTTGTCCTACCCAAATTAAGCAAAAGACGACCACATAATATTTCCCCCCATCCAATAAATAATTAAAAGATTATTCATCGAATAATCAACCGCTAGAATCAAGGTACACTCAGCAAAAACAATACATTACGATTCAGTAGTCGACCTGGCTGTCTATAGAAGAAAATCGCTTTAATTTGCCGCGTACTGTTTGCTGGCTTCGACAAATATTGGCACTAACTATTGGTCTCGACTGTCCGGAGTGGAACAATCACACTTGAGTGGATGACTTGGTACACTATAGAGGATTTCAAGAAGTATTAACAATGGATTCTTATTGGTAGCTGACTTAATAGATATATGTTCAAAGATGTCTTGTGTTTTATTCAGTTCTTAAACATTATTTCGCTGAAATACTTTGTTTTTTAGCTATTTGTTCATGCTGTGTTTATTTCAAAAAATCTTGGATGGAATTTTTAGTTGCTAACTCGGCCCAAGTTGACTCGTCCTTTTTTCGGGTTGTAAGTTTTCCACCCTGTTTCTTCAGTTGCCCTTTGCGTTCCAAGTTCACAGTTATTTTTACAGACGAGTACACAAACTTACACACTTTCGTAATCATCTATCTTCTTCTCTATTATATAAAAATCAATTGCTGTTCGTTAGTCTCGCTAAAACTCGAAAACGGCTGGACCGATTAGGCTAATTTTTGTTTTGAATTATTTTTGGAAGTCCAGGGAAGGTTTAAAAGGTGATTTTGAGGCGGTACGAAGTTAGCCCGGTCAGCTAAGGGAAGGTTTAAAAGGTGATTTTGAGGCGGTGCGAAGTTAGCCCGGTCAGCTATTTTATAATATTGGTAACAAGTAGAGATTGAAATACAAAATTATTCTTATATTGTTGTACATAAATGGTATCCTATGAGCCTGTTAATACAAAAAAAAAAAAAGGTTGCACTCCAGGAGTGCCGGTAGAAGTGAAAACTTTTTTGTTACTATGTTTTATTTTTAATTTGAATGACGTCTTACTCATTTTCGATCAGGGTCACGTGACCCTGACGCGAGTTTTGGTCACGTGACCCTGACGCGAGTTTTAAATTTTTTACCCATTACAGAAAAAGTGTACAACGCCGCTAAAGAAGTTTTCACTTCAAAAAAAAAAGGTTGCACTCCAGGAGTGCCGGTAGAAGTGAAAACTTTTTTGTTACTATGTTTTATTTTTAATTTGAATGACGTCTTACTCATTTTCGATCAGGGTCACGTGACCCTGACGGTCACGTGACCCTGACGGTCACGTGACCCTGACGCGAGTTTTAAATTTTTTACCCATTACAGAAAAAGTGTACAACGCCGCTAAAGAAGTTTTCACTTCAAAAATATTGATAAGCTAGATTGTTTTTTCCGGAATAAGTTGCCCCACGCTAGGATTTTTCCTGTATGTGTACACACCCAGACCCGGACTTACAGATCACACAAAATAGTATTTGATCCGTGCGGCAATCGAACCCGCAACACGCAGTGCATCAGTCCAATCACTCAGCCAATACGCCAAACGTGCAGGTTAAGCAAATGATGTTAATCTAACAAATGATCGAACATTTAATTAATTTCTGCTCGACACATATCGAAGTAATAAAAGTCTTAGTCTAAAAAGATCTTATTTGTAAACTGCAGCGAAGCTAACTCTTTGAAGCTGAAAGGACTTAAAGTATTTTTCTAATTGAAACTATTGGCAAAGTCCTAGACTGCGATTAAACGATTCCACAGCCAGACTGAGACACTGTCGGGAATGTTCGTGATAAATCAAGATTAATGCTACTGTAATTGTGATTTCTCGTGTACATTCACTTTGATTTCTTTTTTTTAACCTCTTGAACATTGAAAATTTATTGGAGTTTAATGGTTTTAACAAGGCTATTAATAGTGGAGATGCTATTAGTTCAAATCGAGTAGTGCGTCATTAGACTTATGAAATTAATAGATGTTAAAGAAAGATTTACTTTATGTAATGTTGGAATTGATTGTGAAAGCTCTCAAGTTTTTGTAAAGGACAAAGGAATAGATTGAATAAAAAACAGAATTTCATAGAAATGTGGACATTAAAAACAAATGGTACCTAGGCTACACTCAGATTAGGGATAAAGTTTCAAGATTAACAATAAAATATTTTTTTATTAATCAGACGGACGACCCGAAAAGAATATTTGGATGGACATGGAGGATACCCTTGCAATTATTAAATCAGACGGTTTAGAACATGTAAATTATTATCGATAAAATTTTAATATCGTAGTGAGAACTACAACAAATTAACAATGGTAGTTAAACATATTCAAGTCTAACAGTATCTCTTTCCGGGCCCCCTTAGAGGACCAAAGCCTACCAGGTATGCAGGACTAAAGGGTAACCGTGGGTGGCCCCGGAACGTAAAGGGCTATTGAAGGACACCGTGGATTTTAGTAAGTACAAGTCTGACAGTCACTACTGCCCTGCCCTGGTGGGAGGACTCATTTAATGATTGTACCACGCTAAAAAAAAAAATCAAAAAATATCTCTTTCTACCTTCACAAAAACTCAGTTCTTCGAGACCACATTAAACATTTGAATACGTTTGATATAATGCTAGTTGTCTCCGAAAGACCTCAATTGGGTACGTGATAACATTTTTCTTGTAACCTCATATCTGCTTGATTGACTCAGCGTTAGATAAAATAAATTGCTCTCCCTTCGGGCCAAGCACGTTTGAAACAAAAAATATATTACTATCGACGTGTACGAGAAATATTACGGTAAGTAACTATAGTAATAATAGTGGGATTGTTTAGTTCTGGGAATGATCTTCGGTTTACGGAGCTTGTAATTTTCCTCTTTATTCAATGACAGACTGATTATTGTCACTTAAACAAACAAATCTTATTTTATGATCTAAATCCTACATTTGATATTTATAAACGATTCAAGCTTCTTTTAACTACGGAGACTGAAGAATTACTATTATATCTACCGACGTCTAATGTAATTTTACAAAAATAAAAAACTCCACGAAAAACCTTACCCCGGAAATTTCCCCCAATACACGTTGAGCAAACAATTTGCCAAACTGATTCCTTATCGCGACATCGGCGAACGAAAAATAACAGTCACTTCAGACGTAGCCAATAAATCTTTTGTAGGAGAAAAAAGTAACTTGACAATAATTGGAGATCTTACTACCAATTCTATCTCAAACGAATCCAAATGGCTTTTCTAAATATCACCAATTATTTTCATTGGCTTCTCAAACTGCTTAATGCTGGTATAATGCTAATAAAAGAGCGAGAGGCTATCGAGTCATCATTATAACGAGGATAATTCAGTTTGACAGACTTCTGAGAGATAAGTTATTCACAACTTTTCGGGAGACCTCTGTCTTTTGAATAAATTTTCAATGAACTTTCTAAAACGAGTTTGACAAGTTTTGATTGGTGTGAATACTTAAGGAGATTTTATGCCGTGATTCCGCTAGGTACGGCTTTGATATTTACATTTTTTATCTTGGAAATTATGCTTCGATTATTATCATTAACCAGGCATTTTCAACCTCAACATTTTCCTTATTTACGTTTTGCCTCAAGCATTTTATCATTCTTATTGTACAAAGTAATGGGTTATTACTGTAATTGACCTATTATTCTACCTTTATGTGCTTGTTTATCTGAAAGAGTAAAAGAATAACATCAGATACCTAGCTTAACCTAATACCTCAGTCGTAGTCGTAAAGGATAATGGAGGTAATGAGTGTGGAATGCCACAAGGAACAATATTTGGTCCAGTTATACTACGACAAACCTAACAATATAGATATTTCACTATTATTGAAGACTCAAGTACTTTTCTGGAACAGCAAACGATAACACAAATATCGCAGATAAACCAATGCAAAACAAGATCATAAGCAGAGAATAAACGTATTAATAAGTCTACTAACAAAATAGAATAATATTAAGCAGAGCAAATTCATATTAAATGATTTCAGCTGTAAGGAAAACAAAGAAAAATACAATCTTCTTAATACTGCAATAACAGAAAACTTCAATAACGTACCAACTATTTTGGAAGTCAAAACAGATCTTAAAGTTCGGGACCTAAGAACTGCAAACATAACTTTATTAGACTGAATGTATGTAATAGTTCCATAAAAGTTAACTGCTAGTATTTGCTTAAGTACCGTCGGGAAACGTATAGAAAGCATGTCGACCAGCATAACAAGAACTCTACCTTAACCCCAAGGTCCTTCGAAAAAATCTCCTGCTGAAGAAGTGACGTCGACAGGGGAGGTCAACTTAGTTTAGATTTTCTTCTCTCAAGGCGACGCATTTCCAGTCGTAGAACAAAAGCTGGGACACCGATTGATACTTGTAGGAACCTTGTGTGCCAAGAAATAAAGTTTATAATGGTTTAACAGAGAGCATGACCTTATAAGAATATTGGGTGACGAAAAGGTTTGCGAAGACCGTGGAATAGGTAAAGTAAAAATATTTAATCCTTTGTCAGTTTGTTAACGGTTCATTTCAGTTTCGTTATATTAAGAAGTTGAGATTTCCCAACTGTATTTCTTCGTATAATCCGGTGTATAAACTTTTTTTTTAACTAAGAAAGTCTTTATAAGACTCTATTTTTGAAGATAAAGCTATTTTCTTTTTATTTGTAGATTCAGGTTCATTTTTTTATCAGTTTTCTATGGTTTAATCACAGTTGTTAAGCATATCTCTACCATTTACGATCTCAGTACCTAGTGCAACTTGTGACTTACGACATGCCTGCGTTACTTGCTTCCTTTTCACATTACTGTCATTATTTTACATAAATCACATCTTGAGGTGAGTGTCGGCAAGATTTCTTTCAATCGTTTTGTTGTTATTGTAAAACGCAACTCCTGGCCAAGTCATAAGGTTTCATTTGCATTAAAAAAAAATGATATCTTTACCTTTAATACTAAAATTTGACTCTAAAGATTTCCCTGTGTTTCTCTTTGCAGTTTTATCACAAGTTTGGCAGTAGCATCGCACTTATTACAGTGGTGCAACCATTAAAATATGAAAATTTAATCTTGTTACCTCTACGTGGTCAGTGCAGGCATTAATAATAAAAACTATTATTTATTAATGACTGTACTTTTCTTTTAGCTAGATTTCATATTATATTCTCACTTGCAGCAGCTGTCCCCAATAAAACAAACCCTTCAGCTTTATAATATTAGTATAGACTAGATCGCGACTTCGTTCGCGTGGATGTCTGAACTCAACAATGTATTAAAAAAAAGGATTTTTCTAAATTAAAAGTATCCTAAGTTACTCCTTATTACATCAGCTACCTGCCAATAGAAGTCCCGTCAAAATCGGCAAAGCCATTTCAGAGATTATCCATTACAAACAGACAGACGGACAAAAATTGTAAAAAAAAATATTTTGGAGTATGTACCGTATATACAACATGTAACATAATTAACGCACATCCTGAAATTAGTTTGTTCAGAATCGTTTACTGAATCGATTTCTATCATTTTATTAAAGGTAATTTTTTAACCGACTTCAAAAAAAGGAGGAGGTTATCAATTCGACTGTATTTTTTTTTTTTTTTTTTTTTTTTATGTTTGTTACCTCATAACTTGCGACTGGGTGAACCGATTTTCATGATTCTTTTTTTATTCGAAAGCTGGTGCTTCCCGTGTGGTCCCATTGTCACCATTTCAGGATCTGATGATTGGATCTTGGAGAAATCGAGGGCAACCCTCAAATTTTATTGGCTGACACATAGTTTTTCGCAAATCTTATGAAGTAATTCAAGTATTTGCGTATGGAAATCATCATCTCATGTACCTGAGCTGATGATGGAAGGTACAACTCCTGAAGTAAGAAAACTATGTTTGTGTTTGCATATCTCCGGAACTACAAGTCCGATTCAAGTAATTATTTTTTTGTTGTACTAGGTATCGTTCAACTTAGGGAATACTGCAAATTTCATCAAAATCGGTTCAGTAGTTTTTGAGATAGGGAATGAATTAAAGAGATGTTAACGATGTTATTACCGGTGCTACGGATAACAAAATTCTAGTGCACATGTAAGAAAATGATGTATTTGACAAGAATTTTGGTTGAATGTTTAAACTAAAAAGAGTAAAATAAAAACTTTTTCAAAAAAAAATGTGACCGCCTTCAAAAACAACCATAAAAAAGGGTAAAATAACCTACAAAACTTTTCTTTCGGAAGTCGGTGGCAAAAGAGACAATGAAATTAATAAAAAAAGTCACCGACTTCCGAAAGAAAAGTTTTGTAGGTTATTTTACCCTTTTTTATGGTTGTTTTTGAAGGCGGTCACATTTTTTTTTTATGGAAAATAATCAAAACTACGGAAATTATAGTCACATTACCCCTGTACAGTCAAAACAAACTAAGATAGACCGTAAATCAAGGCAACAAGACTTAAAAGTGCAATTTTATTTGTATTAATACAAATTCCGTCATTCAATACAAAATAAAGAAAAATAAACCTTACTGCAAAATAACTAATTTAGTTAATAACAATGCATTTACATGTTAAATTAGAAATTCAATATATGTATTATGATTATAACAATGACGTAATATTCTAATTGGGGTGTCTGAGGGTGTGCGTTAATTACGTTACATGTTGTATATTGGTATGCATGTAGTAAAAAAAGGTTATTTCAATATTACAGACACTCCAATTTAATTGATATGTATAGATATAAATGTATAGATATAATTATGTGGAAAGCATCGTAATACATACTTTATTGAGAACTGCAAAAGAACCTGCTGAGCATATTTCAAATGGTAGATTACGATTTACTCTCACATGCCTTCGAATATTTGCTCGGCTATAAGCTCAAGTTTGACCATCAACTCGCGTGATGGTGGTGGTGATGTGGTCATTAGTATAGCGCCCTTGTCTAGAAGTAACCCATCACTTTTGCTCCACCCTAATCTCAAGACTAGTTCGATAATTTTCCAACCCAAAAAATTGCAATTACTACCGCAAGTCTACCACAGCACACCTCTACAAACTTGTTGTAGATATTTGTAATAAACACAGGTCGGTACTAAGCTACTCCCACTTCGCCCGAAGTTTCATCCACTCCCTAATTGAACATCCTAACCCTACCTTTCCCAGTAACAGTTGCGGTATGGACTCTCAATTATTAGTTCACTGCTAAGATAGTTCCAAAGCCAACATGACCAAAAACTGGAACGAAAACTTTTCTAATAACAGTTCTTTGGAACAACTGCCAGTGTTCAAGAAGTTTCGCTAAAGATTGTTTAACCTAGGGGTGAAAAACCTATGGCTAGCTTGCCAAAGGTGATGGTACGGAAAACAGTTTTGTTTTCATACAATTTGTATTTTTTTATTATTATGTAGTTCTTTTGTTTTGTTCTGTTTTCGACGTTTTTTCCCCAGACTTGTTTTGTCCGTGTATTTGCGTTTGTGTCTATCCGTGGCGTCGCGTCGTAGTCCCTAACGAAACGAACCAATTTACATGCAGTTTTTTTTTTAATTCAGAAATTTATAAGAGATTTTTCTTACCCACATATATGATGATTTGTTCTTTTCTTATTCACTTTCACAGATCAGATGCATAATCAAGAACTTTTAACGTTTTCATGAGGAAAAAAACAACTGCAACTTTTAAGTTTATTTGATCGAAACTAGAAGAAATACACTGTATGGTAAAATACAGAAATCTTTTAAAGATCTCAGATTCATTTGAAGCATGTCACGACTAGATTTTAGCTTGGAAAAACTCTTACTCAAAAAAAAAAAACATTTAATCAAATTCCCATTTATAACTTACTTTCTATTCAGAAACAGTGGTGAAATCATGACTGTTAACCCAGTTCTTCGATGCAGCCATCATAAACAACAATTTCCCCCTGAAATCGTGAGATAAGGGACTCAGCGCTATATTTTTTCCCCCTCGATTCCGATAGAATTACTGCTACTAATTGAAACGAATACGGCGTTTGTAGATCAAGGAGAAGATTAGATGAACCAGGGTATTGGAAGTGGAACTTTTTACGGTTATCACTGAAGTAATTTTTGGAAATAACACACCTTTTTTGTGTAGTTGTAATTGATAGTATTAATGGGTAGACATTATTGTATATTTATTGGACTAAGTGTGTACAATGCATCGGGAAAAAAAACAACAAAACATGTAAGAAATAACATTTAGGGCTGATTTTTCAATAGTCAGATTACTTTTAACTGAGCAATAAAAATAGCGGTTTGACATATTTTCTACAGATAAGCTGTCAAACCGCCATTTTTTATCTGACTATAAAAAAATCAGCCCTTATTGGTACCACTATTACTACTAATAATCACAAAAAAAAAAACGATTTAAAAATATAGCAAAATTCTAGACATCATTGTTTGCATCAAATACACCCATTTCAGCAAAAACATTTGACTTGAGTGCCTGACGTTGATTTTCAACTTGACTTGACGATGGACAAAATATGTCGTGACTCAGTGGGTGCCGGATGGGCGTCGTTGTCGAGGAAGGTCTACAAAACGCAAAGCGCTCTACAAAACGCAAAGCGCTGGCGTGACGATTTAGACGCGTTTATGAGAGCTTGACTGGAGAAAACTGTGCAAATGGAGGAGTGGAAGGGAGCCAATAGTCCAAGAGAAATGGACGTTTCCCAACTGTGGGACAGCATTGATTAAAAGTAAAAAATAAGTAATGACGCTTAAAAAAAAGAGATTTACAAAGTCTACCAGAAAACTTAGGTCAGACTTCAAGATGAGCTCCAAATTAGTAGGTAATTAAAACCAAAGTCTGAACACAGCGCTAGTATTAAAAAAAAACTTACCTCAATTTTCAAGTAGCCACGATTAAAAACTTCTCTTTTACACCGAACAAGTTTAAAATTGAAGCAAATGCAGAAAACAGAACTTATCTTCAAGTTTGTTTAGTTTACGAAACCAAATTTCATTCAAAGTTTAGCTGATGAAAGTTTCAAGGAAATCTAGCACAAATCCCTTTCAATTACGTAACTGAATTTAATATACAGCAACATGTGGGATACAAAACAAAATATTACAATGGCTAGGTCCTGTAGAGCTTCCTTTGGATATTGTATGTGGCGGGCTATCTGCAGACTGTTACTAGATCTTGCAGAGTAGTCTAAAATAGAGACGACAGAGTAACATTTTCAGGGAATACTTCTTCTTGACAGCTTACCTATGGCAATCTGCGCGGGCATGCGGACGGCGAATAATGGGTGACTCGCCGTCCGATCATGGACCGAAGGCGGCAAGGAGCTGTCAGCAATCTGACGGGGCTCACGAAGAGGACCAAAGCCTGCCGGAATCGCGACTGGTCTTATACTGTAACCGTGACCCCGGAACGTAAAGGGCTATTGTAGGATCACCGTGGATTTTAGTCAGTACAAGTCTGACAGTCCCATCTGCCCTATCCTGAGTTCCCAGGACTCATTTGATGATTTTACCACGATAAAAAAACCATCTGTAAATTCGTAAGTGGCTAATGATATATTTACATTAAGTCCGTCAGTTAGTTCTTATAATCGCATGGTTGTGCAGTGGCTGAGGCGATTGAGCGATTGATTGTAGCGTTGTGTGTCGCATGTTCGATTCCAACACGGAACAATTTTTTAAGTGATTGATCCACAAATAGTTGTCCAGGATCTGGCTGTTTTTGTGTGCTTAGTCTGAGTTAAAGTACATTTTTTTAAGTCTTTATTAAAAAAAAATCGTCATGGGTATTCCGTCGCCTTACCGTGATAAGACGATTTGTTTTTAACTTTTGGCCAAAAAGATGGAAATAAAAAAAAGCACTGTTTTATAAAAAGGCCCAGATTGCCAAAATCTGCAGACTACTCTGTATCCAGTTCAGTTTTCATACAAGGTACTGGTGACATAACCGTTCGGTACAATATCACTGCACCGGCATCGCCTGACATTGCTCACACCATACATACCTACCCGTTAGTTTTATATTGGAGTATTATTATTAGACTCAAAACGATTACTTCCAATATTAAAATCGGCGATTAGCGTCTACTCGAAAATTAACTGAATTAATCTGACGGTGCTTTTCTTAGAGGGCCAATGCCTGCCTGGGTCGCGGGACTAACGAGCTACTGTGACCCCGGAACGTAAAGAGCCCTTCAATAGAAGGACACCGTGGATTTTAGTCAATACCTACCTGTCTGACAGTCACTCCTGCCCTGCACTGTGTAGGAGAACATTTATTGAAATTACAACGATAAAAAAAGTTTAAGTAAATGTTTATAATTTATCATCGATAAAGATCAACTGATTCGCGGGACTGTCTCATCAGGTACCCGTGACCCTAGAACGTAAAGGGGTATTGAAGAATCACCATGGATTTTAGTCAGTACAAGTCTGACAGTTCCTCACGCCCCGACTGGGTAGGAGGACTCATTTGATAATTTAACTCGATAACTGATAGTTACAATCAGTAAATCTTTTTTCTTTAGCTCATTTTCACACCCATCTTTCATCATCATCATCATCATCAGCCTTTAATACTCCTAATGGTTCTAGGATAATTATGCTGGTTTCCTCACGGTTTTATTTCTTTACCGTTTTGAGAGCAGTGCGCACCTTCGGTGCAACAAAGTCACAAATAGCCAAAACTGCAAAATCGACCTATGCCAAATTGTTTCTAAACCATGCCTATACTTGGGGTAACAAAGACATCCGCGAAAGTATCTCGAAATTATACTAGATGGCACAAGTGCCTTTGTGGTTATTGGCGGTTATTCCATGCGTTTTGGGCCGACAACGTTTTATTGTCAGCAGTGCCCCCGCGCCCGCGACTGTTTGATGTACGTTGGAGCAACAAAAACGTATCTGTTTGTAAGACCTCAACATTATTTATATTGAGGTCTTTTTTTCGCTCAAAATCTTGGAGCTACAAAGGCTTAAGCCATAAAACTAAATTCTCCTGGTGCAACGAAGTCACAATTCAGGACACTTTTTTTTGTTGTCTTTTATTAGGATTTCTTTGGTAATGAAATACAAGATTTTTACGTATAACTATAGCCAACTAAATAAACAATTAATTATGTAAAGATTTCAAACCTTCTTTAAATAGTTATCCAGAACTGAGGAAAAACATGCAAAAAAATATTTAAAAGTCTTCTCCTGTAAAATTTAAAAATGAGCTGTTATGTCTTTGTTGCACCGAAGGTGCGAATGGATGTCTGGAAGTCTCTGTTCATAATTAAAGAGTAATATTATAAAGTTGGTGATAAAAAAAAGATTTTACATTTTTAGAACCAGAGAAATACTTATACTCAGTATTCCAAATGCAAATCCTTGACATTTTCCAACTGGCCACTTCACTGCAGAACGCTGCATGCATTTTTAAGCATTGAATCTATTCTATCCAAGATTGGCACCTTCTGCAATGCCAGAAATGGTCTAAGTCGACACTTACTGGAACTAGAATCAAAAGTAATTGGTTTGTCGTGGATATTGGAGTTCAAGTACATTTAAAAAACCAGAACACATTATCATCACTATTTCCTAAAGGATGTAAGCACAATATGCAAAGCATGGACGACCACATTTCACCAATTATGTTTAAGTCTTATATAATAAGCATAGATCGGAATAGGTAGATTGCTTTTTGGTACTTGTATCATAAATGCACACAGAAAGATAACATTGATTAGCCATCCAGCTTCAATTAAAATATTGTTAATGTTGGTAGTGCTATTATTACTACTCAAAAATAAAATTTAAAGGAAGGCATCAAAACTAAATTAAATAATTATTTATCTGTTGAATATCAATGGTGAAGGCGTGTAAATAGCCTGCACCTTTGTGAAGGTTGTGAGAAAGTTTGAATTAAGAACCTAAGTAAAAGATGTAATGGCGGACCTAAAAAATATACCAAATTTCCCTATTGATGAATCCCCGGGAAACCAATACCAAAAAATTATTAGCAGCAAACCATGCCCACGTACCTTGACAATCCAGAGATCCCACTCAGACCCAGGGAGATGGGAAGATACCTCGTTCATGCGCGCGTGATGGCTTGGTATGTGAGCTGCCGGCCGGCGAGCAAAATCTTCTTGAATCCACCGGTGGAATGGTTAAAACTCCAAAAATCAACACTGCACTATAAGTTCTCAATGAAGCACAGATGCAGGTCCATTTATTTTATGAATATCATCAAGGTTTCACCAAAAAGGAATTTTTGAAAAGCGGAGCAAAGAACACACAGTGTCTTTTTTAATGGCAACGGGAAGAGAGTGCGCCTCGCTAATGCCATCTATTGGTCAAGTTGCGAGAACACTCCAGAAAGTTTCGATACAAATGGGCGCTGCGGAAACAAAATATTGGTGCGAGGATTCATCAACAGACAAACTAAAATATGTAATCTGAACTACTAACATATTATATTATATGGAAAAATCCTAAAATATTATTATTTATTTTATTTATATTGAAAAGGCATTGACGCTTCACCATGCTCGGGGGCTTTGGAAGGACGCAAGTGCTTTCAAAAAGAAAAGTGAAAAATTATAAGTATTTACTGACCTATATTTAGATCAGAGAAAAATCCAAGCTCTATGACTGAATGCGAGAAACAAATGATACAAGTTATTTAATGTATTTCCTAAACCTTAAAGACTACTAGTATCGTATAAGAGTTAACGTTTATTGCGTTGGAATAGGATATAATTTAGCGACGGCACGTTTAAAGTTACCGAACTTTGTCTTTACCATTGCAACACGAGTGACATTATCCGTGCCTTTATAAACTTCAGTTATAACTCCTAATGGCCAACTCAGAGGAGCTGAATTATCCTGTCCCACTAGTACGACAGTTCCAACTTCTACGGGTTTGTCAGGAGTTGCCCATTTTTGTCTGACTTGCAGCGTATGCAGATACTCTAGGTGCCATTTCTTCCAGAAGGATTGGACCATACCATCTAACAACTGTTTGCGCTGCGACAAACTAATGCGCTGACCAGACAAATCGGCTGCCGGCAAATACTGCAATGGAGTCGACATCAAAAAGTGAGCGGGAGTAATAACTTCGGGATGGGGATCGGAAGACAAAACGCTCAGAGGGCGCGAGTTCATAATACACTCTATTTGAATGAGTACAGTTTGTAACTCCTCATAAGTTAGAAGCTGACTTCCGATCACGCGATAAAGGTGCGTTTTTAACGTTTTTACATTTGCTTCCCACATGGCGCCAAAATGTGGGGAGCGAGGTGGGATCATTTTCCACATTATGCGGCGTGTTGACAACTCATGTAAAAGAGACGAATTGAAATTTGAATTTAATAAGAATCTATAAAGCTCATCTAGTTGGGCCTTAGCCCCAACGAAATTTGTAGCATTGTCCGAATAAAGACAAGATACTGGCCCTCGACGCGAGATAAAGCGTTTAAACGCGGCTAAAAAGGCATCAGAGGTTAAATCAGAGACCAACTCTACATGGACGGCCTTGGTTACCAAGCACACGAATAAACAGATATACGCCTTCTGGGCGTGTTGGCCTCTGCGACGAGTGAGGGTTATGCGTATGGGACCAGCATAATCCACTCCAGTGTGGACAAACGCCTTTGCTTCCGATACTCGGTATTCAGGCAAGTCTGCCATCACTGGAATGGGATGCGTCGGATTTACCCGAAAACATGTGTTGCATTGTCTCAACTTGGACCTAATGACAGTCCTGGCATCTAATATCCTAAATCGCTGTCTTAGAATAGACATGAGTAGTCCCGGTCCAGTGTGACAATTCATCACATGGTAATGACGAATTACTAGGTCCACAATATGGTCATGTTTAGGAAGTAAAAAAGGATGCTTAGCGTCAAATGGAAGGTGAGACTTCGAAAGCCTTCCGCCAATGCGTAATATTCCCTCTTCATCTAAAAAGACAGCTAGACTTTGGAGTTTCTTTGGAAGCAATTTCCCAGATTTGATGAGCTTAATGTCATTTGCAAAATGAACAGATTGCACAGCACAGACTATCGCTCGTTCCGCAGCTGATAAGCCCTGAATAGAACGAGGCTCACAATGAGCCTTTGGTCTAGCGAATTTCAATATATAGGAAACAATGCGCAACAATTTATCCCATGATGAGGTACGTTGAGCAAGTTGATATAGAAGGGGTTGTTCTACTTGCGTGGTCACTGTTAAGACATTTGCCTTGTGCTCGGGAAGTTCCCCACAATTAATAGGAGAGAACGGTTTGACGAGCCAATCCTCAGGAGCACAACGAAGCCAAGAGGGGCCGTTCCACCAAAGTTCATGTGACACTAACTGAGAAGGGAGGATGCCACGAGATAGACAGTCGCTTGGATTCTCAACACCTGCCACATGGTAAAAATGTTGAGAACCCAAGTTCTCCTGACATTGAGCAACTCTATTGCTGACAAAGACTGACCAGCGGTGCGGAGAAGAGTATATCCAAGATAAAGCTATCGTGGAATCTGAAAAGGCGTAAATTCCTGCAATAGGAACACGTAAAGCGTAAGAATCACGAACAGTTTTTACCAATTTTGACATGAGCACGGCGGCACAAAGCTCCAGACGTGCAAGAGTTGTAACCTTGGTAGGTGAAACCTTTGATTTCGCACAAAGTAAGCGGACTATGACACCAGATGGACCAGTAGAGTGTATATAAATCACACACGTACCCACCCATACTAGCATCAGCAAACGCGACTATACGAACGGAACAATCATCGGTAACGCCCACATGGCGTGGTATGCGTAATGTATCCAGCAGCGGAAACTCTTGCATGAGAATGGAAAAACGTTTAAAAATATCGTCAGGAGCGGGATCATCCCAACCAATATTACTCAGCCATAACTCTTTGATGAGCAACTTGGCATAAAATATCACGGGGGCGACCAAACCGAGAACATCAAATAAGCGTGCGACTATCGAGAGTATATTTCTCTTAGTACATTTCTCAGCTACGTGAGCGGAAGTGAAGAAAAAATTATCCTGAGAAGGTTCCCACGAAAGGCCTAAAACCTTAGACACATCACTCCCAGCGTGAAAATCAAGGGACTTACGATGCGAGTCGGGAAGACTGTTTAAAAGAACGGGTGAATTGCTACACCATTTAACAAGGTCAAAATCGCCCGATTTAAACATCTTTATAAGATCATGCGATAGCTGCATGGCGGTGTCTTCATTATTCACAGAATACACCAGATCGTCCATGTAGAGACTGGTCTCTGCTACTTTAGCAGCTTCGGGATAATGCGGACTGTCAGCGGCCAGCTGTCGCACAGTGCGCATAGCTATGTAAGGACTCGACTTAAGCCCGAAAGGTAAGCGATTAAAGGCGAAGGTTAGCACAGGTTCGTTCTCATTGAATCGAAACAAAATGCGTAGGTATTTACGCTGGTCAACGGGTACACCAATGCGTAAATACATTTGTTTAATATCAGCATTTATAGCGATGGGAAATAGTCTGAAATTTATTAAAAGAATAAACAAATCTGTTTGTAAATTTGGACCAATATGGAGTACATCATTTAAAGATAACCCTGTATGAGTTCTAGCACTAGCATCCAATACAATGCGCGGCATCGGTTTGTCTGGCCGAACGACAGCGTGATGAGGGATATAGTACCCGTCATCGGAAACGGCAGATTCGTCGACCTGACTTAAATAACCGTTGTCCATATACTCTTTAATCACTGCATTATAATTTTTCCGCAACATCGGCGATTGGCGGAGTTTCCTTTCAAGCGCAATAAGCCGACGATACGCGGCGGTGCGGGAGTTACCCAACTCGGCGGGATCCTTACTAAAAGGTAACGCGACGGTATAACATCCCACATCGTCCCGTGACACGGTCGAGGAAAAAATATTCTCACATTCGGTTTCCTCAGGAGAGAAAAAACGTTTATTATCAACTTCTTCCAATTCCCAAAACTTTTGTAATAAATCATTGAGAGCTAATGCCGTGAAAGAAGAGTTAGGTAAATTTAAATTATCACTAATAAGCGGAAAATCACCCATAAAGATATACCCGAATGTGGTCAATAATGCAGGTGGGGCGCGTGAACCAAGATCGACCCTATTCCCCAAGTAAATGTACGGAAACAGTTGAGCGCCCAACACTAGGTCAATATCCCCTGGAATATTCCAGCTTAAATCTGCGAGCGGAAGCGCGTGGAAGTCTATATGGCTATCCCACTTGACATGGTGCGATGGTAGCTGGTCCGTAATGCACTCAACTACGAACGCGTGAATAGTATATTTTTGATCCGGATATACGCGAGACTCGATATCTAAATGTACGTATCCTATTAACGGTCGCGATACAGAACCAACTCCTTTAACAAAAGAATTACTCAAAGGAATTATCAGTAAATTAAGTTTTCTACAACAGGCTGTAGTTATTAAATTATTCTGCGAGCCATTATCAATTAAGCACCTCACTACTGTTTTATGACCCGCACTGTCACTTTTAGCTCGCGCATAAACCTGAGCTGTCGATAACAGCACTATCGCCTTAGCCTTCGCTGCATCAGCTGCTAATAACACGGCCGAGCTGTGAGCCGAAGACGCTGGCGTCACATCACACGAATCAGACGCAATCGCCCGTGCGGAAATATCGACCTTATCGCAATCAACGTAAGAGCGATGCATCAAAGGCGTACCGGGGGTCGAAAGGAGCGCGGGAGGGGGGAGAGACAGCGGCGCGGGAGACGACGACGCCACGACTACATTGCAATTCGTCGCTTTAACATCAGCTGTTCGCGGTGTATTTTCTTTATCAAAATGTAATAATGTATGATGGCGTTTTTTACATAAGTCACAGACTGATGTTGACTTGCAGTTACTCAATCCGTGCAATGTGCTCAGACAATTCGCGCACCCACGTTTGGATTTAATAAACTCGAACCTTGTTCTAGGAGTCAACGCGGATTTAAACTTAGCGCAGTTATACAAATGAACATGAGCGTTATCATTACAATACGCGCAGCATGGAACCGCGATCGCGGGTAAACAAGCGGGCGAGTCAGCTGACTCGCTCACAACAAACGCTTTTGTCTGTGTGCGTGACTCGCGAGGAGCGGAAGCGGGGTTTCTACTAAAGTTTCTCGCGTTCGAATGATACAAATTCGAGCGTGCCAATATCTTTGCCTGATCTTGAACGAAGCTTATCAATAATTGCGTTGTGGGAATTTCAACATCTCGAATGGTAAGTTCAAACGATTGAGTAGTCTGTGCATCGATTTTTCTCATTGCGCAGTGCAAAAGAATACAATCAGCAAGATCCGTAATCCCAAGTTGTTTCAAGGCAGAAATAGACGCACTAAATGTTTCTATGAAAGAATCGAGACTATTAGCGTTAAATGAACAACTTTTTAAATCCAATATGTTATTTAAATATAATGCGTACCTAGTGAGCGCTTCTCTTGATATTTTTTAACTAAACTATCCCATAACAACTTGTAAGTATCACCAGTAGGCACAATTCCAGCGGTAACCTTCAATGCGTTGTGTGTAAGCCTACCTATCAAGTACTGCACACGCTGCGAGTCAGTCAGCTGATCATTATCATGGATATTTGACTTAAACGACTCGTAGAAAACGGGCCAATTCTCAGTTTTCCCATCGAAAGATGGCAGCGCGATAGGAGGCAACTTTATTTTAGGCGGTTCAAAAAAAGTCTTTGAGTTGCTACTGGGTAATGGTGGCGATTGATTGCTGTTTATTTTATTCCTAACACGTTTAATATGAATATACAAATCTTCAAAGGATTCTAAACAAGCATAGTCGGCACTTGAACCAGGTTTTAAACTAATGTTTATTTGATTAATTTGATCGACAAAAGATTCAAATTTATCTCGAATGTCATCAATTGTCTCTGACTCAGTCATAAAACTTTCATTTTTCCTCGAATCGAACGACGATATATTTCTTGATAAATCATACAAACGATTAATGCGTTTAAATAACAATCCTTTCTTTTCGTGAAGAATAGTTAATAAATCTTCCGGCTTCAGTTGTTTATCCGTCATTTCGCTAATAAAACGAAGACAATAACAATAAATACCTACCAGGCGGTTTGCAATAATAACGCACCTACCAAACTATGAGTACCTAGGTATCTATCTAAATATTAATACGCGCAAAGCCGAGATGAGTTGGTAACTACCTCCTACTTAGTTACTTATGAACAAAGCGAATTTTTAAATGCGGATACCTACTTAGAATGAACTTTACCAATAAATACGTAATGTCGTTGTATGTAAACTATTATAATATTAATTGAACAGATTTACCAACAAATACGTAAAATCTATTGTCAATTTAATAAGCTGCGTTAATTAGGTATTAATTTACCGAAAGTTTACGTAATTATATATCTATTGTGCGTTATTGAACCTATATGATTTTCACCAAACAAATACGCAAAAATCTAGGTACCTACTGGTTATTTATTATCCGGTAACGAAGGACCAATAATTATGGTGAAGGCGTGTAAATAGCCTGCACCTTTGTGAAGGTTGTGAGAAAGTTTGAATTAAGAACCTAAGTAAAAGATGTAATGGCGGACCTAAAAAATATACCAAATTTCCCTATTGATGAATCCCCGGGAAACCAATACCAAAAAATTATTAGCAGCAAACCATGCCCACGTACCTTGACAATCCAGAGATCCCACTCAGACCCAGGGAGATGGGAAGATACCTCGTTCATGCGCGCGTGATGGCTTGGTATGTGAGCTGCCGGCCGGCGAGCAAAATCTTCTTGAATCCACCGGTGGAATGGTTAAAACTCCAAAAATCAACACTGCACTATAAGTTCTCAATGAAGCACAGATGCAGGTCCATTTATTTTATGAATATCATCAAGGTTTCACCAAAAAGGAATTTTTGAAAAGCGGAGCAAAGAACACACAGTGTCTTTTTTAATAGCAACGGGAAGAGAGTGCGCCTCGCTAATGCCATCTATTGGTCAAGTTGCGAGAACACTCCAGAAAGTTTCGATACAAATGGGCGCTGCGGAAACAAAATATTGGTGCGAGGATTCATCAACAGACAAACTAAAATATGTAATCTGAACTACTAACATATTATATTATATGGAAAAATCCTAAAATATTATTATTTATTTTATTTATATTGAAAAGGCATTGACGCTTCACCAATCAAAAACAATTGAATATTAATAGCTTTCATATTTAATGTCTTTGCATTAAAGGGCCGCGGTAACTCTTTCGAACAAATTACGCAACCCTGGCATAATACAATTCATACCTAAGTTCCGGTTTTTTTATAATAATCAAAGCAATTCCGGTGGAATGTCCATATTACTGTACACGTTTCGGATTAATGACCCCCATTTAATCTACCTATTCCGATCACTGGTAATAAGGGAAGGGCCTATTGGCAACAACCGGGTACAAATTCACGGCGTTCCTTAAATATCCCTTTACGTTCTAGGGTCACGATTACCTGATACAGTCATTCCCACGACAGACCGTTTTTATAATGTCCTTTTGTGCTTATTGACCTTGTTTTGTTCTGTCTCCTGCTTGATATGGAGGAAAGTGGAATCTATGTATTGTTCTTACTCCTCCACTATTATTTTCTGATTATTTTCGTTGCAGGATCCAAGACAGGTAAATTCATTCTCTGAGACACGTCGATCTTCAATTTCTCGGCGATTTTCTGGTGGTTGCCAATATTGATTCTGGCTTTCAGGAGTTGCAGTGGTCTAGGAATAGTGTGGTGGATTTGTACCTAAAGAAGTACCGAGAACTACGCCGACCTTAATTGATAGAGTAATAATGTTAATAAGAAACCATTTCTTAACACACCGATAGCATCAATCTTAATAAACCTACCCATATGCACCCCAACATATCAAACGATACCACCCCAACATTACCGTTTAGTAATCACTGATCACAGGAACACGGAAGTATTTTAATTACCCGCTGAATGTCGAGTTGAAATTGATACGATTCCGTTAATGTTACGCAATTTTGTGAGCCCAAACCCACGCTATATGTTAGAGCAAGAGGCATAATGGTTGCGTGGGAGGAAATGAAACCGCTGAACTGGGTATTTTGACTTTTGAACTTGTACGTGCATTATTAAAGACGTTCTGTATAATTGAGTTCAGCAGGATAGGATATCATCATCAAGACTTCCCAATTATATTGGAGACGGCTTCCAGTCAAACCGAATTTTGTCTGGATGCCAAGGTAATACATAGAGCGATTGCCTATTCTGACCTCCACAACAGTACGACAATGCGATACCCCTGGGTAAGATTGGTCATCTCTTATGCTATTAACTGTATCGACTATCAAAAAACTGCTAATGACAGTCGGGACCAAAAGCATAACGTAGTTTTTTACTCATGGCGACTTTTCGACTTTGCAACTCATTCATACATTTTTTTTTTAGCGTGGTGAAATCATCAAATGAGTCCTTCCACCCCGGGCAGGGCGGGAGGGACTGTCAGACTTGTACTGACTAAAACCCACGGTGTCCTTCAATAGCCCTTTATGTTCCGGGGTCACGGTAATGAGATAAGTCCCGCGACCCCGGCAGGCTTTGGCCCTCTAGAGGGGGGCGGCCGTCATCTTGCAGACGCTCTTTGAGGCGCGCGTGGAACACAACGCGCCGTCGACCCGGGCATGGTCCATGGTCGGACAGCGAGTTGCCCAACTCATTCATCCATAGATTTATACTTCACACTAGCCACCCACAGTGCCAATCGCTTTAAAATCTTTAAGGCGTTATTTGCACCAAAGAACCACAATATAAACTGGTTGGCACCGGACCCCAACTGGATTTTGTGGTGGTCACAAGCCAGCCCTGGTGACGCCTACTACCGCCATAACCCAACCTTTTAGTTAGCATACGGATCTAGGTATTCTAAATAACGATTAGCCAGATTTGATAGGAGAGTTTTCTTCTTTAGCCAATATTATTTGATCGTGCGACTGTCTTATTAGGTAAATGTGACCCCGAAATGTAAGAGGCTATGGAAAGACACCGTGGATTTTAGTAATTACGAAACTGACTGTTCCTTGCGTCTTACCCTAGGCGGGAGATCTCATTTAATTTTGATGATTTTTTCACATAAAATAGCCTAATTGTTAGGTTTTCTATCAGAACTGGATGTCATAACTATAAATCTTTGACCTCTATAGTTTTAAAAACCCTGACTCCCCGAAATTGAACAGCATTTTCAATCGGCGACTCGAAGGACCAAGTTTACGACGTTTAATATAGACATTCCCGCGTCGTGAGTAAATCACTTAGTTTACCTGGCTTTTCTGTATGTACCTACTAGGTATCATGAGTCAGCTATGAAAGTGTAGAGTTCGTACTAAAAAGACTGACCTAGGTTTGTCTTTAAAAAGTGTCGAGGTACGACAATAATACTGTCCAATTTTCGTCGGCTATTATATTCTTTGAATAAGCAGTATTCGTTTACTCATTTTATTTCTGTTGTTATTATAATAAACACACATTATAGGAAGTTTTAATTTTACAAGCACTTAAAATTATTTCACCTATGCCTACAAGAGATACGAGTATAAATAAAACGACGAAAAACAAGTGGTTGTGACAGGAGTCCGGTTTTTGCTCTAGTTGACCGAAGTAATGAAACTTTTTGTGGCAGTAATTCGGTTGATAAAAAATGTATAAAAAATACACATTTAAATACTAAAATTAAAAGATAATATTTACAAAAATGACTAAATAAAAACTACAGTTAACATTTATAGGGCGTCAAAAAATTCATCCACATCGCTGTCAATGGGGAGGTTTATTCCACTTTGTTCACCTGGGTGATATCACCTGGGTGAACAAAATGGACCACTTGGTGTCCTCAATTCACCTCGGAAAAATATCACCTGAGTGATATCACCCAGGTGAATTGTGGACACCAAAGTTGTCCACTTTGTTCACCTCGGAAAAATATCTGGGTGAACAAAGGCGACTTTTCTTAGGCGATTTAGTGAACTTTGGTGTCCGCAATTCACCTGGGTGATATCACTCAGGTGATATTTTTCCGAGGTGAATTGAGGACACATATGTTGTCCACTTTGTTCACCCAGGTGATATCACCCAGGTGAACAAAGTGGAATAAACCAATGGGGAAAGTGCCATGTTGATCCTGTTGATAAAAAAATCATCGAACTTACTAGTATGATACTCTTTTGGCAATTTGCAGTTCGAACTACTGTCACAAAAACGTTGCATGAATTCGGTCAACTAAACTATTGCTTTCACACCGAAAAACAGGTGTACTGTTGGAAACTTCATTAACTACATCTTTTGAAATTAACTTCGATCTTTATAATACGCGCTGTTATTATAACGTAAAAAGAAAACGAACTTCTCATAAAATTAACATCTTTTATTCAGGCACAGCAACATAAATGCAATTATTTTACAGTGAGCTTGGCTTAAATAATCTAAGCCAGATTTCTGTTCAATTAGTAATGGTAGACCAGCTACTAGTTTCCACAATTAAAAAAGTCAATAAAAATATTTTAAGTACTTAACAAAAATTTGAGAACATCAAACGTCCCCTTCTGAGAGCACACCAAAGGAAATAAAAATAATCTTCTGCATCAGGCAAGGAACCAAAAATTTGGAGACATCGGGCGTTTACCAACGCACATAGGGACAGCGTGGCGAACTTATTACAAAACTTCGATAAATATTAAGCCCCATTTAGGCATGCAGGAACTAGCATGGAAGTTCGACTACGTTGCAATATTTATTTGATCTGCTGAATTCAAAGTCCGCACTGTAACGCAAGTCGCATGTAATTTCTTGCATCGTTGAAATAAGGCTCAATTCTCTTTGAAGGTAATATCAATTAATTGCTTGTATTAAAATCAAGGACATATTCGTCTTTGATTGTCGTATAGTACAGAAAGGCATTCAAAAATATATCAAAATTGTCCCCAATTACAATGTAAAGATGTCAGCCAGCATATTAACCTCATGAACATGTACCTTCCTTGTAAGTGATTTATTAAATACTATAAAAATATTCACAATTCGACAATTGGGGTAGAATATTGTGCTGGCGTCAGCATTACAAATTATTTTGGAAGTTTTATTAATGCGGTTGGTGTACTAATCGATATAATAACTTACTGAGACTGTTTCACTTGACTTTAAAACCTTACGCTCAGAAATCGCGCTTACGACCACTGAGCCAACAATCTAGAAATAAAAAAAAACAAGTTGGCCGCGGATGCGCCGAAATATCCATGAACAACTTTAACAGTAAATGATGTAACACTACTCGAAACAACCAATTATTTTAGTAAGGTTGGCTCATAAATATGGCTCTTCTGCTAAATCTCCTGACGTTTCTCTTGCCTCTCGCTGTTCTCTTGTCACGTGGTGGAGACGCTCTGTTTGGCGGGTGCACCCAGTCTGGACATCTGTAATGGAAATATTTGTTTGAATATAATTTACCATTTTTTTTTAATAATCCTATCCTATTCCTGCTTTCCTACTAGATGGATATTTGATACACTTTCAAGCAAAAACTACTGAACAGATTTGGATATGATTTGATACGCATGTTATAGTTTATAACCTGGATCAAGACATCGCATATTTTTTAACTCGATTTTTTGGTCCCGTGGGATAACTTTCGAGTTGTAGCGGGCGAAGCCCGTGGAAACAGCTAGTAATTTATAAAGAGTAGTTTGTTTATCATCAGCTTTAGAAAGTGGCGTCCAAAAAAAAATGTACATCTTGTTTATTTTGCTGGATTTTTAGTTTTAATTTCTTAATCATGAATACCGGTCTTTTGGTTCTCACAGACAAATCTCTTGCGTCCTTCACCCGGTCATCGTTCTTGCTTGTTTTAAATGCAGAATATCAATAAAATAATGAATTCAACGTAAACGAGTGAATTCATGAATGAGAATCATTTTCCTCAACGAGATACCATCATTAGAGTTTTGGTTTTTACACTGTACTTGTGTGCAACGAAGCGTGTCTTTGTTTTTATAAATAAATCGGTTCCATAGAATAGTAAAAAAACCTAGTGTGGATCCTGTTCTGTCACGTAATTTTTCCATCTTTTAATACATAAAGTGTGTCCTAAATTATTTTCTCTGGCGTTAGAGTTAGGTAAACTGTCTCTGGAAAACCAAAAGATCGTGGACAGCATGGATGTTACGGCTAACACCCGAAGTATGGTTACACCTAGTTTTAACCGGCTAAAACTAGATGTAACCGACCACATTAACGCGGTTAAACCTAGATGTATCCTTCCTTCACAGGAGCAAGTCGACGGGGACTCCTACTTCATCGTGGTTTGAAAAAAAAAACCACGAAGAGAATGGCGGGGTCTTTCAGAGGTTGCCATCCTCTTCTAACCTAAATTGTCCGAGTCGGGGTGCCAGCAAGTCCCGAGGTTGCACCTTTTAGCCGGTTAAAACCAGGTGTAACCGCACTTCGGGTATTAGTCGTAACATGGATACATCAAATCATCACACGTCACATCAGCACTAGGCCAATATTTTAAATTAATCAAAGTTCTGAAAGAGGGTGTTGGGACCATCTGTAAAAGTAACCGTGATCCTGAAACTCAAAAGGCATCTTATGGTTCAGGGTGAATTTTTAGTCAGTTTACCTATGGGTCTGACAGTCCCTTCTGCTCCACACAGGGTAGAAAGACTCATAATGATTATTATCAATATAAAATCTACACTAAGATTTTAAAGCTTGTTTGTTTGTTTGAACGTAATAATCTCACGAAGTACTTGTTCGAATTGAAAAGTTGTTTTTGTTTTGGGTAGTCAATTTATCGAGGAAGTCTAAGGCGCGGGCCACATAGAAAAGACATAAGACGCAGACGGGGCGGAGACATATGTCTCTTCGGCGTCTCTTTATACGAAATGTATAGAAGCGTCGCGACGTAAAACACACAGAAGAGACGGGGCGCGGACGCGACTCTCATACATTTTCGCACGTCCGCGACGCGTCCTCTTCTTACGTCTCTTCTATGTGGCCCGCGCCTTACATCATTCTAACACCAATACCTAAAAGTCGAACAGCAGAGGAATAATTTTGTATCACATTGTTACATCTTCACATGCTTCTTTGCCGTAATACTAATATTGTCACAACAAACATGTAAATATTAGTATTTCGGTCCGCACTGTGTATATTTATTCGAGCCGTGTATCTATATTTTTGTTGTAGTACAGAATTTCGCAAATGCGTAAGCATATTTAGCTAAGACAATGCATACAAAACGCAGATCAAACATAATAATTATCATGATGTGGCATTTGGTTTAAAAAGGTTTTTTTTTTTTGTTTTTACCGCTTAAGCGTAAAATTCCTAATTATTATTAAAAGGTACTTAATCGTATCCAGCTGAGTACCGAGTGTTATTTTGTGACGTTCACTGCTTACTATTCACCAAAAATTTAAATTCCCACTCCTTAAGAATCTCTGACAGATAACATTAAAAAAAATTAGATCGATTACAAGTTGAGTCACTTGAGTGAGCTTATGACTTTTAATGAAATGTACCAAACCGCACTGGATGGATGGGTGGATTACCGAGAACCCGCTCTGTCTCTCTTGTAATGATATTATGATTAATTCGTAGGTACAAACAATATGTCGACTTCACTCCTCAATGGGGCAAAGTGGAGTACTTAATTGTGAGGCAATTTATACCGAAAGATCTTTGTAAAATACGATTCCATACAGACAACAGACACAAAACGACGTTGTGTACCTATCATACCTACGTCATGTATTTGTATACATTGTGTGTTTTGAAAACTAGAAGAAGTTAATGGGATGTTATCAAGACAGATAATGAAAGTCAACAAAATAATAATTATCATAAAATATACGTGTACTTATGATAACAGCGATGTATGAAATATGGCCTCAAAAAGGGCTCGTGTTTTATAAAAAAATACGTTTATTCAAAGAAGTTTCGAAGTCACCATAGTTATGATTCAAAACAATATAATATTATGAATAATAAATATTTTAAAAAATAGATGCATGAAAACTATCAACAAAATTATTATAAATGATTCCAAGACACAGGAACTCCACGTTATGCAAGTATGATAAAATCGATATAGAGTATAGAGTACACCTGTGCGAACCCATGGCGGATAACTAGTAATTTATAATTATAAAGTAATGACATTTATAATTATGTGAAATTATTTTGATAATATGACATGCAATAAATAATGTCAGAACGAGAAATTTAAAAAAATGTAAAGCATTTTTTAAAAGTTCTCGTACGCAAGCACGGAATTTTCAATTTTAATTGCACTGTCAGTTTTTTGATATTGTAGAATACATTTTAAATGATTTACATTTAATTTAAAACATAACATGAGTAAAAACTGAAGTAACTGATATTATTTATACCGTAACAAACCGAATTTTATTGATTCCACCCCCTTGTGCATGAAAGTGCACACAATAATGCGATGGGGCTATGTGGAAAGCTTGAATAATAAAGGAAAAAGACCACGATAGCTGCAGTATTGTCTCTCTTCCAAATCTTGTGATGACGGCGAGTCATCTTTTACTCGTGTTATTTCGTTGTAATTAACTTTTTGTTGTTACTTTTACGTCATAAAGTCCGAAGTTACTGGCCTATTTTTTGATTTATAATAGTTCCTAATAAAAAATAAAGATTTAACACCTGGCAGGAGGCCTTAGAGTCATTTAAGGCATCCACAGAAAAGTCCATTTAAGAAGCTCACAACTTTCTCTAGAGGTTCACTCAAAAAAGAGTTAAATAAAAAGTTCTTACTTCTCAATGTCAGGAAGAATGTGTCCCTTGCACCTCGCTTCCCATTTCGACCAGTACTTGAACCCTTCTGCTTCGAACACCTTCACAGCACAAACGCCATCATCCTTTATATCTTCATCCATAAGAGCTGTTAACGAAAATGGAATCTTATTTTAAATACAGTCTGATTCTCAAATTAAGAACTGGGTTTTGATGGAATATGAATTGTATTATCACAGTTCAATATTTGAGTGAGAACATCATTAACAAATCGATATCAATTACAAAGAAAGTTATGTAAGGATAAATATAATTTACATATAGATCAGAAAATGAGATACAGATATGTACCGAGAACAGAGCTTCTAATACTAGTTGAATTAATACATACATGGAGTAACAGCCCTTCCTGTGACCCATCAAAATCGTTTACCAATTTCGGAGATTATCTCATAACAATCAAACAAACAGGCAGAAATCTTTCTAAAGAATGACCAACAATATGAGCTGGACTTAAGTTTTATTTTACGCGAATCCTTATTACATAGTGAAAAGATGCTATTTTGATATTACAAACAGATACTTCAATTTCTTATAGTATAATTAACAAACTTAAAAAAAAATTGTCAGCCGTCTCACCTTCGCAAGTTATGTTGCACTTCCCACCTTTCTTGCCTTCCTTGCACCATTCACTTCCTATCTGAAATTTTATTATAATGAGCTATGTTTAAATTAGAGGCCAAATAACCTAGCTAGTTGATCCCAAAGTCCTTTAAAGACAAAAGACCTTCGGTCCAACAAGGCAAGAACTACTTCCCACACTAGCAATCGGTATATTGAGACAGGATTAGCTTCATACGAGTAGTATTCTGTGACTGGGACTGCAATTTCATTATCTTGTTGTATTATTTTTGACAGTTCAAGTGTTGTAACCATTATTTAATAAATTCGGGAGGACTCATTTGAAGATTTTACCACATAACAAAACCTTTAACCAAAGATGATTCCTAAGATGGAGCGAGGTCATCCATAAAGAGCTGGGATTTCTGCGACCCGACGGAACACCGTGAAAACTGTTTGGCGGGGGACAGTGATCCTGAGCCAGGCTTCCTTGGTTAACCTAAGCTACCACTGCCAGTGGTATCACTTAGCGTACATCACCGTAGATTACTGTCGCGTTGTCGAGGTAGACCCCACTCACCTCAAAACAAAATTGTGAGTGTTCCAATCTTTTTAGGGCGGACTATCCTCATAACAGTTTTGTTTATAAAGTTTGGTATTTGAATACTACCGACGCAGAATTAACATACTTTTTTTGGATAGCTAATGTCAAAACCTGCGTCACATCAACGAAACCGTTAATTCATCACCAATTCCACATTATCAAGTCTTCAAAGTCTGTTTTTGTCTGCCCAGACTTACTAAGTAGACTACATTTTCAATATTCCAATGAACTGATACTAATTCAACCAAACTAACAATTTTAAATTTTCCAAAAGGAAATAATCCAACTTTATTTCAAACTAGCTGTTGCCCGCGACTTCGTCCGCATTTTATTTAGTTATAAGGCACCTAAACTAATATTCTCTTTTTTAATTTGTTGAGAAAGTGAGGGTACCTGATGTCCCACTTTAAAGTTTGTTATAGAATCTATAACAAACTTTAAAGCAAATGAAATGAAAACTTCCAGACACAACACTTTATATACGACATTGGTAGTTTTTCCCTCTGGTGCTAAAATAAAAAGGTGGTCAGCATTACTGACAGGCGAGCATGTGTTATATAGTTGGCCGTGGGAAAAACAGTTGGACCTTAGGTTGACATCAGATTCCTTCAGGGTCTGTCCTTGGGACTTATTTATGGTCATCGCGAAGTAAGCGGCTACCGGGAATTGTGTGAGTTTGAACTGGAAAGGGAAATTGTTGAAGATGAGTGGTATTCACGGTATCAATGCAGTTTCCCCTGAGCCACATCCGGTGAGAATTTCAGCTTCGCTTAAATTTCTGTGTAAAGGTGCGTACAGACCATGTAACATGTTATATAACATGTGTTATAAAACACTACAACTCTATGTAGTACCATGAAAAATGTTATCTAACAATTTTATATAACATGTTATGTTATAATAGTCTGTACGCACCGTAATGCAGTAACTATTAGTCGCGTTCCATTGCACAATTTTGGTGGAGTTAGATTTCTTAGAAGCATTATTATTACTTTTAGGTTATTTTATGAGCTCGAGGACCACAGGCAGTTGATGAATTTAAAATCTCGAGTAGGTAGTTGCTGGCATCACCCTAATTGACGACGTTATTGTATGATGTGTAAACGACATCATTCCCAACAATTTCGGCTAATATGTTTTCATTTACTGCAGCGGTTCGGTCATTTTTTTAGTATCGCACGATCACATAGCACACGAACACATGACGGGACTCCGAATACGTAACTTATCAATTCTTCTTACAACGGGCAGTGTCTGCCGGAATTTTACAGAGAACAGTACCTACCGTGATATTGTCCATGGGTCTATCATCATGGCGAATGTCTCAAAGTGTTCTGTCCACGGCCTCGACGACTTTTTGTTCGACATGGTACATTCAGACGATTACATTTTTTTAGCGTGGTAATACATCACGTGGAACACAACGTGCACTCTTACTCGCCGCCCGCATGGCCGCGCCTACAGTGGCTGGAGATCGTGTAGCGACGTATGTCGCCATCGGCGTCTACCGCTGCGGCTGGGCTGGAGGTGGACATTGTCCTCTCCCTCATGCGTCCCGCCTCCTCCTTCGCTAGCATGACTGCTTCGCAGAAGGAGGCGACTGCTTCCCATTCTGTCTCGCCCCGCAGCATGGCCTCGACCAACACTAAGCACGAGAGGTCACCGATTATCGTCGTAGTGAGGACACGGCGGTGCTCTGCCAAAGCGGGTAGTCCTGCACCGTATGCTCCACCGTGTCCTCCAGGCGATCCACGCAGTGGTGACACCCAGGCGATTCTTCTTTCCCTATCAGACACAGCTACCTCCCGAAACTTTCGCGTCCGGTGAGGACCTACGTCATGTGGTAGGTCAGGCGGGACGCCGTGACGCCTATCCAGCTACTCCTTAAAGAGGGGTCTTACTGCCGCGGTTGGGGCGTGCCCGGAACTCGGTTGCGACAGTCGCTCTCTCAATATTGCCCTGTGATCACGCCGGAGCTCTTTCCGGGAATTCATCCTGGCGATTGTATTGTATAGCGGGCTGGTATCCGCAACTCCACGTCATATGCGCGTATTTTGCGTGCGGATGAGATGATCATTCTCCTGGCGATGCGCCTCGATAGACGCGATAGAGGGCCGTCGCCTCCAGGGGAAGACGACTACATTATAATCCTGAAACACCTTTGCTTTGTCACAGTTTTATGACTACGAACACGTTGAGTGTTGCAGTGTTGTCTTAGTCAAATGGGACTTTAAACAACAAAAAACAAAAAAAAAATACGCATCTTACTTTGTTAGTAACGTACAACAGAGACTGCTCATCAGGCTGAACAACTTTGCTAAGACGTCATTCCTTTTTATGTTATAGTTTAGCTAGGATTTTGGTGTTCCACATTAGGTGTTCCAGATCTTAAATTTTTATATGTCAACAGAGAGTGATCATCAGGCTGAGCAACTCTTGCTAAGACTTCATTCCTATACATATATGCTATAGTTTAGATGGGCTTTTGGTGTTCCACATCAGGTGTTCCAGAGATCTTCAATTTTTGTATGTCAACAGAGAGTGCTCGTCAGGCTGAACAACTTTGCAAAGACGTCATTCCTGTATTTGTTATAGTGTAGCTGGGCTCTTGGTGTTCCACATCAGGTATTCCAGATCTTCAATTTTTATATGTCAACAGAAAGTGCTCGTCAGGCTGATCAACTTTGCAAAGACGTCATTTCTGCATATGTTATTGTGTAGGTGGGCTCTTGGTGTTCCACATCAGGTGTTCCAGTTCTTCAATTTTTATACGTCAACAGAGAGTGCTCATCAGGCTGAGCAACTCTTGCTAAGACTTCATTCCTATACATATATGCTATAGTTTAGATGGGCTTTTGGTGTTCCACATCAGGTGTTCCAGAGATCTTCAATTTTTGTATGTCAACAGAGAGTGCTCGTCAGGCTGAACAACTTTGCAAAGACGTCATTCCTGTATTTGTTATAGTGTAGCTGGGCTCTTGGTGTTCCACATCAGGTATTCCAGATCTTCAATTTTTATATGTCAACAGAAAGTGCTCGTCAGGCTGATCAACTTTGCAAAGACGTCATTTCTGCATATGCTATAGTGTAGCTGGGCTCTTGGTGTTCCACAACAAGTGTTCCAGATCTTCAATTTTTATACGTCAACAGAGAGTGCTCATCAGGCTGAGCAACTTTTGCTAAGACGTCATTCCTATATGTGTTATAGTGTAGCTGGGCTCTTGGTGTTCCACATAAGGTGTTCCAGTTCTTCAATTTTTATACGTCAACAGAGAGTGCTCATCAGGTTGAGCAACTCTTGCTAAGACTTCATTCCTATACATATATGCTATAGTTTAGATGGGCTTTTGGTGTTCCACATCAGGTGTTCCAGAGATCTTCAATTTTTGTATGTCAACAGAGAGTGCTCGTCAGGCTGAACAACTTTGCAAAGACGTCATTCCTGTATTTGTTATAGTGTAGCTGGGCTCTTGGTGTTCCACATCAGGTATTCCAGATCTTCAATTTTTATATGTCAACAGAAAGTGCTCGTCAGGCTGATCAACTTTGCAAAGACGTCATTTCTGTATTTGTTATAGTGTAGCTGGGTTCTTGGTGTTCCACAATAGGTGTTCCAGATCTTCAATTTTTATACGTCAACAGAGAGTGCTCATCAGGTGGAACAATTTTTGCTATCGCACCATTTTTGTATCTCTTATAGTTTAGCTGGTCCGTTGCGGTTCTGCACCAGGTGTTCAAGTTTCCAAGATAAATTATAGCCTATGTGTTGGCCAGACTTAATACCTATACAACAAAAAAAAAAAACATTCAAATCCGTCCAGTACTTTTTGAGTTTATCCCGGACATACATACAGACAAACAGACAAACAGACAAAAATTCTAAAAACTATATTTTTGGCTTCGGTATCGATTGTAGATCACACCACAAGTATTCTTTTCAAAAAATATTCAATGTACAGTTTTGACTTTCCTACTATTTTATTATATGTATAGATATGTATTATGTCGTGAATCGTAAATCTTTTTCACGGAGCTGCGTTTTCTGCATATATTTAATCCAGAAGGACGTAGGTCGATTTCTATTCGCAGTCGAAAAAAGCTTTAATTTTGTTATCTTTAATGATACTTACTTGAAACAATCCATAATATTTTCGCCTGGGACTCTTCACAACTAATGCTGATGTGTTTCTGTCACTCTCCTGTTCTATTAGACATACCCCTGAAAGTAAAGGAAATAACTGTTATTTATTTATTTGGAATACTTTGTAACAACTAGTTTGAGGCCCTAGCATGCCTTTTCCCGTTTTTGTGACGAAAGTAAACGCAAACTTTGACTTTAATTTGATGAAAAAAAAAACGTTAGAGGCGCTTTCGCTTTCGTGTCTATAATGAAGGGTGTGATTTTTTTTCCGAAACCAGCAAGTTCGATTCCTTTTTTTTTTTTTTTTAGGTGGTAAAATCATCAAATGAGTCCTCCCGCCCTGGGTGGGGCGGAAGGGACTGTCAGACTCTTACTGACTAAAATCCACCCGTGTTCCTTCGGATGCCCTTTACGCTCCGGGGCCACGGTATCCTGAGTTAAGAAAAAACCCGCGACCCCAGCAGGCATTTGGCGCGAAATACGACGCGCCACCGACCCGGGCTTGGTCCTTGGTCGGACGGCGAGCTACCCATTACTCACCGTCCGCAAGCCCGCTCCGCCGCTGTGCCCTCTGCTGATCAGAGGGACACGCGTGGAGCGTCCACACGACAGGCTATTCGCATACGAGCAAAGAGACCCCTTAGGCACACAGTGTCTAAGGAAGACTTTTTGCCCGCATCCCAGGGTGCACCGGCCCGAAAAACTGGTCTTCCCCCCGGACATATCCGAGAGGGAACTCCAGTCCACGGGCGCACGTGGAGGTTTCCTGTCTTAGCACCCCAAGTTCGATTCCTGGGCAAAATTATTGAATTTTCTAAAATCCAATGATGCAGTTTTAGTTTTCGTCAAAATCGGCCTCGAGACTCCTTTCAATGTTTTTCGATATTCCTAATAGTTTCGGATATAGCCATCAACGCCCAGTTGTTTTTTTTTTTTTGTAATCTTGCCTTAAGAGCCTCGTTGATCTAGTGGTCGCTAGCGTGACTGCCCAGCATGAAGACTCGGGTTCGATTCTCAGGTAGAGAAGTGTGATTGATGGTATTTCCAGAAGAAAGGCTACCTGACTTTGTAACATTAGTACGTGATTGCGTATGTACTTAATATAACTTTAAACTAAAATACACATGTCAATCACAATGGCATTCAAAATACTAAGAATATTGTTATCAGTAAACAATAATGATAAGGTATAAAAACAATTATTTTAATTACTTTTTCTTTGAAATACATAATGTAATTGACAGGTCAAACAGAATACATAAGTCTAAAATAAACAGTATTTCCCGTCAACGCATTGCGACGTTAACAAACGTATTATTTATATACACTTATTATGTAATTCGTTATCTTCCACATGACCTGTGTTTACGTATGTTCTAGTGCAAACTTTACACCATTCAAAACATAGGTACTTAATTGGATGCCATTTTTTAACGTTGCCCCACACTTGGAATTTCTTCCCGTGTCGTGGGTGCGTTTACAAACATAGTAACTCACATTTATATAAAACCCAGAACCGGAACAACTGTTTGCAGATCATTTCAATTATTGTTCCGTGCAAAAATCTAATCCGCGTCAAGCTGAGTAGTCGATCGCTTAGCCGCTGCGCCAACTGTGTCGTCAAACTAACTTCAAAACTATTAACAATAACCCGGTGATTAATACCTCCAATGAATTTTTATGCCTTCGGGAAGTTTCTCTTCAAAAACGTAAAAATGTCATTTATTATATTAATTTCTCTGCACTACCTATCAACTACTCCACTGGTTTTACAGGTGGGCTGTAATTACGAGTGCTAAAAATGATGAGTAATACTTCATTGTTGTAGACACCGGATGATGAATTGACCCCTGGTCAAGGTATTATGAATACTGAAAAGTGGCGAGTGGATTCATTTGAGTTTTGTTTGAGTTTTGGGCCTGCCTCTACTGGGACACAAGCCTCCTCTCTGAGAGAGGGAATGGGCAGTAATCTACCACACGAGCCCAGTGTTGGTTGGGTATATGTCGAAAGTCTTTGATTTTCTTTGGTTCTAGTGACTTGTAGTGCCGGTTTCCGATGTTTCGATGTTTGCTTGGATTGGTGAATAAATTGCGCAAAGTAATGCGCCTTATTGGGTTAAAATCCATGAAATACAACTCTGGTAACTAATTGGTAGCCAATCGGCACTGGGGTTAACGTTAAGGAAAACATCATGAGGAAACCGACGCAACTAGTTCTAAAACCAAAAATGTAATAAAGGTATTTACAATCTCAAACTGGGCCCGCGTAGTGTAGTTGTTGTAAGTTCACAAAACTATTCCCCTAGAAAAAAAGTTTTGAGCCTGGTCTCTTAGTACTTTCTGTTTAGATTTCACACTGTGTTCTCGTTTCCGGTAGTTTTGTGCTGGATTTTATTATTTAATTGTTCTGCTATCGTGCGGAAAAAATTGGTCAAATGAACAATAATCAAAACTAAAAAAAAAATCAAAAGCCTTTGGCTAATAATTTATACATAGATTTTTTTCGTGGGTATTATTTTTGTGGCGAACTGAATAATAACCCGCGTGGTGGATTACGTGTCACTCGCTCTTAGAGAGAGGAAGCCTGTGTCCCATCAGTGGGAACATTATAATTCGATTATTATTATGTTCTTGTCTCAATAAACACTAGTTTAGCCGTGCTTGGAACTGTATGGCCGGCTTCACAACGTTCATTACGCGTTGTGTGTAGCAAACATTCGGCGAAGGTCTTATACCACAGAACACAATTAAGTGTTTTACCTTGATCGATGGATCTATATAATAGATGTGAGTGCGTCAATATGTACCATAATCGAGTATAGAAGAGCAAAAACTGAAGAGGAAAACTTAACGCAAAACCTACGCACTCATTTATACAAACTACAAATTGTTGTAACGCAAGAAATGTTGTTATGAAAGATTCATCTCATTTGTTATTTTCCTAGTGGCACTCGTATATCCACAGATCTACTTAGAACTCTAGGTAACTGTACTGTATTCATCATCATCATCTGCTTAACCTTTTACCAACTATATTGGGGTCGGCTTCCAGTCAAACTGGATGTAGATGAATATCAATACTGTACGTGGGGAGACTGCCTATATGTACTTCACAACCCAGTAACGTGTACGTCAGTGATGACGTATGGCACCGAAACGTGGTCCTTTACTATAGGCCTCATAAGTAAGCTCAGTATAGTCCAACGAGCTATGGAGAGGGCTATGCTCGGAGTCTCTCTGCGCGATCGACTCAGAAATGAGGAGATTCGTAGACGAACCAAAGTTACCGACATAGCCCAACGAATTAGCAAGTTGTATTGGCAGTGGACAGGCCATAATATAGCACGCAGAACTGATGGCCGATGGGGCCGTAAGGTTCTCGAATTGAGACCACGCACCGGCAAGCGCAGCGTAGGACGTCCAACCACTAGGTGGGCAGACGATCTTATGAAGGCCACAGGATCACGCTGGATGCAGGCCGCGTACAACCGGTACTACTGGAAGTCTAAAGGAGAGGCCTCTGTTCAGCAGTGGACGTCTTACGGCTGATGTGATGATGATGATGATGAACCCAGTAACTAGGTAATACGATACCCCCTGGGCTGTCAGACTTTCGAGCTTCTGACTAAGTGTGCTCCCACATCTATCGACGCGGAATCGGCTTTTTCCGTCGCCCTTTCTCTTTCTGTCGCTTAGAACTGCCATTTGCTAGACCGAGACAGAAAGCATAATGCGCGCCGCGTGCTATCGCATTGTCTCGGTCTAGCAAATGGGAGTTCTAAGCGACAGAAAGAGAAAGGGCGACGGAAAAAGCGGATTCCGCGTCGATAGATGTGGGAGCACTCTAAAAGTAACGACTGCCAAAGATCTAGAGATGATAGCTGGGACCAACGGCTTTTCTGACATCTAACATATAAGGCGCGGTATATACGAGAGCGACGTAGCGAGGGCAACTGGAGGTAGCAATCAGCAAAGCAACCTAAAATGAACCCTATAGTAAGGTCGCATGATACTCATCACGTAGGCGCAGGCGCCTTTCCGACAAAAACTACTCTTTGAAACAAATCATTAGGTACATTTTAGGTTTCATTACCTACTAGCTGACCCGGCGAACTCCGTACCGCCTGAGAAACGATTAAAAAAAAATCCTTTTAAACCTTCCCTGGACTTTCCAAAATAATTCAAAACCAAAATCAGCCAAATCGGCCCAGCCGTTCTCGAGTTTTAATCAGACTAACGAACAACAATTAATTTTTATTTATATAGATTATTCGTCACCGCCACACGTCTATGCCACGTCTCATTTATGTATTAAACTCGAGGAAAAAAACTTGTTTCCCTAATCTACACTTACAAATCTAAAAGACGTCAATAGGATTATTGTCTAAACTAAACCACAAATAAAAAAATCAAGGCAAACCTACGTTCCAATATCAATCATTTGATTGCCACCAAAACCCATGTTCATATAAGGAAAACCCATTGACAAAATCATGACTAGCAATCAGTATTAATGAGAGACTACAATGGGCACAAGTAACAATACGTTAATACATTGTAAGTGTACACGCACACATACATAAATAAATATATGCATGCATGTGTGCGTACTTACATATTGTGTAAAAATGTCCGTAAATAATTGTAACTCCAATTGTTTCTCACGGATCCGGGAAAAGAAAAAAGTGGAATACTTATTCTGTTCTAAGAACCTAGTTAAAGAATGTCTTTGAATATTTAAAAATACAAATACGGAAAGTTCTAACCTAACCTTATTACTATTCCACCGCACTAAGCGTTTCCAAAAGTCTTTTATAATGCGAACAGTGAAGGAGTAGAACTCTCTGCCTGCGTGTTTCCGAACGCATACAATCTTAATCTCTTCAATGTTAGAGTGAACAGGCTTGATGATTTTACCACGCTAAAAAAGAAAAGAACTAGAACTTTATATAGCTGAATGTCCCACCCAGGGTTCAACCTTGGGTAGGAAGGGACTGCTATGAAAAATGAGTAAAAGAGAAGACAGTGTGGAAAAAGTAGACAAGCTGCATCGACCACCAATAAATCGGTATAATGACAGGAGAATGATAAATATAGAACGAATTAATCTATAGATACTGCCACAGGGATGACACTCATGTGACTGGGCCTACCACACGCACACGCACAAGCTTCACCACAGTTATGTCTAGGCAAGCCCGGCCTGCGCGTACTTGCCTGTGCGTATGATTGGGCGTTCAGTGTTGCCGACCGTGTATTGTTTTTTCATGCGACAAGCTTGCGCAGGCAGAACTGTGGTGAAGCTTAATTGTGCATGAGGTAGGCCCGTGTTGATGGATGGAGAGGAAGAGTAAGGCCAAAGAAAAGATGGAAGAATTTTCTAAGGAATGAAATGAAAGAAAAAGGAGTAAATGATACTGTGACGTCTGATAGGGGAGAATGGAAGAAGAAAACATGTTGCACCGTCCCAAGTAAAATGGGAGGGCAGGAAGATTATGCATCTATGAATACTGCATTAAATATAAAGGAACAGTCGTATCAAGAATCTTTGGCCGTAGCAACTAATTGAATAACTCATTACCATCATTAATTTGATTTAATGAATGCGTAAATATTTCATGTGTTATTTCAAGGACGTCGTGTATTGAAATAGTGTCAATAATACGAGTAATGCAACGGTACATCTGTATTGTCTCTATATAACAGTGAAGATTATATATATAAACCAGATACATATTCAAATTTCTCACTCTGGACACAGTCACTCACTGCTGGGACACAGTCATCCACTCAGTGAGAAGAAGTAGATCAAAATCTACCACGCGGGCCCATTGGTAGATTTCATGTCTTCGAATTGTTAGTTATAGGACGTGCCGGTTTCTCCATGATGTTTTTCTTCACTGGTTTGAGAGCAGTGTCGATAAAAAAACTTGGTCCGTTAGTTGGACATGGGTAATTTTAAAACAATATTGTTATAATTCAAATAGTTATCTGATTAATATAGATAGGTCTATTGTCAAAGACTCAAGTATTGGCTAATGTTCAACGAGTAATGCATAATGAGCCAAAACTGTTTTCATTTTCAATGGAGCGTTCAACATTGGAATTATTCAAGGGCTCAAAATTCATAAAGAATTTGGACAAATCGACCGGATAGTACTGGACTAGAAGACAACTTATATTGACAGCTGTATTGAAATTAATGTTTGTCAAACTCCGAAGTCCACAGATAGTTCAGAGTTCGTTCCGGTTTGTTTAACCTTAAATACCAGTAATTAAAATTCGGAAAAAAATATTATTTCTTGTATAACTGCCCATAGTTTCATAATAATATATGGTGGAAAATATAAAGTGGAGCCGATTTATAAGTCTCAAATTATTGATCAACTTATAGACGCATTTTTTAATTATTTTGCGAATAATTACACCATTTAACAAAAGCGAAAAAAAAACAAACAAACTTACAATTACTAAGAAAAGTCCTTGAGAAATTATTTTTCAGTAGCTCCCTGGTCAACTGACACCTCGTATACACTTTTGCTTGCAGTCCCAAACATATTGTTAGAACTAAAACAATTTGTAGGACACGTGCGCTCGCCATGACGACCGGCTTCTGACTGATAGCAGAGTCTGTTTACTAATATGTATTATGCATGCGCCTACGCACCTTTGACATTTCGTTTGCTTCGAGGAAATTGTAGCGTATAATTAGTGACGGTTATGATTGTCTTTGTCATTTTATTTTTTTGTAGTTTGTTAGATTGTGTGAGCTGTCTATTAATAGAAAAGCCACGAACTTTAGGCACTGGTATCGATCAGACCTTATTTTTTATTAGCGTGGTAAAATCATCAAATGAGTCCTCCCACCCAGGGCAGGGCAGGAGGGACTGTCAGATTTATACTGACTAAAATCCACGGTATCCTTCAATAGCCCTTTACGTTCCGGGGTCATGGTATTCGTTAGTCCCGCTGTAGCGGACATAATCTTCTACAAAAAAGAACAGCAGCGCCATCTAAGTATGCAGAGACTGAGAAACTGATGTCACTTCGCGCAATCAAAGTTAACCACGACTTTATAGAGCAAGAGCCCGTGAACCCCAGACCTACGTTATTTTATAAAGGCTGAAAGTTTGTCAGCGGATGCTCCCAACACTGGTAAGACGATGGACCATTTATGGAGTTTGGGTTATGGTGGCTTTGGCAGGTAAACGGTACTAAAGGTGCGTAAAATATAAGTTTACTTACGTCATAGTATAAAAGCTGATTTTTATGTATAATACTCGGGTAATATGTAGATGATGTTTCCTCATCAGCCAGACACTTATCATGGTGGCAACCCCTTGCCAGACACCCTTAATGTTCACGAAATTATAAGTTTACTTACGTTATAGTATAAAAGCTGATTTTTATATATAATACTTGGGTAATATGTTGATGATGTTTCCTCTTTAGCCAGACACTTTTGATAGTTCCAACCCCTTGCCAGACAAACATTGTAAATAGACCAGTCAACGGATGTTCAAAACAAGCTATAGAGGGAAAGCCTTGGAACACAATTTTTGACTACACAACTTTGTTTGGACTAGTTAGGAAAAGAACATATCGAAAGTCCCCATCCCTAGCCCTTGAGCTGTGCGGGAGGGAGGAGTTTGAAGGTACCACTTTTTGGTTTTTCGATTAAATCTCGGAAAGTCGGACCCACCGCTAGGACCCAGCGGCATAATATATTTATGAACAAAATAAAAGGTGTTTAAATCCCCATAAGTTTTATTCAATAAATGTTTCCAGGTCTTGTTTAGTTTTCGAGCTATCTGCCTTTTTGCATTTGGAAAGTTGTATTTCATATCGCCAAAGGTCCAGAAAGCATGAGCAGTCTTTTCAGACCCTCCCTTTACCACCTACAATGAACAAAGCCAAGTGAAACCTGCATCTTGAGGCGATATGAGCCTCCAGCTAAAAGGTTCTCTTACTATGCTCACAAAGTTATAACAAATTCTTGAATTCGCGGTAGCCACCATCAAGCTTGATATTTTTTGTTTTCCTTCCACCGAGGGAGCAGTAAAAATTGCTCAGAAACTCATTCTAGATTATAATTACATATATTATTAGGTAGGTACATGTACAGGGTTTTGATTCTAAGTTGACCGATAAGGAGAAATCCGCTTCCATAAGAGCTACAGAAAAACGATCTTAGGAACCTTTAGCTTTTTATAATGTAAACAATTTTAGCATATTTAATTTTTAATCAAGTGCGAGGTGTCCATAAAAATGAGTTGCCAATTTTTTAATGCCCTTCGACTCTCTTTCAGGTAAGACGGCGGAAGTTGGTCAAATTCAGCAAAAAATGTTTTCATACAAATTGTATGAATGAAAAAATAATTTATTTTTTTATGATGCTATTTGGTTTAGTGTCATGTTAGGATAATTTCATTGTATGAGAAGGATAATATCTGGGCAACAGAATTGGGTCAAATCTTATAAAACGACACGACCGGACGTGGATCTTTGGCGACATCAAATACAACTTTCCACATGCAAAGAGGTAAAAATGATTTTAACCAATATTACAGACTTTCAAGAGCAGATATCTCGAAAACTAAACAAGACCTGGAATTGTTTACTGGATTAAACTTATAGAGAATTTATTCAGCTTTTATTTTGTTCATACATATTATGCCACTAGGACCCATGGTTTCCGACTTTCCGAGATATAAGCGAAAAACCAAAAAGTGGTACCTTCAAACCCCTCCCTCCCCCTTAGCTCAAGGGCTAGGGATGGGGAATTTCGATATGTTCTCCTCCTAACTAGTCCAAACAAAGTTGTGTAGTCAAAAATTGTGTTCCAAGACTTTCTCTCTATACCTTGTTTTGAACATCCGTTGACTAGGCTATTTACAATGTTTGTCTGGCAAGGGGTTGGAACTATCAAAAGTGTCTGGCTAAAGAGGAAACATCATCTACATATTACCCAAATATTATATATAAAAATCAGCTTTTATACTATAATGTAAGTAAACTTATAATTTCGTAAACATTAAGGGTGTCTGGCAAGGGGTTGCCACCATGATAAGTGTCTGGCTGATGAGGAAACATCATCTACATATTACCCGAGTATTATACATAAAAATCAGCTTTTATACTATGACGTAAGTAAACTTATATTTTACGCACCTTTAGTACCGTTTACCTGCCAAAGCCACCATAACCCAAACTCCATAAATGGTCCATCGTCTTACCAGTGTTGGGAGCATCCGCTGACAAACTTTCAGCCTTTATAAAATAACGTAGGTCTGGGGTTCACGGGCTCTTGGGCTATTAGAATACATAGAACATTCCGACAACGAATGTCGGGCAGAAAGCCTGCCAGACACAACACCCGTCTGGTCGGAATGTACCTTCCTTTTCCGGGGAATCGAGGAACTTTCCACTCTGTCCCTACTACCCCCAAACCGCGACCCCGATTAATCGAAACTATTATTTTTTTCCATTTTTAATTTTCTTCATCTTTGACAGCGTCGTTGGCCTTTTAGTCGTAACACCCGAGAGGTTGTGTTCGATTCCCTTTCCAACTCGGACAAATTAATCCTATCGTTCATCGTTTCAGCCTATTGCAGTCCACTGCTGGACATAGGCTTCTCCCAGGGAGCGCCACAGCGCACAATCTCCTGTTTTTTTCATCCAGCCACTGCCAGCCACCTTCTTCAGGTCATCGGTCCATCTTTCCAGAGGGCGTCCCACCCTACGCTTACCTACACGCGGTTTCCATTCGAGAACCCTCCTACCACTAATCGTCAGTTCTGCAGCAGACATGACCAGCCCACTGCCACTTCAGCTCGCTACAGATTTGGACAATATCTGTAACTTGGGTCTTATACCGTAAGACATTTCAGTTCATCATCAGCCTATAAATGTTCCCACTGCTGGGACACAGACCTCTTTGTGAGAGGGAGAGTGCCAAAATCCACACAGGCTCAATGCGTATTGGAAGATTCCACATGTCTTCAAATTGTTGGTTGTAGGACTCGATTTTTTCCTTCGCCATATTTCGGTCACTAAGACGAAAGAGAGAAGCAAAGCCGCGGGTAAAAGCTATTTATAACGTGCATGTTAGCAATATCATCCAATCGAAGTACTGCGTAAATACTAGAGATGTTGCGAATATTCGCATTCGCATCCGCATATATTCGCAAGTTTTTGGACATTCGCATTCGCATCCGCATAAATTCGTGCGAATATTTTGCGAATACGAACGAGTGATATATATACCAATATTAGGAACTTCTTCTACACATTTCATTCATTCTTATCTGGCGTCTTCCTCTCCGTTCATCTTTTACTCAGTCTGCCTTTATCTCGCCATTCATCAATATAATGTTCATCGAATCAATCACAAACATCAATCATAAAAATTACCATGTGGTAAGATAAACGTGTTTCATTCTGTTTTTCTTTCACTGACTGATCCTCTTAGAGCTACTCTTACATACTTTTTCCATACTCTTTACAGGCAGGAAGTAAAAAAAGCTGTAAACATAAAAATCCAAAATTTAAAATTATGTTATGAAGTTCGATCATATAAAAGTGTTTTAATCAAACGTTATTGATTTTAAACTGAATATTTGCATTCGTATATTCATATATTGCACTTAATATTGGAATTAAATATTTGCATCCGCATTCGTATTCGCGAATGTCAAAAATCGAACATTCGCAACATCTCTAGTAAATACATATAAAGTGCTTGGCCCACTGATTTTAAATTGTTCCATGTATCCATTTTTTACTTCCTGATTAAATACGTCAAATACTTTAATGTAGAAACCATGTAAGAACACATTAGCATATTATCTCTAAAACCCTGAACTCTGCTATCATTGCAGCTAAGTATAGCATTTGGAAATACCCACCACGCAATTAAATTAACTTACCTCTACGAAATGATAAGAGAAGTATCTCATTGATGTTTACATTGTGTGCATTCCAAGAATGTTAGCAATTGGTTTTGATTCTATATTTAAATTCTTCTGAAAATATTGTCTATATTTTGGAAAATCCATAACGCCCCCTTTAGTCCGTTTCTTTATTTTTTACTTGGATAAGATGAATAAAGAATTTGCGTAACGTATAAGGCTGTATACAGAAAGAAAGCTTATTAATTTTATATTGCAGCGCCCAGCGCTGACCAGCGCGTGTTGAAGCTTGTAGGAACTTGTCGGCACCGTTCAGTGCTTGTCAGCGCATGTTCAAATTATTTTCCTGCGCGGGTTACCAGCGCTGTCAAGCGCCGGTAAGCGCTTATAAGTTTCCAGTTTTCTTTCTGTATACAGCCTAAAGAGGGTTTCTAAAGCTTTATCAGCAGGAAGTAATGACAATAGTTGTTTTTCTATTACAAATATTCTTTTTTATTTATTTTTTTAAATTTTATTCCTTTATTCATTCTTATTCCTTATTATTTACATTTTAAATATCTTTATTAAACCAAAAATAATACGTTTCAAATAATTATAAACAAAAGTCCTATCATGGCCTATCATGGCTTTTCTCGTTTTTGTTAGGGTTCCGTAGTCAACAAGGAACCCTTATAGTTTCGCCATGTCCGTCCGTCCGTCCGTCCGTCCGTCTGTCCGCAGTTTAGCTCAGAGACGCCCAGTACTAGAAAGCTGTAATTTGGTGTAAATATACGGATTTGTTGTGCTGAAAAAGTGGTAAAATAAAATCTCGTAAACTATTTTTTTTTAGGGTACCTCCTGTACACGTAAAGTGGGGATGTTTTTTTTTATTTCTCGCGTACCCCTTAGTGTGGGGTATCATTAAATAGGTCTTTAAAAAATATTGATAGTTTCCATTAACAATTTTTTGATAAAAAGATTCGTTTGTGAAATATTAAAATTTAAAGTGATAATTTTTGCTCGACTCGAGTGTCCCCCCCCTCTACCAGCTAAACGGTTATGTTTGGGGGTGTGAAAAAATTCACAATAGTAGTATATATAACGAAGTTTGAAGGAAAATTATCATGACTAAGTAGGCTTTACAAGTTTACGAGTAATAGTCGACCAACTTATAAAACGTACTTGGATAGCATATTTTCCTAAACAAAATGTATCGCAGAACATGTTCTTCAACTGCAAATGTAAGTTTGTAAACTTTATTTTTACAGCTATAATAGGTGGGTATGTTTTGGGGATAGGTAGGTTTTTATTGTCAACTATTTTTAACTAACTTCAAAAAAAGGAGGAGGTTCTCAATTCGTCGTAATCTTTTTTTTATGTATTTTCCCCGATTTCTCAAAGACGCCTGGACCGATTTTGAAAATTCTTCTTTTTAAAATTAAATTCAGCGAATCAGTGTTAAGAGTATGGACGCCTACGCTACATGAATAGCAAACCTTTTTATCTACCGAGCTTGTACTTGACAAGTCTCTAGGCTCTTTCTCTAAATTTAGTCTGCATACATTGTGTACTGTCATACCGTTATATTTAGTTACGCGATAAATACATAGTTTAAATTATATAATCGCCTTTGTTCTTATTTCATCAGGTTATGGGCCCAGCCCAGCCTGCCGTTTAGCGTTATTTCCAAGTTTTATTCAGTACTTACAAAGATAGAGTAAAAGTAAAATCTGACGGGTATAACCTCACTTTTAGTTACCGGCTCGCGAGTGATTTTTTCTTTTCAGCTATTTTCAGATGTAAGTAAAATAAAATTAAAAAAATATGGCTGGAACTAACTCTATGATGTCGATTGAGAAGTTAAAGGGTCGCGACAATTGGGCAAATTGGAGTTTTGCAGTCAAGGCATACTTACAACATGAAGAGTTGTATAGCTGCATTTTGAAAGCACCAGATGCTTCCGACCCCAACGCAGTTAAACAAGACACCAAAGCAAAATCAAAGTTGATATTGTTGGTCGACCCAATTTTATATGTGCACATACAGGATGCACAGAATGCAAAACAGGTGTGGGACAATTTAACAAAGGCATTTGAAGACCAAGGATTGACACGGAAAGTTGGCTTATTAACCCTTTAGTTCGCAAGGAAACAAAATCTGTATTTTTGTGTTTTTTTTTAGTTTATATGTATATAAATAGTGTATATATGTACAGAAAAATGTGTTAAAAAATCTAGTTTGTGTAGTCTTTGGAAAAACATACGTTAAAAATACTCAACGTTGCGATGTATTGAAGAAATAAGGTGGTAAAATGAACGTTGAGTATTTTCGACATCGCGATGTATGTAGGTTTTTATGAATTTAATAAAATAAACCCTTATTCACAATTATCACGCATTTTATATAAAAATACAATTGAAAAAGACATAAAAAGAACAATCAGTCATGACAATTATAAAAATGAACGATAAATCACCTTAGGTATCTACTGTAACACATGAAAGTTATAAGAACTGTTCCTTTTTGATACAAAAAAAAATTCGTAAGATAAGATTTTTTCTGATTTTTTCGTACATTTTGACCGGCATGACATCTGCAATCGGAAGATATTTTAATTCACGACTCCAATAATCCTATATGATGATATTTCTACTACGCCCATCATAAGAGTTATGGCTAAAAAGTCCCGATAGAGATATTTGGAGAGATATTTGTTCCCATTAGAGATATTTGGCAGCATCATTTTGTACAGAATTTAAGTATGTATGTTGTATGATCTTTAATCAATTATTGCCAACATCTTCTGAAAAAAAAAAACCTGTAAAAGTAGTCTAAAGGGGACATCGCTCTTGAATCCAGCGGAACTTCAAGTACACTGTTGGTTCTAAATGTGCTGCATGTCTTAATTTTTCAGCAGTTTTCCTTTTACCCGTTTTCCACGACAGTTTTCTCGCTTACTTGTTGTTTTATAAGCTTCAATTTTAGGTACTGTATTCGCTCGCCTTTTGGCTAAAATATTTGTAGAAACTTGTGGCGATAAGACAGATGAAACTTAGGTGACAAAATAGATGAAACTTGAGGTGATCAAATAGGCGAAACTGACTGGACAACTGGAAAGTGATGTGAAGTTTTATATGGAGGGAACATGTTATTCATGACGAGTCTTATCCGATGAAAAAACTGTTCCATCGACCAGTTTTTTCATCGGATATGACAGGCGTGAGAGACTCATTTGTAGAACTATCAAAGTCCAAGTTATTTAGTGACTAAGGCTATGACCAGGGTTTGGAGCTAGAATAAGAGGTTTCACGTTCTTTCGTCCTGTCTTCAAATAACTTCATTGTCAGTACTAGTAGGTACTGCTACTTTCTGATGGAGCATTCTTTGACGAAAATAGTGACGTAACTTTCAGCGTTCTTTGCCATATTGGCTTAAGTCTGAAGCTAGCAGAACAAAAAAACATGAAAACACATCCATAGCATGTCAATAAATAAAATATATTGGACAAAACACCAATATATATATTTTTTTTAAATACATATTCATGCTAAGTAAATCATTAGCAAAGCCGCAATGTTGAACATGCTCAACATGCATATTACGAAGTACTTTTCCGGTTAAGGCGCAACGTTGAGAATATTCAACATATCACTTTATGAACTCTGTGCTCGCAAGTTAGTCAATACAATGTAGTAATTTGTAATTATAATAATACAATAGCCTTCTAGAAATAAAATACCGTTGTCCACTATCAGAAAAAACTCTCAAAAATATTTTTTATGCAATTAAATTATTTGTAATCCGCGGTGTCACTGCGACCGTGATGCCATTTTGCAAAAACCTGACGTAAAATGTCTACAGAAATGTCAAACTATTTTCTTTTTACAATTGTTTTTAGTTAATAATTGTGGGCATCAAATAAAAACTTATAAAAAGTGTCTAATTTTTTATCACCATTTTTTTAAAGTGAGCGTTGAGCCGGCTTGTCGTTGCGAGCTAAAGGGTTAAAAGAATTAATTAACACTAATTTAGAAAGCAGTTCGTCAGTGGAAGACTATGTAAATAAAATTATGACAGCCGCGCACAAATTGAGAAATATAAAATTTCATGTGGACGATGAGTGGTTGGGCACATTAATGCTGGCAGGGCTGCCAGATATGTATAAGCCCATGATTATGGGCCTGGAAAGTTCCGGTATGAAGATTAGTGCTGACTTAGTAAAAAATAAGTTACTACAGGAAGTAAAAATGTCAGACACTACCGCACTTTATACAAACACAAGAAAAAATGAGCCCAAAAGTGACAAAAAAGGTCCTAGATGTTTTAATTGCAATAAGTACGGACATCTCAGCAAAAATTGTTGGCATAAGAAGACAAACAATAATAAAAAAACAGATAAAGACACAGGTTATGTTGCAGCTTTTTCAGCATCCACAGCAAATGACTCCAATTCTTGGCATGTTGACTCAGGAGCATCCATGCACATGACGATGCACCGGGACTGGCTCACTGATATCACCGCTTCACCTGTACCGAGCATAAGGATTGCTAACAACAAAGAATTAAAAGTTGAATGCTGCGGGAATGTATGCATTAAGGTAAAGGCACGTGATGGCAGCATTAATTCAATACAGGTGAGGAATGTTTTACTTGTACCAGAATTGAAGACAAATTTATTATCAGTCAGCAAAATAATTCAAAATGGATGCAAAGTAATATTTAATGAATCTGGCTGTAAAATTTACAATCCTAGTAACAAATTAGTAGGTAGCACAGGCCAGATTAATGAATGCAACATATCTGTTAAATACTTACCAAGAAATGCAAGTCATGATGGCCAAGGCTGATGATGATACTTATTTGTGGCACCAGAAGATGGGCCATTTAAATTTTATAAGTCTTAATAAAATACCCAACTGTACAGAAGGAGTTAAGTTGTCAACAGGAATGGAAAATTCCATCTGTGTTACCTGTCTCGAAGGCAAGCAAACGAGAAAACCGTTCCCTGCTGAAGGTTCCCGAGCAACCAGTTTGCTAGAACTTATCCACAGTGATGTGTGTGGACCGATGCAGCAGATATCAATAGGAGGAGCAAGGTATTTTGTAACCTTTACTGATGATTTTTCTCGCCGAGTATACGTTTATCCTATAAAAAACAAAAGTGAAGTCTTTGAAAAGTTTGTTGAATTTAAGAATAGAGTGGAGAACGAATTAAATAAAAAAATAAAAATTCTTAGATCTGACAACGGAACAGAGTATAAAAATAATAATTTTGAGACTTACCTGAAAAAGCATGGAATTTTGCACCAGACATCAAATCCGTATACACCTGAACAGAATGGGTTGAGCGAACGTATGAACCGTACCCTTATTGAGCGTGCTAAATGTATGTTGTTAAACTCTGGTTTACAAAAAGATTTTTGGGCTGAAGCCGTTACTACAGCAGCTTACATAGTGAACCGTTCTCCCATCCGCAGCTTATCAGATGTAACGCCGTATGAAGTATGGACTGAAAAAAAACCAGATTTGAGCCATATGAGAATATTCGGATGTCCTGCGATGGTGCATATTCCTAAAGAAAACAGAAGTAAGTTGGATGTAAAGTCGCGAAAATTAATATTTGTTGGCTACAGCGACGGTACAAAAGGCTACAAATTCATAGATCCTGAAACAAAGAAAGGAATTGTTAGTAGAGATGTAGTGTTCCTCGAAGCTGCGATTAAAAGAAATAAAGTGGATGATGTACCTGAAAAAGAAAAAGAAATTATTAAAAATAACATGGATATAAAGGAAAATAAAACTGAGAACACACATAAAGATATTAAAATGAATAATGTAGACAAAGAAAAGAAAACTGTATACTTACCTCTGTGTGATGAACCCGAAGAACCTGTGGAAAGAAACATTGATGATGAGACACGTGAAAGAGACGAAATACAGAATGCATCTCAAAGTATTTGTATTTCAGATGATTCTGATCAATTTGAAGATGTTAATGATGAAACATACGTACCTGATAATACGATAGACTCTCCACCGATATCCAATATAACTCTGAGACCGCTGCAACATAGAATGAGGTCAGAAGATAATGACATTTCTCAGAACCCGTCTTCACTAATGTGTCAGAATGTTGAATCAACAATGAATTTTCTGAACAGTGATCCACAAAGCCTTGAAGAAGCTTTGAACAGTGATAAGGCTAATGAATGGAAGAAAGCAATGGAAGAAGAATATCAGTCATTGATACAGAATAACACGTGGACCACAGTAAACTTACCAGAAGGAAAGAAAATAATTCCTTGTCGCTGGGTTTTTAAAACTAAGTTAGATGTTAATGGTTCTGTCACACGATATAAAGCTAGATTGGTAATTAAAGGATACAAACAGGTCAAAGGCATTGATTACCATGAGGCATACGCTCCGGTGGTCCGCTATACATCCATAAGATACCTAATTGGTCTCTCTGCCAAATATAGACTCAAAATACACCAAATGGACGCAGTCACGGCTTTTTTACAGGGCGAAATTGATGAAGAGCTTTATATGTCCTTGCCACCTGGCTATGAAGAAGAAAATAAAGTATGTAGATTGAACAAGTCGATATATGGACTTAAACAAGCAAGCAGGCAATGGAACAAGAAGTTAAATTCTTCCTTGTTGCAAATTGGAATGACTCGTTCAAACATAGATCCGTGTGTGTACTATCGTATTTTGAATGAAAATGATATGCTTTTTATAGCAGTATACGTGGACGATATTTTGTATTTCTGTAATAAAAAAGAGACGTCAGACATGATAAAAGAAAAATTAAAGGAAAAATTCAGTATAAGAGATTTAGGAATAGCCAAACATTGTATTGGATTTAAAATATCACAGGATGAAAGTGAGATTTCCATAGATCAGTCTATTTACATAAAATTAATACTTACTCGATTTGGCATGGACAAATGTAAGCCGATGTGGACACCTGCTGATCCGAATGTCAAGTTTAAAAAGGCTGAGAGTCAACAAGAAATCATGAAGAACATTCCTTATCAAGAAATAATTGGTTGCTTGTTGTACTTATCACAGGGGACTCGACCAGACATTACTTATATAGTAAACTCTCTTAGTAGATTTAATAGTCAACCTACTAGTGAACATTGGGGAGCGCTGAAACGAGTTTTGAGATATCTGAAAGCCACAATAGACATGAAATTAGTTTACAAAAGGAATGTCGATGAGAGAATTTCTGGCTTTTGCGATTCTGACTGGGCGAGTGATATAGAAGACAGAAGATCTTGTACTGGCTACATATTTTTATTCCAGGGTGCCGCAATAAGCTGGAACTCTAAGAAACAGCAGACCATAGCCTTGTCTACAAGTGAGGCTGAATATATGGCACTAGCGTCGGCCATTCAAGAAGCACTTTGGTTGAAACAGCTGGCAGACGAATTTCAACCTGAATTTAAAGGTACACCTTCAACCCTTTACTGTGATAATCAAAGTGCGATTAGTCTTTCAGGAAATGCAGTCTACCATGCGCGGAGCAAGCACATAGACGTCCGGTACCACTTTGTGCGAGAGAAGATTGCCGCCAAAGAAATCCTAGTTAAATACAGATGCACTGGAGAGATGGTCGCCGACATTTTGACGAAAGGACTCCCTCGACCGAAGCATGAAAACTTCACCGCATCTATGGGTCTACATTTAAAGCGTCTGCGTCCAGGAGAGGATGTTAAGAGTATGGACGCCTACGCTACATGAATAGCAAACCTTTTTATCTACCGAGCTTGTACTTGACAAGTCTCTAGGCTCTTTCTCTAGTCTGCATACATTGTGTACTGTCATACCGTTATATTTAGTTACGCGATAAATACATAGTTTAAATTATATAATCGCCTTTGTTCTTATTTCATCAATCAGTTTAATTAGTTCGCATAAGTATTTTGATGGGCAACTACGGAACCCTACACTGTGCGTGGCCCGACACGCACTTGGCCGGTTTTACGTAAAGTAAACTCGAACTTTGAAGTTTTGATAAATTATATAAAAAATTGAAGAATTTGAAAATTTGTTCCTCCTTCGTACACTAGAAAGGCGCCTTTTAAATTTCCATACAATAAATGCAGTAAGAGCAGTGGTGGCCCAGTGGTATCGGTACCGGCTTACGAGTTATAGGTCGTGGGTTCGAACCCGCCAGGCGTATAACTTTGTATAATTTATTTCATCACTACTGCTCTCAAAACGGTGAAGGAAAACATCGTGAGGAAACCGACATGTCCTAGAACCAAAAATTCGAAGACATGTGACATCTACCAACCCGCACTGGGCCCGCGTGGTGGATTATGGCCCATTCCCTCTCACAGAGAGGAGGCCTGTGTCCCAGCAGGGAGAACATTATAGGCTGATGATGATGATGATGATGAATGCAGTAAGTAGGTACTTCAGGTACACTGTAAATAAATTACAGAAATCTTGTAGGAAGGTATTTGTTTAATTAATTTGACCATAATATTACAGTTTGTTATTGTGACAGTCATATTATTATGAGACAATCGATATTCCTGAAAAGTTTTTAAACATTTTGTTTACAGGAAAATATACTCGAGTTATCCCATTAAATAAACATGTTTATAAGGAAATAAATACAGTAATAATTAATTTAATTTCTGGTTAAATTATATTTTAATTATTATTTATAATTACAGTTCTGGGTTTTACTGGAAGTAAATTAATTAAATTATTATACGTTTGAATAATAATTTAAGGAAACTGTATTATTTCTAAATATAAACCATAGTATTTACTAAGTTCAAGAACTTTTAAAAGTAAATACTGTATTAATAACTCACAAGAATCTTACGAAACTGTTTCGTAAGTTCGTTTCTAGAGTCGGGCAAAAGTGTTACTAGCTTTTTCCGTTAGGAATTTTTCAGGAGCATTTTTTTACTGTTCCACTTCTGGGGTATGGCTTCTACTGATGCAGTAGATTCAGTTCTACTGATGGATGGATGATGGACAAACATGCCCTGAAACAGTAATGGTCACTACAGACCACGAAGGAAATCGAACGAACAAGAAGTCTCTTGAAAAATGGTCAGAAAAAAGAAACCAAAAATAATTTAAAAAAATACACAATGTAATTGTTAATATTTTATTTAAGAAAATGAGAATGGCATCACATAAATTATTTATTTACATAATTTAAACTAATTAAAGCAGAACCACAAAAGTTCTTTGAAAACATTAACTTAAATGCGGTCTCGACGCGTTACGTTAATTACAATGCAAATAAAGCTCAAATACCATACAACGCATGTTATAGAATTTTAAAAACTTATCACAGAAAGATAGAAGAAATATCATTGCATTAAAAATAGGCCTTAACACTGTTGAAATACAATACAAAACCATCTGCATTCCTCTCCTAGCGCACTCACACACACACAAATTTCTTGGTGGATTTTGATTTTTCTATGCACAAAATAAAGGAAAACATCGTGAGGAAACCAGCATGTCCTAGAACCATCAAATTCGAAGACACGTGACATCTACCAACCCGCACTGGGCCCGCTTGGTGGATTATGGTCCGCTCCCTCTTACAGAGAGGAGGCCTGTGACCCAACAGTGGGAACATTTATGGGCTGAGGGTGAGGGTGATGCACAAAATACACCAGAAAGAAAAAAAGGGTCTTGCTAAACTCTCTAGAAGTCTGGATCGACTACCATTATTATTCGGATTTAGCTTTTACCAGTATTTATATTTTAGGGAGTATCTACCCTGTTAGTACTGGATAATACGATACCCCTTGGTAAGACTTGTAGTCAGACTTTTGTTACACAGATAACCTGTAAAGACTACCAAAATTCTACAAATGGCATCCAGGATTTAAAAAAATATATTAAAGAAAATTAAACTCATACGCTGTTTACATAAAGTAATGAATTTGAACAACGCACGCACACATACACAAATTCCCTTTTCACTCCATTTAGTGAAGAATTTAGGGGTTCCAAACGCAATATTCACTGCACCCTATTAAGACGCAGATGTGTGCGCACGTCAAAAGGCAAATAAATGAAACAGTAGATACTTCCCAGAATCAGCTGAAATTGGGAATGTTTTGTGAGAATGCATTCCTTGCCGCCTCATTGGAGCTTGGCTTTGACGATTGAAATGGCACAGTCGTGCCGATTTCCGATTCCTGACAAATATTTGTATGGACCACAGGTATTTGTTCCGAGACAGCTTCTGAAGCCTGTGTGTGATCATAGAGGACTTTGGTTGTTGAAAGTAGACCATAAATGTCCAAATATTCAAGATGCTCTTATGTAATTGGGTTTTGACAGTTTTAAAAAATAAAAATTTAATAATTCTGTCATTTAGAGATTAGAAAAATACGGACACGTATTTTTAAAATCAATGAATATTAGGTAACCAAGATAATTATTCGTGATGCCAGAATTGAATAAAAATTGTACTTAATTGTGTTGTATTGCCAATTTTGAAAGCTTCGTAATACCTCCGTCAATTTTAGTTTAAATGCTAAAAGAAACAATAATTATCCAATTTGGTGCAACCATTCAGAAGTTATGGTGATACAGACAAACTCAAGCGACTTTTTTGACTATTTAAAAGATACATCTAAATGGTGTAGTCAAAAATAAACTAATTTTAATCGGTATTCACAACATTTGTTGGAGTAAGTACATGGCATATTGTTATCACATGTGCAAAAGCTGTTGATAGTGAATTCTCTGTCAGATTGCAAGACACAAATCACATGACACGTAGCCTATACAAATATTTGTTCCTTGTGGAATTTCAAACCACGATTTGCTAGTTCGCCGCCTAACCAATGCTCCAATCAGGCAATCAAACAGTTCTAGCTCATTGGTCACTGTTAAGCATGTACACCGTACAGCATTTCATACCTTACGAATCCTTTTTTCCAAAATGACTGAATCACCTATAATTATTGAACTTCATATAGTCATGTTAGCAGGATGGAAATTTTAAAAGTAGTTTAGGTATACAACATTATTTTTAGTATATGCGAAACCTGAATATAGTTTGTTCAGAATCAGTAACTGATTCGATTCCAATAATTTTTACACCATGTTATATTTTTTTTTCAAAAAATTTTAAATTTTAATTAAATTTTATTACCAGTTAACTACAATACAATCACCGTACGGTTAGGTACCTATTGCCAAACTATTATCAAGAGTGTATAACACAGGAGACGCGGTTTACGCGGGTGTACCGCGAAATGAGCATGTTTTTGAACGAAAAACCAGGTAATATACAAGCTTATAACTTTGTGATTTTTTATGTAACGGTTTTATAATTTTGTACATAGATTCTTTACAAAAAAAAAATGGACAGGTGTATCGGGTTTCGCATAAACAAAAAATAATGTTGTATGTCCGTATTACTATTTTTCGAAAATGTTTTCTGTCTTTTAAGGCCTATGTATGTTGTTTGGAAAAAAAATACCTGCTTAAAAGTCTTTTAATCGACTTATACGTGTGCTTAGTACTGAAGTTAAAATTATCTGCAAACTTACCTTCTTCATCTACCATTAGCAATCAATAATGTTTTCACTTTTCTGTACAGACTTCTTCTTTCTAAGGAGTAGACCATGAACAAACACATGGGAGTTGGTGACTGTCACAAATGTCTTGAAGTTTGTATTTTTAACGAAAGCCTGTTTTCTTCAACCGTTTCCTTCAGTTTCTTCAGTTTTTTCTTCTTCATCTATCTATACTTATAATAAATCTGTAGAGAGCTCAATTCTGTACATGAAATATATTTCCAAAATAACTATCAGGGGGTGATTAGGGATCGATACTGATGCCAAAAATGCAATTTATAAAATTATTGTCTGTCTGTCTGTCTGTCTGTCTGTATAACCGTTATAGAAACAAAAACTACTCGACGGATTTCGACGAAACTTGGTACAATTATTTTTCATACTCCTGCGCTGGTTATAGTATACTTTTCATCACGCTACAATCAATAGGAGCAGAGCAGTGAAGTGAAATGTTAGGAAAACGGGAGAAGTTACTCCATACACGCTAATCTTCGGAACTACTGGACGGATTTGTTGTTTTTTTTTTTTTTTTTGTAGAACTATTAAGTCTGGGCAACATATAGGCTATAATTTATCTTGGAAACTTGAACACCTGATGCAGAACTGCTATAGATCAGCTAAACTATAAGAGATACAAAAATAGCGCCATAGCAAAAAGTGTTCCGCGTGATGAGCATTTTCTGCTGAGAAAATAAATTTGAAGATATGGAACACCTGATGTAGAACTCCAAAAGCCCAGCTACACTATTAGGTACATATACAGTAATGACGTCTTATCAAGAGTTGTTCAGCCTGATGAGCACTCTCTGTTGTCGTATAAAAACTGAAGATCTGGAACACTTGATGTGTAACTCCAAGAGCCCAGCTACATTATAACATATATTTGAATAACATCTTAGCAAGAGTTGTTTAGTCTGATGGGCATTTCCTGTTGACTTACAAAAATTAAAGATCTGGAACGTCTGGAATCGTCACGTGCGTCCCGTTGTTTTCCCGTCCCCAGGCTCTAAGAATTCGACATCAGACGTTTCAGATCTTCGATTTTGACGACCCCATTGTCGCTGGCATAAGCAACAGGATCCGCGTACGAAGTCGCTGGCCGAAGCTAGTCTATTAATATTTCTTCTATCTTTCTATTTTGACTACAAATAACAATATACGCTCTTACGATATTAAGTGACACTTTGAAGAATTTTTAAGACCTTCGCAGGTGACACAGACCCGATTCTATCTCGACTCCAATTCAAGATTCAATGCACATTAAAGGTGTGAAAATGAGCTTTATTTAGTCTTTTATACGGACGTATTTTTAAAATTTTCTGTGTCCTGCGAAGACCTTTAACATTGGCAACTTACCAGAACGACTTTCCAACATAGCACAGATTGACTCTGTGTATGTATTTAGCCGCAGAACAAAGTCACCAACAGATGAAATCTTACCAATTAATATTATACAAATAAAAGTGCGCGATAGTTTTGTTGTAGAAGATGCAACAAATATAATAATATATAATATAATAATATTCCACAACTATCACACAACGCCATCTAGTCCCAAGCTAAGCAGAGCTTGTGTTATGGGTACCAGACAACTGATAAACATACTTGTATATTTCTAAATACATACATATTATAGATAAATTACACCCAGACACAGAACAAATGATCGTGCTCATCACACAAACATTTGTCCTGAGTGGGAATCGAACCCACGACCTCCGGCATAGCAGTCAGGGTCACTAACCACTAGACCAACAGGCCAGTCAAATATTAAGAAATTTTCTTTTTATCAGCATGGAAATTTTTGTACTCACAATACGATGATATAGAATCCAAACACCGCTCGTTCGCGTCCGTGTCATCGAGTTTAATAATTATGTTAAGCTTAAACGGATTTCATGCAAGCCAGTAGGAATGAATATGCTATCTAGAGCCAAATCCTTATCCCTATCATTGACAGCTGCTTCAGATTATACAACTATTCTTTAAGACTGAATACTTAGGTACGAAAACTGTAACCAATCTGTAGAGAAAAACAATGGGATCAAGATTTCAACTTTAGATAGAAAATTCCAATATTATTACAGCTAAAACTGGTAGCACGTTTGCGAAAAAAAAATCATCGACCTACTAACTGTACGCAACTTGGTATCTTCTCTATATTTTTAACAATTAAAAATGGCTAAACTACATTCAGAAACACTGTTAACTATCAGGTAAATTCTTCAGATTTCATGTTTTCAATAAAATCATAAATGTAATTTTGCATGATTATAAATTATTTAAATTCATGACATAATTGGGATTCCATTGACGGAATTTATAATGATCCAAGAAGGAAAATATAATATAACTAGTATTTTGACCGCTCCTCGTCATTTCCAGTTCATACAATACCTAAGTCATTTAGGTTGCCTATTGTATTTTAATTAATACATTTAAATTAGAATGACAGAGTCCAAATTCACTACTAAATGTTGTTGAATTTGTCCTAGACTTGACTCAAACAAAATACAAATTGTAATTTCGACTTATGAACATAGTGCTGATTTTCTGTAACTCGGGCGGCCGCATACATCAGTTTATTTTTCGTTCGGAATTCGAAATGATGAATGAAATTGAACAACACACACAAAATATGCACACACATTTGTATGAATTCACTGTGTTCGGATAGAAAACGGATCAGGATTCCTGATCAGGAAAACTGATGTATGCGGCCGGCCTTAGAACGACAAGAGATAAAATCAGGAGCAGAATCTCTTAAAAAGAAAGAAAGAAATATATCCACAGCTTTCAATTACGCTACTGTATTGTTTTTAATTAAAAATTGACATCGCCTAGTTTTACTTGCTCCTGTACCTAAAAGCAAAAGCAATAAAATATATAATCAACTCTCTAAGGCCCTTCGTACACAAGGCGACTCAAGTTTCCGATACCTTACGACTTCGGTATCCAGCGGCTATCGCAATACAAACCCATTGAGGTTCGAACACAAGCACGCGTCAATGAATACCAAAATCGTAAGGTATCGGAGACTTGCGTCGCCTAGTGTATATTAATTACTCTAGTCATTAAATTCTCAACTTTATCAAAAAGACTTTATAAAACAATTTAAATTGAAAGTGTTTAAATTATTTCAACAAAACTATCGCGTTCATTAAAATCAAAATTACATACAGACTTCACATTGACTTTATCTTAAATTAAAACGAAATGTATGAGCCTCGTGTTAATATATTAGTTCTAAACTAAATAATGTTTGAGAAATACGTCTTCACAGAAGATATATTTTATGTTTAGTAATATATTAGAAGCTCGTCAAAGTTTAGTTAATAAGCTACAACTTCGGGAAAGGGTAAATGAGAAACATCATAGGGGTGTTTCAATTTACAAAAACAAACATATTTCAGATAATCAATGTAGAAAGTACAGTATATTATGTAAATAAATGATTGTTTTAGAACTTGAAATGACACAGATATACAATTGATGAACTCAACAGATTGCAGATCAAAAATTTAATTAGGACCAACAAACGTGCCCTGCGGAAACCCACAAAAAAACTCAGTACTGAAAGTTTGGTAGTGATTTTATCGGTTGCTACTGATTTAGTCTTTAGCACGTCAAATGAAAAACTTACTAAATAAATGTTTTATCAATTTGCAAACAACCTCAAAGAGCGCTTATAGTGCTGCTTTATAAATTCTTCTTAGGCTTTCGACACATTTGGGCATAACTATTTGAAAAGTAATAATGATTCATATATATAATTTTAGTTAAGCCTACCCTTTCTCCGAAGTCCCGCTCCAAAATCAGTCAATTTCAAGACTAACGAGAATCATTAGTAATATACATTTTACATTTATATTAAACTTTACATAACCTAATTATCAAGTAGAATTAATTATAATCTCTTACACTGTTTGACGCTCTTATCACAAGCAAGAGGTGATTTAAAACATTACTTAGACTCGATTAAAACTGTTACACAGTACTATTCATACTTATCTGCTAAAATTAATTTATTCCCGTCTATTTTATTGTACTTTGATCTCTGAGATATCATGACTACACAAATGTTCATAATATCCATATTTATTGAAGCTTAGTAGTTGAATGTTTTAGTTCTATTTATACAGTTAGAATCAAAATACTCGGTCTATATTTGGACTTCAATTTTGCGTATGTTTGAAGTTGTTTTAACCTGATACAAAATTGTACAAATTAAGTCAAGTATTTTATATTAAGCTCCTACTAGTGTCTATAAACTCTCGCGGGGACAGTCCAAGACAGGGCAAATGCGAGAGTAAATAAATCTATGTAACACAAGTGTTAGCCCCTTCGCACACAACCCGACGCAAGTCTCCGAAACCTTATGAATTTGGTATTCATTGACACATGCCTGTGTAAGAACCTCTACGGATTTGTATAGCGATAGTCGCCTGGATACCAAAGTCGTAAAGTATGGGAGACTTGCGTGGCTTTGTGTCGCCTTGTCATTTTTATTGTGAGATGTTTTTGATGAGATTGAGCAGCCTCCAAAAACATAGGTTACTTACTGATTAGAAATAACGGGTTTGATGAATGAGTTGTGCACAAACAAAGATTTAAAACAATATGTTAATATAGCTAATAACAGAATTTAAATTAAAAAATAAATCTTAAGCGTATCTGTTAAATATTTACGAGTCCAATTTAGTGAGCCATTTTGAAATTCCAATATTATTAAACGAACAAATAATCATAACATTTTCACAACACCTAAATTATATTTCCAATTTAATACTTCATTAATAACCAATCAAAAATATATTAAAAATAATTTTCACGACTAGTACAAAGAACTCTGCTGCTTCGTTCATTTACACTTTCGAAGTTGCTGTCAACATCACATAGCTTGCCCTTGGATTCTCTTCCTGCACTGGTTCCTGCCTAAAGCACCTATGGGGCTCAAACTCCGCTGGTTTCTTCAGCATTTTCCTCACAAACCACACCAAGCCAATCACTATGACCATCAGACCAAGAGCCACACCAATAAGTGCCGTATTTAGGTTTTTAAAACCAGCCTTCATCTCCAAAGTTCCAAGAGATTCTATCAACTGTGGGACGACACAAATTGTTCGCCTTTCATCGACTTTATACTTTGAAATTGCTGCACAGACCTCATAAGGTCCTCTTACAAAGCCTTCCATGGATATCTCTAAAGTCGATTGGCACGGAGTGTCTTTCTGGGCTACTAGAGACCCCCGAGATAAGACGGCGAGGACAATATAGCAATTGTTGATAGGCCTGACGTCATTTGACAGTCTTTGGGAGCGAGGTAGTACGTACTGGGGTCTCTGTGGAAGTCCCAAGACTGATATGAGGACTGTTAAAACACCATCGCCAGTGACGTTTGATCGAACTTCCGAGACTCTGAAATAAAGCAATTGGGGGAATAAAGACACAGAGAATAACGATCTTGCTCTTATTTCTGCTTAGGGAGAAAAATCAAAATGCTAACTCTTCTCACTGATGCATTCAAAATGTCAGTGAATATTAAGAACTAACTCGCTTTTGTCTTTCTCAGTTATTTACCCTCATAATTATCTAGTTTTAAGGAAAAAAGCTTATTTTCGTCTCCAAAGTCGACACTATGACACTTAAAAATCAGTTAAATTGCCAGTGATTTAGACATGAATGAGCAAGCAACAATCGGACTCTCATACGCATTTACATTATTATTTAGATACCCCGTTATCATTCGCCTGCCATCCACAATAATATCAAACGGTGTATCTTCTTCAAAGTCTTCTTCAACGGCTTTACCACTTTTCTATTTGTCATCATCTTTATGACCACTTCTACTCATGTCATCTTTCAAACAATCCATATCTATAGTTTCCTCCTCGATAATCTTAAGTAAATAATGTTTTATTAGTAAAGAATCTCACCTCAAAGGATTACTTTCTGGAGCTCGTGTGACCACTATAGGAACTACAGTAGCAAACGTAGCTCGTTGTCTGACTTGCATTGGAGCACCACAACCCAGTACCAAGGAGAGAGGAACATCAGAACTGTCCATTTCTTCTAGTGCTATGCAGAACCTGTGAAAAAAAAACAACACAAAATTGAAATGAGGTCCTAAGGTATCACGAGTTTCTGTTTTGTCCATTCTAAGACAGTATCGAATGTTTTTATCCGTCCTTTTCCTACACTAGGAATTTCTTCGGGATCCTGGGTGCGTTTACAAACATACAAACTCACATACTTACAGAAACCCCCAGACCCGGAACAACTACTTGTACCTACTTGGTCCGTGCGGGGATCGAACCCGCCACAAACGGGCAACAGCGTAGTAATCGATCCCTTAGCCCCTTCGCCAACGGTCCTGTTCAGTACCCTTAGCACGAATTTTCACTCTTTTACTTTACAGTATTTACAGCGTTTCTTGTATGAAAAAATGGAACAGCGCCTCTGGTGCGCGAAACCGGAACTAATTTTTTCCTTGAAAAATGTCAACTTGAAATTGTCAAAGTTCCAGTTTACTTTACGTCTCAAATACTTAAAATTCGTGCTAAGGGTACAGGTTAAAATTTGACAAATGTCGATAACCTAAATCACATCTACTATGTTTCGATAGTAGCCATTTCAGTAAGCGCCTGATAAAACTCTCATAGCAAGATTATTTATTTCAGCAACACGTTCTTATATTTTGGTCAGGCGTAAGCAGCTCTGAACGATCGACGATATCGCCATACACAATGTGGCCAACGCTAGGTATTATAACCACGTACTGTAACAAGCTTTTATGTGTTGTGAGGAGAATTCTGAACGATACAATATGAAGAAGTTTGAAAAATTTTGAAAATACTTTATTGAATCGACAAGTTTCATATTTAGCATCAGTTTTTATACTAGATACTGACTGAAATACCATCTAGTCATCACCATGTCAGCGATTTCAGGACCTAAGCGCATATCTTGCGTATCTACCTACGAATAGAATTTGTCACTTATAAACGTGTATTCCCTTTTGTCACCTGTTGCTTACTTTGCACTGTCGAGCAGACAAATTCAAACATATTTTGCAAATTATTGTAAACTTTTAAATATTGGATGGTGATACAAAAACGTGTAATGTACCTAAATCGAGTACAATTTTATCTTAAAACTAAACCTTCTAAAAGGTTATGTTAGTTCAAAAATATTTGCACAAAATTCTAATCTATTTGAAGATAGAAATTCCTTCCAAAAATATCGTCTTATCTAAACCTCAAAATTAATATTAAATTTCCGAAGAGACTCACAGTTGAAAATTAATTACGTAAATGCGCAAATAAGACCAATAAATTTCACGTTTAATATATTCTGCTTGAGGAACTGAGGAATTGAAATAACATTTAATATCATTCGAAGGCAACTCAGTGGATTACCGAGTTCCGTTCAGTTAATTTTCTATTATACTGTCAGGACAACTCGTATTAAACTTTGAAACGGTTAAAATGTTAACTCTGGTTCTTTAATTTATCTTTGAAGTTTTAACTTGTTCTTTGTTGATGATATTAGTGTGTTTGTGACTTTTTTGAGTTGTGGTTTGTGTAATTGTCGAAGGTTTACCTTCTGAAATTGTATTCAGAAATGTTTGTGTTTCTTCCTATAATATTTATCCATAAACTGGATCCATCACCATCCACCAGTAATACAGGGGCTTAAAGATAAGTACAATATTTTTGACACAAAGCTGGCTAAACAACTAGGTATTAACACCACGATATTTCTCAATAATACGACATCTTGTGAGTCAGCTATAAATTTTGGTGTGGTCAAATGAGTCCTTCCGCCGGGGTCGGAGCGGAAAGGACTGTCAAACAATATTGACTAAAAAACCGTAGATTTATTTTTGTCAAAGATACAAAAATCAAAATTTCAACTTATTTCATATTTACACATGATATTAATAGCCAGTCAAATAGATCTGATAATAATCAGATAACAAAAGTCACCTATTGAAGCAAAGTTGGGAAAAAGTTTATTTTGGGATTCAAAATTATAAAATTTCCAAAATGATACCGATGTAACTACAGCACAAATTTATCAGTGAGAACATATCTTTCAATTTAATACAATCATTGCAAAATAGCTTTTAACCTTCATCAATTAATGATCAAACTATCATAAACTTCAATACTCACGTATACTGATCAACAGCATCAATCTTCAATCCCCTCAGCACCACATTAGCTGGAGCAGCTCTATGACATGCCACGTGCTTCGGTAGACCTCCTGCCCTGGACGCTGTGACACCAGTACATCTATACCGGCTGGTAGAGGGAGGGTCTACTGCCCAGGATAGATGGACCTCTTCATCGTCATGCCAAGCGTCTATTAGACGGACCTGGAGGAAATACAAATATTGATGATCCAATATTGGTGATGTAAATTTTGAATAATCTAATTGGTATTATTATAATTACATGGAGGCATCTTCTACTATTACACATAACGAAATAATTACGAGTCTAAATGCGGAAAAGAGATCCCTCAACATGGAGGTACTCATATTCATATTCATTCATATTCATATTCATACTCTTAGCTACCTAACTTTTGTATGACACTTTAGTTACTTTAAAGAGCTCTCTTTAAAGTAACTAAAGTGTCATATAAAAGTAGAGAGAGATGTAAGACTGGAGCTCTGAAGTGAAGAATCTGGTTGATTATAGAGCTACGAGTATATTAATTAATTCATGACATACTCCAGAATATAAATCAGTTCTAACACTTCAACCACCCATACATGCTTGTATACAAAAAATGTAGAATAAAATACTAGAAAATCTCACACATTGATTGGACTAAAACCATCCATACTAATTTTAGCATCCACATAATTGTAATAATGAACTAGAAACAAATAATTATGAATGCTCACTAGACGACTACGCTACAAAAGGCATGACTCATACTGCAGCAAAAAATTCTAAATCGCCCATAATTTATGCAAACAATACTTTGGCGTGACTGCCTACTACGGATACTAGTAAAACCAAGATATAGAAAAAAAAACACATATTGGATGACTAACTCTGGATATGGCCTAAATCCTACGCATTTTTTAACGGATACACAAATACTAAAATTCTTGTCAAATAACATCTAAGCCTGTGAATCATGGAGATTAAAGTGCGAGAATTTCAATAAAACTTGCTTTAAACGGTTGTTAAACATCCAAAAAATTTAGATTGAATATCAAATGTTTATATTGAAATAACTTTTACAATCTTTTGAAAGTGATTCATAATCTTAAATTCTAGTTTGTCTGTAAATTATTGAATTACAACTACTCTTACCTTAGCTTCAGAAATAGGCAAATCCTCTTCAGCGGGAACTTCCAATTCCTCATCATATAAATCATCATCCATTCCTTCCTGCTTATCAACATAAACTTCTCCACCATTATCGTTGTCATTATCATCAACATTAATCTTATAATCATTAACAATGGAATTTGCTAGCACCTTATTAAAATCGTAGTTCGTGTCTTTCTGTTTCAAGTCAGTGTGTTCGAAATCATCGCAAAGTTTGTTTTTCGATAATCTAGATAGTAATGCTCCTTCTAAATGAGGTGGAGTAGCACATACGGCAACAGATTTATCTGTTTGGGGTAGGTTTTTTGCCTCCCTCAACCACCTTGCGAATCCGGCCATTAGGCAATCGCAATTAAGAGGATTATCTGTAAAAGAGAAAAGAATTTATCTTTACGACCTCGAATAAATGTGGGTGAAGTTTACAGGGGAAGTTTCAAGTATGAGTAATTGCTTATTTGATTCCATGCAATTTAACTTTTTGTTATTTTCTGATAGGGAGTTTAATGGAAACCTGCGTTGGCTTTTGTTTCGGTAATGTTCTCATAAACGAATTCGCTTGTGGAATTAACATTTTGTTTTTTTTGTACATATCTATTATAGCGTAATCACCCTATTATATTCTTACAGCTGGGATACAAGCCTCCTCAGGCGAGAGGGAGTGGGGTGCCATCATTAAAAATTAAAGAGCAGAGATAATGAATTAAAAATTACATCAAATAGTATGCCTATTTAAGTTCCAGATCACAACCTTACAATTCGTAAATCAGAGCTGTCAAAACTGACTTTTGCTGACTCATAAGATAATTTGTATCTATGTCACAATACTAATTGAAAGTTTTTACGTACAAATGTGGCCAACTTAATAACATATTCATATCACACATTGTAGCCTTTCTATTATTCCCTTCCAAAAAACGTGCGAGAAAAGTGAAGTAACATCAACAACAAAAGTGTCAGCGGCCAGGATTATTCCTTACAAAAAAAGGCCATAAAGAGAGTTACAAAGGCAGAAATAGTTAAGCGTCATGCTACAATATAACAAGCGAAATGTCGATGGGAACAAAGAGGCTTCGACGTCACCTCGCTGAAACGTTGAGTATCGACAAATATCTGTGGGATACATACGGTTACAAGGGTTAGGCGAATAAGAATTTCGTCTATACATATAGATGAAAAAGGTATTTGGTAAAAAGCTGTCAGTATCTCTATTGTTTCGAGATAATGTGTTAGTTCTTTCTTTAAAATGTCAATTTTAGTCTTGGTTTTTTCTCACCAGATTGTTATTATTTATCAAATTACATTATTATTAGTTGAAATTAAGTTTGAAACCCTACAAGGTACACGGCTAAAACACGGTAATAATATGTACAGTATTGGGACTCCCTACAAACGGACGAAACGCGAGCTATACCTACGCGCCTCGATGTCGGGGCGCGCTCGAGGCGCAGACAGTCACGGCCGTACCGTAGTGATGAACGGACGGTGCGTTGTTTTTTTTTAGCAAATATGACAAGTAGAAAATATTGTGCTGTGTTTGGGTGTTTAACGTCAACAATAACGCATCCAGACTTAAGTTTTTTTAAATTACCTGCAACCTCTGAAAGGTGAGTACTAACTATAAAATAATTTTACTTACCTACTAGTAGCTAGTAGCCTTGCTAGTAGGTAGGTACATAATGTGTGACTTTTTAATGGTTATGTATTTTCCTTTATCTCACGAAAAAAAGGGTATTTGGGTTAATAAATACAGTAAAATGAATAAAGTAAAGGAAAGTTACTGAGGCAAGTTAAATAGTTAAGTTATAGGCGGTTCTGAATTAATCATGATACGGTAGGTACTTACTCTTGTGTTAAAACTCCAGTGCATGTGTGTTTTGTTAGTTTGTATTATTCAAAGTAAAGTCACGGTGTAACGGCGCGGTGGGATTGTCGGCGGGCACGGAAATGAAGCAGTGAGCTTCATTTACCTACGGTACGGTGTACAATCAACGTATATTCAGTGTACTACATAAACTTTAACACAGTCATGAATCCTGGAACGTAAGAGTACATCGTACGCTCCGTATTTGAGTGTGCGCACTCGGTTGCATTAGGCCGACTGCCTGCGCGAGCGATGCGCTGTACGAGGTAGCGCGAGCGGCGCACTGACCTTGAAGGAGCGGTTGACGCGAATCCACACGACGACGTAATCAGGGGGCCAATTCTCGGCTTTAGAGATGGTGTCGAACTCGACAAAAAATTCTAATGACGTCATTTTTCGACAAATTTTAAAAGTTGCTATTCTGGGGATGTCGGATTCGACATTTGTCGAAGGCTAACGTTAGAATTCATGTCGAGTGCTTCTGAGCAGTAGAGATGTAATGTCGATTGTAGAGATACGTCATTTCTGAGTGAATTTGTTGAGTTTTGGATTGTACACTGTTTTCTTTTCTCTAGTTTTTAAAAAAAATACGGCTTGGCATGTCATACCTACTGGAAATTCGATAAACTCTTGATTTTTGCATTGTGTTTTCTTGAAACGACGACCTTCGCGCAAATAACAAACTCTGTAATTTGTGTACCCACGATTGGATTAGAAACCACTGAAAGATGGACGAGTTTATTAGCATTTTTATCACAATAACAATAGCATTTTTGTCTCGGAGTTGTTGGAAAGTGGCGAGCAACTGGCCAATACATGAATACACGGCGACAACAGCGCACTTATCCCGCCGTCGATATTTACGATTTGAGCGAAACAGAAGTCATTAAAATAATTCCCCTCCATGTTAAAATAAAAATCATGAAATGTAAAACAGCACAGCCCACTAATGAATTATAAACACAGAGTTCATGTAAACATATCAAAAGACGCAAATTCTGACACTGACCTGACAGACAATCAACTGTCAAACTGATTATTTTTACACAAAACGTTTCGTTTCATCCTTAAATAATTAGATTTAGTCAGCGTTTTAAAACAAAATCATTCATTAACCTATAGTTACCTAAAACGGAACGTGCGATTCTTCATAATGGTAACATTATCTTCACTCGACTCGACATTTTCGTGACATTTATTTCTATTTTGACTGAGAATACGGATTTCTGCTCAATTTGACATTTTTTGGTAGAGATAGAGATATTTTTAATAGACATAGAGATAGACTTACAATCTCGAACTCGAGAAAAATGGCGAAAATCGAGAATTGGCCCCCAGACCCTTGTTATATCGTCACGGGTGCGTTTTACGTAACGGCGCTACAGTAATATTTGTTTATTATCTGTGTTTTGTGTATGAATAATACTAGAAAAACCGGCCAAGTGCGTGTCGGGCCACGCACAGTGTAGGGTTCCGTAGTTGCCCATCAAAATACTTATGCGAACTAACTTAAACTGAGTCGCTGAATTTAATTTTAAAAAGAAGAAAGCTTTTTATTAGAATGCGAGAAGCTTTTTATTAGAATGCGAGAAGCTTTTTATTAGAATGCGAGTTTATTATACTTTAAAATTCAATAATAAAGCATTTCGTACGAGTCAGTCAAGGCGCAAATATTTTTCGGTCGCAAATTTATAAGCACAATTTGTTTTTTAAACATTTGTTTTTAAATTAAATCTATTAATAAAAAATAACACGCATTTTTATTGAACACTTCCTTTTCAATATGCAAAATATTTTATTTGTTTACTTAAATATAAGAAAAGTATATTTACAATCACAACACTAAATAGAAACAGAAGTAGGTAGGAAATGTAATTAAAATGCTGGAGACGGGCGTCGGACAGCCCTAACGCATGTTTACGTACCGCGCGGCTGTAGGTATTTATTTCTATCATGCGGCCGAGAGCCACTACTGTAGATATTTATACTGTGGCTAAAAGGTACATGATAGCGTATATATTTGTATAAAATGGTATATTATACATCTGGGTCTTGATAATTGGCGGACACTTCAAACTGTTACATTTTTATTTCTACAAAAAGTTTATCAATAGTATTGACTTATCAATCCCCTATATTGTTAACTTTTTCATCATCGGTTTCGCTAATACGAGTATAATGTCACTTTGTATTATGTTCAGTAGCTCCTCAATCTGATATTAACCTTCACCAACTCCACAATCTTTTACCCAACCTGCTTTTCATCTTCCCCGACCGTATGTCCCCCCAAAGTGCGTATCATCGCGCCTCCATTACCTTCAATGGTGAACCGGCCGAGGTCCTTGTGTAGTGCCAAAGCTCCGTCATCTATCATCGAGATGTCGTTATCGTGTAGCAGGAGCTCGGTCAGCCGCCGGAGAGATTTCAAAGGTTCCGCCGATAAGGATCGTAGGAAATTGTGTGAGAGGTCCAGGTGTACTAAGTTTGTCAGCTGGGCGAGGGATGCACCTGTGGATGAAGACATAGATGATTAACATCTTCATAATATCACGTCTGTTATGCTCGAAGAGTTAGGCAGAAGGTCGTCACACATAAATCAACACTGATAAAGTTACAAAAAGAGAAAAAAGGAAGAGTAGAAAGCTACATTTTCAGCGATCAACATAATATTTTACTTTGTTTTCAATTAAATTGATGATGAAAATTTTTCATCTTTGTGAAACCAGAGCCGATAATAATTAATAACGCGAAAGTTACTCTGTCTGTCGCACCACTGTATGGATTTTGATTTATTGCATACGGGTACTCCTGGGCCATAGAAAAGATACTTTTTATCCCAAAAGTAACCTCCGTGAAAGCCACAGACAAAGACTAGATTCTAAAAATCCAACAAATAGGTTGAACACCAATTTTTGTATTGAACCCACGCGTTTACGAGCAAAGAATAATTCACATATCGTACAAATCCTTTGTTAGCTCAGAAACAGAATAAAATGTTTGTCAAACCAACTTTTATTTACATATTTTCCTTTATATTCAGAAACTTTTTTAGTCCAAGAATAAAGAAACCAAGTTAACCTTTCAAAATAAAAAAAAATACAAAATTCTTTTTATTTTACTGTTTTTGTGACGTCAATTTTTTCATAAAAAGCTTTTCTAAACAGCCCTACAAAATGTTATTTTGATTTTCTCTCCCAATGGTTGCCTCGAAATCTTATGTAAATGTTAAAAAAATACCTTTCCTCCTTATTTCCGTCGGTCCCAAGCAACTGTCGAGTTTTTTTTCTGCCCGGAAATTAAAACGTCAAGGAATTGACTAAAGCTTTAAATGGACATAATCTCTGTTCAACTTAACTAATCGAAAGGAAACAGGATAATGCTAATGATTTTGGCTTGGGTTCTTGAGAATAAAAATTGTTTCAATATTTTTTTGAACCTCTCCTTAAAAAAAATTCTTGGTGCTTCTGTTAAAACAGAAAGTATGTGTATTGATAGCATAAGCGTAATCAGTTAATCATCCTATAATATTACCCCAATGCTGGGACACAGTCTTCCTCTCTGTGAAAGAGAGTGGACTGTAATCTACCACGCCAGTCCGAAGCGGGTTGGTAGATGTCACAATGTCTTCAAATTTTTGGTTCTAGGACATACCGGTTTCCTCAAAATGTTTTCCTTCATTATTTTGGGAGCAGTGGTGATTCAATACAATAAGTACACAAAGTAATGCACCTGGCTGTGCTCAATCCTACAACACAAATCGGAAAAAAAAACAACTCGTAATTCGGTCACTGGGGCTGCAGATTGGTTGTAGCACAGAACAGAAAGGATGTACAAAATAATAGATTTCCTAACGTAATTGATTAAATTTGTTCTTTGGATAATTAGCTAAGGTAAAGCCACTTTTATTTTCTTTTTTTTTTAGCGTGGTAAAATCATCAAATGAGGCCTCCCACCCCGGGCAGGGCGGGAGGGACTGTCAGACTTGTAGGTACTGACTAAAATCCACGGTGTCCTTCAATAGCCCTTTATGTTGACAAGAGGGGTCACGGTGATGGAAATAAGTCCCGCGACTCCGGCAGGCTTTGGCCCTCTGTGAGGAGGCTCCGTCATAGGGTAAAGCCACTTTGAATATTAATTATTTTTATCTAGGGATAGATTCGTTTTTGTCCATCATCTCTCCTGCACGCGTAGCATGGCGATTCTATCTCTATTCTACCTAGAAAAGACAAAATTATTTCATCGTTATTTCTATACAAACCGACTGTTTTTTTGCACAAGTATGACACCATTCGTACATCATTAATGAATAGAAACATAATTATCTCATCTATATTTTAATCATTGATATATGCTTAAATCGATAAAAATCTTTTACGTTCTGTCATTTTGTCTATTCTCGCGTCGACAAAACCCGTTTCTACGGCGCCATGCTACGCGTGCTAATGGTACCTAAGCGAAGATTACTGTGGTCGACGATGAAGACCCAAGGACACAGACCCCGGCAAAGAATTCCACTCCTTAAGTGTGTGCAAAATAGAAGAATATTATACAACTAGCGGCCCGTCCCGGCTTCGCACGGGGGGACATGTTATTATTATTATAGCCTAGCCTATGTTGTGAAAGGCGTACGGTATATGATCGCGGTAGAAGTTAATCATACCGAGAAATCTTCTTAGCTCTTCGATTGTATTCGGCTTGGAATAGTTCGTGATAAGAATCAAACCTGAAAATAGCAGCGCAGCCAGCAGTTTCCGCTACAGCACGATAGTTTTTGAGTTTATTCATTACAAAAATAGAAATCTTACCTCTTTATAAAATTAGTGTAGATAGGTAAATTCATAGAAATAAATAAATAAACCTTACCTGAAACAGCAACAATCTCATTATGAGAGAGGTCCAGATGCGTCAGGTTGACGATGTGCTTGAACGCGTAATCCTCCAGTACATCTATCTGGTTGTTGTGCAACTTCAAATGAGTTAAGTTCGTGAGCCCTGCGAACATGTTCCATGTTAATTTAAAGGATTCTGTCTGGAATCACCCCAACAGGGGGTGATAATATTATAGAGGGTGTTGGAAGTTGTTTGGTAGGACAATGTTAAACCTGTGGTTAAACCATGTAATCTGAATAAATAAATAGATTTCAGGGATGTATTCGTAATTTGGACACCAAAGTTGCATAATTAATTTGTTGTAATTTGTTTGATTTTTTTGACTTTATTTGTGATTTCATCTAATAACGTATATGTCCACTTCGTATCGGACAAGATTTTTAACACATTTTTTTACTACATACTCGTAGTATAGATTCTATAGCTATACATAGTATAGATACTATACTATGATTGTATAGATTCAGTTAGATAGTATAGATTCTATACTATGTAGTAAAGATGTAGTAAAAAATGTGTCTATTGTTGAATGGAGTTGAGCTCAAAACATTGCATCAGAACCTGCTCTGTATTCCAAGCGATATTTTTGACGTTTGACACAATTCATCGCCGATCTATCCAATATGCATGTATGCATGTATCGATCGAAACTCATTCAGTATTCAAGCTTTGACAGATGTCTTGTACCGAATCAAGCAAAATGCTACGTTAAAATATGCCAAACTGAGAGCTCCTTTGAGAATTTTACTGAATTTTAAAAGATGCTGTGAAAAACAGATGGGAATGTAGAGAAGAAATCTTTTACCTCATCTCATATTATAAATGTGGAAAAAGGGTGGCGGTTTGTCAGTTAGTTCATGATTTTTTGATTGATTGTAAGTAATAATCACATTACCCTCCTTCGCGTCGCAAAGTCGGGTAAAAAGGCACTAGAGCAGTTTTATAATATTTTTGATAAAATAGATTAAGTCTATTTTAGGATACCTCTACTCCATTTCACGAATTTCATCGCAATTCATAGCATGGTTCTGCTAAAATAACCTTTTGAGACCCCCTGAAGTATTAATGGTGCAAATACACTTGCAGTTACAACTACACTGTTCAAGTGTACTTACATAAACGAGTTCAAGTACATGTACCTACCCCGTGTACCGCACAATAAATATTGCACATCGTACCATGGAAGAAGAAATCGGCTACTTTCGGCTACGTTCATCATTTGTCTTCAAGCAAACTTGTGCGGTCTCACAGTTCGATTACTTTTAAACGATTTATTCCCGTTGAATCCCACTTTTGGATCCCATTTTTTAGGTATTCCCGATGAATCCCGGAATTTTTAATTCCCGTTGAATCCCACGTTATGAAAACATGTGTACATATCAGAAGAAAAGTGTTACCTTGATTTTAAAGATTTACTCTGTTACTAATTTATGAATTTTACAAAAAAAAAAGATCTAAATCAAAAGCAATTTTGTCGTTGAAAGTACTCACTGCATCCTGCAGCATGATATTCGCAGCAGACGAAACCGCAGAGAAAACTAAGTAAAACATAAATCAAAAGAAATCGTCTCTGCAAAGATACATGAGCCATGCTACAACGTGAATACTAAGTGCTGAAACAGATGACCGTTTCAAGGTACGACTCAATATTGCTCCACGTCTACGATATCTATTCCCTGAAGGAATAATACAGTTTGAATAACGCTGCAATGTCTTAGCGAGTCGTGATTGTCATGCTGACAAATCTCACTTGATAAGTCAGATTGTGGATAAAGATTGATCGAATTGTTATTTTTCTACTGATTAAAATCCATGGTGCTCCTCCAATAGCGTTCCAGGGTCACGAGTACGTGATAAAACAGTCCCGCGACCCTGGCAGGCTGTGGCCCTCTAAGGGGAATCCGTCGGATTGCTTACAGCTCTTTGAGGCGCGCCTGGACCTGACGCGTCGTCGACCCGGGCATGGTTTATGATGGTCCGCATGTCCGCGGTTACCTATCTGCCTACCTACGGTGGTTGGAAATCGCTTCGGGACGTCCATTGCAGGGGGCATCTCGCCCGGCGGCTGGGTCGTGAACTGGAAGTTGTCCTCTCCCTCACGCGTCCTGCTTCCACCTTCGCTAGAATGACTGCTTCGCAGAAGGAGGCGTTTCCCATTTCGTCTCGCATCCAACTCAAGATGAAGTTGAAAGCAATTTCAAACTCATACAGTCTGATACCCACCCTTATCACTCTTTACCCTTTGCAATCCAGGGATGCATATCTTCCAAAGTCATTCAAGTAATGCCTCATACAACTCATACAGCTATTCTTAGAATTGTCTCTCGCTTTCCATCCATCAACATACTGTATATTAAACACAATTTAATTATGATCTCACCTGACAAAGCTCCACGTCGTATACTTGCAAAAGTATTGTCTGACAACTGAAGCGTGGTGAGGTAGGTCAGTGAAGGCACCGTGGTCGGGCCTAGGGGTCCTTCTAGCGCATTACTGGATAGGTCTAGATCCCGCAACATGTGAGCCTCCTAGAAAATATTAAATCGATTAATTTATATTTAGAAGATCTTTAAACCTCATTTAGATGGAGCACGAACTAGCATGCGAGTTTCACTACATTGCGGTATTTTGTTCCATCATCAACTGAATTCCTTGTACGTATAAAGTCCGCTATGTAACGCAAATCGCGTGCGAGTTCTTGCATCGTCTGAACGAGGCTTTACTGTGAACATAGTCACGAACAATATAAACACCTACTAATCTCTCATTAGGTCACACTAGATATCGTGGTATATCGTAGCTTTGGCTGGCTGGCTGATAGTAGTGGCCCAGCGAGTCACCCAGTACCCTCGGTGGGACCAACAACCACCGTAGTCAAACTCGTGACGGGACAGTCAGGTTCGACTGCGTTTGTAGTTCGAATTAAGACAGACGCAGTACTTTGTGTAATTTATTTAATCACCACTAATCTCAAAACGGTGCAGGATAACATTATGAGGAACCGACATTATTGTTGTTTCACACCAAAAAATATGAGACCCGTATTACAGAATGTCACTCAATACTCAAGCTAAGCTAAAACTAGATTCAAGCCATTTGATTGGCTGCCCTGGGATCTGGAGGCGACTGCCCTCCAGCGCGTCTATGAGTGGCGCGTGGAGGCGCAGCGCCGGGGTGTAACCCCGCTGCCTCGAGAAGTCGATGTGCGGCGGGAAGAGCTCCGGCGCGATCTCAGGGCAGTATGGAGGGGACGACTGTCGCAACCGAAGTCCGGGCACGCCGCAATCGCGGCGGTAATACCCCTCTTTGAGGAGTGGCTGGAGAGACGTCACGGCGTCCTGACCTATCGGATGACGCAGGTCCTCACCGGACACGGAAGTTTCGGGAGGTTCCTGTGTCTGATAGGGAAGGAGGAAACGCCCGGGTGCCACCACTGCGAAGATCGCCCGGAGGACACAGTAGAGCATACGGTGCAAGACTGCCCAGCTTGGGCAGTGCACCGACGTGTCCTCACGGCGGCGATAGGCGGAGACCTCTCGCGCCCGGCATTGGTTGCGGCCATGCTGCGGGGCGAGACGGAGTGGGAAGCGGTCGCCTCCTTCTGCGAAGCAGTAATGCTCGTGAAGGAGGAGGCGGGCCGACGACGGCCGGAGACGTCAGCAGACGATCTCCGGCCACCGTAGGCGCGGGCATGCGGGCAGCGAGTAAAGGGCAACTCGCTGCCCAACCATGGACCATGACCGGGTCGACGGCGCGTAGTGTCCCACGCGCGCCTCAAAGAGCTTCAGCATAATGACGGGGCCCCCTCTCAGAGGGCCAAAGCCTGTCGGGGTCGCGGGATTATTTCCTTACCGTGACCCCGGAACATAACAGGCTACTGAAGGACACCGTGGATTTTAGTCAGTAGAAGTCTGACAGTCCCTCCCGCCCTGCCCGGGGTGGGAGGACTCATTTGATGATTTTACCACGCTAAAAAAAAAAGCCATTTGATTGGTTGAAACTAGGTTTAAGTAACGCTTGAGTATTGAGGTACTTGCTGTAATACGGGCCTAAGACATGTGGCTTCTACCGAGAGACAATATGAGCCCGTGTGGTGGATTACAACCCATTAGGTACTTCTTTAAGAGAGAAATCCTGTCCTAGTAGTAAGAATATTGTAGGCTGATTATTTTAAATTTAAAAAGTGATTAGAACATACAATAGGACCGCTTCACGTGTTCTCCAACAATTCTTCTATCACAAATCTTTTTCTTTCAGGTTTTTCAAATTATTCCAAGACACAGTCGCAAAAGAAGAAAAAAATATTCCTCTGGTGTAATTAGAAGTCTGTCTTAGCAATTAGTTTTAACACTAAGAATGAAGTCAATGAATTCCCTTTGCGCAAAATAATACGGTTTCTGAAAATAACTTGAATTTCACTGATTGCAGTGACCCCTTCTTCCAAGGTATTAAAACAACACCTTGGTGGACATTGAACTCTAATGCATTGATTGAATAAGATTCATTTTATCAATATATAATTATTTACTTAAAATACTGATATAATATAACAAAATTACATACGATAGGTAATGTGAGATTTATTAGAAGGTAAGTATTAGAAAACGAATTCAATTTCGATTAAGTTCCATGTGGCCCACGTTGGGTGCCATTAAGATTTAACCACTAAGTAGATAACAAATGGAAGGTTAACTCCATACAACTATAGTTGGTGCCAGCGGTGGCAATAGCGGTCATTAACCTTTACCTAATAAGTCCTCGTATAATGACATGAGATCAGAATTAGCATTTTTCTGTGAAATTATAGTGTTTACTTGTGAGTTTTTAATATAAAAATAATATAAAATCTTAGGTATAGGTGAAATATTTTTACCATTTTTTCTTTATGTCATTATACGAGGACTTATTAGGTAGGGGTCAATGTCCGCTATTGCCATCTTAACTGGCAACTATAGTGAAAACAGGCGCACGCACTCACGTTGAACTTATGGAACTGGCAAGTGCGTTTACACTCGCTATAGGTATGTAAAACGTGTCTATGTGTGCGTGCGATTCCAAACAAATGACAGTCGCGAGGGCGCCTGCACTCGTGTACCTACATGAAGCGAGTTTGTTATAGCTTTCTGTATATTTCAATTATTTATTTTCAGATTCAATGTGCATGGTTCATCAAGTAAATAATAAACAGATTACCCTCCTTTGCGTCGCGCAGTCGGGTAAAAAGTGATCAGCACTTTGGTATTACATTTCGGCGATTAGTCTCAGTCGTAATTACTTTTCCAACTCAATATTTCGTATTATTATCGGCAATTTATTTACTTTTGTGTTAAAATACCTCTTTTATTAGAAATAATATGGAACTTATAATAAATTGCAGAAGTCATATGGGCAAATAAAAGGTTATTTGCTCATATTTCATCTTTCTTTTGTAATTTATTTTCTTTTAAAAAATAATAATTAGATTTTAGAAATTCAATTAGTTCTTTGCAATCATCGAATCCATATTCAAATAATTTTCTGAATAAATTATTATCAAAAATATAAACTTATCAAATAAGGCTTATTTCAAGAATAGCAATATCTTTGCTGTTTACAACAACAATATTAATTCAATTTTCATATCAATAAATTGGAGTTATAGAACTTTAAAATAATGAATTTAGAATTTAAATTATTCCATATCTATTTCTAACTCTCAAAATTTCGTTTATATTTATTTTACAATCTTGTTTACCAATACTGAACTTGTTTTATCAAAATAAATTTAGAATTATTTTCAGTGTATAAATATCTTCACAGGTTTAAAATTTTTGATTAATTTTTATGAATTTATTTTTCACATAATTAGTCGATAGCTTCAGATAAAAAAAAAAGATTGTTAATATACACAAAATGCTTTTTCATCATTCATAAAACGTTAGACAATGTTGCAATACTTTGTTCCCTAACTTTTTATACAGAAAAGTATAAAATGTTACAGTATATTATCGTGTTAGACAATGTTTTATAACATTATGTAACTGCTGTGTGGAGCACCATGAGTAACGAATCAAACCATCTTACCTTCAAAGCTGCCAACGCAGGAACTTTTAGAAGATTTCCTCTTAACCTCAGAACGCTAAGTTTTATCAAAGGCAGGAACGCTCCCTCCGATATATCGGTTAGTTGATTGTCGCTTATGTCCAAGTACGTCAGATTTGTGATACCCTGTGGAAACAAAATTTTGGTTGTATGAATTTGAATTCTAAAATCGCAGGCATAAATGCGCGACGTAAGCGAAAAAAATACATCAATTTAAAAATGCTCGTTTTATTTATCAACTTCCCTCGCGTTTATTTACATTTTCCCAATCAATTTACCGACTTGTGGTGCCATCATATTATGTTACAATAAGACATTACTTCTTTTCAGGATAAAAAGTACATTATGTCCGTTTTTATATGCCTGAGATTTTTAGAATTAGGATTTATTTAATACTAGCTGACCCCGCAAACGTTGTTTTGCCATATAAATAAAAAACCGGCCAAGTGCGTGTCGGGCCACGCACAGTGTAGGGTTCCGTAGTTGCCCATCAAAATACTTATGCGAACTAACTAAACTGATTCGCTGAATTTAATTTTAAAAAGAAGAATTTTCAAAATCGGTCCAGGAGTCTTTGAGAAATCGGGCAAAATACATTTAAAAAAAAGATTACGACGAATTTAGAACCTTTTTTTTTGAAGTTAGTTAAAAATAGTTGACGATAAAAACCTACCTATCCCCAAAAAACATACCGTAAAACATACCTATTAAAGCTGTAAAAATAAAGTTGACAAACTTACATTTGCAGTTGAATAACATGTTCTCCGATACATTTTGTTTAAGAAAAATATTATCCAAGTACATTTTATAAGTTGGTCGACTATTACTCGTAAAGTTGTAAAGCCTACTAAGTCATGACAATTTTCTTTTAAACTTCGTTATATATACTACTATTGTGAATTTTTTCATACCCCCACACATAACCGTTTAGCTGGTAGAGGGGGGGGACACTCGAGTCGAGCAAAATTTAGCACTTTAAAGCTTAATATTTCACAAACCAATTTTTTTATCAAAAAATTGTTAATGGAAACTGTCAATATTTTTTAAAGACCTATTTAATGATACCCCACACTATGGGGTACGCGAGAAAAAAAAATAACATCCCCACTTTACGTGTACAGGAGATACCCTAAAAAAAAATATTTTACGAGATTTTATTTTACCACTTTTTCGGCACAACAAATCCATATATTTACACCAAATTACACCTCTCTAGTACTGTGCGTCTCTGAGCTAAACTGCGGACAGACGGACGGACGGACGGACGGACGGACGGACGGACATGGCGAAACTATAAGGGTTCCTTGTTGACTACGGAACCCTAAAAAATAGATAGTAGCCGATTCTCAGACCTACTGAATACGCATATAAAATTTGGTAAAAATCGGTAGAGCCGTTTCGGAGGAGTACGGTAACTAACATTGTGACACGGAAATTTTATATATATAAGAAGATATCTAAAGAACATTCATTTCGTTTTTTGTTATTTTTGCCTTTGTATTTGACAGAAATCTTTCATAACGTATTGAGCGAAATTGATCTTTTATCATTTAAATGAAGTAATTTGACATACCTTAAATGAATTAGCGTCTAAAGTGTGAATTTTATTGTTGGACAAATCCAAGCGATCCAAGTTCCATAGCCGGGTCAACGCTTCTGTTGGAACTACTGGCAACTGGTTGTTTGGTAGACCTGTAAGAAAAGATTTTGTATTAATATCAATTTACTCGATGAATTCCGATTCCTTAATGATAACAGATAAAAGAAATATTCTTTCCAAACATAAAATTTTACGATTTAATATTCCGATATTATGCTTAGAAGCTCATGTAAATACAAATAAATAAACATTATTAAAAGCAACTTCAACCCACAAAACACAAAAATCGTTCTCATTACGCATTCGTGTCTCAATTTCAGAATGATATTATGTAAATTAAGATTGTATTTATGTAAATACAATCTTAATTATTGTAAAATTTGGCTTTGTTATGTGAGAGGATTGTGGCTTTCTGCTTTCTTTAATAAAAAATCTAAAAACCCACGTTTTTAAATGTCCTAAAAATAAGAAAATAACCTGAACCTGAGAGAGGGGCCACTCAAAACGTGGGGGCGTATTATTTATGGGATATATTTACATGACGTGTATAGATCGTGGTTGTAACTTGCAAAGATACGCCCCCACGTTTTGAGTGGCCCCTCTCTCAGCCACGTAGGGTTATTTTTTCTTATTTTTAGGACATTTAAAAACGTGGGTTTTTAGATTTTTAAATCTATTAATTATTTTATTATTTTTATCTTTGTTGTTAAAATTTATTCACTTACAATCTTTTCATATTTTCGTGTCATTGGGTTTGAAGCTACCCTGAAAATTTCAGCCTGCTAGCTTATCGGGAAGTGCCTCAAAATTGAGTTGCAAAAATCCAACCGGAACGACAAATAAGAAAAGTGAGTGTAAGTATAAAAATGTGGGAAAATTATTCAGAAACTTTCAAAAACGACAATTTATAAGTGATGGACAGTGATGAGAACTACGTACGTTGTGTCCCACCACTTTGTGTACCCACGTTGTGTCAACGAACTGATTGAGCTTAAAGAGCCAAAAGGCTGCCGGGGTAACAGGTATCTCTACAGGCTACCGCAGCCCTATATGGCAAAGAGCATCTAATGGAACAGATTGGTCTTTATTTAGTCAAGTCTTACAGTTCTTTTGGCTCAAAAAAGCGGCGCAAAAGTGAGTTTATAAAAACGTGGGAAAAAAAAGAACATCATACCGAATAGAACTTTCTTTTTTAAGGCGTTGTAAAATCATCAGATGAATCCTCGAGATGAAGACTCGTACTGACTAAAATCCACGGTGTCCTTCAATAGCCCTTTATGTTCCGGGGTCACGGCAATGAGATAAGTCCCGCGACCCGGGCAGGCTTTGGCTCTCTAGAGGGGGGCCCCGTCATCATGCTGACGCTCTTTGAGGCGCGCGTGGAACACAACGCGCCGTCGACCCGGTCATGGTCCATGGTCGAACAGCGAGTTGCCCTTTACTCGCCGCCCATACCAAATAGAACTTGGTAGAAGTCAGACAGTTGTTCAGTTTGAAATGCTGGTATTCTGCTGGGTCGGTTAGACAAAATGGTTGAAAATGGACAAGCAATAGCTTAATATTAAGTCCAAAGTTATACCTGGTGGCCTACCATGAACTCTTAACGCGATTCAGTTTAGGCTGTGGGAAAGAGATGGCGCTAGACGACTTGTATAGCTCTGTCTCTTTCCCACAGCCTAAATTGGATCGCGTCAAGAGATCGTGGTAAGGCCTCGGGAGGCTTAAAAAATTCTGATAGCAGATGGCCACATGAAAAAGAAAGCACGTAAATATTAAAAGTACTTTTTTTTTTTTTTAGCTTGGTAAAATCATCAAATGAGTCCTCCAACCCCGGGCAGGGCGGAGGGACTGTCAGACTTCTACTGACTAAAATCCACGGTGTCCTTCAATAGCCCTTTCTGTTCCGGGGTCACGGTAAGGAAATAATCCCGCGACCCCGGCAGGCTTTGGCCCTCTGAGAGGGGGGCCCCGTCATTATGCTGACGCTCTTTGAGGCGCACGTGGGACACAACGCGCCGTCGACCCGGGCATGGTCCTTGGTCGGGCAGCGAGTTGCCCTTTACTCGCCGCCCGCATGCCCGCGCCTACGGTGGCCGGAGATCATCAAGCGACGTCCGTCGCCGTGGGCGTCTACTTCCGCGGGTGGGGCGGAGGGAGGACTCTGTCCTCTCTCGCTCGCGGCCCGCCTCCTCCTTTGCGAGCATTACTGCTTCGCAGAAGGAGGCGACCGCTTCCCACTCCGTCTCGCCCCGCAGCATGGCCGCGACCAATGCTGGGCGCGAGAGGTCTCCGCCTATCGCAGCCGTGAGGACACGTCGGTGCTCTGCCCAAGCTGGGCAGTCTTGCACCGTACCTATGCTACACCGTGTCCTCCGGGCGATCTTCGCAGTGGTGACACCCAGGCGTCTCCTCCTTTAAATATTAAAAGTACTAGCAAAATCGTTGAACCTACGTGGAGTAAACTTTTGTTGGCCCTGAAATCAGTAAATGAAATCAGTAGGTACTCTTGGGAAATTAGTAAATGAAGCGAAATTATGTAATTACAACGAAATAAACTAGGGAGGCAGTTCGTTTAAAATCTTGCTTGGTTTATTACATTATTGATGAAATTTCAATGAGATTTGAAATAGTTCTCTGATCATTTCGTAGTAAAACTCCTTAAACGTAATTATAATTATTATGTATAATATAGGTCCGATACTATTAGGAACCACAAATTCAGCGTTACAGAGAACATATTTTAATTTATTCAGTTAATAAATATTATGTAACCTGACGTGTCACTTGGCCTTCTCCTGTGCAACATCAAGTACGACTGGGTTTTGTGAGGCGAGCTCCTATAACGGTAGTGTATCTGACGGCGTTACGTAAAAGACATGCTGAGCCTCTACCATGAGTTGTCATTACGATACTCGATCATACGCATCGACCGCGTTTGGCGCTCTCATTGGTTGAGAGTCCATACAACCTTGGAGCGGGCCAATGAGAGCGCCAAACGCGGTCGGTATCGATGATCGAATATCGTAATGACAACTCATGGTATGGGTACTGGTCACAGCTCAAGGAAGCTCGTACAAGGAGGCAGCGTAGCTAACTACAGCGTATTGGTTACATAAGTCAGTTTAATTACAAGACCTTTGTAATAGGACAAAATTAAGTTTTGATATATCCATGACCGAGTCGTAGGTGCACAGCTATTTTCAACAACACCACCGTTTTCCTACGAATCGCGCTGAGCTAACTGTGACAAAGATCAAGGAAATTGAGTAGAAGAGAAATTCCATACTTTTTCATTTTTAAACGCACGACGCCGAAAAGACGGGTGTTGTTATATATTTGACGTCTGTCGGTGTATAAATAATATTTAAGTTATCTGTTAACGTAGCTCTAAAGTGAGTGGACCAAAGCTGAATTCTTTTCTTGTGTTTAAAAGCTGTTGTAATCAACATTGTTCAAACAAACACTCTTGTCAAAGTTCTGTCATTGACGCACGAATGGAACACGAAGCGCTGTCAGTTTGGGCCTAGTCCTTGATTGGACAGCAAGCTAGTTCAAGCTACCCATTACTCGCCGTCTAACACCTACTATCCTAACGAACACTGTCTACCACTTACGACTTCACGAAAGAGAAAGCTTCGCTTATGCACGAAACAGAAAGTTTCGCTTATGCACGAAGCAAGAAGTTTCGCTTCTACACCCTCCTATTCTATGGCGGTGTATCTTGATTGCAAATGGAATTAGGAAACAGTACACGAAACGGTGGTAGTTAACACACTGGCTCAGTGGACTTAGTGTGTTGTAAGCTTCAATGTGTTGAACAAACAGTGGGCAAACTTGGGATATGTTGGATATTCCTTGGGGGACATGTGTGTTTTTTCTTAGCCTTGTTGTGTCCTAGGTATTTAGTGTAGTGTAAGAATACCTCTACAGATTTCAAGCTCAAGCCATGCCTGTCGAGATCTATGTTTGGATGGGTAACCATTCATTACATACCAATTTTTCTCCGTGTTTCAGAAACCAAGTTAAGCAGGCAAGCTAAGTTTTTTCTCAGTTTCATTTGTTAATTGTAGATATTAAGGTACAGGTTCATCATCATTATCATTTCAGACTATTATAGTCCACTACTAAACAAAGGTCATCCCAGATCGCCATAGCGCACAATATCCTGCTTGTTTCATCCAGCCACTGCCATCTCCCTTCTTCAAGTCATAGATCCATCTTACTGCGTCTCACACACCACGTTTACCTACGAACGGTCTCCGCAGTCAGAAATTACCCCCCTTCACGATCTGTTGATAAAACGATCCGTTCCGAATAGGTACCTAAAGGGACGACTTACCCAAAGCAAATAGGGTTGAGGACACCGCACTAAAAGCCCCTTGCTGGACCCTCCGTATATCCCCTGAGGATATCACCAGGCCATGTAGACCGACTCCAGCTAGCTCTGCGACTGATGCTGATGAGAGAACGGAGACTCCTCGTAGGGCACAATCCAGGAGAGATACTGCCGTGTTCTTGTTCCTCGCTTTCTGTTCTCGGAGATGGCGGCCGATGATCTGAAGATAAGAGGAAGTTTTTAAAAGATAAATCATCTATGATTTTTGCACTGCTGAGACGCAGGCTGCTACTCTACAAGAGGGAGTGGGCCATAATACACTACACGGGCCCAATGCGGGTTTGTACATGTGTCATGTCTTCGAATTTTTGGTTATAGGACATGCCGGTTTTCCTTTACCATTTAAATGAGGTCAAAAAATACAGGGCATTTGAAAAAAATTGTTTCCTAGACATTCGAACCGTTATCTAACGGGTCGGGCAAAGTGTTTTTGGGTTTTTCATTAAAGAATTCCTCAGTATCAACGTAGTCTAGATTTGTGCCTGGTTGCCATACCTATTATAAATCTTTATGTACATCTAAACATATAAATAAAATTAGAGTGTCTGTTTGTAATATAGAAACATCAGTTTTTTTTCTGCTTGCATTTGAATATAATTATATTAGGTACATACACCAAAATAACATTTTTTTTTGTCTGTCTGTCTGTTTGTAATGGCTAATCTCTGAAATGGCTGGACCGATTTTGACAGTACTTTTTTTGGCAGGTAGCTGAGATGTAATAAGTAGTAACTTAGAACTTTTATTTTAGAAAAATACCTTTGTTACAAAAATATACATTGTTGAGTTCCGACATCCACGCAAACGAAGTCGCAGGCACAGCTAGTAAAGTTATAAATGTATTATTATATGTACATACATCAAGTTACTACCCACGCGGGTAGCTGTTACTACTTCGACTATCTGTACAGAACCACTGAACTGCATATAATCATGAATGATGTGTCTGGCAAGTCGACAAAACACAAACACGTACTGTAGGGAAACATCAATAAGGAACATGAAAATACTAACAAAATTTAGATCTGTTTTGAATGTAGTTAAACAGCTTGATTTATAATCAATTAATCAGCTGCTGGGACACCGGCCCTCCACTTTACGACAGGGAAAGACTTGTAAGTCATCGTTAGACCAAGTGCGGTTGGCCACAGGACTGACTTAACAATATACCACGGTTCTGGAAAGCAAAGGGCATATAATAAGTGGAACAGGGTGATTTTTGGTCAATAAAAGTTTAACAAGCACCTCCGCTCCTCAATTTCTTTAAATATTTATTTTTTCTTTACCTTTATCATCAAATGAGTCCCAGGTACAAAGTACCCAGGGCGAGGCGGGAAGGACTGTCAAACATGAGCTGAATAAAATCCACGGTGATCTATCAATAGCCCTTTACGTTCCAGGGTTACGGTTACGTTATGAAACAGTCCGGCCACCCCGGTTTCTTTATCTTTCGTTCTTGTTTTAAGAGCAGAAACGAAGGTAATAAAGCATAGCATAACCGTAATCAGCCTACAATATTTCCACTACTGAGACGCAGGCCTCTTCTCTGTGAGAGGGATCACGGATCACTGACCACTCGGGCCTTGTGCGGGTTGGTAGATGTCACATTTTCATTCAAGCCTTCAAGTTTTTCTTTTTGTCGATTTTTTTTCGTTGGCCGATTTCCTTTTTTTAGAAGCAGTGGTGATGAAATAAACTACACAAATTAATGCGCCTTCCCTGTTTGAATATGCAGCTTACAAGTCGTACACCGACGCTATTATCAAAGGGCTACTCCGCTTAACGAGAAAATCCAAGATCATGAATACATAATTTCTTACCTTATCCAATCGAATTAAAATATTAAAGTCCAAGGAATCCTTCAAAATTAAAGTAATAAAAATAATTCGAGCCTAAAATCTACAAAATCCTCAAACATTAATAAATTCAAGGTGATTTGTGTCAGCTTAAATTTTCTTCCCAACAATTATTTAAAATGGATTCCCTGCCTAAGTAATGTTATTCTGAGATTCAGAACGTTTTAATTAAACACTAGATCAGTGGTTCCCAAACTTTAACCCAATGCGCCTCGTCATAGGAAACGGCCGCCTTGTCTGGTTCTTTTATAAAGCAAAAAAAAAACTTTGCTCCACACTAGATTTTTTTCCTGTTTCGGAGGAGCGTTTATAAACAGCCAGTCAAATTAACGGAACGGATGGCGCAGTGGTCGAGCGATCAACCTCTGCGCTGCGTGTCGAGGATTCGCTTCTCACACGGAACAAATATTGTATGATCTTCAAGTAGTTGTTCTGAGTCTAGCTTTTTGTGCATGTGTTTACATGTTTTTAAAGGCGACCGACTGTGTGAAAGAAATTCGTAGGTAAAAAAAAAATACAAAAGTATTTTTAAACCAAAAGCGCACTGATTTTCATTTTCCTTAATTCAATTTTAAAATCTGAAGCCACTGCGCCCCCCATAAATCGCCTGACGGGCCCCAAAGTCGGGCGCGCCCCACTAGTTGGGAATCCTTGCACTAGATGAGCGGAATCTATTAATTAATGATCGGATTAATTACGGGAAAAATATTTATCTAATTTTCAGGCTAAATTATTGGATACGGAATTTAGGTAATTTAAGAAGAAATAAATGGTTAGGAATGAAGAGTTGGTAATAATTTCATTAGGCTCAATTCATTACTTCTTTTAGCTGTTTTAGTCACATAATAGACTAACGTTTTCTACTGAAAATATAGACATATTCAAACTAACATTGTTTTGATCACGATTTTTTTCCGTCATATTATATAATGTTCTTACAATTCAAATAAAATAATATTAAGCTACATATTCATAGAATATCTGCTGAAACTATGTATTATGTCAAAGGTATTGAGTCAAGTCGTGAGGTGCTTGGAAAGGATTACTGAAAGCCGCTTTCGAGACGGAAGGAGCGTCAAGCCATTGTCGAACATACTGTGGAGAAAATCTGTCATGTACTGTACAAGGATACTGTGACAGATGGAAAATATGGCCGGTTGACAACTGGTAATATAGTTTGAAAAGGATTTTACATACAAATCTATAATTTAAAAATGAATTGCCGTTCGTTATTCTCGCGAAAGCTCGAGACTGGCTGGACCGATTTGGCTAATTTCGGTTTTAAATTATTTTTTCACCTCACCCGCTCGGAAAGATTCTATTTCTCATTCAAAATCTGAGCGCAAAACTCCATTTTGTGCTCTAGAGCACAAAGTGTTGTTTAAAATTCGAACACGTCTTGTATTCAATTGTTTTCTACTTTTCTACACTGGCAGGCGAGCCGCCCCCACTACATTTCCTCGCTGTGTGAGGTGAAAAGTTGTGTGTTGCACTCGGCAGCAAAGTTTTTCTGCGTCTCGTACCTTTGAAAACTTCGCATCGCTCAGGATTCTATATTTGAACCGCTCGTTTCTCTCGCGGTTCAATCTTAGAATCCTTCGCTCGCTCAGTTTTCAATTCAAGTACTCGCGCCAAAAATCAACTTTGCAGCCTTGCATAACAAATAACTATTGGAAGTCCAGGGATGTTAAGGTAACATAGTGATAGTGGTCATGGTCAAATAAAAAATTCCGAGGCGGTACGAAATTTGCCGGGAAAACTAGTTTATAATAATATAAGTAACTCAAGAAGTAAGATGTGAAAGTGTGAGCATGGATATAAAAATATGGCTGTTTGTTAATCTTTCGCAAATAAATATTTTCTGCTACTTGTTCCCGTAGGATAATTATGGAGTTGTAGCGGTCGATGCCGCTGGCAACAGCTAGTATTTAATAACGAAGCAATATTATAATAGCAATAAGCAAGTACCAATACCCAACAACTCAAGTTCTGAACCAACATTGTTGGTCACAATAGCCTCAAACAATACTCTTGGTCTCCACAATGTGTCTCTAAATATCTAATGTGCCAAAAGCTGAGGTGGTAGTATTATGGCGATCGTATTTGTACAGAACCGATGGACGTTGATTCTGAAACAATACCTTTCAGTGGCTCTTACTACGGGTATGACTTTGTGGGAAATTGTGGTGCTCAAATATATGATATTTTTAAGGTATGAGGGAATACTTTTGTTAAGTTCTGCGATGCCTTGGGACAAACCCACCACACTATTCCCAACCACTGCAACTCCTGAAAGCCAGAATCAACAGTGGCAACCACCAGAAAAGCGCCGAGACAATTAAGCTCGACGTGTCCCGGAGAATGAATTTACCTGTCTTGGATCCTGCAACGAAATTAATCAGAAAAGAATAGTGGAGGAGTAGGAAAAAATATATGTTTCCACTTCCCTCCATGCAAGCAGGAGACAGAACAAAACAAGGCCAATAGGCACAAAGGGACATTACAACTGGGAGAAGCCCAGTTGCCTAGCACCACGGGTAAAATGACTAATATTAATGGGTCCTAAATTGTGAGGTCCTAAATTGTGAGCTGTTATATTTGATTCCAATAATATCTGCGATGCCTGTCTTATCAAGAAACCATGATCTCCGAACGTAAGGACTATTGAAAGATCACCGTGGATTTTAGTCAGTACAAGTCTGACAGTCCCTCCCGTCCGGCATTGTATGAAAGGACTCATTTGATGATTATACCACCATAAAAACCATTCATTCCCAGTCACGGGGATTAAAATTCCCAGTCGCCACCGTTGGTGACTGAGAAGTCATTGCCCACAGCCCCGTTCATAAGTAAAGTCGGGTGTTATGTCTGGTGGGGTTTCGGCCCGATCTTCATTGTCAGAATGTTTTAAGCCGGGCGGCGTGGCGGAGAATTGTCGCTATCTTTTACTAATAATAATATAAATTATTTAAATTATAAACTATTCTTACATCTATACTTCCTCGACAGACTACTCGGAATTAGGTTTCTCTATAAGGCAGCTTTGAGTTTGGATTTTTACCTAGTGAATTGAAAAATTTATGCTTAAAAATATTTTTGAAAAAAGTGTACTACATTCTCTAATTCTGAAACTGATATTCAGCTTCTAATACTAATATTCAGCTGCATCAGGTAGGACTGAACGCCGACCTCAATAAATTAGGGAAAAGGCTGAGCAGACGATGATGTGTATACACTTTCACAATGGTCAATACAAAACAGGCTATTTTTATAGCTGGAAAATTATTTAATGAGTCCTCCCGCGCTGTATGAAGCAGAAGGGACTTTTAGACACAATAGAACCTGTTCTATTATCCAACCTGTTCTATCAGTTGTCCTTTACATTCCAAAAACACCATGCCCTTCAAAACAGTCCTGCGACCCAAAATAGATGATCTCTTGCTGTTTTCTCACTCATTTTCCACCTCACTTTCGAGTTCCCCTAGTAGCCCCCAAAACCATCCACAATTCACTTGTACAGAGGCGTTCAGTAAACAAAAGCTATCGGGCTGGCAGGTGCGTCGATCGGCGAGACTTTGATAAGGGTTCCTGATCACGCTCAGACCTCTTCATGTCAATAAACGTCTCGAAATACAGCGCTAAGTGCCTCTGACCGATTATGAAGAAATGGGGGCGATTTGGGGGTGAAATCGTTGGGTTTTGATTGTGTTGTTTAGGTTATATGAGGAAAAGAATACGTGTTATGTTTTGAGGTGTATAATTTTGCTGGTTGATGGTCTTTAGGTCGAAGTCTACATGATTTCTAAGTACTTTATGGGCCAGGCATTAAACACCCGAGTGTAAACGCCATATTCGCGAATGTCACGCTCCGTCTGCAGTGTCGGGGGCCAACTTTGACACGTCACACTAAGCTCGGATATAGAAAGAAAGAAAATAAGTTTATTTGACAAGCCTTAGGCACACAATTACAATAAGAATGCTGTTGATGATGATTCATCAACAGCATCCGCATAACAGCACTGTATTGCATACCGTTCACTACTGGCCGCTATGAACTGGGACTTAGCGCGGGGCAGCGATCGGTAAGATAAAAAGTATGTAAATGTTTAAACATGCCACGGGGCGTGGGCCAGTGACAACTTCGCGAACTTACAAAAACTAATGTTTTGTTCGCGTCGCCCGTCGCTCCGCTCACCGCTTAGACGAAATCGGGAATGGGCTGTAACACAGTTAGCCCCAAGCTAAAAATATATCGTGCATATTACCGGAGCTCTCACAATATTTGACTAGCAAGACGGAAAAGTAATAGAGCGGGCGGACGATGGGATGCGACACATAATGAAAGAAAAGGAATTTATTGACACACACGGGACAGAAAAAACAAAACTATACAGAAAAAAAGAAATACAAAGGTAACACAAAATTACTTAAAAAGAAAGATAACAAACGGAACAAAAATAACATTAATAGTCCTGTGCGAGGCCAAAAGGCTCCTATCTCAGCATGTGCAGCGACATTATTTTTACACAGCGCTGTTTTTCTGATAGAGCCCAAAGTGATGTCACGGTCAGGTAAGAAAAGGTATAAAAGATAATACAATATACCCAAATGAGAGTAAACAAATATAAATAAAAAAGGTAAAATAACACAACAACTTTGTGGACAAAAGCTAGTTTAGCATAACTGGCAAAAGGTTAAAGCGACTAAACGCGGTTAACTAACATTTAAAACATTGTTTTAGTATGATTTTTTTATACTCAAACATTTAAGACTGTCGTCTACCGAGCGCTTGTCCATACTAAAAGAGAAAACGTTTTCCTACCCCTAAATGTTATCCTATCTCAATGATTTTTTAGAATGCTTCTGACACTGTAAAAAACTAGGTTTGTAGGTTTTCATTTTTTCAAAATTTATAATAGTTTGAAAGTAACAGGCGCCTAAAAGTTACTATTTTTATGACAAAATCTTCATTAAAGTAAAACCTTTGTATTTTAAAAACAAAGAAGTTTTAGAAAAAAAGCAAAACCTACAAACCTAGAATATAATATGCTGAAACGATTGACACTAGAATCTAAGAGATTGGACGTGATTTAGTATGTGAAAAACGTTTTCTCCCGAGAGATAAATTTCATATAAAAAATACTCACAGTCAGTCGCGAGCTGCAACGCTCTCTATCGCACGATCGGGGGTTTTTCAACGAGCGAGAGGGACAGCACGAGTTTTTCTAAATACCAATTTTTTGAAAAGGCAGCCGCTATACAATCCTCTTAAAGAACTCAAACAATTGAGAGAAAATCTCAGCATTTACATGATTATATTTTTGTCCCCAATTCAAATTTAGCATACCAATATTTACAGAGTCCACGCCTCGTGAACCCAAAATAAGAAAAAAAGAACAAAGACAAATAATCTCCCTCAGAATTGTTCGACCAGTATTTAAACACTCCAAAATAGGGTTTGAAACGAATTTGCTAAATTCAAACAAATGCCTTTGGCATCTTTAGGGCCTTAGCAAATAAAAGTTGTACTTGTATGTTAAGGACATTTATTATTTTCTCTAAGTATTATTTCGGTACTTGTTTTTTGGTTAAATGCGTATGACAGAGTGGGTTGATCAAATAGGTATAACGTTTTTGTTGAAATGAAAGTAATTAGAGGTCGTTAGAATAAAGGACCAGTACGTTTTATTGTAGCAAATCTCTAATTGAGGTATAATTTATTTATAGCATTAGAATTAATATTGTTCGTGGATACGAGAAGCTATTGGGACCAACATTGGGGCCAAGCTTAGGACCACCAGGTGCAGTCGGTGTTATACACAATGTAATTGCATTGGTCCCAACTTCGTCCAACCATGTATTGTTTTCTTTGACGTACTGTGAATGCGTTTTGGTATTTCACTGGAATTTTCGATATTGAATGAAGGTTATTTGATTTTTAACCGACTTCAAAAAAAAAAGTAGGTTCTCAGTTCGACCTGTATGTATGTATGTATGTATGTATGTATGTATGTATGTATGTATGTTTGTCCGCGATTATCTCGCGTTTGGCTGAACGGATTTTAATGCAGTTTTCAGGAAAGTGTTCATTACATTCTGGAGAAGGTTTTAGTATATAACACTAGTAGATATCCCGTGACGTTGCCCACGTGGATCCGTTTTTGCTTACTTGGATCGTAGATTTTCAGGGACGATTGCATGTTTGTCCGCAATTATCTCGCGTTTGGCGGAACCGATTTTGATGCGGTTTTCAGAAAAGTGTTCGTTACATTCTGGAGAAGGTTTTAGTATATTACAATAATGGATACCTCGTGAAGTTGCCCGCATAATCCGTTTTTGTTGCTTACTAGGATTGTAGATTTTCAAAGACGCCGATTATTTGAAGATTTTTGTTAAATATCTGAACTAAAAAGGGAAAAATAAAAATCTTTTTTAAAAAAAAGGGAACCGACTTCAAAACCAAACACAAAAAAACTGGAAAATAACTTTTGTTTTGGAAGTCGGTGGCCATAGTAAATGAAATAAAAAACAAAGCCACCGACTTCCGAAAGAAAAGTTATTTTCCAGTTTTTTTGTGTTTGGTTTTGAAGTCGGTTCCCTTTTTTTTAAAAAAGATTTTTTTGGGCAACAATATTCGCGAATTTGACATTTATCATTGGGGCGGAAGGTTAATATTGAAGTGATCTGAGTGATATCGTGGAATTGAACTGTGTGAATTTTTGAATAAGAGTGAAACATGTAGTTTATTAATTGCCCCGTTGGTCTCGTGGTCGCAAGCGCGACTGCTGAGCGAGGGGTCCTGGGTTAGATTTCCGGGTCGAGCAAAAAGTAGTATTGTGTTTTTCTTAAAAAAAAAAAAGAAATACTCAGTAGCTGCCCGGAGTTTGAAAGTTGGCGGTATAATACCCCCGTGCCTCGGAAAGCACGTTAAACCGTTGGTCATGTGCCTGATCTGTCTCCGATCGTGTCGGATTGCCGTCCCGTCGGAACTATGAGAGTAAACAAACAGAGAGTGCACCTTTGCCCGCGCACACACTTGTGCACTATAATATGTCCCGCGCAGTTGTCTAATCTCTGTTGAGATTGGCCGCCGTGGCCGAAATCGGTCAGGAGGACTATTAAAATGAGTCCTTTTTTATCACACGCAACAAGTTGACTACAAGTTGTCTACGTATTCTTGTACAAGTGCAAAAACCCAACTGCACAAGAGAGCAGATAAAAATGTTCTACAGCTTGTAATTTTGACAAAAATCAATTGAAATATTATTTTCATACTTGCTGCTTGCGGTTTTCACTCCCTTTCCCATTGGTCGTAGCGTAATATTATATAGCCTATCCCGATAAATGGGGTATCCAACATCCAAATATTTTTTTTCAATTTGAACCAGTACATCCTTGAGATTAGCGCGTTCAACAAACAAATTCTTCAGCTTAACAAAATTAGAATAGATTTTGTGTCATCAAAAAGATTTGGTTATGCACAGGACCCGTCGGATTGTACAGTCACGAGCAATAGTATGTAGGTATATATACACTAAGCAGTATTCAAAAGCGATGTTCTGATAACATATTGATTAAACTTTTGCCTTTTCATTGGACTTCTATTTTGGAAGCCATACTATTACGAAATAAGTGGAAACCAGTATTTTACGAGTAAATTGCGTTTGAAATTTGTTAAGTGTTTACAATCTACCTGTAACGCAGTATGATCGCCGGCACATCGGAGCGTGTGAGGCAGGTCGCAGGAGCATTCGGCAGCCGGCCTCGCAGACAGGCCTGGGCATCTCCACTGGGCGTCGACGGCAGTAAACCACGCGCACAGCACGCAAAACGCGCCCATTAGCCACATTCTGTAAAGAAGAAGGAGAATAAATAGAAACAAACGACGAAAATATGTTACGAAAAATATCTAGTTTTAATTCCGCGACAAAAATCTAGGCTTGGATGCAGGATGCAGTCCCACCTTCCCGCCCTCATGCATACATTATGCAAATGATGATGATGCTGGCAGAAGTAATGAGGAGACTAAGTTTTATTTTTATGACTACCCCACCCTAGGTTAACCATGACAAGCAAAGTAACTTATCTATTTGAGTAAAAAAATAGACGCCTTATGGCTAGATAGAGCATTGATTGTTGATAGTGTGAGATGCTCACGAAGCATAGACAAAGTGGAATAATTATGCCAACGATAAAGATGATGAACAATTAAAAAATAAATGAGATTGACAATGTAAACAACCGAAACGCTTCTATCAGTCTTAAAAGTTATTCTAAAACTACTAAACATGCAGCAGTTGTTTAGGCCTTTGTTAAGTACGGAACCCTAAGGCATATCGTCGACCTCGCAAATTCCTACGTGTTTACGCCAGGCGCATAGAAACTGCAGCGTAGACATCCGTCCCGCCACGAGCCGCCGACGCAGCAATATTCAATAATAGCATTTAGTTAATTTTAAGTAATTTTGTGTCATTCCATATTCTTGTATCGAATAGGTTTCACCAATTTTAATTGTAGTTTTTCTTTAATTAAATTAGTTTATAAAATCAATTGGTTTTTTTTCGATCCACCGTCTGCAGTATACGTAATTGGCGCAGTCGGTAGGATACTCGCGGGCCGGTTCGCGAATCGCGTTAGAGTCATCTTATATCGATAACCACGATCGCGAGTCACCCGGGTGGCTATCAAGTCACAGAACGAGTATCCAGAATCTACGGTATAGCTGCGGAGCCGCGTGGAGAATCCAGAAATCGATTCAAGAAGAAGAACCAGAGATGAAACATATGTAAGTACACTAGAATCTTTCTCGTGTTGCTTCCTCTCTATCCCTAAGTTACTTTTATGTCCAAGATTTTTCATCGCGAAAGATCTACTCCCCGGGAACCTGCATCACGACAGGCGCGCCGACATATAGTAGATATTAGCAGAGATTTAGATAGTGAATTAGATTTTAATTTGAATAGTTTATTTGAAACTAAAATGCCTTACGACCCTGACGTAATTTTCAAGGCCTTACGCCTCGTGCCCGATTTTGACGGTAACCCTAACGTGCTGACTAGATTTATTAACATCTGTGATCGTATAGTTACGCAATATGCAAGCGCGGAACCAGGCAGCGAGCTAGGCAACCTATGTCTCTTAAACGGTATCTTAAATAAGATCACAGGGACTGCCGCATCCACAATCAACTCTAATGGCATTCCTGAAACTTGGGCAGGTATAAGATCAGCTCTAATTAATAACTTCTCTGATCAGAGAGACGAAACGGCCTTATACAATGACCTCTCGTTGGCTACGCAAGGTACTAAGACCCCGCAGGAGTTTTACGATCAATGTCAAACCTTGTTCAGTACTTTAATGACTTACGTTACGTTACATGAGACCTTAGCTACGACTATCGAGGCGAAAAGGACACTCTATAAGAAAGTCACTATGCAGGCTTTCGTACGCGGACTAAAGGAACCATTAGGCTCACGTATAAGGTGTATGCGTCCAGACACTATAGAAAAAGCTCTTGAGTTTGTGCAAGAGGAATTAAATATAATGTACCTGCAGCAGCGTAATGATGCCCCAAAGGCTCAAACTGCTCAGAGTGCACCTAAAATTTTGTTTAAACCTTCTGTAATGCCTGCTATGCCGACCAACGCGTTAAATGTTCCGCGACCCCCAGTACCTAACTGGCCTACTCCAGTAGGACAGCGTGGCTATCAACCACAGCCTCAAGCCTTTAAATTTAACATGCCTAATCAGCAACAAAACCGAATGCCTACCCGAACCCAGCAAATGTTCCGTGCACCTTTGCCAAATTACCATCCTCAAAGCAACGTTTTTAAATTACAACCCAGGAATAATCCGCCACAGAACTCGGGTCCGAAACCCATGAGTGGTGTTCAACATTTTGTACCGAAACCATTACCCGTGCCGCGTGAATTAAACCTCAGTGAACTTGCTTTGCCTGACAATTCTTACTATTCTGCTGACTATTATTATGAGCCGGTATACGATTACTACACAGACGGTACTGACTGTTACATTGTTTGTGACTATGACTATAGTAATATGACCGACGGTAATACAACATCTGATAATCAAGTAGCAAGTGCGTCAGAGCCACAACCAGGCCCTAGCGGTGCAAACCAAATTCAGAACCAAAATTTTCAGAAGGACCAGACATCCAATACTTGAAATTCCCATTACAGATGATCCTCTTAATAAATTCCATCGACAGATTCACTTTACCATAGTAGGTGACATAAAACGCCGACCGACAGTAACTAAACCATTCGAAAATCATACTCGGATTGCGGTTCAAGTATCAGAGTCTAACCTAGAGAGCGACGTTATAAACGCTATCAAAGAGTACGTAAATCCTAAAGTCAAAACAGCGATCTTGATCAATCCGCCTTTAGCTATGTATTCAATAATACCCATAATCCAAGACAAATTTAGAAGTTCCTCACTTAACCTAGTATTAGCCAAGACAGAACTCGAGAATGTCAAAGAATATCTCCGACAACAAGATATCATTCGTCACTATCATGACGGTAAGACGAACCACCGCGGTATAAATGAATGTCATTTAGCTCTATCTCGAAAATACTTCTGGCCAAAAATGAAAGAACAAATCACTAAGTTCATTAATGAATGTACCATATGCGGTCAAGCTAAATACGACAGGAACCCGATTAGACCTCAATATAATATAGTGCCACCAGCTACCAAACCACTTGAAATTATTCACATGGACCTCTTTACAGTTCAAAACGAAAAATATGTAACCTTCATAGACGTCTTCACGAAATATGCTCAAGCGTATCATTTGCGTGACGGTACTGCTATTAGCATAATACAAGCACTATTGCGTTTCTGTACCCATCACGGACTACCTATGACAATTATCACTGATAATGGCACCGAATTTACGAACCAACTTTTCTCCGAGTTTTTACGTCTTCACAAGATAATTCACCATAAAATTCTACCTCATAGTCCAAATGACAATGGCAACATCGAACGTTTTCACTCAACCTTGTTGGAGCACATAAGAATACTGAAACTGCAAAATAAAGACGAACCTATAGTTAATCTTATGCCATACGCCATTATAGCATACAACAGCTCTATCCACAGCTTTACGAAATGCAGACCTTTTGACTTATTAACCGGACATTTTGACCCTAGAGACCCAATCGACATTGACTTGACTGAACACATCTTACAACAATATGCGCAGAATCATAGACAACAGATGAAGCAAGTTTATGAAATTATTAATGACTCTTCTCTAGCCAATCGTACAGCCTTAATTAACAATAGGAATAAAACTCGCGAACCCGAAGTAGAATATTCCCCTCAGCAACAAGTTTTTGTCAAAAACCCTTTTGCCAGTCGTCAAAAAGCTGCACCGCGTTATACGCAAGACACGGTACTTGCTGATCTACCTATCCACATATATACATCTAAAAAACGTGGCCCTGTAGCCAAAGCACGGCTGAAACGTGTTCCTAAAACAAGTCAATTGTTACAGGATCCTGCTGTTACTGACATTCCATGCGACTCACCCTCAGGAGATAAGACTTGAGACTTTAGCCGATGGACCAGGACTGTTACCTTACAGATTAGGACCAACCAGACTAACCACACATTACCATTCGTTCATACAGTATATACAGTTAACTGACATCGAAGATAAGATAAATTCCGTACAGACGCAACTAAAAACCTTCAGAACTAGACTTAGTAACGAGACTTACATGCTTTACGAATATCAGATTGACTATCTTACTGACAAGCTTAGTAAAGTATTATTACAAGTAAAATCTCTGGAACCTGTTAGAGTCAAAAGAGGTCTTGTAGATGGCCTTGGGTCAGTAATTAAAAGTGTTACTGGCAATCTAGATTATCTAGACGCCCTGAAATATGACGAAGCTATTAAAACTTTACAAAATAATGAAAATAAAATTGTATCAGAATTTAACAATCATATTAGTCTAAGTAAAGAATGGATGTCCCAACATGGCACCGTCTTGGACCAGATCACTAAAAATCAAGAAAGAGTGAATGCTACGTTGGAACTACTTTTACAGAAAAATGCCTATACAGATTACAGTTTAATAAAATTTGCAAAGTTTGCCCAAATTTTAGGAATCATTACCAATAACGTAGAAGATTTAATGCTTGAGATAATTAGATTAGAAAATATAATGGCTTTTATACGTGCGTCCAGCACCCATCACTCTATGATTGACATAGAAGTGTTAAGATCAATGATAGATAGGCTAAGATCAATATACAATACAGATCAAATCTTAAATCTAGAATTACGAGAATATTATAACCTTATAAAACCAGGTTCTTACTTTATTGAGAAGAGAATAGTAATAATATACAGTTTTCCTATAGTATCTAAAGACCCTTATGATTTATACAGATTGTCAATCGTACCTAATAAGAAACAACTTGCCCTTATTCCTTCCTCTCCCTACATAGCAACAAACGAGAAATCATTCGTGTACATAGAGGCTGAATGCCCGAAGTACAGTAACATACATCTCTGCGAAAAGAAGACCAGTCATCAGATCCGGACGAAGCCTGATTGCATCCAAGAGCTCATCATCAACCAAGGTCTAGAAGACACTTGCACATTCACCAAGATTTCACTCTCCAAGCAAGCAGTTGAAAAACTGGACGATCAACACTACGTCATCTCATTGCCTCAACCGACCAAAGTACAGTTAGCCTGCGGCAGAAAAGACTTTAATATTCTACAAGGGAGTTATCTCGTCACCATACCTATGGACTGCTACCTGGAAACAGCTGAATTCACCATCATCAACGACAGCAACGAGATAAAAGGGCAGCCACTGAAGTTATCAAAGATTCCTTATAACGACATGAATCAAACATCCAACTCCACTCACGTCATCGGCTTCAATTCAGTTAACTTGGAAGAACTTCACAGCATCCAGAATAAAGTATTGATGGAAAACCCAATCCAGATCGACCAGACTCAGCCGGTCATCTTATATCATACAACCATACCATTCTACATCATAGTAATATGCGCAACCATACTTATCATCTTGGTTATAAGCCGCCGATATAAATGTTGGAATCTTAGAACCAGCGACAAAGAGGAGCAGCAAATTCCTAAAATACATACATATGAAGATGTAATCCGAAAACGAGATGAAGCTCCAGCAACATTTTCTCTTAACATGAGCAAATAGTTGCTGATCTGCGGATGGAGGTGTTAAGTACGGAACCCTAAGGCATATCGTCGACCTCGCAAATTCCTACGTGTTTACGCCAGGCGCATAGAAACTGCAGCGTAGACATCCGTCCCGCCACGAGCCGCCGACGCAGCAATATTCAATAATAGCATTTAGTTAATTTTAAGTAATTTTGTGTCATTCCATATTCTTGTATCGAATAGGTTTCACCAATTTTAATTGTAGTTTTTCTTTAATTAAATTAGTTTATAAAATCAATTGGTTTTTTTTCGATCCACCGTCTGCAGTATACGTAATTGGCGCAGTCGGTAGGATACTCGCGGGCCGGTTCGCGAATCGCGTTAGAGTCATCTTATATCGATAACCACGATCGCGAGTCACCCGGGTGGCTATCAAGTCACAGAACGAGTATCCAGAATCTACGGTATAGCTGCGGAGCCGCGTGGAGAATCCAGAAATCGATTCAAGAAGAAGAACCAGAGATGAAACATATGTAAGTACACTAGAATCTTTCTCGTGTTGCTTCCTCTCTATCCCTAAGTTACTTTTATGTCCAAGATTTTTCATCGCGAAAGATCTACTCCCCGGGAACCTGCATCACGACAGGCGCGCCGACATATAGTAGATATTAGCAGAGATTTAGATAGTGAATTAGATTTTAATTTGAATAGTTTATTTGAAACTAAAATGCCTTACGACCCTGACGTAATTTTCAAGGCCTTACGCCTCGTGCCCGATTTTGACGGTAACCCTAACGTGCTGACTAGATTTATTAACATCTGTGATCGTATAGTTACGCAATATGCAAGCGCGGAACCAGGCAGCGAGCTAGGCAACCTATGTCTCTTAAACGGTATCTTAAATAAGATCACAGGGACTGCCGCATCCACAATCAACTCTAATGGCATTCCTGAAACTTGGGCAGGTATAAGATCAGCTCTAATTAATAACTTCTCTGATCAGAGAGACGAAACGGCCTTATACAATGACCTCTCGTTGGCTACGCAAGGTACTAAGACCCCGCAGGAGTTTTACGATCAATGTCAAACCTTGTTCAGTACTTTAATGACTTACGTTACGTTACATGAGACCTTAGCTACGACTATCGAGGCGAAAAGGACACTCTATAAGAAAGTCACTATGCAGGCTTTCGTACGCGGACTAAAGGAACCATTAGGCTCACGTATAAGGTGTATGCGTCCAGACACTATAGAAAAAGCTCTTGAGTTTGTGCAAGAGGAATTAAATATAATGTACCTGCAGCAGCGTAATGATGCCCCAAAGGCTCAAACTGCTCAGAGTGCACCTAAAATTTTGTTTAAACCTTCTGTAATGCCTGCTATGCCGACCAACGCGTTAAATGTTCCGCGACCCCCAGTACCTAACTGGCCTACTCCAGTAGGACAGCGTGGCTATCAACCACAGCCTCAAGCCTTTAAATTTAACATGCCTAATCAGCAACAAAACCGAATGCCTACCCGAACCCAGCAAATGTTCCGTGCACCTTTGCCAAATTACCATCCTCAAAGCAACGTTTTTAAATTACAACCCAGGAATAATCCGCCACAGAACTCGGGTCCGAAACCCATGAGTGGTGTTCAACATTTTGTACCGAAACCATTACCCGTGCCGCGTGAATTAAACCTCAGTGAACTTGCTTTGCCTGACAATTCTTACTATTCTGCTGACTATTATTATGAGCCGGTATACGATTACTACACAGACGGTACTGACTGTTACATTGTTTGTGACTATGACTATAGTAATATGACCGACGGTAATACAACATCTGATAATCAAGTAGCAAGTGCGTCAGAGCCACAACCAGGCCCTAGCGGTGCAAACCAAATTCAGAACCAAAATTTTCAGAAGGACCAGACATCCAATACTTGAAATTCCCATTACAGATGATCCTCTTAATAAATTCCATCGACAGATTCACTTTACCATAGTAGGTGACATAAAACGCCGACCGACAGTAACTAAACCATTCGAAAATCATACTCGGATTGCGGTTCAAGTATCAGAGTCTAACCTAGAGAGCGACGTTATAAACGCTATCAAAGAGTACGTAAATCCTAAAGTCAAAACAGCGATCTTGATCAATCCGCCTTTAGCTATGTATTCAATAATACCCATAATCCAAGACAAATTTAGAAGTTCCTCACTTAACCTAGTATTAGCCAAGACAGAACTCGAGAATGTCAAAGAATATCTCCGACAACAAGATATCATTCGTCACTATCATGACGGTAAGACGAACCACCGCGGTATAAATGAATGTCATTTAGCTCTATCTCGAAAATACTTCTGGCCAAAAATGAAAGAACAAATCACTAAGTTCATTAATGAATGTACCATATGCGGTCAAGCTAAATACGACAGGAACCCGATTAGACCTCAATATAATATAGTGCCACCAGCTACCAAACCACTTGAAATTATTCACATGGACCTCTTTACAGTTCAAAACGAAAAATATGTAACCTTCATAGACGTCTTCACGAAATATGCTCAAGCGTATCATTTGCGTGACGGTACTGCTATTAGCATAATACAAGCACTATTGCGTTTCTGTACCCATCACGGACTACCTATGACAATTATCACTGATAATGGCACCGAATTTACGAACCAACTTTTCTCCGAGTTTTTACGTCTTCACAAGATAATTCACCATAAAATTCTACCTCATAGTCCAAATGACAATGGCAACATCGAACGTTTTCACTCAACCTTGTTGGAGCACATAAGAATACTGAAACTGCAAAATAAAGACGAACCTATAGTTAATCTTATGCCATACGCCATTATAGCATACAACAGCTCTATCCACAGCTTTACGAAATGCAGACCTTTTGACTTATTAACCGGACATTTTGACCCTAGAGACCCAATCGACATTGACTTGACTGAACACATCTTACAACAATATGCGCAGAATCATAGACAACAGATGAAGCAAGTTTATGAAATTATTAATGACTCTTCTCTAGCCAATCGTACAGCCTTAATTAACAATAGGAATAAAACTCGCGAACCCGAAGTAGAATATTCCCCTCAGCAACAAGTTTTTGTCAAAAACCCTTTTGCCAGTCGTCAAAAAGCTGCACCGCGTTATACGCAAGACACGGTACTTGCTGATCTACCTATCCACATATATACATCTAAAAAACGTGGCCCTGTAGCCAAAGCACGGCTGAAACGTGTTCCTAAAACAAGTCAATTGTTACAGGATCCTGCTGTTACTGACATTCCATGCGACTCACCCTCAGGAGATAAGACTTGAGACTTTAGCCGATGGACCAGGACTGTTACCTTACAGATTAGGACCAACCAGACTAACCACACATTACCATTCGTTCATACAGTATATACAGTTAACTGACATCGAAGATAAGATAAATTCCGTACAGACGCAACTAAAAACCTTCAGAACTAGACTTAGTAACGAGACTTACATGCTTTACGAATATCAGATTGACTATCTTACTGACAAGCTTAGTAAAGTATTATTACAAGTAAAATCTCTGGAACCTGTTAGAGTCAAAAGAGGTCTTGTAGATGGCCTTGGGTCAGTAATTAAAAGTGTTACTGGCAATCTAGATTATCTAGACGCCCTGAAATATGACGAAGCTATTAAAACTTTACAAAATAATGAAAATAAAATTGTATCAGAATTTAACAATCATATTAGTCTAAGTAAAGAATGGATGTCCCAACATGGCACCGTCTTGGACCAGATCACTAAAAATCAAGAAAGAGTGAATGCTACGTTGGAACTACTTTTACAGAAAAATGCCTATACAGATTACAGTTTAATAAAATTTGCAAAGTTTGCCCAAATTTTAGGAATCATTACCAATAACGTAGAAGATTTAATGCTTGAGATAATTAGATTAGAAAATATAATGGCTTTTATACGTGCGTCCAGCACCCATCACTCTATGATTGACATAGAAGTGTTAAGATCAATGATAGATAGGCTAAGATCAATATACAATACAGATCAAATCTTAAATCTAGAATTACGAGAATATTATAACCTTATAAAACCAGGTTCTTACTTTATTGAGAAGAGAATAGTAATAATATACAGTTTTCCTATAGTATCTAAAGACCCTTATGATTTATACAGATTGTCAATCGTACCTAATAAGAAACAACTTGCCCTTATTCCTTCCTCTCCCTACATAGCAACAAACGAGAAATCATTCGTGTACATAGAGGCTGAATGCCCGAAGTACAGTAACATACATCTCTGCGAAAAGAAGACCAGTCATCAGATCCGGACGAAGCCTGATTGCATCCAAGAGCTCATCATCAACCAAGGTCTAGAAGACACTTGCACATTCACCAAGATTTCACTCTCCAAGCAAGCAGTTGAAAAACTGGACGATCAACACTACGTCATCTCATTGCCTCAACCGACCAAAGTACAGTTAGCCTGCGGCAGAAAAGACTTTAATATTCTACAAGGGAGTTATCTCGTCACCATACCTATGGACTGCTACCTGGAAACAGCTGAATTCACCATCATCAACGACAGCAACGAGATAAAAGGGCAGCCACTGAAGTTATCAAAGATTCCTTATAACGACATGAATCAAACATCCAACTCCACTCACGTCATCGGCTTCAATTCAGTTAACTTGGAAGAACTTCACAGCATCCAGAATAAAGTATTGATGGAAAACCCAATCCAGATCGACCAGACTCAGCCGGTCATCTTATATCATACAACCATACCATTCTACATCATAGTAATATGCGCAACCATACTTATCATCTTGGTTATAAGCCGCCGATATAAATGTTGGAATCTTAGAACCAGCGACAAAGAGGAGCAGCAAATTCCTAAAATACATACATATGAAGATGTAATCCGAAAACGAGATGAAGCTCCAGCAACATTTTCTCTTAACATGAGCAAATAGTTGCTGATCTGCGGATGGAGGTGTTAAGTACGGAACCCTAAGGCATATCGTCGACCTCGCAAATTCCTACGTGTTTACGCCAGGCGCATAGAAACTGCAGCGTAGACATCCGTCCCGCCACGAGCCGCCGACGCAGCAATATTCAATAATAGCATTTAGTTAATTTTAAGTAATTTTGTGTCATTCCATATTCTTGTATCGAATAGGTTTCACCAATTTTAATTGTAGTTTTTCTTTAATTAAATTAGTTTATAAAATCAATTGGTTTTTTTTCGATCCACCGTCTGCAGTATACGTAATTCCTTTAAGACACAAGGAAATGTTGATTTCATTTTGAAATTAAACTTCCAATCCATACTACGTAAGTCATAAAGAACAATTTGGCCAGAAATCGACATTTCCCAGGAATCAAAAGCCACAACAGCAATTGGGTCGTCACGATAAATTATTTGTTTCTGAACCAGAAACACTAAACTTATGTGAGCCAGTACATGAATCAAAAACTTCGAACATTGTAGGAACCACATTAACAATACGGGGGCGAACAAAACAAAAAGTAGTATCATACAAAATTCTGAGCTCGCTATAAAGTTGTGAAAGTACCGTCGAGTGGGGTACCAAGTGGCATCTCAAAAGGCAATTCCGGTCATAATCCAAGGTACTTATAGAAGAATAGCTGGTGCAATGCGTGCTTGCGACGTAATGGGACGTTTCCACTGAGTGACGACCGGACGAGGGGTTTAAGGCATAAGATTTGAGCGATTTGTTTGTGTTCTTGCAGGTTCTAGGTGAGTGCTAATTGTGCCTAACAATAGGAATTTCTCTTATATCATAGGACAGTAAACAAACATTTATAATCACTTACAACCAAAAATCCGAACAACAATTTTCAAGCCTTTAAATAATTATCTGTTTTGTACAGCAATCGAACTCTAGACGCGCAACCAATCGCTGTCACTGCGCCAACCATACCAATGAGTAAAAGTACTTTTTTTTGAGATGTGGAGAAGAGAATTTAACACGACATGAGCTTAGTTTTTGCCTTTTGGAATCTTGCAATCGCGAACTATCAAGCTTTTTCGTTGAATGAGAATTTCAATCTTGTCGAGCATGACTGCGATGACTTAGTTGATGACGAGTTTGGTGTACTAAATCATAAGTCCACAAACTTAAATCCTGCTTGCAATTGAATTTTTCTGTCCACAATAAACCTTGAATAATAATAGACCGGCCACACTGACGACATTTTCCGTTGATTTACGCGATAGTAGTCTTTAAATGTAAGTATAAACGTCCATTAGCTTGATAATTAATGGCATTTCCTTTTAATATAACTTCAGTGTCAGAGTAGTATTCACAGAGTTACAAAAATCGTCATACAAAAACCAGATCGAAAAATCTAGACCCCAAATCCGCTATCCGCTCATACCTTGCACCGCCAACTGGCTACGTTGGGAACAAGCGCGAGTTACATGACTATTGATAACAGTGGGTGATGGACGGCCATTGACCCGCCACTCCTGCTGCCAACAATTTACTGAGCTTGGCTAACCTTCGCACCTCTTGAGAACATGATCAAGATTATTTTCATTTCTTTGAAATAAATGAAGATCGGGTTTTTTGAAAAAGGAATTATAGCTAATTTTCTTTTTAAACCCTATTGTTTTCTTTTGGAGTTTGAACTTTTTTGTTTCGTATTGTAGAATAAAATGCGCGCCGCGACAAACATCCATACATCCAAACTTCCGTACCTATTTATTTTTATAATATTAGTCCTGAAAAACTTTCATCTTCAGAAATAATTTAAATATTTCTTTCAAACATCGTATCTCCTCTGAACACGTAAAAATCGCGAATCAAACAGTATATTCTGTGGTCAGAAACTTTCACCGTCTTTTATTGATAACCCTTTAACTAAAAAGGTTGAACTACAAAGGTTATAGTCGAGATTCAATAGAAAGGTTTGCCTTCAAAAACACCCTTTTAAATACCTTCGGGCGATAACACATGTTTCGTCAAACGTGACGACTTTTTATCATGTCTTATTATTTTTATTTTCGTCTCAAGCTTTCGAAACTCTTGAATTTGTTGTAAAATTATTAAATTATTAAGCTTTAGGTGACTTTTTAGTAAAGATCTTTTATTTACCATTTACAAAATAATAGCAAGCAAAAAGAGGTTTTTTTTTTGGCGTGGTAAAATCATCCAATAATCTACCCCGGGCAGGGCGGGAGGGACTGTCAGACTTGTACTGACTAAAATCCACGGTGTCCTTCAATAGCCCTTTATGTTCCGGGGTCACGGTAAGGAAATAAGTCCCGCGACCCCGGCAGGCTTTGGCCCTCTGAGAGGGGGCCCCGTCATTTTTGCTGACGCTCTTTGAGGCGCGCGTGGAACACGACGCGCCGTCGACCCGGGCATGGTCCATGGTCGGACAGCGAGTTGCCCTTTACTCGTTGTCCGCATGCCCATAGAAAAGAGGTTAATGTTGCAATGACGATTTACAAAGAAGAGCAGAAGAAAAAGAAACGCTACGACAGTCCCAAAATATAAGTGGATCTGCAACTCTTGCAATCAATTTTTGAGGCTCAATATTCAAGTATTTTAATCCACAATGAAGCCCTGGGCGAACCTGATATATTAAGATCCATTTTCTCATCGCAGCAGTGGGGAATTTTTTTAACTTAAGTTTAGTTCATGCTATCTTGAGTTTTTGAAGTTGCTCTTATAGCTTCAACCGTAAGCAACCGGTAGATTTTCCACTGAGGAACAGTGAACCTAGAAATAAAAATTAAATATTGTAAAGTTTAAACACTTTTTCTAAAAAAAATGCAGAAAATTAGTTTTCAACAAAGAAGAAACTTTACACACTTTATACAGCAATACACAATTCTTTGTCATCATTCACATGAACCGCTCACTAGACTCTTAAGGGCAGGACACCCTATCCACCAAATTAATCGTGAACCCTAAACCACCCTAATTTCCCCACTTCACTTGGATTTACGAGGGGTCATCACACACTGGTAGGTCTTTCCCATATATCATCAAATGCTAGTGGTTATGACAAGGGACTTTCAGAGTTTTGGGTGCAAACACTGTTTTACGCAGCCAGTTATCATTTGCATTCCGATTTAGGGTTTGAAGCCTTTTAAAAGGGGGTGCGGTTTTAAGAGTTGGGTGTTCTTGTAGTGAAGGGTTAAGTTCTGCTTTTCATAATAATTATGACAGTCACAGTTCTAAACAGCTTTCTGATTTTGGTACAATCTTACATCTTGGCCTCAAGTTCTAATACCGCGTAAGTCAAAACTAGCAACTTTGCAGAAGAATTAAAACACATCATCATCATCATCAGCCGGAAGACGTCCACTACTGAACATAGGCGTCCCCCTTATGGGGGGTTGCCTTTATCCCCACGCTTGGCACGCGGCTTGGGGATCGCAGTATGGTCACCGTAAGTTTGCAAAGGACGCTGCTGCCCGTCCTTCGGTGGCTGGACGTAGTTTAAGGCCGTACCCGGGTTCATTTTGGAGTTTAAACACAGCCTAATTCTATTATAGAAACCGCTACAACAACAATTAGGATCTCAATAATGTTCTAAATTACTAATGAACTTGCTCATAACATATTTTTTGATAATGTACTTCAAATAATATCTTTTTATTGAACGTTTCTTGTTTCTGATTCGCTTAAAGTTATGTGTTTTTCGATTCTCTAGCAAATGTGCCAAAATATCAAAAACGCCGAAAATTTACTTACGCGGTATTGGATCCTAAAATCGCGGCGACGGAATCACTTTTTAATTACGCAAAATTTCACAAAAATACCAGGTTAAATGTAGATCTTTTCTCAATTTTAAAATCCTTTTGCTCAAAAAAACAACTTATCTTGCTTATAAAAGCTGATTCAAATTATAAGACCCTTCTAATATTCACGAAATGAACTAATTAAATTATAACAGCGGTTTGACTTTCACAGACGAAGCTTTTTTTGCTACAAAAGAAAAATTGTAAAATGGTAAATCTAAGAAATTAATGAGTAAGGAATAAAGGGGCTAAATAAATGTTATTTGATTCAGTGTGGAACTAGTGGAATTTAAAACGGGTTTGTCACCTTTTTTTGTCCATTTAGTAACCAGCTAGTGGCCTATCATGACGTCTGTCTTAAAGCGTGTGTGGTTCCGCTCAGGGAAAGAGATGGCGATAGACGACTTGTATAGCTGTCTCTTTCCCACAGCCTAAAAAGTCACGCTTTAAGGCCCGGTATCCACCAAAGCGGAGAGGAGAGGAGATGTGTTTGAATAACCAATCAGATGTCCACATCTCCTCTCCGCGTAGCTTCAGTGGACATCTGATTGGTTATTCAAACACATCTCCTCTAACGGGCCTTTGACGTCATTCTAGGCCACCAGGTAATTGCATTTTGTTCTAAACAGCACTTTTTTTTCAAATGTGACGTGGAGAAAAATATCAGCTTCAGAATCTTACTGGCTAATGAAGTCGTTTAAAAACCACTCTGTTCCTTCACATGCTCTTCTGTTCCCAGTCGCGATAAACTGCTTTGACAGTCGTTACAACCAGCCAGTGTTTTGTTGAACTGAATATAAAGTCATCTGGCAGGCATCTGGCCTTAAAAGAGGTCAAGAGGACACTGTTTCGCAGCTACTGTCAGTCCTTCTATACATGTAACCTCTGGCTTCAGCATACAAGACGTGCTCTTAATACTATCAGAGTGCAATACAATAACGCTTTCAGATTTCTAATGCGTCTCTCTAAGTTTTGCAGTGCTGCGGGCATGTTTGCTGATGCCAGAGTGAATGACTTTTTTGCAATTAGAAGGAAGAAAATCTGTTCGTTTAGGTTGCGGCCCAGTAAAAGTGATAACTTGATAATCAAACAGCTTTATGACAATGTATTTAATGGAATTGACATGATATGGAATGCTCAGTTGACATTGACACAGACTGGCCTGTTGGTCTAGTGGTTAGTGACCCTGACTGCTATGCCGGAGGTCGTGGGTTCGATTCCCACCCAGGACAAATGTTTGTGTGATGAGCACGATCATTTGTTCTGTGTCTGGGTGTAATATATGTATGTATGTATTTAGAAATATATAAGTATGTTTATCAGTTGTCTAGTACCCATAACACAAGCTCTGCTTAGCTTGGGACTAGATGGCGTTGTGTGATAGTTGTGGAATATTATTATAATATATTATTATTATTAATATTGGAAAATAGAAGATTATAATTTGCACCTACTAACATAGTTTAAGTTACTGTACACTAACACTTTATGGGACAAGAGCCTGAAATAAATGAATATTTAATTTAAAATGTTCAGTTTTCACACAGTTTAAATCGTAGCAAATACTTATAATAATGATATTTAAATACTGCTAGAAACAGGGCCTCAAATGGTACGGTGTAATAATTGACTAGCAACTCGCCTCCGGCTTCAACTAGTGACAGTAAACTTTTTACTATAGTGGTGGATTTTTCCATACAACAAAAATTAGAGATAAGTAGGCCAAGCCGTCATCAAAGAAAGCTCCGTCTTGTATGTGACACTTGGCATTAACATGTACCATTGTACCTACAATATATCGGAAAGAAAAACAGATTTCGAAAGACAAAAGGTAAAAATGATGAATTGATGTTCGTTACTTTGAAAGAAGACAGCAAAACAAACAAATTATTCAAATAACCAGAAAGTAATAAAACGATTTCCCAAACAATTCCAAACCAACTAAGAACTACTTACAAAAAAACTTCCAAAATTCCTATCGCACGATTAACTCAGTACCGATTCCTAGCCATTTAAACAATAAAAAGAAATTACCAATACATAAATAAATACAATATCACTTTGCAATAGACTATTCCGTATTGAGACAATAACGGTGACGGGAAATCAAAGATCAGATCCGGATATGTAAGGAAGCTTGTCCATTGATGCGGAGCGAGGTAGTGAAGCGGAGAAGAAAGGATATGAGTGGAGCTGTGCTTTGACAAATAGAATTGTATTAAATCTAAGTTTCACTCCGTTCATCTACAGCAGACACGGATTAGCGAATTAGATTTAAATTCACACAATTTAAATACTGGAATATTGGAGCTGAGAAGCGCTATGACTAAGACGGACAGCGTTATAAGAATTGCTATGGGATGCCACTGTATGAAGGGGAGGGAGAGCCGTTTCACCGTGATATAACCTGGCTAAGTTGTGTTCTATTAGTTTGTTATGAAAGGAGACATAACCAAAACCCACCCAACTCACATGCTTTAGACACAGTATAGTCAAGAATACAGTCTGTAATACTGTTTCTCAGTGCTCCCTTAAAATAAACAGACCGCTCGCCGCCTCTCACTTTTACACGACTCGTGTGTGAGTATCTCGCGCCGCTCAGCTTCTGTGTTCCGCTCCGCTTCCTCGCTCCGCGTCAATGGAGTGGCAGCCTTACAAAGCTATTGACGGAATGACCCAAGTTCCGGACTGCGACCCGATCGGATATCGTGAAGTCGTTCTGTCCTTGTCTTATTGTTTCTCTTTTCGTGGGCCATCACATTGCAAAACTAATCGAGTTTTAGGTATAATTTTCTATGTTTCGATTTAGTGGATGGTATTTAATTTGGAAGTTGTATTAAGTTAGCATGTAGAACTTATTTGATCAAATTGTTTTTTTTTCATTATTTACGTTTTTTTTAAGAGTTTAAAAATTTATTTATCCTTGGCAAAATCCAAATAACTGGCATGCTTTTGTAAAAAAGACTTAAAAAAACGACAATCGGCGGAGGTTTCTACGTTCGACTTGTAGACGAGACTTGAAATTAGGTGACTTGGTTAATTTGATCGATATAATTAGCTATACTTAGTTTTTATTTCATTCCAAAAATAAATGCTATTATTTGCCAATAGATTGGATCGGTCACAAAAAAGAACTTACCGTTTTGAAAAAGCCGTGAGATTTCACAATAGACACGTACTATCATTTTTATCTGAAGTTTATCTAACAAAACAGGACAACAAATTGAGTAGAAATCTTAAATAATTACCTATCTTTAGAACCCATATTTTAAATCATAAAGCTCCAAAGGATTAATTATTGAATGTGTTGTTTGTGCCTTGATATAAGTAGGTATATCTTGCAAACCCTTTTTAATTATATTAGTATAACTCTAATTTTTAATTTCGCGGATAACATTTTGATCTCGTTTGTTTCACTCTATATTTTAAATTTATAGTTTATATTTTCACTCATTATTTAGTACATTAATTTAGATTTTAGCTTAAATTACCACCTATGTTTGTGAATGTTGGTTCACCTGTTATTGGCAACTGTATAAGCCTTGTAGTGATAAATATCTACACTATTTATAAATTAATATACAGAAGCTGTCGGTGTCCCTTTGTCAATAAATAAATATGTAAATAGATACCTAGGTCTTTTCTAAAGTTCGATTTACATAGTTTTAAATCAGTTTGTTTTAGGTATGTGAGTTTATAATGTTTCTAACAAAATGAACTTAAAAACAGGACTTCCAAAAGAATACAACACGTTCCTAATCTGCAACACTAGCCAACTTCCCCGATCTATTGTTAGTGTTGTAGCATAATATATGAAAACACGATCCAATGTTTACCCGGTCTACAGGGAAATGGTGTACTCGGTAAACTCTCGAAGGAGGTCCAGGCTTGTCCACTGGCTGCATTGAATTTAGTGTTTGTTGTAACAACTAGTTTATGCGGTGTAGGAAAATTAGAATCTTGTTTAAGATCTTTACTTGGTGTTGTAAATAATTGGATAAGTGGTGTTTTTTAACTGACTTCGAAATGAGAAGGTTCTCAATTCGACGATTTTTTTTATTTTATTATTTACCTATTTTATAGCTTTTATTGCGGGCTCTTAGCGCGGCGACCGAACCAAGAAATTCCGTAACGAAAATAAACCTAACAGACCCTCTCCGACCGGGACAGCGCGCAGCGGTGCGGCGTTACAAGCCGTCAACAAGCCGTGCATCGTCTAACGTTGTTTCAGTTCTGGAGACTTTGGCACGGTGTTTGTGTGCGTGCGACTAGACGTATGCGTGTAGACTAGCTGCTAACTGCTCAAAACTGATTCTATAAGAAAGAAAGAAAATTGCGTTTATTGGCACTAAAACTTAAAACTAAAACAATACAAATAAAGTAATAAAGAGAGTAGGTAGTAAAAACAGCTCTATCTCATTTAGCCACTACTGAGTCATATCATATTATGTCGTTATAACAATCATCTGTCATGTCAACGTGAATGAATAAAATTTGAGTGAATTATTTTTTATCGTGACATTTTATTTTCTTGGTTGGCATGGCTGACCATAGCATAATTAGTAGAGTAATAAAAAAAAACAATAATTATAATTGCATGAGTTGATAAAAAAGGGACACCCGGATGGAACGAAGTTACTGTATACACTCAACAAAAATAATCGTCGCGACTCTACTCCAGTCCAGTCCAGTCCGGTCCGGTCCGGTCCGGTCCGGTCCAATCCAGTCCAGTCAGGTCCGGTCCGGTCCGGTCCAGTCCGGTCCGGTCCAGTCCTGTCCGGTCCGGTTCGGTCCGGTCCGGTCCGGTCCGGTCCGGTCCGGTCCAGTCCAGTCCAGTCCAGTCCAGTCCATTCCATTCCATGGTAATAAACACATTACCCTCCTTTGCGTCGCGCAGTCGGGCAAAAGTGTCGTGACAACTTTTCGTAAGAATTTCCGTCCAGCCCCCTTTCACAACGCGCGATAAGGAACTTCGTTCCAAAAAATGCTATGCAACAGCTTTACCGCGGCAGTCCCCGAGTGCCATACGTATTTTTATATATTTTTTTTATTTGAGAGTTGATTGCTCTTTTACTCTAGTCTAGGTCAAAGGTCAAAGCCTACGATGGAGTGAGCTTACCCAGAAGAAGCCTGTTAACTCTAACTTAAAAGAGATTCGGGCTATATGCGTTCGGGAACACCGACTCAGGTAGTGATTTCCACTCCTTGATTGAAAGCGCTTTGTCAAATTGGTGGAATGGCAACTAAGTATGTTTTACAACGCAACTCGGCTCGTTTTGGTCGAAGCGTAATGTTGTATAGTATATTGCCTACTCGATAAATGAACTAACCAACACAAAAAGATTTTTTCGTTTAGAAACTGTAGTTCTTAAGATTGGCGCGTTCAACCAAACAATCAAACTCTACAGCTTCATAATATTAGTTTAGAAAAGCGAAACAGTTTTATATAATGAGTGTACATAAGATACAAACCTCTTCGTGTGCAATAGTCAATAAGTCTAGTTTGTAGGTGATTCATATGTATTAGTTTATTTATAATATTTATAATAATGGTATGTATTCTATGTTATGGGCCATAGTTGCCTGAAATAAAGGTATAAATAAATAAATAAAATAAGATACAAACAACTCAAAACATAAAGGAATAGAAACTATATAGGAATAGATAATAGAATACAACAACCGTACACTTTTATAAGCTTAAAAGCTTCTTCAGATCTTTTGTTCAACGCAACTGGTAGTATCATGCCTCGATGAACCTCAAACGTTAGTCTCAGATTGAAACTATGCATTTCATAACATGGATTTTAGGATTTAGAAAAGCTTTGATCAGTGTTTTGGTGCTAGCTTAAATCTATTGAGGATATTGTTTTGTTTTTTTATCTAGGCTTTATCAACAGGTTTTTTGGCGCGCTTGTAAACAATAAGAATCTTACCCCCTTAATAATGTAACGAGAAGTAAAGTTACGGCAAATGTATGGTTAGTCCGAAGATTATCCTGGTTGTAACTTTAGTCAACGTTTATTAATAAGGGGGTATGTGTATAGGTGCCAAACGCAAAAAATAAAACACATTTATTTAACACGTGGTGTAAGAGTTAAAAAAACTATAAATAAATAAAAAAAACCGAAATCCAAGCTTTAATGAAAAGAAATAAAATAACAATGATAACAAAATATATAACATTGATATGGACGAAGGATATTTTTTATCGCAGTCAGATATTAATGCAAGATCATTTTGTAAATAAGAATTTGAAAATAAAATAAAAAGTCCATGAAAAGTGTTAGAACATTCTGCAGTTGAAAAACAGTCAGAATCAGAATATTGAATTTGAATTTGGCACAGAAACTGCCATCACCATCTATCTCCAATCATCATTTTATCATAAAACACTTCAACTGCAGATCATGACAGGCCTCCTTTAAACATCACCCCAATAAGAAATACGCGAAATTGCACAAAAAAAAAAACAAACAAAAAATTCTCAACAAAAACTGGCAACGTAGTTAACCCCGAATCCCTCATAGCTTTTGAAGTAAATCCCTAGATTAAGCTAAGCTCTCATTGGTACAGCTAAGTCTAAACAAGGGCCTGCATCTAACGGGCCAATCCGAAGCTTCGATTGTTAGCACACGTCGGAACGCCGTAGTACTGCGGAATGGCGTGGTACGGAAAAGCGTAGTACGCCAAAACAATGTGGATGACAGGACAGGTTGCAGGATTACCGCCGCCCAAATTGGGGACAATAACTGCTGTGAAATTTCTGGAAAACGGTGACTTTTGAATTGAGAAATGAGAGATCAAGGGATTTGTGGTTCCTTAAATTGGAGAGCTCGGTTACGGTTTTGGTAATTGGATGCTCAAGCTTAAATCACGTATTTTGAAAATAAGATTATCATTTTTGAATATAGGAGGAAGTATCTAAATCGTATGATTAATCAGAGTTGAAAGTTTGACTGTACACTAAGATCTTTTAATGGCGCTGTTCTAAATCACCCCTGCGGTGCAAGCAATATTGTGGCATGAGGAGTGCAGCGAGTCTGCTTCCGAGAGGAAAGTCACATTGGGCAGCAATGAGAGGCCGATCTGGCCATTGTGTAACGACTGGGTGACCAGCCGACATGTGAAGTAAGTCCTCAGTCTGCGAGGCGCAAGCAACGGAGGATGGTACTCCACCCCACTGGAATACACGCTTTGACTTCCTTTTTACAAGATTTTATTACTTACGTAACGGATTTTATTACGGTTTTCACCATGAGTTTCACATTTTTCTCTTTAATTGTGTTAGATGGCATTTTTAAGCGTAAAATACTCGTATTTGTTTGCTGAATTGTGGGTCACCATTTCTTCATCTTCATCAGCTTGAATTCGCTACAAGCTATACAGCTACTGTTACTGCTAGCTAAAAGCTATACCGCTGGACATAGGCCTCTCCCAATGTCCGCTACTTAACTAAGCCCTTTATTAAGCTTTTCAGTCTCTGCCAGCTGCTTTTCGCAGTTCGTCGCTCCACGTAGCCTGTCCTGCGAGAGATGTGGCGAACCCACTGCCATTTTGGCTTACAAATGTTTTGAGCTATGTCAACACATTTGGTGCTCTGACGGATCACCTCATTTACAATAACATCAGTATTTTACATGATTGTTGAGGTCTGATAGGTAGTCGCTTCCTATCACAACTTCACAACCCAGTAACTGGGAAACACGACATCCCATAGATTGGTTGTCAGATTTTAGAGCTTCTGACTAAAGTAACGACTGTCAAAGATCTCCAAATGACAGCCGGGATCAACGACTTTACGTGCTTTCCGAGTCACGGAGGAAACTCGCTATGACAGATGGTCACCCATCCACAAACCAACCTCGGCAAGCGCGTCTTAACCCGGAAGATCGAGCTGCCCAGCTGTAATTATTTAGGCACGTTCATCTACATTCTTGTTGAATAAAAAAATAGTTATTCCAAATAAAATTCAATGTATAAGCTAAACCAGCTTCGCCTTAAGCCCTATGCGTTACGTATGCGTGCAGTATTGCTAAGTGGATAATTGGCCCCTCGCTGCCACAGATCGCAGGGAGGGCTAGCCGGTCGCAAGTGCAACCAGTACCGTGGGATACCCGCTCAATTTATTAGGTAAGTTGGATTTAAATTTTGGCAGTTTAAGGGTAAACATTTTCCCATTGTCCCCATATTGGGAAAAGGTTTAATAATAATAATAATAATAATAAGCTTTATTTATTCTCACAGTATAAAACCTTATGATTACATTACATGATTACTATAATTTACAGTGATCGTGGCTTTATACTTAGTCACAGTACGGGTCGCAACTGGCAACTTAGCTAGGTTACAGAGTAACCTGTGTTAAAGAAACCAGTCCCATTCCCCTACAAATAACACAACAATGTGAGAAAACAAAAATAAATAAAATAAAATAGAAATTAAAAACTAAAGGAAAACTTTGTTTGCATGTTCGTGTGGGTGAGAGTTTTGAGATATGTAAGTGTGGGTGTAATTGGATATGTGTATGTGTGTGTGTGTGTGTTTCTGTGTGTATTTGTGTATGGAAATTAAACTATATCATTGTACTTAAGAGGTTTTCCGTCTCTTGGTAGGTCAGCCCCTGAAGCCATTTAGTTATTCGATTTTTGCAATCGCAGCTAGATAGTTGGTAGATAGGGAGTATTTTATTCAATTTATTGTACAGTGTTGGTGCAAGAAAATAATTGAACCTACTGGAATGGGTAAGGTTACTCTTCCTAGTTACACACACTATGTCTTTACGCCTTTTTGAGATTTTTTTGTATGGGGTCGCAGAATGCTGAATTAGGACAGTTTTTGCTATGAAGAGTTGCCTTACCGTCAACACTTGACAAATATTGTAAAGTTCGGTAGTGGAAAACATATAATGTTTGAAGGTGCTCACTTTTAAGATAGCTCTCTGAGCTCTTTCTAATTTTAACAACCTCGTTTTTGGCGCACCTCCCCAGGTCGATATGCAATAACTCAGTAGCGATTGGCAAAGTGCAAAATAGACCTGTTTTAACAATCGAGCATCAGCTACGTGACGTAGGGTTTTAAAAATATAAATTAGTTTTCTAACTCTGTTTTGTAATAACTCAATGTGGAGTGAGAAAGAAAGACCATTGTCAAGAGTTACGCCAAGATATTTGGTATTGGTCACTTGAACTAATTTGGGACAGTTACAGTTCTGGTCGTCGGGAACAGAGCATGAATGTGCAACAAGGTATAGGGAGGGTGGGGGTTGGGTAGTTTGACGAAGTGAGAAAGTCATATAATTGGTTTTGTCAATATTGACTGTCAATGAGTTTATAGCCAACCATTCCTTAATTAAATTAAAGCCACATTGGGCTTTGGTATAGACTTCCGGCCATGTTTCGCCACTGAAAGAAAGTGCAGTGTCGTCTGCGAACGCCGTTATCTTGGTGTCATTTAACTTAATCTGGCAAAGGTCGTTTAGGTATACAAGGAAGAGAGTCGGCCCGATCACACTCCCCTGTGGAACTCCGTATGTTATTGGCAGCTCATCACTCACATAGTTATTAATTTTTACACATTGGGTTCGGTTATGTAGATAGTCCTTTAGAATATTTTCACCTCTCACGCCCATTTTTTCCAGCTTATGAAGCAGGAGGGGAGTAGAGACTGTGTCAAACGCCTTAGCCAGATCTAGGAAGATAGTGAGGACCTTTTTCTTTTCATCTAGGTTTTTGACTACATGGTTAGTAAGATCCAGGACTGCATTAGAGGTGGCTCTATTTCGTCTAAAGCCATACTGAGCTGTTGAGAATAAGTTCTTGTCTTCCAGAAATTTAATCAGTTGTTTATTTATTATCCGCTCCAAGATCTTGGAAAGTATAGGCAATACGGCTATCGGACGATAATTGGCGACACAGTCTTTACCCCCACTCTTGTAAATAGGATAAATAATTGACTTTTTAAAACACAACGGGAAAGTACTTGTTTCAAGGCAGAGGTTAAAAACATGAGTTATAACGGGGATGAGGAGGTTTTTATATCGCTTTAGGAGAGCTGTAGGAATGTTATCCCATCCCACAGCACAGTCAGATCGTAAGGAGAGTAGAATTGATTCAACTTCGCTGCAATCGGTTGGTAAAATAACAAAAGAGCCACAGTAGGAGTTGTCGGGGACATGTATCTGGAATTTTGATTGGGGATTTGGAGGTTTTATTTTGGTTGCGAGGTTTTTGCCAATGTTAGCAAAGTAGTAGTTTACTTGATTAACAGAGTGTTCAGGGGATGTAGAAGTGTGTAATAAATCAGTAGAAGAAGTTTTCGATTTAACACAGTTAGCTACGCGTTTTATTACCTTCCAAATTCGTTTGTTATCGGTGCCAGCGTCTGCTAGCTCCTTACGGTCATGGTCTCTCTTAACTTTTTTTAGTATTTTGTGACAAAAATTCCTGTATCTTGTGTATGTTAACTTTAAGACATTATTGTTTGGATTTAGCATGGCTTCTTTATGCATAGTGTCTCGATTTCTCATACAACGAAGTAAACCAGGTGTCACCCACGGTTTTAGTATAAGTTTACGATTCGGTATCTTAACTGTGGTTGAATTTTTATCTATAGCACACTTTAGGGTGTTAATTAACTGAGCAGCAGCATGATCTGCGTTTGTTATGCAGTAGATATGGTCAAAATTGATATCGTTCATCTCCAGGTCAAGGGTTTTATAGTTGATTTTATTGAGAATATGGCGATTGGAACCTTTAGAAGATTTTCCTTTGTTTCCGAGGCACAGTAGTACACTGTTATGGTCCGTAACGGATGAATCAAGTACTAGGGTTAACGCTTCGTATTTTGACTTAAGCATCACGTGGTCCAAGCAATTTGGGCCACGCGTAGGAAACGTATGGGCTGGCAGTAACCCATGACTGGCTATTAGGTTGAGGTACTCTGAGGCATGAGTATCATTTTGGGTATGTACGATATCAATATTGATATCACCAATTATTGTAACATTTTTGAATGAGGATAGTGTATTAAGAACCAAGTCAAGAGAAATTAAGAAGTTTGCCGTATTATTAAAGGAGGGTGATCGATATATACAGATGATTGCTATATCGTTACCTATTTTTAACACCATACAAGTGCCTTCCATGAAATCTATCTCAGAGACTGTGTGTTCAAGATGGTCCTTGAGGTAGATAACTATGCCATCGTTCTGGTTTTTAGGCTTTGTAGTATGATACATTAAGTAACCATCTATGTTAGGTATCGTTACGTTGTTTTTCAGCCAACATTCTGTTAAAACAATCGCTTCACAATCTATGCTTATTCTATGTAAGAGAGTAATAAAACTATGGAAATTGCGATTGATGGATCTTATATTCTGAGTTAGGATTTTAAAGTGTTTATCAGGATTAACTATGAAAGAGTTACAGTCATCTGGCCTACAGGTTTGGCTAAGTGATACAGAAAAAGTATCAATACTATCATTTATATTAAAAAAGTTATCGAATTATATAGGCCGGGAGTGGGGTCATTTCATTTATAAACACATCATCATTGAGTACTAAAAAGTGACCAATCTGTATCAAAAATGGTGCGGACCGAGCGGAAGATGGAAGGTGGGTTGATATAGTAATGGAGTTATTTATATGTAGGTAAGAGTAAATTGTGAATATTGTGTAAAAGAGAATGTTTGATTGTGTATGCTGATGAATGATTTGTGAGAGGTAAATGTGGTATGTAGATTTATGCATATAAAGTTGTTTTCCGAATAATACAGAACTATTAATCCCTATCAATAAAGTAAAATGAAAATGAAAATGATGGTATAAAAGGCAAAAACATAAATTAAACGCTAATAAAATAATAAAAGGTTGAGTTATAAAAGAAAAACATAAAAACATGCAGAAGAGCCAAGTTTCAGCAATTACAGGTAGTCAATCTGTGGTGTTAAATTGTTCCAGCTGGGGTAATGTTTTTATGAGTATAGATGAATCACCATCCTCTTTCTTTATTAGGACTTTGCCGTCTGAGATCCAACAATACTTAATTTTGTTACATTTTCTGAGCTCTCGAGCGTGAAAATAAAGTTTCCTTGCGTTAGCGGTCAAGTTTTCAGCCAGGTAGATAGGGTCCTTACCCTCAAGACCTAAGTGGCTCATATTCAGTTTGTTCGATGGGTTAGTACTATTGTAAGTTTTTACGGCGCTAAGTAGGGTATTTCTCAAAAATAGGTCTGATAATTGGACGATAGCCGGTTTCTTGGTGTCAGGTTTTCCAGGAACACGATAAATATCACGCACATTTGAATTGTGGAGCTCAACATTAAGTTTTTTGCAGACATTGGTGACATAGGACAGGAGGTCTTGTTTATTTTCCTTAGCCTTTTTCGGAATATTCCTCAGTTCTATAGTTGTCAATTTAGAACACCTTTGCAGATCTTCCACCTTTTCTTGCAAAGAGATAATGTTGGAATTGTTAATTTTACACTCCTCTTCTAATGATTTTATCCTTACTTGCATCTCGTCCTGTTGCTGAGAACTAAAAGTAATGTTCTTTTCGATATTTGATAAGGTATGTTCTATATTATCGTAATTGGTCTTGAAGGAAGCAAGCATTTTACGTATTTCGTCTTTGAATTCATCAAAGTCTGCTCTAGTAATTTCCTCTAATCGGCGTTTAATCCGTTGACTCACAAACGCAGAAGGTGGGGGTGTTTTTTCTGAACTTCGAACGTTCAATGCAGAATCTGAGCCAGACTTGGTAGGCGAGCGAGTCATAGTACCAGGCAGTTATAAGTGTGCGGGAGTTAGGTGGGTACGAGGTACAAGCGGCGGCGGTGCGGGCGGTGGCGCGCGAGACAGCGGCGTGTGCGACGGGATCAGCGATACTAGCAAAGTACGTATGTGTGTATCGTGCGGTCACAGAGACGCGTGCTTGAATGAACGAGCGCTCGTCGGCGACGCGTGTGTGCTAGTATGCGCAATGAGTCAGTAAACACAGTACTCACGCGACTCGTTGTGAGCTCTCGCAGCTTTTGTTCTCCTGGTATTTGCTTGCTTTTTGCCACTATTATAATTGATTTTTTTTAATGAATTTTTAATGAATAGAATATAATATTTTATTATACTATGCGGTCACACGTCTGTTCGCTTTCGCGGTCCAAGGGGAAGGGTTTGGGGGATAGTGAGACAATTTTTTTTAATTAATGTGAAAACTGTTCTAATCTCAGTACATTATAAATTCATGTTTTATCAAAAAAAAAAATATTTTCGTGTGATTACACTTATTTAAAATTTTATTTTCTTCAAATTAACAATATCTTATTAAAAATAGAATTTAAAATATTCATTATTCTATCTTAATTACAAACGTAATAGTTTTAAAACTACATTATCTACCTACTAATATTACAAACTAAACATTTACAAATATGTTAAATATTTTTATTCAATGTTCTCTTCAGTGGATTTACTTAGAATTTTTATTGTAAAAAAAAAATATTACCCTTTATTCAAGAAACCAAATCTCATGAAAACATTTCAGTAAAAAAAAACAAAGAAAATAATATTCAGAAACGGAAGAACCGTATATTATTTAAGTACCGGAATTTTTTTACAAAAAATGTTTTGAAAAAGAGAAAGAACGTTGTTTTAAAAACCAATTTCTAAAAAAAGCAATACAATAAAATTTAAATATTTTTTCATATAATATTGAAAACATAAAATACAGGTTAACATAAAACACAGGGTACAGGACGCTGTATATATTTAATTCCACCCATTTCAATGTTATTTCAAAGCCTAAGAAAAATAATAACACCAATATCTATCAATTCAAATGTGCGCCTATTCATATTTTAATAATATTCTGAAAAATCATCCTTATTTCGTATACGAAGGTTTAGCTAGAGAATTATTTAGAGCCACAATCGGACCGGGGACAAGTTCAGACTCCGTGGCTGCTTCTCAGAAATTGATGGGAAACACCAAAAAAAAGTGTATTTTTAATAGTGTATAATTATTTATAAGCATATAATAATTATTCATAATTAATAATTATTATTATATATTTTTTTAATTAACTTTGCCCCGCACTAGAAATTTCTCCTGTGTCGTGGGTACGTTTACAAACATAGAAACTCACATAGACAAACACCCAGACCTGGAACAACTACTTGTAGATCATACAGATATTTGTTCCGTGCGGGAATCAAACCCGCGACACGCAGTGGAACAGTCCCATTGCTCAGCCACTGATGTTCACCATAATTTTTGTATAATAATGAATGTTTGGGGTCTTCCATCAATTCGAATGTAGTACAGTTTTGGAGTTTAAACTCCTTTCTTTTCTTATTGAGATATTGAGTACAAGCTTCGACCTTACGTTTTTTCGTATACACCAGTCTGAACCATGCAACGCCACGCTGTGAAAAATGAGACAGAAAATAGATAAAATTGAAAACTGCAGAATTAAAACTCCATCCCTACGTACGCATTTGAGTAAGCACACTAGTTTTTTATTTTTCCCACTCCCGCGCAAAGGCTTAAAGCTTTGAATTAACTTTTCGGGCGCCACCTCGGATGATAAAAAATATTAAATACAAATTGCTCAAACGGGAATAAAAAGTTGCCCTTAAAAAAGTGATCTGGAAAAAGTTGCTCAGATGGGAATACCTCAAATCACGAGGTAGCTCTACGCCCAATATTAGTCCGCACCATATTAAAAAAATGATTATAATTAATGAATAAAGTAGCTTCCTACTGGTGAATGAACTTTCAAAATCGTTTCAGCAGTTGCAGAGATTACTTGCTACAGATAAACTCACAAGCGTTACCTCTTTATCCCATTAGTGTAGTCATATAAATTTTTTAATAGTATAAAATCACCACTGATTCAACGATTCTCAATTAATTTTCGATTAATAAACTCACCACTCAAATAAATAAACTGGTAATGCAATGAATTCTTCACAACCAACGAAAATGATGGAGTATTTGATTAAATTGATGATTTCATAAATGTTGAATTCCGGAATAAAATTAATAAACATCATCGTTATTATAATGCATTGTTGATAAACTATAATTAACTAGAGTTGTACGAAATTTGAACTTTATAACCAAGTATAATTAAAAATTTCGCATTTCAGAGTTCAAAATTTCGATGTTTATTGAATAAAAAATTTATACGAGTACGATTAAGTTAGAATGCTTCAATGGACGAATGCATGTATTGAAAAAACATGTGACAAGATTCACCACAGTTATACTATATACTGATAAAACAATGAACAAGTATTGTTTTATCACTACAGTCATGATAGTATGGGCCCGCATGGGCAGCGAGTAAAGGGCAACTCGCTGCCCGAACATGGACCATGCCCGGGCCGACCGTTGTGTCCCAAGCGCGCCTCAAAGAGCGTCAGCATAATGACGGGGCCCCCTCTCAGAGGGCCAAAGCCTGCCGGGGTCGCGGGACTTATTCCATCACCGTGACCCCGGAACATTAAGGGCTATTGAAGGACACCGTAGATTTTAGTCAGTACGAGTCTGACAGTCCAAACAATCAAAAAAACAGTCTGACAAAAAAGAAAAAAACAGTCATAGGATAAAACAATGTCACCTCTGTCTAACCCTATGTATGCTTATATTTTTAAAACTACGTAACACATTTTGATGCAGTTTTTTTTAATAGATAGAGTGATTCAAAAGGAAGGTTTATATTTATGTAACATGCATAATATAGTAGATATTGCACCCTTGCGGAAGCGGGGCGAGTCGCTAGTGATAAATAAAATGAAAGAGGTAAACAAACAAAAACTTCAATATTTATTTTGATAAAGGATTTTAAATTGTTCATGGGGAAAGGTTCCACAATCCTTTTTTTAATTTTTACTTGACTACAAATTACCGAAACATTGTTTTTTCAACGTCGACGATTTCGACAAGAATGCTTGTGCAGGCAAAACTGTAGTGAAGCTTGTGCATGTGGTGGACCCATAAGACTACGAGACTATATCAATAAATAAAAAAGTTCGCTATATAAGGTCAAATAATAATAATAATAATATTCCACAACCATCACACAACGCCATCTAGTCCCAAGCTAAGCAGAGCTTGTGTTATGGGTACTAGACAACTGATAAACATACTTATATATTTCTAAATACATACATATTATAGATAAATTACACCCAGACACGGAACAAATGATCGTGCTCATCACACAAACATTTGTCCTGGGTGGGAATCGAACCCACGACCCCCGGCTTAGCAGTCAGGGTCACTAACCACTAGACCAACAGGCAGGTAAAAGTTATGAAACTGAAATTTTTAATAAAAACGAAAGTAAATTAACTTTGAGATCGAATATCGTTATTTCAATAAAACTTTTACTAAGTAATACCTTTTCTAAACTTCAGAATTCAATAGTTAAACAAAGAACTTAAAATCATCTGTTTTGTCTAAAATTGTCTAATCCTATATTTTTATTAAAATAATTAAAGTCACTGGTCCTTCGAGTCTTAATCCGAAGGACCAAAAATTTTAATTCATATAAAAATGTTACATCTGAATGGGAATATACTTTTGTATAATGGGAAAATGATTTGTATAATGAAACATTTTCTCATTTAAAAGCTTACAATAATAAAGTTTTCAAAACACTTTGCTGTCACGTTAACAATGTTCATGATATTTCCTGTAAAGTGCACCCGGCGTAGTATAGACTTGATACATTTAGTATGTTTTATTTGATCATTGCTCCGTACTCCTGGTGCATTACTGTTGCTTGTTTCCATTACACCAGGTGTAATCAGGTATTTTATTACTCAAATGCCTTTTTAGCAAAATTTTGGTGACGGATTCCAATTTTAACGAATATATAAATTATTTGAGATCTATAAGACAGTACCGTAGAGCTTTTTTTTTAGCGTTTTAAAATTATCAAATGAGTCCTCCCACCCAAGGCAGGGCGGGAGGGACTGTCAGACTCGTACTAACTAAAATCCACAGTGTCCTTCCGTGCCCTTTATGTTCCGGGGTCACGGTAATGAGATAAGTCCCGTGACCAGTACCGTAGAGCTAGCATGACTTTTCACGTTCTTCGTTCGCAAACTTTAAGGAGCCTTTTCATTTTTCATACAATACCTAAACACCGTAAATACTTTTTTTTTTATCGTTGTAAAATCATCAAATGCGTCCTCCTGCCCAGGGCGTCAGAAGCTCATAAGCCTAACAACCAGTCTTATAGTCCCATGGGGTATAATATTGCCCGTCCATCTAAAATACTGATTCTGCTGCATCTGGTTCGACAAGAAGCCCACCCCAATATAGTTGAGAAAAGGCTGATGGATGAACAAAACTCACTAGTTTTTCGGTGTTTATTAATCAAATGTATACGTGCATGTGTTGTACTTTTTAAACCATCTCTCCCTATTAATAAAATTATAAAAAACATATCTCTAAGTGTAAGTATATAAAGTACGGCTCAGATCAGAAAAAGTTCAGCCCGTACAGATTGCGAAAACTGGATGACAAATTGATCTGTTCAGGAGACAGGTGCGAAATTGAAAAAGCTGTATGCACTGCACGCCAGCAATTTGTGATTACGACAGATGATAGTCCAAAATTTTAAAGGAGTGGTTGACAGTCTTGTTGATTTTGTCACTTGCTTGCTTACTTATCTATGAATATCATACTACTAGATCATAGGAAATCGAACCCACGTCTTCTGGATAAGTTATCCAGACGCCTTACCAATTACGCCAACTCAACGCACTCGTTTGAAGCTGAATCTTTCAATCCCATGTTTACTTAGACGTTTTTACGGTAAAGTTGCGCCATAGATTAGAAGAGTCTCAAACTACTTCCAACCAATTACGTCATGCACACCACGTTTTTTAAACGCGCCGTTGACGCGCGTTTGCAGTGATACGCACGCAAGTCAGACGCAGCCTGTAGACCTTTGCACATCTGTATAAATTACAAACGCGCGGCAACGGCGCGTTTGGATCGATACAGACGGGCTGGTGCCGCGCGTTTGACGCGATACAAATGACAACAAACTGCTCTGTTTGTTAAAAGCGCGCCGTCGACGCGCGTTTGACGCGAAACAAAAGACAACATGACACTGCTATGTTTGATAAAAAAGCCATCACCGCGTGTTTCAGAAACGCGTCCACGGCGCGTTTAAAAAACGTGGTGTGTCTACGCCCTTAGATAGCGATTACCAAACTAACGTTTCATAATTATATTTATATGCAAAAGATAAAGTTTTATGAATTTTTCTTCCCTCAAAAATCTTTAAAAATCGCGAAGCAGGCGTTACTACGTCTAAATAATAAAACTTTAGATTCCAATCATTTTGTTGATAGATCATTCTGTTCCGTCTACCATGCCGTTCAATTTCAAAGTACGGCCTCACTAACCTTAGCTAGAAGCGGTCTCAATATGTAAATAGAGGTGCACCATCCAAGGCTGCAATTTCAAGGCTTGGAACTCGATTAGCTTCGTGAACCGATCAGCCAATCACACGGGCTCTTGTAGGGATAAATACGAATTGTTGACTATTACCATATAAATTACATACTAGATTGTGTCTTAATCCTAACTAAAATCCTATCCTACAAATATTTTATACGTGAGTTTGTTTGAATAGATATTTGTTACATTGTTACTATTTCACGCACAAACCACAGAACGGATTTGGATAAAATTTGGTATAACCCGGTTCATTAAAGAAAGGAATCTTAAATGGCGGCGCTTATCGTGTTCTATCGCTCGCACACTAGTGCCGTCTATACTCACTCCCGCGCGTAGCGTAAGCAGAAAAAAAATTGTCTTGATGTCTTGACGCGTTCAGTGATCGTTTTTTATGAATAGGTATTTACTATAATTTTCTGTTATTTTTCCGTTGTTACCTGTTGATTATTGTTGTTTTATTGTTAGGGTAAGTTTGAGAAATTATTGTGATCCAGTCTTGTTTTTATTATTTTTAATTTGAAAAAAAACTTTAATTTGAAAACTTTAATGCTGACTGTACTATCTGTCAATACAATTCCAAAGCCGCCATTTAAGAATCCTTTCTTCAATGCACCGGCTTATACACGGATTGTTTATAACCTAAAGTAACACACAAGATAGTTTTACTTCGATGTTCGTTTCCGTGGGATTATTATCGAGTAAAAGTAGACGAAGTCGCTGACAACAACTAGTTTAACCTTTTATCTATGGGTTATGTCTGTAAGTTATTGAAAATATTTACCGTTCTAAAATAGGTATTGAAAGTGTTACAAATTAATATAGAGGCTGTAAGAATGAACTAGATTTTTACAATAAGCTTTTCACTTTATGTCGCTTCATAATCAAAAGCTGCATTATATCAACCACTCTTTATTTAAAGTTTAATATCTGGTTGACCGAGCTTCGCTCGGTTTTTAAAATGTCTATATCTTGGGAACCGAGCTTTTCTCAAACCTGGGACCTTGATAAATCGATTCCTTGAGCCGAAAAACCCCTAATCTGTAAATTTCATGAAAATCCTTGGAGCCGTTTCCGAGATCCTGATTATATATAAATATACAAGAATTGCTCGTTTAAAGATATTAGATTGTAAGCGTAAATTTCAAATCCAACATATCTAAAAAATCAAAAACATTCAGACTAAAAAATCCTACCAAAGGACAACAAATTGACAAGCTTAAAACGCCAAAACCCTACTCTAAAATCACTAATTGAGCCACTTTCGATAGACGAACAGAAACACACTTAAAAGCCGGAAAACCACTGATATCTTCATAAGAAAAAGTGCCGTTTGAACCAAGCCGTGCCGTCTAATCAATGCACTCGAGCACTACGCTTAGCTCATATTAATTAGCTCGACTGATACCTGAGAGCTTGCAGTTAGTTTAAACGTGCTGCGCTGTTTAACGTCGAATGCGAGATGCGATTGCAGGCTCAAATGTTACAGGGCGTATCGATTCGGAGAATTGGAAGATGGCACTCTTCTTCGTTTACGTCAGGATGCGTATAGCAAACTTTAGAAGGGAAGTTATGTAGACTTGTCTATAATCTCTAGGAAATCGAAGGTTTAAAGTCAAAGGTTTTAACCGAATGGTGACTAGGGTTCAGTTAAAAAAACGGCCGTCCAAAATCACGTTGTGTTGACAATATCATCGTCAAAATCGGGGTACAGATAGATTAGGGACGTTAAGAAATGAAAAGAATCGCAGAAAGTCAAAGATATACATACCTATATATTAAATGATTAATTTCTGCTAAGGCTTTTAAATTGTTAATTTTTCCTTGCAAAAAATTGAATTACAATTTTATTAAACTAGGTATCTCTATTAGGTACTGTTTTAAAACAGTTACATTTTTCGTTGTTTCAAATGTAAGCCAGACTTAGTGCTTCAGAACTTTAGGTGTCGCATTAAAGTAGTTGTCACCAGTTAAACCCAACATTCATCCTTTGAAATATTAAATGATTTTTCGTTTACTCAAAGCAGAACCCAAAATCCTTGTACAGTAATTGACAATACAAAAATTCCCACACTAAGTATGGACCTAAGAACCAATTAACCAGGTCACGGAACCGTCTGTAGGACCTGGAACAATTACTTAAGGCCGCGAGTCTTTAAATCTGTGAAGGTAAACGTGACCCTGGAACCCAAAGAGCAACTGAAGGAACAGGCTGATTTTTTAGTCAGTAGCAGTAAGACAGTCTCTTGTGCTCCACCCAGCACAGACACATAAGATGAATTGCCACCCAAAAAGGACTAATCAAGCACACAAAGTACTTCAAAAAGACTAATCATTAAACCGCATTCACAGTCGCATTTAAAACGCCTATCATAATACGGCAGTCGAATAATGACGAAGTTCCAACCGATACAAGTCTCCGTAACAACTCTGCTTCACCAGTAACTAAGTAAACTTCACTAGTTCGTTCCTCTCGCCTAAAATATCCAAAAACAAATGCCTGGGGCGGTGTTCCGTTCTATAACTTGTTCTCATCCGGAGCGCACTTAGGTGCGGCGCGCACTAGCGACTTTTTTAACTCGAATGTATTTTGTAGTACCTACTTAGTTACTATGTAAGTGTGCTGTCAAAGGGTTGTGAAAAGCTTGCCAACATGAGCTTATTCCTTATTGGGCATCTAGCACCTGCGAAAAATGCGTATGTGGAGTAGCTAAGGTGCCGTAAGCTCACTGAAAGGCACCCTGTCAATGCCCAATGTGGAATACGTCGCCTAAAAGTGTCATCATCTGCCTGCTGGCTTTTTCCAAACTATGTTGGAGTCGATTTCCAGTCTAATTGAATGCAGCTGAATATTGTAGAATGCTTGTAGCAGATGGCCTACCATGACGGAAGTAGAACCGGCGACTTGAAAAAAAAAAATAACTAGTATCTTTATTATACCGATCGAAAGGCTTCATCATAAGGATTATTTTTTGCTTATGAACACAGTGTCAGTAATAAAAAGAAGAAGAAACTCTAAAGATTTATGAAAACTTTTTAGAAGAAGGGGAATAATGTATAAAACGGGGACGCGGGTATGATGGGAAAACACACACTTAAGGCAAACATAACACAACGCTAACGTAGCGCAAGCGCCAACAGGACGTCATTTGCAAGCGGTCATTAACACAGCGTCCTGTTGGCGCTTGCGCTACGTTAGCGTTGTGTTAAGTTTGCCATAAGTGTGTATGTCCCTATTATACCTTGCGTCCCCGTCTTATACATTGTTCCCCTATAGACAAAAAAGTCTCCATAAATCTTTAGTGTAAGCATAACCTAGGCACGTTTCGTAGTTAAGCACAAAGAGTACGGCACCTCACTGGCTCATCGCTTTAATTGAGTTTCAAGTTTTTGACGCTACTGCTATTCCCTTGTTTTACACTGTGATTCTCTGCCATTGTTCTGTTTTGCACCTCTATAGAGAACGATGCCGATGTACGAGAGTTGAGTTGGTGTTTTTGTTTTAAATTAATGCGGTATTTTGTTTGGAAGGGAGTATTTTTTTGTTTAGTGGTACTCGTGCAAGTCCAAGTCTATACGTTGGCCAAAAATCGCCTCACGATTCCTTTTGCCCCAGGCATTTTCAGTGGCGGCTGAGGTTTGAGTAGGAACAATGAATCTTCTTCGCGCGTTCTATCTTCTATTTCACTAAGTGAAGGTGTCTATTTCCCACGCCCCTCGCTCTATACCATGTCCTAAACCAGGTCTAGACACAAGAGGCAACCACCGCATAGCGCCTCCATGAAGACATGGCTATACTATACTCCGTCTGAACGGGCCAACCCTCTACCGTATGCTTCACAGTATCCTACCTTAATCTATCTAAATGTGACTGTCTAAATCCACGTAAATATTATGTTTTTCACACTCCATCCTTCCTAAAAACACATTTACTCAAAACTAAATGCATAGAGTTCCTCTAACTCCGTAATGTCTCCGTGATGTCATGTAATGCATATTGCATTACATGACATCAAACTGTTGACAGTAGAAACAAAACATGGGTACTACTAAATATGCACGAAACCCGTAGATGCGGCCAAAGTTTCGGATGATACCTACTCTTTATCACTAATGGACATCAGATTAGTTAGTGATATGAACTAGAAATTGGTGACTACATGATCTGACTTCAAATATATGTTGTCAGAACTTCATCATCTGCCTAGCCTTTTCCCAACTAAATTGGGGTCGGCTTCCAGTCAAACCAGATGCAGCTGAATATTCAGTATTTTACATGGAGCGACTGCCTATCGGACCTCCACAACCCAATAACTGGGTACTACGATACCCCATAGTAAGACTAGTTGTCAGACTTTTAGAGCTTCTGCCTAATAGTCAAAGCTCTACAAATGACAGCCGGGACCAACGGTTTTACGTGCTTTCCGAGGCACGGAGGAAACTCGCTATAACAGATGGTCACCCATCCGCAGATCAACCTCGGCAAGCGTGGTTTAACCCGGAAGATCTGCCTGTGCGGTATGTTGTCAGAACTTATGAATTCATATGAATAGAGACTACAAGGCCCCCCCTATTACAACGTTTTAAAACCAGGCTTGTTCCAGTGAGCAAACGAGATGGCGCTAGAAGACTTGAATAGCTCCGTCACTTTCACTCGCTGGAATAAGCATGGTTTTAAGACGTTGTAATACCCCCCCAGGTCACTCAAAACTTTCGAGTCACTTTCGTACGGGCCCGTATCTTCGTTAACGGACTTAGAGAGTAGACCCCCTGGCTCGTATATGTGTGCTATCTCGGATACGCTGACTGCAACAGCTTAAGAAAATTTCATTACGCTCCAACGGATCCCTGTTCTCGCACCGTGTAGTATGTTGTTATTCTCGTATTAATTTAGAGATAGTTTGCGTCGCACAAATACAGGTTTTGAGTTAAGTTGGGAATGAAATGAACAATTTTTCTGTAAAAGATTTGGAGATGAAAATATTTGGTTTGTTGGTGGTTTGGTTAGAACTTTGAAAAGTTTCATTTTCTGTTGATTTTGGTATGTTTCGTAAATTGAAGCCATTCCACTAGTTTTTACATTATTGTGACTTAAAGTACATGGGGACGCTTTACTATACGTCAGAATAAATTAGCTCTCAATTAACAAAATACGAGTCATGTCATCAATTATTAGGTTTTTCCTTCTATGTATTTAATTTTTATAATATTGTTTAGTTTATTTTTTGTATATTATGCAATAGTATTCATTTTCAGGTTTGTATAGCTTTGTTTTATTTTATTTTATACTAATTTTTATTGTTTTTTGTACCCTACCACAGTTGCAGTGTTGTCTTAGGGCCTGGCCCCATGTCTCCGGCGCGGCGCCGTGCGCCGTGCGGCGGCGCGGCGCCGTGCCGAGCCACGGCGCCGCGCCGCGCTTCGGCGTCGTGTACCGGCACGTACCCTATGTTCAGCAAGTGTATCCAAAGATAAAAATTACGTATAAAGGCACCGTAGCTCGGCACGGCGCCGCGCCGGAGACATAGGGCCACGCCCTTACACCCAAAGGTTGACTGGTACAGAATGCCTTGTGGCATTAAGTCCGCCTATGTACCATTGATTTGTACATGAAGGGTAAGTAATATATGATATAACTACAAAATCTCTAAAATTTACAAGAGATAACAACTGAACATATAATTTTATTTGATATAACGATCTGTTAATATAATAAACGATTGACATAATTTTATAATGACTAATTTCTATAAGCATAACAATCAGTGAATATAAAATCGTTTTGTATACCGCTCAAAAGACATAAAACTTATTTGGTCTAACTTTTTTTTTTCCTGGCAAGTAATAACACTGATGTACCTAGTAATAGTACCACCTGCCATGAATCTTCGACGGAGCCCCGCTTTGCGGGGCTCCTATTTCTGCGTACAGGGTTTAAAGTAACCTAACACGAAGGGGATGGCGGGGTCTTTCAGACCCCGCCATCCCCTTCGAACCTAACCTGTCCGTGTCGGGGTGCCCCAAGTCCCGAGCTCGCTTCGCTCGCTCTTGCATCCTAGGTCAAATAACTGATTACTACCTGTCATGCTGGCTCGACGGAGCCCCGCTTCGCGGGGCTCCTATTTCTGGATGCAAGGTTTAAAGTAACCTAACACGAAGGGGATGGCGGGGTCTTTCAGACCCCGCCATCCCCTTCGAACCTAACCTGTCCGTGTCGGGGTGTCCCAAGTCCTGAGCTCGCTTCGCTCGCTCTTGGATAAATTTTTCTAATATAGCAATGGTGAAGGCAAACAATCAAAGTTCAAAGGATAAGCCAAAGTCATCAAAGAAAATAGTTTAAACGTTAAATTATATGTTTCAAACGTTAAATGTAATGATTTTCGCTTAATTAAACGTTATATCAAATAAAATTATATGAAATGAGTTTTAGTGTAACACAAACATTATGTGTAGAGAAATTATATCAACCGTTGGTATATCTCACGTTGATTATATCATGTGAACGTTATTGAAATGAAAATATATCAAATAACTTTATATGAAATGAGACGCACCCGTACATGAAGTACCTATCCCTAAATAAATAAATAATTTGATGGAAAAATAGTTCTTCGTTAGTACACTAAAGGCGTTTTTCACTTTCCATAAAATTATCGTTATATTACTTCAAGTAAGCTGTGCGGTAAAATACAATCCGTGCTTTGCCTCTGATTTGTAAAACTTTACACTAATTATTTTGCATTATAATTTATTTGCCTTTACCATTTTACAATACTGTCTTTACGAACAGTTTTTCTTCGACATTAATTATATTGAAGTCTTCAAAGACAATGTAAGGAGCAACTTTATGTAAAAACTGCTGTTAGACTTCAGACCAAAGTCAACTGCAACAGAATGATGTAACTCTTTTTACACTTTTCGTCTCAAAAATTCTCATACACATTTCTAGGTAGTATCTTGTCCGCTATCTCCTTTAGTCGGAAGCGGTAGAATATCAACGGTTTAGACTGAACTACAGACATCTAACTAACTTCCGGTTTAGTGCCGATATCGATAGCCGAAGGAGCGGTTGTTAAACCAATTTGTGCTATCGGAGTTAGGGTTCAACCCTTAAACGTATTGTGTTGGTAGTTATCGGTTTCTGTAAATTGTTTACGGTTACGTTTCGTTTTGAGCTGTTTTTCCAGAACTAGTAGTCAAAACTCAGTCATAATTCATTGAAATAAGTTTGAAAATAAATATTAGCTTCCTGCGCTCCAGCTTTATAATTATGTAAGTACAAAAGTCTCTGAGCCTTATCATACTTCTCTGTCTGCGTTATTGTCTTAAAAATAAATATTTTTAAATTTTGAATTTGACAATCAAACATATATTTATGGCGTCTATTATCACTAAGAACCTTAAGGCCGAGAGTCCGAGACTCCACCAAAGCTGTGCGAGTCGAGACGTGTTTTGAACAACCAATAGAATTGCGTTATTGACACAACTCCACTCCGCAACCCGTGCCGCAACGCAATTCTATTGGTTGTTCAAAACACGTCTCGACTCGCACAGCTTTGGTGGAGTCTCGGCCTAATGCTGTTTTCTTGAGCAACAGTTCGGTATTAATGGGTACTTTTTCTGCAAAAGATTTGGGTACTTTTAATACCGAACTATGTTCATCTCTGTACACATTACGACGTAAATGCAAAACAGAATGATCAATTCAGTGGTTTAGGTATACAAACAAATAAGTTTAATTTTGGGATTATGATATTTCGCTTACAATCCAGTATGAAAATGTTGCTAGAACTAAATGAAACTAAGAAAATACCTTCCTTATAACTTTGAAAACTGTCCCAAAGAAGCTCCTTTCTTCCATTTCTCCCAGTAATATTATAATAAGCAGGTAACCAGTTTCCACAAAACTACCAGAGTATAATGTTACAACAGAACTCCAACCAAATCATTATTACGAGAAACAAAAGACAAAATTGCAATTTTAGTTATTAATTAAATGCTTTGTTTTCCAGTAGTTTGCGCTCTGTGTTGTGTGTTGCAGTTTGAACTGAAATATAAACTTCGTGTTGTTAGAGACATTATTTTATTATTAATTTTAATGTTTTTACAGAGAAATTGAGATTTTAGACCAGTCTTTTTGTCACACATAAATAGACATTTTAAGGTCCACTGACATGATCTTATCTAATAAATTACTCAGCCCAGTTCACAAAATGGTGACTTGAGTTGCAAACCGACAAGTTCTAAAAAAGCCAAGCTTATTTGTCATTTTGAGAGTTAAGGCTTTTACAGAATTTTGCCATTTTGAAAATTTGTCTATTTGCGACTCAGTTGCCATTTTGACACTTAGCGCTTCTTCGCCTATCACCTAATTTGTTTAGACGTATGAGGATCGGAGTGTAAAATGCCTTATCTTCCAATAAAACTGTGTACCGACCCGACTGATCTTCTATCAGTACCAAATAGCTTGCCTGACGGTTGATAGTAGAGCTTCTGTAGTAACGTGTATGCTTATTTGAAGAACTGGAAATCTGGCGCTGTTTCAGCTCTAACAACTAACACTGATAAAAACTCCAAAAAAAATGATAGATAAACGCTACCAAACAGTCATGTTGTTGTAGAAATAGCGCCTTCCCCCAATGACGTATTATATATAGACACGTCATGAACGAACATCGCGGCGCTTGAAAACGGCGACAATACTTGAACCACTTATACGCGTGAAGAAAGAGAAAAAAAATATGACACCGTACGGCGGGAGGGAGATGCAACTATGCGCAATGTGGCAATTGGCTTCATTTTTTGTTGCCATTTTAGAGTGCGGACAACGTATCTATAGTTTATATATCTTGCCTTCCCCTCTGTACTCTCTTCCCCGCCTTCCTGGCCAGACTTTCGATTCTTCTCACCGTATCTTCATGAAGTGATCCAGGTCTAACCCAAACCCTTCCCTACAGGATGGCTCGACCAACGCACTTGGTGCTGCTATTCGTGACACTAGGAGTGGTGCACACGTCACAGGGACACGCTCGCTCCTTCACCAGGTGTCAGCTCTCCAGGGAACTGCTCCGGTACAACTTCCCGAGGAGTATGATACCTAATTGTGAGTATACTATTTTTTTTTTAAGTTGAATCACTAGGAGTTTCTCCTGTTTCGTTGGAGAGTTTACAAGCATAGGAAGAAAGATAATGCTACTCATAACCACTTTAAAAAACGTTCGTGATGGTAAGCGTATGCTGTTTTTTTTTTAATGTTATGGAAATAAAGAATCCCACCAAAAACATTTCATGTAAAATGTTACCAAGATGACCACATAATGTTTGCCCTGTGAAAAAGATATATTAAATACCTAGAAGTAAGGCCAATAGCTCTGGACCACCACTGAAACAAAACAAAACTACTATACCTAGCCTGCTTCTATCTCAATTTACTTGTTATCCAAAATTACCGTCCAAAATATACCTAAAGCCAGTACCGTCTCAAACCTACTCCACCGACATATACATAGTAGAAGCTACACATGATTAACTCTGTGCGACGCATCCAATACATTTGCACACCGTTGCACATCAAAGACTTGCTCGTACCAAGGCCATTGTATATGATGCACTTTGGAATTCATCTTTGAAGCTACTGCAGCTTTCATAGATATAGTAGTGTATTTAGGAAGGCTGTAGTAAGGTTTTGCTGCTGTTTTCATTTCGCTAAATTAATTTGAGTTTCTAATGTTGGGAAACAAAAAATCTTCACGAATATATTTTCGAGGGTCGCCACAGAATACTTAATAGTACCACGTACAGAAGTGTCACTTCTCAAAAACAAACAAATGTAAAATCTATGCTCGAGAGAATAAAGTACGTTTTAACAAAAATAATGTACGGAGCGTTTGCGAAACGTGTGGCGGGCGGCCGCTGAGGCGCTGACTGTGAAATCTAAATCCGTCCACGGTGCGGCCGCGTGTGCTTGCAGTTTCATACCTACACCGCGGAGTGCGCCAGGCCTGGCGTCACTTTGGACCAGTACCCTTATCACGAGTTTTACACTATTTTACTTTACAGCGTCTTTCCATTATTTACAGCGTTTCTTGTATGGATAAATGGAACAGCGCCTCTGGTGTGCGAAAAAGGAACAATTTTTTTCCTTGAACTTAAAGATGTCAAAGTTCCAGTTTATAAAGTAAACTGGAACTTTGACATCTTCAAACTTTGACATCGTCTTAGCTGAATACTCATGACTAGGCCTCTGACATCGCAATGCGCGTCAAAGTCAGATTACTTAATTGCGTAAAACCGTATCTTGATCAAGGATTCTTAAGCTTCATCATCATCAGCCTATAATGTTCCCACTGCTGGACACAGGCCTCCTCTCTGTCAGAGGGAGCCTGTGTCCCAGCAGTGGGACTGTGTGTGTGTGGGTTCTTAAGCTTAGATTCCCAATATTAACTAGAACAAAACTAAGACCAAGTAGGTACCTTATTCAGGATTGAATGCATCGCACAGTGCCTCAGTTCCCAGGAGTCGCCTGTGAAACGATGGCACATAACCGTTGCATTAGCTGGGGCTAATAAGGTAATACTCGGGAGACTGGTGGCTTTGCCAGTGCAGCTTGGTGTACCTACCTGTTTTATTTTTAATGTCATCTCGCTCGTTTTGTCGTGTGGTAGCTAATTTACTTATAGCCCATTTTATGAACGTGACAATAAATTGTGTCTGTTTTTTTTTTCAAACTTTGCTCACTTCCAATTTCTACTGTGATGTGGGTGCGTTTACAAACATAAAAACTCACATACAAAAACACTCAGAACCGGAACAACTACTTGCAGGCCATACAAATATTTGTTCCGTGCGGATATTGAACCTGCGACTCGCTACGCAGCGGTCGACAACTCAACCGTGCCGCCAATTTCAATTAGTTTTTGACAAAGAGATTTAACAGAACCTGTAGAGCGGGCATTGGGAAAATTGTCATACAAAATTGTTGATACCGTGCGTCAGTAGTGCTAGTAGTGCTAGTAGTGCGTTGCATAGCAACGCGACTACTAGACTGAGGGACTTTTTACCTATTGGTAAAAAGTTTTGGATCACAAATTTCTTCGTGATGTCCCGTCTATTGCTCGTATATAGTTTAATGTCTTTGGTTTTTGACAAATAATCATGTCGAAATTGTGGCGGCAAGGGTCGTTTAATAAAGATGGCAATGACCAAATGCTGGTAACAACTGGTAAATACTGATAAAAGTGTCAAACGAGAAAACCGTTTAATAAAGATGACGTTTAATAAAGGTGATGCTAGCTAAATATCAACTTGCCGCTCTTGACTCAGTGGAACGCAGAGCTAAGAGGCTCGTTGACGACGTAAAATTGGTGAATGCCAAGCTCCATAGCTTGACTCATCGCCGTAAAGTTGCCTGTCTGTCGGTCTTCTTCGGATTGTATATATCTTCAAATTGTACTTCGGAGAGTGTGCCCAAGAACTCCACGACCTCATCCCACCAGCCCCCTTCTATCTTCGCACATCTAGACGCACGCCAAATTACCATCCTTACCTTATTGCTATACCACCAATTCGCACTAAGCGTTTCCAGACGTCTTTTATAATGCGGACAGCGAAGGAGTGGAACCACGGTAATAACAGTATTGGATCTCCCTACAAACGGACGAAACGCGAGCTATACCTACGCGCCTCGATGTCGGGGCGCGCTCGAGGCGCAGACAGTCACGGCCGTACCGTAGTGATGAACGGACGGTGCTTTGATTTTTTTTAGCAAATATGACAAGTAGAAAATATTGTGCTGTGTTTGGGTGTTTAACGTCAACAATAACGCATCCAGACATAAGTTTTTTTAAATTACCTGCAACCTCTGAAAGGTGAGTACTAACTATAAAATAATTTTACTTACTAGTAGCTAGTAGCCGTGCTAGTAGGTAGGTACATAATGTGTGACTTTTTAATGGTTATGTATTTTCCTTTATCTCACGAAAAAAAGGGTATTTGGGTTAATAAATACAGTAAAATGAATAAAGTAAAGGAAAGTTACTGAGGCAAGTTAAATAGTTAAGTTATAGGCGGTTCTGAATGAATCATGATACGGTAGGTACTTACTCTTGTGTTAAAAGTCCAGTGCATGTGTGTTTTGTTAGTCATGGTGTAACGGCGCGGTGGGATTGTCGGCGGGCACGGAAATGAAGCAGTGAGCTTTATTTACCTACGGTACGGTGTAAAATCAACGTATATTCAGTGTACTACATAAACTTTAACACAGTCATGAATCCTGGAACGTAAGAGTACATAGTACGCTCCGTATTTGAGTGTGCGCACTCGGTTGCAATAAGCCGACTCTGCCTGCGCGAGCGATGCGCTGTACGAGGTAGCGCGAGCGGCGCACTGACCTTGAAGGAGCGGTTGACGCGAATCCACACGACGACGTAATCTGACCCTTGTTATATCGTCACGGGTGCGTTTTACGTAACGGCGCTACAGTAATATTTGTTTATTATCTGTGTTTTGTGTATGAATAATACTAGAAAAACCGGCCAAGTGCGTGTCGGGCCACGCACAGTGTAGGGTTCCGTAGTTGCCCATCAAAATACTTATGCGAACTAACTTAAACTGAGTCGCTGAATTTAATTTTAAAAAGAAGAAAGCTTTTTATTAGAATGCGAGAAGCTTTTTATTAGAATGCGAGTTTATTATACTTTAAAATTCAATAATAAAGCATTTCGTACGAGTCAGTCAAGGCGCAAATATTTTTCGGTCGCAAATTTATAAGCACAATTTGTTTTTCAAACAAACATTTGTTTTTAAATTAAATCTATTAATAAAAGACAACACGCATTTTTATTGAACACTTCCTTTTCAATATACAAAGTATTTTATTTGTTTACTTAAATATAAGAAAAGTATATTTACAATCACAACACTAAATAGAAACAGAAAGTAGGCAAATGTAATTAAAATGCTGGAGACGGGCGTCGGACAGCCCTAACGCATGTTTACGTACCGCGCGGCTGTAGGTATTTATTTCTATCATGCGGCCGAGAGCCACTACTGTAGATATTTATACTGTGGTGGAACTCTCTGCCTGCGTCTGTGTTTCCGAATGCATACAACCCTAACCTCTTCAAAGTTTGAGTGAACAGGCTTCTTCTGAGTAAGCTGGCTGACTCGCTCCATCGGCGACCTTGTCTTAGTCATTCCTGACCTAGACTAAGGTCAAGAGCAAACCCATCTCACATAAAAAAAATACAATAATTGACAAATTTCATCTATCGAGTCAAAATTACTATGACTTAATTATCTTCATTATATAAAATTTCCGTGTCACAATGTTAGTTACCGTACTCCTCCGAAACGGCTCTACCGATTTTTACCAAATTTTATATGCGTATTCAGTAGGTAGGTTGTACGACAGTAGAGGTCCACAAGTCACTCCTTCAGAGGATAGCCGAGCCACTCTGACACGCCACCACACCGATGAACTGCCGGAAATTAGCCTGGATGAGGTTGAGGTGGCCCTCAGGCAGCTTAAAAATGGAAAAGCCCCGGGTGAAGACGGAGTCACTTCGGAGCTCCTGAAAGCAGGTGGAAAGCCCGTACTTCGGGAGCTCCAAAAGTTATTCAACTCTGTTTTAGACACCGGGAGAACTCCAAAGGCGTGGAACAGGAGTGTTGTGATCCTCTTTTTCAAGAAGGGCGATAAAACCCTATTGAAGAACTATCGTCCCATATCACTCCTGAGCCACGTCTATAAGCTGTTTTCGAGGGTCATCACAAATCGTCTCGCACGAAGACTTGACGAGTTTCAGCCTCCGGAGCAGGCTGGGTTTCGCGGGGGATTTAGTACCATAGACCACATCCACACAGTGAGGCAGGTTATACAGAAGTCCGAAGAGTATAACCAGCCCCTGTGCTTAGCATTTGTGGATTATGAAAAGGCTTTTGACTCCGTTGAAACCTGGGCTGTTCTACAATCACTGCAGCGATGTCAAGTGGACTGGCGCTACATCGAAGTGCTGAAATGTCTGTATGACGCCGCGACTATGAGTGTCCAAGTACAAAACCAGCAATCTAAACATATCGCGCTGCGCAGGGGGGTGAGACAGGGGGATGTTATATCCCCGAAACTGTTCACCAATGCCTTGGAGGATGTGTTTAAGACGCTGAACTGGAAAGGAAAGGGCATAAATATAAACGGCGAGTACATTTCGCATTTACGATTCGCTGATGACATAGTCCTTATGGCGGAATCGCTGCAGGAGCTGGAACGGATGCTGAACGACCTAACTGATGCTTCTCAACGTATAGGTCTCGGGATGAACATGGAAAAAACAAAAATCATGTTTAACGACATCACTATCCCGGGACCAGTCGTAGTAAATGGTGTAGCTCTTGAAGTTGTTCAAGAATATGTCTACCTTGGACAGACAGTTCGGTTGGGTAGAAACAACTTTGAGAGGGAAGCCAGCAGAAGGATTCGGTTGGGTTGGGCAGCATTCGGTAAACTTCGTCAGGTCTTCTCGTCGTCCATACCACAGTGCCTAAAGACTAAAGTCTTTAATGCGTGCGTCCTACCAGTAATGACCTACGGTGCCGAGTCTTGGACACTCACAGTGAGACTAGTTCACCAATTTAAAGTCGCTCAGCGAGCTATGGAACGAGCTATGCTCGGAGTAACTTTGATGGATAAAATCCGGAACGAAGTCATCCGTCAGAGTACCAAAGTTGCCGACATAGCAGAAAGAATTAGTAAGCTGAAGTGGCAGTGGGCTGGCCATATCTCTCGTAGGACAGACAACCGCTGGGGTAGACGGGTCCTTGAGTGGAGACCGCGACTCGGTAAACGTAGTGTGGGACGCCCGCCGGCCAGGTGGAGTGACGACCTACGAAAGGCGGCCGGCAGAGACTGGATGAGGAAAGCTCAAGACAGGGCTCAGTGGCGCACATTGGGAGAGGCCTATGTCCAGCAGTGGACGAATGCAGGCTGATGATGATGATGATGATGATTCAGTAGGTCTGAGAATCGGCTACTATCTAATTTTTTTAATTTATATGGCAAAACAACGTTTGCGGGGTCAGCTAGTAATTATATATTTTTTGACATGATTGTCACAGTACAATACCAAGGTGGTGAAAGTGACCGTGATCGTAAGACTGTCTTATCAGGTCCCCGTGATCGTGGAATGTAAAGAGCTATAGAAGGAACGCTGATCTAGTCAGTACGAGTCTATCAGTCCCTTCCGTTCTACACACGGCGGGAGGATTCATTTGATGATATATTAACCCTCTGCAACTGATGTGGCTTAAGTTTTACAATTCAACTGACGTGGTAGTACACGAGACACCATTTCAACAGCAAATATTTTTGTAGATTTAGAGTATGCAGATAAATTATTCATATTTATTAAATTTTTACCCTTTAAATGTATCAAATTTACTTGAAATAATAAAGAACAATTTGTATTTTCAAAATTAAACAACTTTTATTTACTTATCATAAATCAGTCTACAAATTTCTACTTCGACATTTTTGATATAACAAAAATATCAAATTAAGGTTTTTCAAATTTAACATGATACATTTTAAAAGTTCACTATTCCTTTAATCGGTGTAGGAAAAATTAAATACATTTGTTGGTCAATTTAAAAACTAGAGACTTTCAAAGTCACACTTTTTTTGACAAATTATCACACAGTGACTCGGAGCACTGAAGGCAAATTGGCTTCGAACATTCATAGCAAGGGTATTTATTTGTTTTTTTTTGGACAAACATAATATATTTTTTGTTACTTATTAGAACTGACCGAACTAGTGGTGGTGGAGGGGGGGTATCCTTGCCTTAAAACTCTAGTGATAATCATTCGCAGCTTTCTTGGCAATCTTTCACTATACTTTCGGTTTTTCTGATCCAGCACTAAGTCTCCGGCCATATTCGACAAAAAAACTCCTCTCTTAATTTCAGAGAGAGATACTAGATTACCATGGACTCTAGCATTGTGGGGTTAATCAGCTTAGTCCAAAAGTTTCAGCTGATGTTCTCTTATGAGCAGAAGTCCTTGGTTTAGGGTTGTTACTTAAGATAATATCCATCTAAAAACAAATTAGGTACATTACTGTTAGCCTTCCTCCAAGACTACACTCGCGTGTGCTATATATATAATTATTTTCAGTAGCCTGTGTTACTCAGTAATAATATGTGAATATAATACTTTTAGGTTTTAATAGTTGATTGATAACATGCAAAAGTACAAATCAATCCTAATTGTAGTATTTGTATAGATACAATGTATTTTATGTAAATGGTTTATTTTATAAAAAATGGAAAATAACGCGAAATAATACATCATTTAAACTTATTGCTGATGTGGTAGTTTAGGAGACACTATAAAGATATAACCATTTGACTGAGGTGGTAGTCTCGTGGACACTGACTTTAAAGCTGACGTGGTAGTTTCGTAGACACCTTCCTTCCTCAACGCGAGCGTGTGCTGAATGCGACTGCCCGTCGCACATTGACCGACGTGTGAGCCGGTGAGCCCACTTCAGGAAGGTACTCGCAGCGGCGGTAATCAAATTTGAAAATTGCCGGTAAAAAACGGGATTTTGTATTTCGCGGTGTCTGTTGGACTACCACATCAGCCGCAGAGGGTTAATATCATCAAATGAGTTAAAAAAAGTGGTGAAAGTGGGTTTACGTTGCTGACAAATGTGTAAAGGCACTCCCTCACCGGGAGCATTCGCGTGTTATGTAACATTATAGCTTCGACTTTAAGCATTACATTACAATACTACCTCCCTGACTGACGAGCATTCGCGTACATTTAGTATAGATTTGATACAAGGTGCGCATTGTGATGGTCGATTGTCTTCCTTCACTTATGAAATGCTCGCGGTGAAGGAGCGCCTTAACTGGCTTAAAAGTACATCCAGTCTAAATAAACTTCCATAAAATTATTCAGCCATGTTTAATACAGAGTTCTGTTTACCAAATTACGTTCAACCTTTTCCAGTTACATTCAAACTGAACTAAGTAGAAAATAGGTTTTGTATGAGAAATGTATTTGTTTTAGATAATTTAATTCTAGTTTCATGGAAATTATTATATTCTACTTAACTAAAATAATAAACCCTTTTGTTTTAAATTCTGAGTGTATCTTTTACTATGAAATGTTAAATAAATTTTATTAGGTAAATTAATGTTTGGTTTTCCGAGCCGAGTTTCCGTTATATAATAAGCGAGCAAAAAGTTTTACCAGTAGCACAGATAATAATTATTATCCAATATTATAAGTGCGAAGGTATTGATATGAACGTTTGTTACTTTTTTTTTTAAAACGTAGTTCACTGGAATTTTCTTCCTGTATCGTGAATGCGTTTACAAACATAGAAACTCACATACACAAACACCCAGACCCGGAACAACTACTTACAGATCATACAAATATTTGTTCCGTGCGGGGATCGAACCCACGACCCGCTGCGCAGCAGTCGATCGCTCAGCCACTGCGCCAACCGTGTCGTAAATTTTAAAAAAAGTTTTTTTTTATATTCCACAACTATCACACAACGCCATCTAGTCCCAAGCTAAGCAAAGCTTGAGTTATGGGTACTAGACAACTGATAAACATACTTATATTTATTTCTAAATACATCCATAATTATAGATAAACTAGCTGACCCCGCAAACGTTGTTTTGCCATATAAATTAAAAAAAAATAGGTAGTAGCCGATTCTCAGACCTACTGAATACGCATATAAAATTTGGTAAAAATCGGTAGAGCCGTTTCGGAGGAGTACGGTAACTAACATTGTGACACGGAAATTTTATATATAAGAAAGATTACACCCAGACACATAACAAATGATCGTGCTCATCACACAAACATTTGTCCTGGGTGGGAATCGAACCCACGACCTCCGGCATAGCAGTCAGGGTCACTAACCACTAGACCAACAGGCCTGTCAAAATGTTACTCTTTTTCGCAAAAGCTACCTGGATTTGAATAAAATTTAGTATCTACCAGATAGTTTAAAATCTGGATTATCACAAAGAATAGTTTTAATCCCGATTTTATATTTCTTTAGGATAATTTTCGAGTTTTAGCTGGTGGAAAACGCTGACAACAATAAGTAGGATTATTAGGGTTTAAAACGGGATATTTACCATGTTTATTATTTGTTTTAGATGTCATTTTAAAAACTTTTAATAAGTAGGTTTTTTTTTGGAATTCAGAAGGCAGAGAGAAAATAACCAGGTTTCATATATCTTTCGGAAGTCGGTGGCTTTTTTTTATTCATATACGTTTTTGCCACCGACTTCCAAAAGAAAAATTATAACCACATTATTGTTGTCAAACACTGTTTTAAGCTTTCACGGTTTGTCTCTAAATTTAAAATGTCACTTACGGGATATCTTCCGTGATTTTATTTTTGTTTGAGTTCCCGATATTTCGACGCTGTTGCAAGCGCCATGATCGCGCGATCATGGCGCTTGCAACAGCGTCGACTCGTCGTCACTTACGGAAGCTATCCCGTAAGTGACATTTTAAATTTACATTATTGTTGTGTTTTTTGAAATCGGTTTTTATTTTGGAGTCTACATGTCGAATTAAAAACCTACTCCTTTTTTTTTTGTTAAAAAGAGAAGAAATGGGGAGAAATGTAGCATTGTGTACTAATCAATAATAAATCGCATGACTCTTATTACAGATATATAAACGCTATTTTCCTTGCAGAATTCATTCAAAAATGTCTCCAATGAGGACATAATACATTCATAGCTTGATAATAAAAATACTATTAAAACTCTACAAGCAAATAAAGACCTTGTAGTAAAAGTTGTAAAGCGTAATCTTGATAGTCTCAATAAGCGTAAAGATAAAATTTTACGGCTTGCATTCGTGAAAGATGAAATTCTTACCTGAATGAGCATTTTGCTTTGCTCTTTCTCATCACTAGAGATGAGCCAACTGAGAGCCAAGTAGTCGGTAAAGTCGGCCATATTTTCAGTCGTCAATTACTCGGTAACTACATCTTCGGCACCTATCTACTACTATCTAGTCGGTCAAAAGAGTCGGCTAGCCATTTGGGATAATTCATTATGAAATTATAACGTTATTTGTTCATAACTTTCACGTTTTACTTAAAATCACCCTTACAGTTTTTATCAAATAAAACTAGATATTCCCCGGGATTTTTCCCGCCACTGGGCACCTAAGACTTGTAGCGTGATGTTTCGTCTAAAGCCTTTCCTCGATATATGGATAACCAACAAAAAAAAAATTCTTGATTCGAACCAATAATTCCTAAGATAATACCGACGAGAACGATCAGCTTGGCCGACAAGAATGATCAGCTTGGCCGACGAGAATCATCGGCTTGGCTGACAAGAATGATTGGCTTGGCCAAGTCACAGTCGACCCATCTCTATTTCTCATATCTATATGGTAGCATAAATCTAATTGAAATGTTAATCTAACGTAATACTAAAACGTTGATTACGTCATAACTCTCCATTTTAAATTGAAATGCTTTGGTTTCCATTCTTATATAAGCTTTTTAGTATTCACTCAGGTTACTAGTGTAAAGATAGATAAAGTTAGGTATATTTGTCGTAAGATTTTTTTTTTCATGTAAGTACTTTTCCTTTTCGGAATATACATTTAATTTTTTTATTTGTTATTATTTATTCAGGCATATTATGTAGGCAGTAACCGAAAATTTTTGACGTTTAATAGCCAGTTTATTAAGTTAAAAAAAAAAGCCTTAACATATAGCTAAAGAAAAAATGTAATTAAAAAAAAGGTTGCACTCCAGGAGTGCCGGTAGAAGTGAAAACTTTTTTGTTACTATGTTTTATTTTAAAACTGGAGTAGTACAGATATGAAATTAACTAATTTGAATGACGTCTTACTCATTTTCGATCAGGGTCACGTGACCCTGACGCGAGTTTTAAATTTTTTACCCATTACAGAAAAAGTGTACAACGCCGCTAAAGAAGTTTTCACTTCAATAACCAATTTCCTTATTGCTGTTTAATCCTTTAAGTAATGTAAATTTTATAAGGAAAATGTACAAAAAAAAAAAGGTTGCACTCCAGGAGTGCCGGTAGAAGTGAAAACTTTTTTGTTACTATGTTTTATTTTTAATTTGAATGACGTCTTACTCATTTTCGATCAGGGTCACGTGACCCTGACGGTCACGTGACCCTGACGGTCACGTGACCCTGACGCGAGTTTTAAATTTTTTACCCATTACAGAAAAAGTGTACAACGCCGCTAAAGAAGTTTTCACTTCAAAAAGGTTGCACTCCAGGAGTGCCGGTAGAAGTGAAAACTTTTTTGTTACTATGTTTTATTTTAAAACTGGAGTAGTACAGATATGAAATTAACTAATTTGAATGACGTCTTACTCATTTTCGATCAGGGTCACGTGACCCTGACGCGAGTTTTAAATTTTTTACCCATTACAGAAAAAGTGTACAACGCCGCTAAAGAAGTTTTCACTTCAAAAAAAAAGGTTGCACTCCAGGAGTGCCGGTAGAAGTGAAAACTTTTTTGTTACTATGTTTTATTTTAAAACTGGAGTAGTACAGATATGAAATTAACTAATTTGAATGACGTCTTACTCATTTTCGATCAGGGTCACGTGACCCTGACGCGAGTTTTAAATTTTTTACCCATTACAGAAAAAGTGTACAACGCCGCTAAAGAAGTTTTCACTTCAAAAACTTGTTTACTTTGCACAAACAAAAGATTTCCAGAAAAATATTTTCGTCGTGAAAATAAATAAGGAAAACTATATTATAAAGACTGTTTTCCCAACGAAGTCAACAAAGACAGAATGGGGCAGAAATCCCCCACCCCATATATTATATCATCAATCCACGGTAAGCAAAAGTAATACAATCCACAAAGATTGGATTCCTTCAAACGAGGTTATCATAGCTTTGACTTATTCTCGATCACCACGGACGAATGTAATGAAGTTGCTACCAATCCCACAGAAGCTTGTAGTGAGGGTTCATTCAGGGTGATAAACGTAAGCGGCGGCTGAAGCGAGCCCGATATATCAAGTCTTTTGGAACTGTCATTTACGCTCAAAGTAATAATGGCAGCTGCCTTCGCGACGTCCCAAATATACAATCTTTTGTTAGGAATATCTAAATGCGCTTCTGTCGTTAAGAAATTACACATACTTTCGACTCGCATCCTGTAGCTTACTTAATATCAATGAGGGTACGTTTACCGCTAATCCACTGCCTGCTATGCTATACTGCTTCAAATCGCTCCCGCCACCGCGCCAGCTACCGCTTTACCCACCCTGCCGTCACTCTAAACGACGACACAGAATCTTCGTGCTTACAGTCGTACAAAAGAGCTGAATTTGTCTCTTGTCAATTTAGGAATGGCTGACAATATAAGGAATGCAATAACTGCTTGGCTCCTCAACTAATAAGATATGTATAAGGGAATGGATTAGATTTGCTCGTAAATGTTCATTGGAGTTCTAGATGTTAGTTGGCTGAGTAGATTACATACAGTGTGTCTAACTTGCTTGTCTTCTGTTTAAGGATTTCTTGAGTTTTAGCACGTTTTTTGTTGATCGAAGCTTTGCGCCGTTGTCATAATAGGCCGACATGCACTCACTGCAACACTGCTGGGTATAGCAAAAGTTCCCACAGCTGGGACACAAGCCTCCTCCTTTTGATAGGCAGTGGGCTATGATCCAACACGCGGGCCAAGTGCGAGTTGGTATTCACTTTTTGGTTCTAGAATATGCCTGCAGTTTCCTCAGAATGTTAGGTAGTAGTAACCTCTAGAGGCGCTCCTTCACCGGGGCATTCTCCGGGACTTTGAGCATTACATAACAATACTACCTGACACCTGACTACCTCACTGACGAGCATTCGCGTACATTTAGTATAGATTTGATACAAGGTGCGCATTGTGATGGTCGATTGTCTTCCGTCACTGATGAAATGTTCGAATCTGCAACGTTACATTACAGGTGAATGCTCGCGGTGAGGGAGCGCCCTAATGGCTCTACCTTGACCATTTTGGTAAAAGGCGTATCTGGATTTCTATTTGCTTTTGTTTCTTTTTTTACTTCATTTTTTTTTAAATCCCCACACAGCTAGATCTCTCAGTATTGTTTTTGCTTCGTCGTGTCTCTCGTTCACATCTTCTATACTTATAATAAATCTGTAGAGAGGTCAATTCTGTACATGAAATATATTTCCAAAATAACTATCAGGGGGTGATTAGGGATCGATACTGATACCAAAAATGCAATTAATAAAATTATTGTCTGTCTGTCTGTCTGTCTGTCTGTCTGTATAACCGTTATAGAAACAAAAACTACTCGACGGATTTTGACGAAACTTGGTACAATTATTTTTCATACTCCTGCGCTGGTTATAGTATACTTTTCATCACGCTACAATCAATAGGAGCAGAGCAGTGAAGGGAAATGTTAGGAAAACGGGAGAAGTTACTCCATACACGCTAATCTTCGGAACTACTGGACGGATTTGATTGGTTTTTTTTTTGTTGTATAGCTATTAAGTCTGGGCAACATATAGGCTATAATTTCTCTTGGAAACTTGAACATCTGATGCAGAACTGCAGTAGATCAGCTAAACTATAAGAGATACAAAAATAGCGCCATAGAAAAAATTGATCCGCGTGATGAGCATTTTCTGCTGAGAAAATAAATTTGAAGATATAGAACACCTGATGTGGAACTCCAAGAGCCCAGCTACACTATTACATATACAGTAATGACGTCTTAGCAAGAGTTATTCAGCCTGATGAGCACTCCCTGTTGTCGTATAAAAACTGAAGATCTGGAACACCTGATGTGGAACTCCAAGAGCCCAGCTACACTTTAACATATATAGGAATGACGTCTTGCAAGAGTTGTTTAGTCTGATGGGCATTTCCTGTTGACTTACAAAAATGAAAGATCTGGAACGTCTGGAATCGTCATGCGCGTCCCGTTGTTTTCCCGTCCCCAGGCTCTGAGAATTCGACATCAGACGTTTCAGATCTTCGATTTTGACAACCCCATTGTCGCTGGCATAAGCAACAGGATCCGCGTACGAAGTCGCTGGCAGAAGCTAGTTCATAATAAACGACGCGCTAAGAAGATTACATTCAGTGTGAATGGTGTCGCAATGGTCTTTAAAATCAATTTGATCTTATTACCTACAAGTTCTTTGTCTGTTTCAACTTTTATAGTTTTATCAAGTTAAATTTTTCAACCAAGTACCTAGATTTTTCGAATAATTTTATAAATTTTAACCTTGTTCTAACAATAAAACACATCAAATAGAATGATCCAATTTGGTTTAGTCGTTAAAAAGTTATACGCGTACAGATAAAATTAATCAACTTTTGTATTTTAATATTTGTAATGATCATGTGAAAGATGTTGATCGTGCTTAGATCCTTTGCGAAGTTCAACCTGAGTGTATTTAAAATAGATCACAAAATCAAATGTCCTCAAAACCTTGCCAAGACTTCATCACCTTGTTCAATTAATGAGTGAAACAGAATTCATTGTCTCACAATCGAACAAAGCAAAGTTCAACCTTCAGTTCAAAATTCCCACTTTTGATTCAAAATCGTTAGGTACATGTACAAATTAATTCAAATAAAACGATTCCCCAGTTCCGAGGCATCAATTAAAATGTCTCCAACAATTTTAAACTTAAATGAAAAGGGGGATCTTTAGATGTTTTGTCATTGAATAGCTCCTTTTTATGCAAATCGGAGATCTGTTCGCCGAAAGTTTAGCGTGAACGCTTATTAAGGGCAGAGTCACAGATATAGATGGTCCTAGATAACCCAAGCAGAAGTACTTGAAGTGCCCGGGGGGCGTATTACAACGTCTTTAAACCAGGCATGTTCCAGTGAGTGAACGAGATGGCGCTAGATGACTTGAATAGCTCTGTCACTTTCACTCGCCGGAACTAGCTTGGTTTTAAGACGTTGTAATACCCCCCAGGTTATGTATGTCGCAGTGAGATAGATAAAGCCGTAATATAGTTATATCCCTAGGGATATAACTATATACCGTAACATAGTTATATTACTAGATTAAGTTTAGTGAAATAGCTTTCGGAGTGTGCGGCGAAGGCGGGGCGCGCGCAATGTTGTTCGCGGTGCTCCTACTTCTGGGTGGTTTAAAGAATCGTTTTGCCAGAAAATGTCGACGGAGCACCGCTTCGCGGTGCTCCTACTTCTAGGTGGTTTAAAAAAATGGCGGGGTCTTCCAGACCCCGCCATCCCCTTCTAACCTAACCTGTCCGAGTCGGGGTGCCCCGTGGTACGAAACGGGGACTGACAAATAAAAAATGCTTAGGGGATGGCGGGGTCTGGAAGACCCCGCCATCCCCTAAGCATTTTTTATTTGTAGGAGTTTTATTTGTAGGAGCACCGCTTCGCGGTGCTCCTACTTCTAGGTGGTTTAAAAAAATGGCGGGGTCTTCCAGACCCCGCCATCCCCTTCTAACCTAACCTGTCCGAGTCGGGGTGCCCCGTGGTACGAAACGGGGACTGACAAATAAAAAATGCTTAGGGGATGGCGGGGTCTGGAAGACCCCGCCATCCCCTTCGTGGTTATTTTTTTTTTAACCACCCAGAAGTAGGAGCACCGCGAAGCGGTGCTCCGTCAACATTTTCTGCGGCCGACTGACTGCGGCGCACACTCCGAAAGCTATTTCACTAAACTTAATCTAGTAATATAACTATGTTACGGTATATAATTATATCCCTAGGGATATAACTATATTACGGCTTTATCTATCTCACTGCGACATGTACACAAATATTAAAACGTCGTGTCACTTTAGTCAGATGTCAGACATCTGTCAAAAAAATCAAATGACTTAATGCGCTGTGAGCCTGTGATAAATTGATTTTGCTCTAATTTGATTTTCCCTTCACTAAATAGTGTTTGTGACGTCATAGTAGACGTCAAGACAACGGCACGTTTTCTTTTCACAAAAAAAAAATGCCATACTATATCTGATGCCCTGAGCGGCTCCCACGGCGCGGCGGCTTTGTCGTGAGGCGGAGGATGTCCTCTCTCCTATATATATTGCGCCTCCTTCTTCGCTTGCATAACTGCTTCGCAGAAGGAGGCGACTCCTTCCCATTTCCTCTTGCAGCAACTGCAAGAGGTAGCCTTTGCAAATCATTTTACCTGTGTGTCTCATAAAGATCGTGATACTTGAGTTATCTAGATCTATTTATATCTGTGGTGAGAGTCGATTCATTTAGTGTGGCTCGCTTTAATGTTATTATCTGAATTAGGAATTTCCAAGTCAACGAAATTTAATTTGACTAAACAAGTGGTTTTACTTTAAGGACAATTTTGATGTAAAAGATCCTTAAAACACTCACTATAATATATATTTATAGCAAAACAATCAATTACATTTAAAAAAAATATCTGAAATAAGCCGATGACCTTGAAACAGATGAACCAATTTTCATAAAACAATGTTTTATGAAAATTAGTTCATCACTGTTTTTTTTTTATCATGGTTTGTGACGATGGTTAAACACACAAACCTTGATTTAAATTTAAAAAAAAAAAACCGTTTCAGAGCTACAGGCAGTGCAACAAACAGAAACATACACATCGCGGTCAAACTTATAACACCCAGCTTTTAACGCTCAAGATTTTTAGAAAAAAGTCAGCGTATAAGTAACTTCATCGAAATTAATTCTCCGAAAATTGATCCAATCATTCGTCGAAAACTCAATCCGATCAGCTAAGTGATGACGGTATTATCCCACAATATCGTTTCGTAGTATCGTAATACGCCAGGAACAATGTAAACAGCAAATGTAGGGATGTTATCTGTAGCTAGGGTTGCCATCTCTAAAATTTGGAAACCAGGACAAGACGAATGAAAACCCCGGATTTTAGAGTCTAGAACCCGGACATGCCCCGTGGCGGGCGTGGCAACTTCGTCGGGAGGAGTGGGGAATGAGTGAAATGTGCGTGTGTCGCGGGCGGCCCGAGACTTTAAATTTTTAAACCCGGACTACAAATGAAGCCCCCCCGTACACTCCCCGGATGCCCTCTAAACTACGACAAATCCGGAGAAACCCGGACGGATGGCAACCCTATCTGTAGCTAAGCTAAGTCGGCTCAAACATGGATATTCTGATACTCTACTATCTGAATCTTGTAAATATATTGTTGATTCGATGTAATACTTGTAATTACCTACTGTAATATCTGAAGAGAATTTCGAGTAAGGATGAGGATTCATGCTTGATTGAATTTATGTTAAGTGAGAGAATTATTATGTCCGTAAATGATTAAAAATTCTTCTTTTAATTAAAACGCCATTAAATAAGTAAACCACGGTGTTATTCAATGGATTTGGTTCTGGAAAGATTTTTCGAACAGGTTCTTTTAATTTTTTTTTTTCATTTCTATATTACCCATGTTTTTTTTACGTGGCAAATCATCAAATGAGTCCTCCCACCACGGGCCGGGCGGGAGGGACTGTCAGACTCGTACTGACTAAAATCCACGGTGTCCTTCAATAGCCCTTTAAGTTCCGGGGTCACGGTAATGAGATAAGTCCCGCGACCATATTTCTCATGTGTTGCCAAAAGTCTCAATTCGACGATTTTCAATTTTCCCAATATATTATGTACTAGCTGACCCGTGCCCACTTTGTTGGGCAGTATTTCGGCTAATATGTATGATATCTTTATAATTTATAGCTTATAGCACTCACGGATAATGTAGCTTTCTACCAGTGAAACAATTTTTTAAATCGGTTCATTAATTCCGGAGATTACCCCCTACATACAAACTTACAAACATACAAACTTACAAACAAATGTTACCTCTTTATAATATTAGTATAGATGAGGAAGGCAACTCGGTCAAAACAGAAAAAAAAAAAAAAGGTTGCACTCCAGGAGTGCCGGTAGAAGTGAAAACTTTTTTGTTACTATGTTTTATTTTTAATTTGAATGACGTCTTACTCATTTTCGATCAGGGTCACGTGACCCTGACGGTCACGTGACCCTGACGGTCACGTGACCCTGACGCGAGTTTTAAATTTTTTACCCATTACAGAAAAAGTGTACAACGCCGCTAAAGAAGTTTTCACTTCAAAAATAGATTGGATGTGTTGATCGATCAACATTATTAGTGATATCCCCCTAAATCTAAGTATTCACTAGATCCACCTTCACTTCATAATCTCCACGCCTCTTACCCTTTACAAGCATCACCCAAAAACAGTCTCGGTTTGTAAAACAACTGTACTTGTGAGTCAAGTATTCCATCATCATTTACAATCTGTCGTGTAAAACTTTGCACCCAGAACTTCCTTTTACATTTGTTCCCCGTATTTCACAAAGCGTCTGTGCTCCAAAGAATAATTTCTGCGCTCATAAGTAACAAGCAGTATCTCAAAAAAATAAGAAAGTCTTTATAAGAAAGTCTATCAGATAGATAGTTACTGTTTTTTCAAAAACACTAGTTATCTGCGCTTTCGCTCGCGGAGACTTCGGAAATTGTTCCTCTGAATCGTACTAGTAATAAAAATTCTATGTATTTAACCAAAGTATCTGTAGTTTTGCGTGAAAATGCAACTTCTTTTTGTTCTAGGGGTGTGTCTGATCGAGCATGCGAGCGGCAGAACAACGGACAAAGTGACCAATCACAACAACTCATACACTAGTTATGGACTTTTTCAGGTGAGACCAAACTTTATGATTAATAGAATAAAGTATATTTTAAATAGAGCAGTAGTGGCGAAATGGTATCGGCCAGACTGAGCCCCTTCGTACACTAGGCGACGCAAGTCTCCGATACTTTTACGACTTTAGTATCCATCGACGCGTGCCTGTGTACGTATACCATACGGCTACCAAAGTCGTAAAGTATCGGAAACCTGCGTTGCCTAGTGTACGTTCGAACACTAGGCAACGCAGGTTTCCGATACTTTCCTCCCGCGTTCGCGTTCGCGAACGGGCTTACGAGTTGTAGATCGTAGATTCCAACGCAGCCGGGCGCATTAGTTTGTTTAATTTATTTCATCACCACTACCAGGTGACATCTACCAAAGCGCTCTGTGCCCGCGTCGTGGATTATGGCCCACTCACTCTCACAGAGAGATCTGTGTCCAGTGCAAAAGTGGGAACATTTTTAAGCTGATGATGATGACACTAGATACGTTAGTGAATCATTTTTGAGAAAATAAAAAATCGACAGTGAGCTGCGCTCAAACCTCTGTCTACAACCTGCAACTAATCCAACGCAGCTCTGATCGTCAAGGCCGAATCTTTCCTCAAAAAATCTTTAAGATACGTGATGCTCGGGCACGCCGCAATCGCGGCGGTAAGACCCCTCTTTGAGGAGTGGCTGGAGAGACGTCACGGCGTCCTGACCTATCGGTTGGCGCAGGTCCTCACCGGACACGGAAGTTTCGGGAGGTACGTGTGTCGGATAGGGAGGGAAGAAACGCCCGGGTGTCACCACTGCGAAGATCGCCCGGAGGACACAGTAGAACATATGGTGCAAGACTGCCCCGCTTGGGCAGAGCACCGACGTGTCCTCACGGCGGCGATAGGCGGAGACCTCTCGCGCCCGGCATTGGTTGCGGCCATGCTGCTGGGCGAGACTTCACATTAGCATTACTCCTTCTGTGAAGCAGTAATGCTAATGTGAAGGAGGAGGCGGGCCGCGAGAGGGAGAGGACAGCGTCCTCCCTCCGCTCCAACCGCAGTGTTAGACGCCCGCGGCGTCGGACGTCGGCAGACGATCTCCGGCCACCGTAGGCGCGGGCATGCGGACAGCGAGTAAAGGGCAACTCGCTGTCCGACCATGCACCATGCCCGGGTCGACGGCACGTCGTGTTCCACGTGCGCCTCAAAGAGCGTCAGCAAAAATGACGGGGTCGCGGGATTTTATTTGCTCACCGTGACCCCGGAACATAAAGGGCTATTGAAGGACACCGTGGATCTTAGTCAGTACAAGTCTGACAGTCCCTCCCGCCCTGCCCGGGGTGGGAGGACTCATTTGATGATTTTACCAGGCTAAAAAAAAAAGGATGCGTGATGCTGCGTTAACCCCTTCGGACCTGAATTATTATAAAGCATCAATAAAAATATTGTTAAGGTTTTTCTGTGAGTTAGAAGTGCAATTAAGAGATTTTTATAAAAATATGCGATTTATCGTTTTTAGATTTTTGGAAATTTTGATGTCCACTCAAGTGGACATCAGGTTTAGAGTGTTGTATTAGGTAAAACATATTTAGTGAATAAATGTTATGTAGTAATAATTTGAAGTGAGTAAGTATAACTATATAATATTATTATAATAGTTTATTTTTTATTTATAATTTTACATTATGATTATTCTTGTTTTTGATGAAATATATTCTGACAAATGTTCGACAGTGTCATACTGGATTTCGCTTGCTGGTCTAAGTTCTGAAACGGTGTTGTTTTGGTGTAACTGGTGAATTTACTGGACTGCTACCACCAGATGCGGGCCGTCCTCTTTTGCTGCTAGGAATTGGATGTACCACCATGTTTATCAGAGCTTTTGCAACGCTCTGCCAACAAACAAAGTGCAACAAATCCAAAACGTCTGTACTTGGAATATTACAGGTTTTGCAATCTTCTTGGTATTCCAGCCAGCTATATATTAGTGCTAGGTCAATGCCCAATGGCACGAAAAATCATACGCAATGACCATTTTTTGGATCTAATGAAGATTCGATACAAACTTATCAGATCACCTGAATTTCAGTTTTATCTACACCACCTATACCATTGTTATGTAATTGCACAAGTTCAGGACGCGGTATATTTACGTAATTTTTACTTTTTAGATACCTATTTTATTCCATCGTCGAATTTCATCTTGATTTCCTATTCCAACAAAATTTGAAGCAAGTACAGACTACACCTTCCTTCTGCGAAGCAGTCATGCTCGTGAAGGAGGAGGCGGGCCGCGTGAGGGAGAGGACAGCGTTCTCCCTTCACCCCAGCCGCAGTGGTAGACGCCCACGGCGACGGATGTCGCTAGACGATCTCCGGCCACCATAGGCGCGGGCGGCAAGTAATGGGCGACTCGCTGTCCGACCATGGACCATGCCCAGATCGACGGCGCGTTGTGTTCCACGCGTGCCCCAAAGAGTGTCAAATTATTTCATTTTTAGGCTTACTGCTTGATCCAGGTCTAGATTCTACCTCCTCTAAGTCTTCTTCCTCTACTATATCGTCCTCCTCTTCAGAGTGATTACCTATCTCTCTTTTGGTTAGCAGTGTCATGTTACTACCCATACGAACAATTTTTAGTGGGATTGCCTGTTCAATTTCATCGTCACTATCTTCGTCGAGATCCGATATTTTTCCGTTTTCTAATAAATTGAGTAAATTATCCAAATCTTGACTCTTAGATAGATCAAAATCTAAAAAATAATAAAAATAACATGTAAAAATACAATACAAAGTGTTATTGTAAATACGTTTGGTTTACAACGATTGTGACCCCATGTCCACTGAAATGGACATCGACTTTATCTTCAAAATTATGAAAACAACCGAATATTTAGTATTTTTTGTAATTGTATATCTTAGCAAATATGATCACTATGCAGAATAAAAAATATCTAAACAATCGATCAATTCGTTTTGGAGTAAATAAAATAACACTAAAGACTTACTCGCATTGCGCGTATCCATGGCGAACGTCAACACTTGACTAACTATTTCATCCTACCCACAATGAATCCTTTGGTGTTTTGTTTATCGTAACGTTTCTAGGTAAGTAGTCGGTACAATCAAATGTTTACACTAGCGATTTTATTAACCCACCTCATATTTCACGCAATAATAAATCGTGTCCATTGAAATGGACGCTGGGTCTGAAGGGGTTAAGACCCACCTTTTTGTGAAACTCGATTAAGGCCTTCGAGCATCATGCTTAGATCTTCCATCGATTTTGCTATGTCCACAATGTCGTCGGCAAAACCAAGCACCATCTTATTACAATATCCCCAAAGAAAATCCAAAACTCGTATCCCCACTGACTTGAACCAAAACTTTGGACACAAGGCTTCGTGCCAAATTCCACAAAATTTGGTTAACTAACGTTGTACTCGTTAGGTTTCATATAGGGACGGTCCATACTTAGGCCGGTATTGCGACGCGCTCAATGCAGTTCGACATCTATGCTTATTGATTTTGGCGGAGTGTTGTAAGTTAAACTGGGTGATGGAATTGTTTGGGATAAGTTATATGGAGGTTCTAGAGCCATGTCAGCGTACGTGTAGTAGTAAGTTCAAGGGAATTGAGCAGCAGCAATGCAGAAATATTAAAACATGGCCGTGGTTACTGCCTTAAAAGGGCACAACATTTTAAACACAAGCAGACTGCAAAAATTTTAATTGCCACCCTTTCTGCCTTAGTCGAAGGACTGTTCTTGATGGTATCGCAGTAATGTCTTAAGAGAGCAAAGGCCTTTGAATTCAAATGGTAATTGAAGAAACAGGTTAGTTTTTCATCAAAAAAGTCTGATAGTTCTTTCCGTTTCACCCAAAAGGACTCATTTAATGGTTTTCCGAACGACAAAAAATGTTTTAAACGAGAAACCCGACCGCCTGATGAAACCATTGTAGCCTATGTAATGAACAAAAGAGGTATTGCCTGCGAGTTGATCAATGCCAAACTGGTGGTGCCGTGCGTCTCTAGGTGCCCACCTAGAGACGCACCGGTTAACTCTGCGTTATCAATTTACTTTTTGTCTCTTTCTTTAGCGTGATATTGCAATTGCAAGTCTATATTCAGACTGGTGTTGGTACAGAAAAACGTCAGCTCGTAGCTCGAAATTAATTTCCTACATCGAAGCATAGGAAAAGAAAGAAGTTTAAACTCTCAAACAACAGGAAAAAGTTATCAGAGCATATTACCGATCGAATTTTGAATTTGATTAATAATACAGCCGAAAAACTTTCCACAAACACAACAAGTCTTAAACTATTTAACCCCAAAACAAGGAAGCATCCAAAAATTATGTTATATTCACCGAAAATTAATATTCAAATTCCTCTAGCGAAACTTCGTGACAATATTGATGCTATAGAGCCCGAAGTTTGAACTAATAGTGTTTAACATGTAACAATAATCAGGCTAGTCCCAACGGAGTACGTTGCCAAATTAAATATGAACAAAGTTTTGGTAAACGCCCCGCGGTGGGGAGAATTGGCTCACTTGTACCAACTCGCGCAATTTACTAGTACGGAACCCCTGCTGATAGGCGAGTGTGCGTTTCGTTGAATATTAATTATTGCTTGTCAGGTTTTCGGTATACAGTGGAATTTATACTGCTAAGCTTGGTTAGACGTTGTTTGAGTCGCTATCTAATATTAAGCTTACACTTTTGTGTTATTCCTGAAAAGTGTAAGTCGACATACCAATCAACCGACTTTTTTAATGAACGTTAAATCGCGACTTTACTTTTATTTTTATGCCGTCACTAATCTGTCAAGTCAATGACTCCACTATTTATCGATTTCAAAGCGTGCCTTTATATTTCTTTTAATATTTCTCTGTTAATAGTTGTCCAGGTCTCGAATCAAGGAGGATTCTCGTATAATTATAAATATTAAAACCTAATTCTTCCCTACCCATCATAACATCATCATCAATTCATCACCACACCTGTTTAAAATTTCAACACTCCGCAAATCCCGTTGCAATATTACCCAAAACTAACTCAGAATTATCACGAATTAATTCAACAGCCAGGCGAACAATCACAACTACTTTAGCAAGTTTAGCACATTGTTAAGTTTAAATGAGTCTTAGCTTATCTTAGAATCTCTGCGAACCGCGTGTTGGCCGTGTTCGATGTTGGAAAACATTGGGTAACTTCATTGTGCTCAGTTTAATGATTGAACGTTTTTAATTTGGAGCTCGACTTCAAACTTTTGTATAATATAATTCACCATGAAAATATATATTTTGCTTTACATGGTTATCTTTATATTATTTAACTATGATTAGTTATTTTTCCTATTATTCAATTTGGTTTTTATCTCCTTTTTCAATTACTTTTTAATCTCGTTTAGGTATAATATTTCTTCGTGCAATTTATCGTTATAAATTATCAGTTAGTAGTATAGTATAGTTAAATCAAATTATTGGCTAGTGTTACTAAGCGGTAAACTCGATAATGGGTGGACTAATTCGAATAATTCTTTATAACGAAAATGTTTTTCTCTTCCTGTATTCTTTATCAGTAAATTGCAATCGTACGAAACCAAGGCAATTTGCTAATTCGATACATAAATTATGTGATTTTTTTTCGGTATAGTTCATTACTTCGTTGTGATTCATTATATTAGCCTTATCAATCTCGAGGAAAGAATTCTCATTATAATACTTAAGTAATAAACTGCTAGGTATACGCATAACTTTCACGTACAACGTTCTCATAAAGAAGGTTGGTAAATTCTTCAACTATGCCTAAGGCTTTAATTTGATTAAGAATTAATAGCATGGCACTTGTCTAACATTCCTTTTAGTTATTTTAATAGCAAGTACCGTCCGTAGCATTCTAACATTAAAAATTAATTCTATGCAATTAAAATTTAATTACAAAAAATAGTCAAAGTGGTATGATTTTTTTTGAGATGTTGCTCTGAGTTAATTTTCTATCAGACTGATCGTGGGATTGTCTTAAATGAGGGTCCTAGAACGCAAAAGGCAACTAAAGTTACAGTCTGTCAGATCTGACAGTAGGTACCTTTAACTCCACCCAAAGAGAGAGGATTAATTTAAAGATTTCTACGCGAAAGTAAAAGGATGAGACTCGGTCCGTGTCTTGATTCGGATCATAAAAGAAAGTGACATAAAAACACAAAATGTTTTGGACAGGAATGTAATAAACTAAAGGTATTAGATTTGAAAGATCCCAAAGAATGACAGGTAACTCCAAAATTTTATTAAAGGATATTCCTTTGATGTTAAAAGGAGTTTTTTATAAGAAATTAATAACGTTTAAAACTGTTTGGTTGTCTTTAAATTCATTTTTCATTCTCAACGAATATCCTAACTCAGGACTAAGGCCGAGATAAATAGTCGTTGCTAAGCATCTGTCAAAAGTATTACTTCGGATAGTACTACTTTGGCTTACCTGAGTCAAAGTATCTGATTCGGGATAAATTAACGTTTCTTTGGCCGTTGCTTGGCATAGTACTGGCTAAGTTATAGTTCAGGCGAAAGTAATACTTTGCTGTCATGTAAATAAAAGCGTTCACAATATACTAGACAATTCTAATTTCATCAACAACCGAATTCGCTTTATTTTATTATAGATTTAACCCCTTCGGACCTGAATTATTATAAAGCATCAATAAAAATATTGTTAAGGTTTTTTCTGTGAGTTAGAAGTGCAATTAAGAGATTTTTATAAAAATATGCGATTTATCGTTTTTAGATTTTTGGAAATTTTGATGTCCACTCAACTGGACATCAGGTTTAGAGTGTTGTATTAGGTAAAACATATTAAGTGAATATATGTTATGTAGTAATAATTTGAAGTGAGTTAGTATAACTATATAATATTATTATAATAGTTTATTTTTTATTTAAAATTTTACATTATGATTATTCTTGTTTTTGATGAAATATATTCTGACAAATGCTCGACAGTGTCATACTGGATTTCGCTTGCTGGTCTCAGTTCTGAAACGGTGTTGTTTTGGTGTAACTGGTGAATTTACTGGACTGCTACCACCAGGTGTGGGCCGTCCTCTTTTGCTGCTAGGAATTGGATGTACCACCATGTTTATCAGAGCTTTTGCAACGCTCTGCCAACAAACAAAGTGCAACAAATCCAAAACGTCTGTACTTGGAATATTACAGGTTTTGCAATCTTCTTGGTATTCCAGCCAGCTATTTATTAGTGCTAGGTCAATGCCCAATGGCACGAAAAATCATACGCAATGTCCATTTTTTGGATCTAATGAAGATTCGATACAAACTTATCAGATCACCTGAATTTCAGTTTTATCTACACCACCTATACCATTGTTATGTAATTGCACAAGTTCAGATAGTTACGTAATTTTTACTTTTTAGATACCTATTTTATTCCATCGTCGAATTTCATCTTGATTTCCTATTCCAACAAAATTTGAAGCAAGTACAGACTACACCTTCCTTCTGCGAAGCAGTCATGCTCGTGAAGGAGGAGGCGGGCCGCGTGAGGGAGAGGACAGCGTTCTACCTTCACCCCAGCCGCAGTGGTAGACGCCCACGGCGACGGATGTCGCTAGACGATCTCCGGCCACCATAGGCGCGGGTGGCAAGTAATGGGCGACTCGCTGTCCGACCATGGACCATGCCCAGATCGACGGTGCGTTGTGTTCCACGCGTGCCACAAAGAGTGTCAAATTATTTCATTTTTGGGCTTACTGCTTGATCCAGGTCTAGATTCTACCTCCTCTTAGTCTTCTTCCTCTACTATATCGTCCTCCTCTTCAGAGTGATTACCTATCTCTTTTTTGGTTAGCAGTGTCATGTTACTACCCATACGAATATTTTTTAGTGGTATTGCCTGTTCAATTTCATCGTCACTATCTTCGTCGAGATCCGATATTTTTCCGTTTTCTAATAAATTAAGTAAATTATCCAAATCTTGACTCTCAGATAGATCAAAATCTAAAAAATAATAAAAATAACATGTAAAAATACAATACAAAGTGTTATTGTGAATACGTTTGGTTTACAACGATTGTGACCCCATGTCCACTGAAATGGACAACGACTTTATGTTCAAAATTATGAAAACAACCGAATATTTAGTATTTTTTGTAATTGTATATCTTAGCAAATATGATCACTATGCAGAATAAAAAATATCTAAACAATCTATCAATTCGTTTTGGAGTAAATAAAATACAACTAAAGACTTACTCGCATTGCGCGTATCCATGGCGAACGTCAACACTTGACTAACTATTTCATCCTACCCACAATGAATCCTTTGGTGTTTTGTTTATCGTAACGTTTCTAGGTAAGTAGTCGGTACAATCAAATGTTTACACTAGCGATTTTATTAACCCACCTCACATTACAGGCAATAATAAATCGTGTCCATTGAAATGGACGCTGGGTCTGAAGGGGTTAATGCGTATAAAATATTTATAATCTGCTTGATACAATTTCCTGACAAAACCACTAATTTTGGAAAATGGGTAGAAATCGGTTGAAAATATGGAACTTGGAAGTAATTTTCTTAGCAAAACCAAGGAAATCATATAAAACTAACTTATGTTTCTGCTCGACGTGTGTTTTTGACTTAATTTTCGATGAGATCATATTTCAAGTAGCAGCTCAAGCCTATAATCTATTCTGTGCTCAAGCTTAAAGCCTCAGCCCAAGCTTTAAGTTTCAACTCAAACTTCCTGCCTAAAACTAAATGAATTTCAAATAAAAGCATTGAAATTACCATAATTATAAAATTGCTAATTGAATGCAAAGGTAATCTTTTTTAACATTCTATTGTTAAAAAAAACGCTTTAAAATACCGAATCCGCATCAAAGGACCACCAATTTCCTTTACAACGCCAGATCCGGATACCAGAAATGTTCTCTATATTAAATTATTCCCTTACAACAATAATTCCCACATTTTACACTGCTTAATACATAATGAAGCATCACAACGAGGCAGCTTCTATTAAATTAATACACATTATGCCGTAAACATCATTATTATGTGCGGTTAACATTATTTTGAAGCAACAAACGAGATTACGAATTATCAATAAATAAACTTACTTAATTAACTCGGGTTTAGTTTTGAAACATTGTTATTAGGAAATATTGGGGGCGGTTATTAAAATTTGGAGCATTTTGTTAGGGGATTTTGATTTAGAGTGTCTTTATGAAGAGTCTACTTATTATTGCTTTGTTTTTTTTTTTAAAGCAGGAATAAGGAACAATGTAGGTTTTAGTCAGTATCAATTTGAAAATCCCTTCCACTCCACCCAGATCGGAAAAGTAAAATTAAATTTTCTCACCACAAAAAACAAAAATTATACTTATTGGTGTTTCATTTCACGGTCTGACCGTCTTGAATCACTTTCTGATTTTAACTTCCTTATTTTCTGCCAAAATATTAAATTTTTGTTCCAAAGGGCTAGGCAGAGACGTACCTGAAGATTTCATCAAAAACAAAATTAGTCTTTGCCCAGCCTTATGTGTGCAGCTTTGATCCCGAGAATCAAAACCAGTTTGTATTCACTAAGCTACTGACATCGACGTGGAGCGACAACATCTTGAGGTGCAGTCAGCATCAAAAGTTGCTGACCACATTCAGATTTGACACCGTATTATTACATAGTTCAGGATCCGTATATAGAACGACCTTCACCGATCGAGTAACCGGACGAAATGTGTTTTTTATGAATTAAAATATGTAGAAGAATGTGACGGTGATGGGTTGCCTCATAAAATCCTGTCAAGGATATTTTTAATTAATTTTATAAAAGGTTATTTTTTTTCAATACCTTCACCGATAGAGTAACCAAAGAAAATTAACACCAATTGAAAGTCCGAAGTCTATAGAATATGCTAACGTAGGGTTGCCTACCTTTTTCTTGTCAAGGTTATAGGGTTGCCTAATTTGAACAGGTGATAAAAAATGCTACCTTCACCGATCGAGTAACCAAATAAATTATATATCAAAATAAAGACATTTTTTTACGAATACGATGGTATACGGTTACCTATGAAAAACTTGTCAGAAATTAGGGTTGCCAAGCGTTGAAGTTTGAAAATTTTAGATGGTTGGAAGCACATGAGTAGATAAAAGGACTAAGCTTCTTAAGAACGAGCAAAATTGTTACCTATTTTGGTAGGGTTGTCACAATAGGGTAGACTAACCCCGCGGCCTCAGTCCGGCTCGCGCCCTCGCCGCTAACGGTCACGTATTGTTTTAATTTCTCGTCCGTGCACAACGCAATCGAAAATCCTACACTTTATTATTAAATAGCAGTACCTATGATAGAATCGAATCAAATAATTTAATTTAACTAAGCCAATTACAGGCAATTTTGAATTGTCAAAATACATTTTTAAAGGTGTTTGGTCACCAATATATAAGAGACCAAACACCTACATTCAAGAGGGCGCGCGTTGTCAAATAGACCGCGCTTCTTACATTTTCGTTCATATTATCATTATTACTCATCACATGTATTTCTCATTTATGTAGCCTCTCGCTATGTCATTGGGAGTAAAATAAAGAATATTCCGTCACTCGGGATGCTCTCTCCACTCCATAGATTGCACTTGTTTTAGCCCCGGCGCAGTCGTCCAAAAGACTACACGCGCCTGTCGTCGAAAAGGTTACGCGCGACGTTCAACGCGACATGCGCTCGTTACGCGGTCGTAGTGGTTCTTCTCAATCTTATCGAAATAAGCTTGTGTATTTGTTGTATTTTTCCCACGTTTTTATACACTCACTTTTCTTGTTTGTTTATTTGTTTGTCGTTCCGGTTAAACTTTTGCAACTCAGTTTTGAGGCACTTCCCGATAAGCTAGCAGGCTGAAATTTTGCACACGCTCTGAGTTCTGATGACAATACAAAGAATGACTAGCTAAAGAACGTCACAACAAATCCAATATGGCGGACGGCCTGTTTGAAATGCACCCCCATGATATGGGTATCAAATGAAAGGGTTTGCCGTCAGAAATACGAAACAAAACAGTCACGTGACTTAAATCCAATATGGAGGACGTCCAAGATGGCGAACAGGCTATTTGAAATGCACACCCATGATATGGGTATCAAATGAAAGGGTTTGCTGTCAGGAATAAGAAAAAATAGTCACGTGGCGGACATCCAAGATGGCGGATTGGCTATTTGAAATGCACCCCCATGATATGGGTAATAAACGAAAGGGTTTGCTGTCAGGAATATGAAAAAAAAGAGAAAAATAATAAAATAATTAATAGATTTGAAAAAACGTGGGGGCGTATCTTTGCTAGTTACACCCACGATCTATACACGTCATGTGAATATATCCCATAAGACGCATGCACCCACGCACCCCTGAATGCGTAACGTTTTTGGAAGAACGGAAATAGTACTGGGGCGGGGACCACGAGCAACGGAAATAAAAACCACCAACTGGAGAGTTCACTTTTGAAGGCTTCGGTCTTCTTGTTGAGATGTTTTCCCTTTCCCTTTGACACAGTGCCGGCGGTCGTACCGCTTTATATACCGCCCGTTCTTACCATATAGAGGCACTTGCATTTTGTGCCCGTTTTTCCTTTTATTTTTGCTAAGACCGAGACCTTCGTAGCCTTTATTTTCTTATAAAATTTATCCTTACAGCTGTGTATTATACCTTTCTAAATTTGTCCTTACGTCTAGTTTTATATAAAATAAACTTATTTTACATACTTACAACAATAAATAAAAAAAATCCTAGAACTAAAACTATTAAAGTTACACAAGAACGAAAGTTTGATTTCACAAAAATTGCAATAACTTGAAAACTACTGAACCGATCTTCATGAAACAACTTGTGAATCTATTTTTGTTATGAAACACAACCCTTTTAAATACTTTAATTGAAAAACATACATAAACAAAAAATCTAATAAGAATCTAATATAACACAACACAATCACTGGATTCTGATTAGAAAACACTTGTCTTGAAAATCACCTTATAAATCACACTGTTTAACGGTAAAGGCCCACCCACTACTTGCACCTCTTGTCGTTGCGTGGGTCTCGTCGCCGACATTCACCTTCTTTCATCATAATGCCAAATTTCAGTTCCGGAGGAATTTTTCGGACCACATATGCCTCGCTGATTGGACTATTGGAATGGGTATCTACGGTACTTTCACAGTTATTATGTCTTGTGACTGGGACTGTGGCACCACTAACTTTATTTTATGTCTTTTTACAATTCAAAATTGTCTTGGTTGCATTAAATTATTTGATTTGATTTGATTCTATCATACTAGATAATAAAACTATTTAACATATTTTTGTTTAATTTGTCTTACCCTATGGCCCATTGTGACAAAACCCTACCAAAAATGTAACAATTTTGCTCGTTCTTAAGAAGCTTAGTCCGTTTATCTACTCATGTGCTTCCAATCGTCTAAAATTTTCAAACTTCAACGCTTGGCAACCCTAATTTCTGACAAGTTTTTCATAGGCAACCGTATACTATCGTATTCGTAAAAAATTGTCTTTATTTTGATATATAATTTATTTGGTTACTCGATCGGTTAAGGTAGCATTTTTTTATCACCTGTTCAAATTAGGCAACCCTATAACCTTGACAAGAAAAAGGTAGGCAACCCTACGTTAGCATATTCTATAGACTTCGGACTTTCAATTGGTGTAAAATTAACACCAATTGAAAGTCCGAAGTCTTTGGTTACTCCATCGGTGAAGGTATTGAAAAAAAATAACCTTTTATAAAATTAATTAAAAATATCCTTGACAGGATTTTATGAGGCAACCCATCACCGTCACATTCTTCAACATATTTTAATTCATAAAAAACACATATCGTCCGGTTACTCGATCGGTGAAGGTCGTTCTATATACGTATCTTAGACTATTTAGCTGGAGAGCTACTGAACCCTGCGACTAACGGTCTTCCTGTAAGGTTAGAAATTTGTACACGTAATATTTATAGCATGCTAAGAGCAATAGCGACGACCTGGCAGGCGTCAGCCGTGCACATCATTAGACAATTTAATTTTCAAAGTGTAAAAAAAATTGAAAAAAAAAACGTGTATTTTACCCTTTTTTGTGGTTGTTTTTGAAGGCGTTTACATTTTTTTCTAAAAAGTTTTTTTTTTTTTAGTATAAATATCAACCAAAATTCTTGTCAAATACATAATTTTCTTACATAATTATGTAAGAAATCTGTAGCACCGGTAATAACATCGTTAACATCTCTTTCATTCCTTCCCTATCTCAAAAACTACTGAACCGATTTTGATGAAACTTGCAGTATTCCTTAAGTTGAACGATACCTAGTACAACATAAAGAATTACTTAAATCGGACTTGTAGTTCCGGAGATATGCGAACACAAACATAATTTACTAAATCAGTCGATGTCGACTCCTTACTAGAGGAGTTGTACAGATGCAAATACTTGAACAGCTTTAGAAAATATATGAAAATGGTACTATGTGCCTATAAAATTTGAAGATTGCCCTCGATTTCCCTGGGATCCCATCATCAGATCCTGACCTGATGATCATGGGACCAATTGGAAAGTATACCCTTTCAAACAAAAGAAAAAAAATCCAAATCGGTCCAGGCGTCTTCGAGAAATCGGGGAACATACATTAAAAAAAAAAAGATTCCGACGAATTGAGAACCTCCTCCTTTTTTTGAAGTCGGTTAAAAAAAGGTACCTATACCTATTGTTTCGTGCCTCGGTCGAGAAACAAAGGGCGCGTCTACACAGAGTAAGCAGCCTCGCGAGGCAGTTTACTCGCGTGGCAAATGCCTCGCGAGGCTGCTCGGTCTGTGTGGACGCACTTAGTGTCTTGCCGCTGCCGCTGAGAGAGGTGACTTAGCGCGAGGCGGTGAGTGGTAAGATCAAATGAATAGAAATGTTTGTAACACGTCACGAGGCGCCACCACTGGTGAATTAGCGTACTTACAAAGTTACTAATGTCTGACTCGCGCCGCCCGTCGCTCCGCTCACCGCAGACCAAAGTCGTGAGCGAGTTGTTAAGGAATAGCATGGCTGGAAATTGAACCTAAAACAGGCCTGGCTCACTCCGCAGTGTAGGTATAAAACTGCAAGCATTCGCGGGATCCACTTCGGAGTGGACATTTAGTCGGTTGCCGCGCGCCGCCCACTACGCACGCGCTTACATAAATATTATTTAAGTTTGGTGTTTGGTTGAAAGTACGCACGAGTTAAAAAAAAAATATGATGAGGAAAAAAAAATACTGCATAACTTTTGGTTGTTTAAATAATGACAGTGATAGGAGCCTCACGTTTCACACACTACCGCGTGATTTCGAAAGGTAAGAAAAAAAGTGAATATTTATCTATGTAGTACATAGGTATTTAATAATGATCAAAAAATTGTCTACCTGCTTGTGGCGTGCTTATTAATGTCATTTAAGTACCGGCTAGTAATCATGATCAGTTAAGCATGATTAGGTAGGTTACAAATTTGGCCTACAAGACGACCAAGATAAATAAAATAGACGATTATCAAACCTGACATCACTCTCACTCACCTAAGCTGAATACGGGTAGGTCGAATTATGATCGGTAGAAAGTAGGAAGATGTTTACGTTATTGTTTAGACACGTTCAAACTCAGATAATGGCTACACTACGCATTCAAGGTCACCGATCGTAATTCTCTTCGCGACTTTTTTACCTACTTACCTACAAAGACACGCAACACGGCGCCTGTGACAATGAAATGAATGAAATGAAAATGATAAGGACTAGTTACCTATTTTGCCGTAAACGATAACAATCGATCTTTAAAGTTATGACTACAGCTTGGCCAGAACGGATTGAAACGGAACTAATCTTTTTGTTTCTGACAACGTTTTAAAATTTTTGATATTTGATGTAAACAAAGACCGCAGGTTTGTTAGATTTATTATTGTGCCACAAAACTAACTTATCAAGAGAAAAAAAAAATTCATTACAGCTTGGCCAGAACATCTCTTAAATACATATTTTATATCATAAACGTGTTTTAGTCATTTGATACATAAACTGGGCTGCCGTTGTAAGGCGACTAAAAAGTCACGGTGTATATATTATTCCTCACGTAAGGTGCCGTAGGTACCTACTGTTAACATTCTGTGCTACCAATCGATATGAATATGAAGTAATCGATGACGAAACAGAAAAAGATATAGGCTGATGATAAAAACAAAATTCCTTGAGGGACTTAAGGAGGTAATGAGGAGTGATATATATTTATGTTAATTCATAATGTAATTAAACAATGCATAAAATACGTATTCCTACCTAACTGTGCCCAAACTCGCGAGTCGCAACCCTATTGAGCTTGACCGACAGTAACCTTTTAATGTCGTTGGCGTCAGATAAACTAAAATGAACTCTCGCGCGTCACTATTCAGTTCATTTTTGCTTGCGCACGGGAAGTTTAGGCTATTATAAAAGTTGGTGAGTGATGCGGGTGCAAGTAAAAATGGACTCTATTCTTTCGTGCATAGATTTTACATTTGTTTGTTTTCTTTTTGGGAGTTATCCTTCTGTGCCTTTAGGTACTATTATATATTCTGTGCCTAAAAGCCATTCACAACACGAGTACATTAAATTTAATTAACTATATACCAATGTGCAAGTATCTAAAGTCTTCTTTTCAACGAACCAATCCTTTCATTTGATTAGAATCAGTAATTGTATTAAAATTTAACACATGACTGAACTTAAAGGGAGTAGAAAACCAACTCATCGTTAGATCTTTTTCTAATTTCCGTGAAATTCAATGAGTAGAGAACCAAACACAATGAATTTCATCATAAACTACGAAGCTGTAATAATAATTTACTTCTAGTAAATCACTTTGTATTTTCAATTTCCAGTACTTACTACATTGTTACAAGTGGTGTTTTCGTATTTAACAAGCACTAAACTCATTCCAAAGCTCAAGACAGGGCTCAGTGGCGCACATTGGGAGAGGCCTATGTCCAGCAGTGGACGAATAATACAGGCTGATGATGATGATGATGATGAAACTCATTCCACGTGTATTGATCTTATACCTATAATAATTTTGTTACGAAATAATGTAATACAAAATAACAAACATGAAGTATTACTACGTATTACTGAGACTCTGGATCCCATAACGCGAGAGGATCAAGAACTTGATCCCAACACTCTTTTGATCCTCCCGCGTTATGGGAATTAGAAAATTTTGCACACATGTTTATATGCCTTTTTTGGGTGTGGAAATCCTCAAAGTTTTGAGGCTCTCGCAGTTCAGACAGCCTTGACAATCATGGGTGTAACCGCAAAAATAGTGTCAGGACAAAATTATTGACCTCAAAATACACCGCAGTGCAAAAAAAAAAATAGAAAGAAAATGGTCCTTCGAGCCGGATTAAAATTTTATCGAAAGAAATAATGCCGTCGCGTTCACCCATAATATCTTTTTTTATACATCCTGTCCATATTTCTATTCAAAGCTCACTAATTACGAATATTTCAATAATTAAAGTCAAAACATTAATTAGTAGCGCAAAGTTGATTTAGATGAAACTGGCGTACCTAACTAACATTGTTTCGAACGGTTAAAATTATCAGTATTACGTCATTAAATTCATCGCTCAGTCTTAATTATTTGACGCGATGGGATCGCTGTGTTGTTATTTAATGCAGTCGTTATTACGTGATGCATTCGCTATGAAATAACTAATTAATTATAGAGAGGTAGGAATTTACATATTATTTGAATAGGACCATGCATCGTCATTTACTTAAGTTGTGCTACTTTTTCTCTAACTGGATATTCCGGGAAATTCTCATAACTTGGAAACTCTGATTTATTTATGTATATATATATTTATGTATAATTATATTATTTGTTTATGTATAATATATATTTTATATATTAATTTTTATGTGAAGGTATTTATGATTTGCTTATTGGATGCTTTTTTATATAAATAAATGTAATTATTTGTGTGTACAATCTTCTTGTCCCGTATTATTTATTTCGATATCAGTTTTAAAGGTTGGCTGGAAGAGATCTCTTTAAAGAGATAAGCTCACCTTTGTGAACTAAATGTATAATTGCTTATATTGAAACTTTTTGTGCACAATAAAGAATAAATATATTTTGACGATTTTTGTTCGATACAATTATCTGCCATTTGGTCCCATAAAATTTTCATTTAGTTTGGTGCAGTAGTTTTTATTTTTAGTAGTTCTCATTGTGTACATACATACATGGGCGTTGTTATTACCGGTGCTACGGATTACAAAATTTTAGTGCACATGTAAGAAAATGATGTATTTGACAATAATTTGGGTTGAACAGTGAAACTAAAAAGACAAAATAAAAAACTTAAAAAAAATGTAACCGACTTCAAAACAACCACAAAAAAAGTTCAAAATAACCTACAAAAAAACTTTTCTTTCGAAAGTCGGTGACAAAAAGTCAATGAAATAAAAATTAAGTCACCGACTTTCGAAACAAAAGTTTTTTTGTAGGTTATTTTGAACTTTTTTGTCGTTGTTTTGAAGTCGGTTACATTTTTTTTGAAAAAGTTTTTTTAAAATTAAATTCAGCGAATCAGTTTAGTTAGTTCACATAAGTATTTTGATGGGCAACTACGGAACCCTACACTGTGCGTGGCCCGACACGCACTTGGCCGGTTTTTTGAATTGTTAGCAACAAGTAGGATGAAGACATATTATCAGCACTCGCTGTTGCCCGCGGCTTTGCCCACGTGCATTTCAAAAAGGCTTATCCATGTTATGATTTCTATGACAGTTAAAATACAAGTACAGACGCCAGCACATCAAGCTACCACAATCTGTCAGATTTCTTTAATAGAATTTCAACCTTATCACAAGTAGAAGGTTAATGTTTGATTGGTAAAATCTGACAGATTCGGGTAGGTTGACCTGCTGGCATCTGTACATAAAATCAATCTAGGTACTACCTACTCCGGGCTCTGATTTTATTTTCACCGATTTCAAGTTTCAATGTCTTTTAATTTTTGACTGGCCTGTTGGTCTAGTGGTTAGTGACCCTGACTGCTATGCCGGAGGTCGTGGGTTCGATTCCCACTCAGGACAAATGTTTGTGTGAAGAGCACGATCATTTGTTCTGTGTCTGGGTGGTGTGGTCTAATTTATCTATAATATGTATGTATTTAGAAATATATAAGTATGTTTATCAGTTGTCTAGTACCCATAACACAAGCTCTGCTTAGCTTGGGACTAGATGGCGTTGTGTGATAGTTGTGGAATATTAATACTACTTACTTTTGCAACGCTAGCTATTTAAATAGATCTTAACCAAACCTGCATTTTGTGATTAAAAGCAATTCTTTGTTCATCCTGAATCGTCATTCCAACATACCTGAAACCAAACAAAATATTATTGAGCAGAGTTTAAGTTAAAATGTAACTATCTACTCTCTATTTCATTCATTATTGTCGTAAAATAATGCCTCATTCCATTTGTGTAATTAGCCAGATATGATTCTCTTCAAACCAATACCCCATTGATTGTAAAAAAGATTTGCAGCAATCCACAAAATTCGTTGAAACATAAAACACGTGCACACTAATCACTCTCCCACACCAAAATCTCGCATGTCCCATTCATAAATCTACATTACAATTAGGAATCCAACCCATATTTGCATGATCACCAGCACTAATCAGTCGGTTTGGACATTATTCGTACATTATGCCACTCTAACAGATAGTCCCAAAACTTGAATTTGAAATGTGTATTAGATCAGTTCGCATGATTTTAGTGAGAGTAATGAACGTTCAGAAATTAGTTGCGTTTTCGGTGATTGCGATTTTGTGGTCCTTCGAGCCGGATTAGTAAGTTGTGGAGGTAGTATTATTTTCATTGTTTTGCACGATATTTTCGATGTTTAGAGTGATTGCTTTCCATTCAATTCAAACAATACGAATTTAGCTACAGTGATACCTACTGCTTTTTAGATCATAAACTATTTCTGGTTTAATGGTACAAAACAAATGAATCGGTATTAGGACTGCGTGCGTAAATAGAAAATAGTAGTTTATGTAAATGGTACATAATGAGGGGTATTATACACGAGTGTGAGTTTAAAAAACGAGCGAAGCGAGTTTTTTAATAGTATCACACGAGTGGTATAATACCTAATTATGTACAGTTACATACACTACTTTATCTACTCTCATTGAACATGAACATATCAAATAAAAGATAAAAATTAATAAACACTAATAAACATCCACCATGTCATCCACCGAAACACAAACGTCAAAATTCCAACATTCCCATCTAGAGCGCGCGCAGCCACAGATAAAAAATGAAATAGATGTATCTATGATCTGTAAACTGTATCATAATGAAAAAAAATTTTATTATAACATTATTTTGTTAGAGAAGTAGTGTTATAATTTAATTTTTTAATTTCATTTCGATACTCTATGGTATAAAGTACGTCTTTATAAACTCGTTTTGAGTTTTGTATTTCGAATTTTACGATATGAGAGTAGATAAAAAATTATAAAAACAATCTAAATTTTTTCCCACGTTTTTATAAACTCACTTTTCTTGTTTGTTTATTTGTTTGTTTGTTTGTTTGTCGTTCCGGTTGGACTTTTGCAACTCAATTTTGAGGCACTTCCCGATAAGCTAGCAGGCTGAAATTTTGCACACGCTCTGAGTTCTGATGACAATACGTGACTAGCTAACAAACGTCATAACAAATCCAATATGGCGGCCTCCCCAAGATGGCGGACTGACTGTTTGAAACCCACCCCCATGATATGGATATCAAATGAAAGGGTTTATTGTCAGGAGTATGAAAAAAATTGTCACGTGACTTAAATCCAATATGGCGGACGTCCAAGATGGCGGACTAAAATCTACAACACATTTGCGTAACGAAATCACAACTCAATACAAAACCTATTAACTATTTCTTATCAAAAATACACCATTCCCCGACACTCATAGAATAAAGTAACAAATACATAAATTGTCTTTAGCTTAATTTCTGTCACACCAACGGAGCAGTAACACGTTTGTGTAATAAAATATATATTACGAACTGAAACCGTGAAATAAGAACGCAAGCACACAATGAAATTTTAATAGAGGTTACTCTGAGACTATATTTTCAGAGTTGCATTAATATCTATTTCTTGTGACATCACATGATTAATAATTTGAACTGACTTTTATGTCCTATGTAAATTTCAATTTATTATACTTTTCAGAAATACAAGTTTAATTTTGATTTAAAGTAAAATCTATTCAATTCTAATTTGTAGCTTACTAATAATTTTATATTACTTATTTAATTTTTTCTATGAACGGACGTAGGTATTTTTAACTAATTTTTAAAAATACTTTTTTTTATAAAATTCGATATGAAATCATCATTACAAAATATAACGTTTGACCACGTCTAATTTTTAGCCATTGTCATTTTTATTCCAAAAACACAAATTCATTTTTTTTTAATCATTGCAATAAAAAATCTTCAGTAACTCCGAAAGATCGTCACCCACAGAACCATACCATAGTGTCCTATCTGTCGTATGCCCAACTTATCCGGTCTACATTCAGACGATTACGTTGCAATCACTAGCCGACCGGACGAGGTGCATTACCGATAGATCTACTCGTGTTAATTTAGACAGAAGTGGGACGGTAGTGTTGTAACTCATCCCGGATGGGAGGACCAATCCCGCGATTAAAGGTGTGAGAAAGAGATGAAAAGTGAAAGAAAAGATCAATAGATTGTGTCAGGAATGGAAAAGGAGTAAATTATACTTTGATTAATGATAAAGGAGAATGGGAGAAGAAAACGTTGCTCCGATCCCAAGTAACATGGGATAAAGGGAAGAAAGATGACCTGAGATAGAAAATGTTCTTCTTCTTCAGCTTTTTACCCGACTACGGCAAAGCCAAAAGGAGGGTTATGATTTTGACCGGTATGTATGTTTGTATGTATGTATGTTTGTTTGTTCCCTCATAACTTCTAAACTACTTATCATTACCTGACAAATGAGCTGTCGTTAGAAGCGTCTCAGTTGTCCGCTGGTTATAGGATAGGTGACGTGTCACCAAATCCAATATGGCGCCCTCTAGGGGATGCAAAGTCGTAACCGAAAAAAAAATCACATCGACATTGGTATCAAATTAAAGGGCTTGATATGCACATTTGAAATATATATGCATTATATAGCTTTTACTAGCTACTTTGCCTGTTTCTAACAGTGTAAACATGGGTATCAAACGAAAAGGCTTAGTAATAAGTACCTACATTTGAAATCCACTCGCTACTTTGCTTTTATTTTTATACTTAAAAATAATTAATAAAATAACCCCAAAATAGTGTAAATAACCTGCGGTTGTTTCACACAATCTTCATTAGGAAGGTGGCACACGACCACGGCTAGCACAATATCGGTCAAATGAATATTGTTCTTCAAATCAAATCAAATCAAATCATTTATTTCTTTGCAAACATGGGTGGGTTTAAAGACATAGATGTTTAACATAAAGTAAAGTTCATTCCATATTTTACCATCACATGGGTATGCAAATTGTTTTAGAATTTCGCGTTTGCTTACGCGAATTAAAACGTTTTAGAAACGTGTAGTACGGGATGTTAGCGTTGCAAGGGTCGGCCGGTAGGTAAAAATGAAAAAGTTCTTTCTTGCAGCAGAGATGTATAATCACGGAATAACAGAGTGAGTGAACTGACTCGTATGAAGGTTGCGCGTGGACTGTCTCGTGTGAAGGTTGCGCGTGGACTGTCCACCAAACATACACTAACGTCTTCCCCAGTCACTGGCGATAAACTTCTTACAACTAAAAACTACAGTAAGCATTGTTAAAATAACACAATAAAAAACGCGCTCTGGGAAGCCCAACGTCATAAAAATAAAAATAAAGCATTATAGTCGGCATTTCGTTAGGGCACTAGGCCATAAACTTTACACTTCCGACAAACACCCTTTCTTAATTGCCAGTTCACAATGCAGTTTACAAAAACAATTCGCTATACAATAAAATGTAACACTGCAGCTGCGTATAATAAAACATCATTTTCAGCTGTGTAAGGCGGCGGCGGAAAGGACTGAAGAATAGTCTATTGTATCTATTACTTCGGAGCTTTTAGCCGATGGATAACACATAAAGAAACAAAAGAATTCCGTCGTGCCAAAGCGTGAGAAACTTATTGGCTACGTGCATCTTAAAACTAAGCAATTAAACTGAAGCTATATACAACAATTATTTACATTGGTACCTGCTTACGATATAATTATACATATTTTACAATCAATTATACACACTTACAATCTAATTACACGGTACCTACTTACGATCTATTATACATATTTACAATTTAATTACACTTTGCTACATTGGTTGGTAGGGACATATGTGGGACGTTAAGTCGCCACAAGTACCCCCCTACCAGTGATTTAGATCACGGAAAAAAACAAGTGATTTGGGCCATAAATCTGCTAGTGATCTGAATCATGATAAACCAGCCTGATAATAGTCAGGGAAACAAACACGTCTATTAGACCTGCGCGGAACCGTGCGTTGGTTCCTAAACGGTGCGTCTGCCGTTCGGTCGTGGGCAGTTACTTCAGTCGCAGTACTTGCGTCTGACGCTCCCTCTAGCGGGTTTCCCTTGGCTGCGGTGTGTGAACCCGAATCATGACTAATGCTACCATGAAATTTCTACCATACACAACATATTTGAGTTATGGAGTCTCCTCAATCAAGTAACAACATAATGTAGATACAGTCAAATATTAAATTATAACAAATTCTTCGACATGGGTGCTAATGTAAGCTACTTCAATACTAAGTCGTGTCGACACATGAACAGACATTCGGGCGGTCAGCGACGACAGCAACAGAATTAAACATCATAATTTTACCATATTCTATTTCTAGACTTATTTATACACATCGCCCTAAACGAGTCCTAGGAAGTATTTCTTTGTTCACAATCAAACCGGCGAGCTGCTCTAGTGTCGTCGGGTCGCGGCGTGCACTCATGAACTTAGTTATACCGCACCATCACACTAAACTATGCGCGGTGGCCGGGAGGCCTCTCTACCGCACTCACACTCAGTACGGAGAGTAATAACTGCCGCGTCTGAAACCTGATATCCAAGCACTTTTCTGTCGGATCGGTAACTCTTGACATCCTCAGGAAGCTCTTGGCGCATCTCATCCAGGTTTCAGGGTCAGCTGTGCTGAACTGAGCCATCTGCGGCCACGACACCGGCCTGGAGCTGTTAGCTGGGCCGTTGACACTGCCGCCACCGGGGGTTGTAGTCGGACCCGTCATGATGATGTCACTGCATTTACACTCACTTGAATGTCCCGGAGTATCACCAATTGTCAAGTCGCCGCGTTGCCGTTAATTAATCACTGCGGCCCGACCCTTTATAAACCAAAAGCTCACGTTTACTAAATGCACGATCACGTCGGGGTCACCACTTTCGCGTTACTTACACGAATTTAAACGTTTTAGAAACGTGTAGTACGGGATGTTAGCGTTGCAAGGGTCGGCCGGTAGGTAAAAATGAAAAAGTTCTTTCTTGCAGCAGAGATGTATAATCACGGAATAACAGAGTGAGTGAACTGACTCGTATGAAGGTTGCGCGTGGACTGTCTCGTGTGAAGGTTGCGCGTGGACTGTCCACCAAACATACACTAACGTCTTCCCCAGTCACTGGCGATAAACTTCTTACAACTAAAAACTACAGTAAGCATTGTTAAAATAACACAATAAAAAACGCGCTCTGGGAAGCCCAACGTCATAAAAATAAAAATAAAGCATTATAGTCGGCATTTCGTTAGGGCACTAGGCCATAAACTTTACACTTCCGACAAACACCCTTTCTTAATTGCCAGTTCACAATGCAGTTTACAAAAACAATTCGCTATACAATAAAATGTAACACTGCAGCTGCGTATAATAAAACATCATTTTCAGCTGTGTAAGGCGGCGGCGGAAAGGACTGAAGAATAGTCTATTGTATCTATTACTTCGGAGCTTTTAGCCGATGGATAACACATAAAGAAACAAAAGAATTCCGTCGTGCCAAAGCGTGAGAAACTTATTGGCTACGTGCATCTTAAAACTAAGCAATTAAACTGAAGCTATATACAACAATTATTTACATTGGTACCTGCTTACGATATAATTATACATATTTTACAATCAATTATACACACTTACAATCTAATTACACGGTACCTACTTACGATCTATTATACATATTTACAATTTAATTACACTTTGCTACATTGGTTGGTAGGGACATATGTGGGACGTTAAGTCGCCACAAGAATATAAATTAAAAATTGTAATCTAGTGCAATAGAAATCAATGTCAGTCCTGTTACAGTTACAGCTAATCTTAATGTATCCAATATGTCTTAATGTCGAGTATCTATGTAGATACTCGACATTAAGACATATTTTGTTGTACATACAACAAATATATTTTGTTGTATGTACAACAAAATATATTTCAGAGCTACGAGCTACCTTATTTTAGTGTCAATAATCAATTTTGATGCAGGTCAATTTATATTTATATTTTCTTGTTTTATACTTTTCAGTGCGCGTTTTGTTCGTAGTCGGGTTTTAGTTATTTTAAACTTATTTTTTTCCAGCTGTGTTTGAGACGGCTTTCAGTCTAAACTGATGCAGCTGAATAGGTACCAGAATTTTAAATAAAGTTACTGCCTATCGTATCTCCACAACACAAATAGTACTGGAGAATACTACGATATCTAATTATATTATTTATGAGATTGTTGTCATTTGTGGATCTTTATCTTATAGTTACGCCGGCTCCTCCACACGTTGGCCGTGTTGGCCGAACAGAGGGAGACGGCGCTATACCAGAAAGCAAGACGCAAATAATTCTATCTCGTTTCTTAGTATAGCGCCGTCTCCCTCTGTTCGGCCAACACGGCCAACGTGTGGAGCCGGCGTTAGGGTTAATATTTGTATTCAGTTACAGTCATGTTGAACAGTATTGATATGCCAGTGCTAAATAAAAGGCTTGTCTTTCTTGACATTTTTCTTTACTGTAAGCTAATTTTTCGAACAACATAAAACTGTCACAAACACTAAAATTTGCAGTAAATTTCATGCGACAACAATATTTTTATCTTACAACTGATATAAAATTTTATATTGGTGCTATAAAAGAGATACAATTTTAAAACAACCGTTTCATACACTGCACTTGTGAACAGACACCAATAAATATAAAACAGTGTTTATTTAGGTCAGATTTTCAAAACAAAAACTAAATTTTCTCTAAAAACAACTTTTTATTTATTTGAGAAAAATATATGCATAAAGACAAGAGTTGAATAAAATGTTTAGTTAAAATTCAACAATAATAAAAAACAACAACGAATTAACACAAAAAAATTAATCAAGAAATACCTTGCACATGTACGACATACATCCATCAGTATTAAGTCAAATATATTATTACATTCAGGTGTCAACATAAATAGATAGATGCAACATAACACATCATAAGGAATTAGAAGCACCATCCAGACACAAACACAAACAAGACCAACAGATCTTCAAAGGCCGTACTATTCTATCATATTCCGGGATTTCAAATCCCGTTCCCGCAATATATCCCACTGACTACACATCACTATACGTCCCGCGGCCGGGACGTACGTTGTAGTCACAAAGGTTCACCACAAACGTGCGAAATTATTCTCCTTTGAGTTAAACTTAACGCAATTCCACTGAATTGAGCCGTGGACAGTAGACAAAGATTTAAATCATAGATTGGACCGCGTCTAAAAATGATCACGTTCTGTTTCGGTGACAAAGATATTTGAATAGTATTGTCTCGCTCACTCAACACTCACTGGGTACTGACAAATACTGGAACCTAAACAGGACATAAAATTAAATATTAATTTAGTAATATTTGTAAATTTTTAGTTATAGTGGAACTCACGAACTACTGTGACCCCGGAACGTAAAGAGCTATTGAAAGACACCGTGGATTTTAGTCAGTACGAGTCTGACAGTCCCTCCCGCTCTGCCCAGGGTGGGAGAACTCAATTGATGATTTTACCACGCTAAAAAAAATAGTTTAGTGTATAATATTATGTTTTGTGAATAATAATTATAACTCATTACCAACAAAAAAAATAGGATTCAATATTAATTTTAAGCTGTTAATGTAAAGAATTGCTAATTTGTGGCCATTTCACGAATTGTAACGCGATTCGGTATGTTACCCTAATTGTTAAAGTTGACCGTTTAAGACTGGTTTTCAGCAGCATCCGTTGGGACTACAAATCAATCCCACAATATTTGGGAAAAGACTAGGCAGATGGTGATGTCTCACTCACTCATACAGCACACCGTATCTTTCGTTTCATCTTAGTATCCAATTTTGATATTTTTCGCGCGACTTAATTGCCAATTTTAGACTTGTATGCGGGCTCATCTAAGTTGTATAAATATGTCTGTAAAGCTGTGTTATCTACAGAGGAACTTGAGTGATAACGTTACACTTGTATGACGGAAAGTGGATGAAAGGACCAACCAAAGACCAAGCTTTAGCTGTGTGGCATAGTTCAGTGGGCATTGTTTTTACGAGCGTCACATATCAGCCGACTGACAATAGCGAACCTCAGATAAGTTGTTTATAAAAGTTGTTTGAAGTTACCGTAATAATGCAATGTAGCTATGTAATGATAATGAAATTTTCTGGAATAGACGTAGTGAAAAGTACGCTGTCATTATTTTCCGAATATTGGACCAAGCTCATTCGATGTTCACCCCGTCATCAATTTTTATCTAAACATTGATCAGGACGCTCTGAGTTCATGCCTATCAACTTTTTTTCTACACTGACATTTTACAATCCCGCGATCTGAAATATTGTAAGTAACATCAAAACAGAAACAAAAATTACTTCCCCCAAAGCTCTCACAAAATATTTGCACCCACACTCAAAATCCTATAACATTTATCCACAACAAACATTGAAATCCACCATCTTACAAGATCTTTGAATTTAAGACAAACAACGGAAAACGAATTGAGAGACCTCGTATCTCCAATCACCGTTTCGGAAAAACAAATAACCGTTCTGATAAAATCATTGAGCAGTACATACGGGATCCTTTACTGGGATAAACAGGAGCCATACGAGACGTTCGTCAAACGAAGGCTCGAGATTAGCAATCTGTGAGAAAGTATTAGTTCCCAAGACGTTATTTACCGAGAGCCTGATTTCAATCGGAGGTTCGATTTGCAGAATGGAAAGCTTCTTGGTAAGGATGGGGTGGGTATCGGTAGAGGGATGTCGATAAAGTTGGTAAGTTTTTATACAAATATACCTATGCGTGGATTGTCAATTATGAATCTAGACTTTAAAACAAGAGTCATATTTGTTTTAATGAGTTTTCGGCTGTCGTAACATAGGACCAGTAACATTGATCAAATGATTTGCATATCATATCGGGCTGGTGTCAGACGATTATTTGATAAACCAATTTGTATTCTTAATATTCTTTAAAATGAAACTTAAAATAAAGCTTTTCTCCTACAATGAGCCCAAATAACTAATTCCATAATTTCATATGCCTGTCATGATAAAATATTCGCTTAGACTGACAGCCGACAGAAATATAGTAACAAAAACTATAGCCCAGATAAATGAACAATAAAGTCTATCGACAACCCTTATATTCAAATCACCCTCAACCCTTACATCTCTAGATCTCGACAGAGGAATAGATCTGAATTGATCCCGTCGCAGCTAGCAGTAACGATCACTGAGGCGACAATGCAAATTGCACCTCCATCTCACGGTAGCGTGCCTCTGCACTTATAATTACGTTGAAATGTATTATTATCGATACATTTATGTTGAATTGCAATCTCTAGGACTGTTGTGTTAGATGTATTGGCGATAATTATGCGATACAGCTTTGTAGCTTTTATCAAATGTATTGCCATATTTTACATGCTATTGCCTATCTGACCACCACAACTTGTATGTATCTTGTAACAATAACTTGATGATACGATACTACTAAGTAAGACTGGTTCTTAGAATTTCGTGCTTCTGGATAATAGTAACGACTGTCAAAGGTCTAGAAGCCGGGATCAACGATTTTACGTGCTTTCTGAGGTACGGGGGAAACTCGCTATGATAATTGGTTACTTATCTACAGATCAACTTCAACAAGTGCATTTTTGCCTTGAAGACCGACCTGTGTTGCTGTTTCTATTTAGTCATGACCTCGTCGTCATAATATCATCTCACAAACAAAATTGCGATTCCGCAAAGATGTTGAACACCTTAAATATATGTATGAATGGATATTCATCATCATCATTATCATTTCAGCCGTAAGACGTCTCCTGCTGAACATCCGACTTCCAACCGGTCCTCTTGGAAGTCTATAGGTCCTCTGCGGTCTTGTAGGTTGACATCCTACACTGCACTTGCCGGTGTGTGGTCTCCATTCGAGAACCGAACGACCCCATCGGTCATCAGTTATGCGTACTAGAAAACCGCCTGGTCCCTACCAGAAAACCAGCGCTGTGACAAAAATGTCGCAGCACATGGTGAGGTAGGAGCTTTTTGGCCTCGCACTGGACTAAATTGTTTTTTTTTTTTTTATTTTGTGTGGTTTTACCTTTTGTTTTCTTTTATTAATTTGTTTATTTTTATTCATGTAATTTTTGTTTGTTCTGTCCTGTGTGTTCCAGTAAATCTCTTTTCTTTCTTTCTTTTATTGTGGCCTGCCCACTGCCATTTCAAATAATAAAATTGAATGGATATTACACAAATGCAAAACATACTAAAAGCCTGAAAAATAAGAACATGTTCACTTGAATACTTCGATACTTAAACATTCACATCACTAAATTGTAATAACTTCAAAAGTTATAAGCGCCAATACGGATATATTGGTGATCGGCTGTAAAACTCGTATTAAAACGACGAGAACGGTTTGATACGCCAAAAGAGAGAGAGAAAGGTTATAAATAAAAATCTACAAATCTCTGGTTCTATGATAATCGAAGATTAGATGGCGTGTGTATTTATGATTTTGTAAAAACATACATACTTATAAACCGATGATAACGATGTAGCAAGTAAAAGACGTGTCCATTGCAAACATAAAAAGTCAATTCAGAAATATTAATAAACAGAAAAGATGACCAGTGCCAACTGACAGCGCCCCTTAACAAACTTGACGCATGAAATCAGCACCATTCAGCACATCCATTTTAAATGGAACTAAATGATCCGATTCACACGCCACCATCAGCGAGACATGATTTATGCTGTCAACCGCTAGGGAACATTAAATCATCAGATAGCCGATGTTAGAAATGTAGAAAAATAAAATTATTTCTATTCGTCAGTAGTTCCTTAATGAAGCAAAACATATCAAATTATATAGAAATAACTTTGTCTATCTTTGGTAGAATAGAGATAGATTTGGTCATGATACGCGTACTGCACTCAAAGCTAATAACAACTAAAATCTGCAGACTACAACACAACATAATTCACGTCAAACCATCCCACCTTTCGCCAAATTAATACCGACATAGATTATGCAGATAGTGCCGGGGAGATGACGTTTATTCGACACTTGAGTCCCGCAGACGGGAAGCTTGTTCCCGGGATATAACAAGATCGTCGCGACACCGTAATGCGACGTATCGGTGAGATTCAAACGGGAGAAATTTAGTGGGAAATAATTTTAGTTTTGGTCTGGTTTTCAGCTAGAATTAGGCTATTTTACTCAAAAAATTGTATCATTCCGAAATATAAATTATAAAAAAATATAAGACTCGCTTTTAAAAATCACAAAACGTCATTCGGTCGGTATAATTTTACAGGCGTTATGACGGCACAAGCCCCCCATTCCGGAATTCAATGATAAAAAAAAATTGTCCATTATTTTTCAATACTTTAAACTACCCTACTAGGTTTTTTCATCAAATGAGTTCTCCCACCCCGGGCAGGGCGGGAGGGACTGTCAGACTCGTACTGACTAAAATCCACGGTGTCCTGCAATAGCCCTTTATGTTCCGGGGTCATGGTGATGGAATAAGTCCCGCGACCCCGGCATGCTTTGGCCCTCTGAGAGGGGGCCCCGTCATTATGCTGACGCTCTTTGAGGCATGCGTGGGACACAACGCGCCGTCGACCCGGGCATCATGGTCCATGGTCGGGCAGCGAGTTGCCCTTTACTCGCTGCCCGCATGCCCGCGCCTACTGTGGCCGGAGATCGTCTGCTGACGTCCGACGCCGCGGGCGTCTACCACTGCGGTTGGGGCGGAGGGAGGACGCTGTCCTCTCTCTCAAGCGGCCCGCCTCCTCCTTAGCGAGCATTACTGCTTCGCAGAAGGAGGCGACCGCTTCCCACTCCGTCTCGCCCCGCAGCATGGCTGCAACCAATGTCGGGCGCGAGAGGTCTCCGCCTATCGCCGCCGTGAAGACACGTCGGTGCCCTGCCCAAGCTGGGCAGTCTTGCACCGTATGCTCCACCGTGTCCTCCGGGCGATCTTGGCAGTGGTGACACCCAGGCGTTTCCTCCTTTCGCATCAGACACAGGTACCTCCCGAAACTTCCGTGTCCGGTGAGGACCTGCGTCATCCGATAGGTCAGGACGCCGTGACGTCTCTCCAGCCACTCCTCAAAGAGGGGTCTTACCGCCGCAATTGCGGCGTGCCCGTATCCTACTAGGTACTGATAGTCTTAAGTATTCACTTGTAACAAAACTGCGAACATTTTCTGTTTTTAATTTCGTCGAATTAAAAACGAACAGAGCCAAACATCGCTACGAACATTTTCACGATCTTTCTAGCGAACGCTCTAGTCGATGGTCGTCAAATAATTTTCCTTCATGAAGATATCACACTTGACAGTCGACTCGGCTAAAAACTCGCCAGAACGCTCTCGTAACGAACATTCGCACGAATATTGTTGTAGTTGAGTATCTTTACTCATTTGCTTGAATTTCTGTTACGCATCAGTAGTTACCTAATTAAATATTATCAATTGTAAGTACATTATAATCCACGTCCATTGCAAATAATATAGTTATTCGTTAACAAAATATTGTTAATTAACTCATCGGCATTTTATTTCATGACTCAATTCGATACAGTTATAATTAATCACTGCTCAAATTATGAAGCGATCAAAACAATATACTGCCATTGGAAATTTAATATTACTAAATTAATATACATGGCAACGATATGCGGAGAAGTCAGTAGAACAAGTTTAATTGTTACTGCAAAAGTGCAAAATGGAAAATCGCAAAACAATTTAGTCATTTATAACACTATTGTTCTTTTTAAAAACAAGTTTTTATTGTTAAAAAATACTTACGATATTAAAAGCATTCGTCAAGATGAATCAAACGAGTCCAAACTCGATGAGTTTGCGGCGTCTAGAAAGTTCCTATGGCCACCTTCCAACTCCATCATCAGATCAGCTCTATGTCATCATAATATTGCATTGTCACGCTCAATCGGAAACCGGAAAGTGGATTAAATTAAACTTGCAAGATATGTGTACAGTCAACGGGACGCATGAAACTAAATGAAAGCTTGTTAAAAGAAGCTGAATTTGATTCTCGAAAACATTACATATTTCAATAGTACAAAAGATTTTTGGTCACATTTTGAGTCGTGGTGGCCCAGAGGTTGTGAGTTCAAGCCTAAGCAAGTACCAATGCGTTTTTATTTGGCATTACTCTCGGTGAATGACAATAGGTATCGTGGGGAAACCACTATTTATTATATTGCAAAAATTCTGTGCCAAAGGCCTGTGGGCATCCCATAGCAGCCTTGATAAATCTGATACCAGGGCCACAACAGACTACAAGTGTACATATTTTATAATGCTTATTTTTTTTTTCGTGTGAAAACCAGGGCCACATTTTCACACGAAAAAGAAAAAGAAGCAACATAAAATTATGTACACTTGTACAGTTGTCTTGTACATGTAGGTGTTATAAACGAATCTATTCGATTTTCTGGTTTATAAAGATGAAAGATCTGACGCAATCGATTTTAAAACGTCCTGAACAGAAGCCTTTAAATTTCATTGACAGCCTCAAATTTTTTAAGAAATTCGAGTTTTTGTATAAAGTTTGCTCCGTTATGGACCCGATTGTGAACATTTTTCCGCATTTCAGGCGGTTGACACAGTGTTACAGTGTAAACAAGACAAATATTAATTTATAATATCTACAAGTAGTTGTCCCGGGTCTAATCGTTTGTGTATACGAGAAATAATATATTTTGTGAACGCTCTCACGATATTTTTCAAATCAATTCAAATGTTTCGAGTTTGTTTTTTTTTTTAATAAAATTCAAACCATAATAATATCTCAACTGGGTCATTAAAGGAGATGGCACATTTATCCGTACGCGCCGGATTTGTGAAAATGTTGGCATTATAATTTATTGAAGGATGGATGCTAACTATTCTGATATAATACAGCGCGTACGGTGCGGATAAACGTGCAATCACCTGTATAAACACTTTTGAATTGTAGTTGCATCACCTATTCCGTTTCAAAAATATTTATTTTGTAAATTATTACCACGACATAGAAAGTTCTAGCGTACTTATGAGCAATGCACATCAAATAAAAGTAAATCAATATAAAAGAAACTTTGTTTACTTTAAAATATAAATGTAAACTCAAATAAACTCAATACTCTTGATGGTGACAATTTGACAAAAATAAACAACAAACATGAATAATGTCCACTTATCACTGTACTGTTAACAGTACAAGCAAATATGGTGACATACAGTACTCAATCGTGAATGTGTAGGTGGACGGTAAGTCGGTAAGTCACTGTGAAGGATTAGCCCCTTCGTACACTAAGCAACGCAAGTCTCCTTTACCATAAGACTTCGATATCCAAACGACGATCGCAAAACAAATCCATAGACACAGTATAAATATCTACAGTAGTGGCTCTCGGCCGCATGATAGAAATAAATACCTACAGCCGCGCGGTACGTAAACATGCGTTAGGGCTGTCCGACGCCCGTCTCCAGCATTTTAATTACATTTGCCTACTTTCTGTTTCTATTTAGTGTTGTGATTGTAAATATACTTTTCTTATATTTAAGTAAACAAATAAAATACTTTGTATATTGAAAAGGAAGTGTTCAATAAAAATGCGTGTTGTTTTTTATTAATAGATTTAATTTAAAAACAAATGTTTGTTTGAAAAACAAATTGTGCTTATAAATTTGCGACCGAAAAATATTTGCGCCTTGACTGACTCGTACGAAATGCTTTATTATTGAATTTTAAAGTATAATAAACTCGCATTCTAATAAAAAGCTTCTCGCATTCTAATAAAAAGCTTTCTTCTTTTTAAAATTAAATTCAGCGACTCAGTTTAAGTTAGTTCGCATAAGTATTTTGATGGGCAACTACGGAACCCTACACTGTGCGTGGCCCGACACGCACTTGGCCGGTTTTTCTAGTATTATTCATACACAAAACACAGATAATAAACAAATATTACTGTAGCGCCGTTACGTAAAACGCACCCGTGACGATATAACAAGGGTCTGATTACGTCGTCGTGTGGATTCGCGTCAACCGCTCCACACGACGACGACGAAGGCAGTCGGCCTAATGCAACCCAGTGCGCACACTCAAACACGGAGCGTACTATGTACTCTTACGTTCCAGGATTCATGACTGTGTTAAAGTTTATGTAGTACACTGAATATACGTTGATTGTACACCGTACCGTAGGTAAATGAAGCTCACTGCTTCATTTCCGTGCCCGCCGACAATCCCACCGCGCCGTTACACCATGACTTTACTTTGAATAATGTGTGTTTTGTTAGTTTGTAACTAACAAAACACACATGCACTGGAGTTTTAACACAAGAGTAAGTACCTACCGTATCATGATTCATTCAGAACCGCCTATAACTTGACTATTTAACTTGCCTCAGTAACTTTCCTTTATTCATTTTACTGTATTTATTAACCCAAATACCCTTTTTTTCGTGAGATAAAGAAAAATACATAACCATTAAAAAGTCACACATTATGTACCTACCTACTAGCACGGCTACTAGCTACTAGTAAGTTATAGTTAGTACTCACCTTTCAGAGGTTGCAGATAATTTAAAAAAACTTATGTCTGGATGCGTTATTGTTGACGTTAAAAACCCAAACACAGCACAATATTTTCTACTTGTCATATTTGCTAAAAAAAAACAACGCACCGTCCGTTCATCACTACGGTACGGCCGTGACTGTCTGCGCCTCGAGCGCGCCCCGACATCGAGGCGCGTAGGTATAGCTCGCGTTTCGTCCGTTTGTAGGGAGTCCCAATACTGTTATTACCGTGCCATAGAGGTTCGTACAAAGGCACGCGTCAATGGATACCGAAGTCGAAAGGTATTGGAGACTTGCGTCGCCTAGTGTACGACCCCTTCGTATTCGTATCATAGGGCTTTTTTTTTTTAAGGTGGTAGAATCATCAAATGAGTCCTCCCGCGGTCCCGCCCTGGGTGGGACGGAAGGGACTGTCAGACTCTTACTGACTAAAATCCACCTGTGTTCCTTCGGATGCCCTTTACGTTCCGGGGCCAGGGTATCCTGGGTTAAGAAAAAGCCGCGACCCCAGCAGGCATTTGGCGCGAAGCACGACGCGCCACCGACCCGGGCTTGGTCCTTGGTCGGACGGCGAGCTACCCATTACTTACCGTCCGCAAGCCCGCTCCGCCGCTGTGCCCTCTGCTGATCAGAGGGACACGCGTTGGAGCGTCCACACGACAGGCTATTCAAGAGTTTTTGCCCGCATCCCAGGGTGCACCGGCCCGAAAAACTGGTCTTCCCCCCGGACGTATCCGAGAGGGAACTCCAGTCCACGGGCGCACGTGGAGGTTTCCTGTCTTAGCACCCCGTATCATAGGGCTAAACTGGTTTTGTAGAAAGTCTCTGGTACTCGACTCTTATGTGTATATCCCGCATTAGGCGGTAGTAGATAGCGTAGTGGATCACAGCCTCTCACAGAGAGGAGGTCTGTCTGTGTCCCAGTAGTACTTTAGCTGATTATGTGACTCACTCATATGACTGTCTATATTCGTCTTTGTCGGTTCCGCACCCGTAAAACAGGACCCAATTACTGAGACTCCGGTACCAGTCTGTCTGTCTGTCGGTCTGTCATTAGTCTGCAGTGGCGTAGCTAGGCGGGAGTGTAGCGGCCATAGCCCCCGGTTCACACCTGAAGAGACCTCGCGCTCATAGAAAAAAAACAGAAAAATCTTGACAACGACTTAACTTCTACAAAGAAATAGAGGCCTCGTAATGCTGACGTGACGAGGCTCGACTGCTCGCCCGACGCCCCATGTTACAAGAAAACTAGGGTATGTTTTATTTTGTAACTGGGAACTTTTGTTTTTTTAAAAACGTTGCCCCCCACTAGGAATTTCTCCTATAACGTGGGTGCGTTTACAAAAATAGAAACTCACATACATAAACTGAACGAGTCGAAAAGGCCTCGCAAAGCTGATATCGCTGACTACTATTACATTTGATATAACAATAAAGGGGCCACGCGTGAGTAGCGGAGGCAAGTCATATTTTTCATCCTGAATGAAAAAGGCCTCGCAGTTTTTTTGCCCCCTCCTAGATTTGGCCTTGCTACGCCACTGCCAGGCTGTATCTCATTGTCACAGATGATGCAGGGTTGTACAACTACATGGGTAGATGCGTACAGTCACGAGCAATAACATGTATACACATAACAAAATTCAAACGCAATTTACTCGTGAAATACTGGTTTCCACTTTTAAATAAGACCTATTTCGTATTAGTATGGCTTCCAAAATAGAAGTCTAATGAAAAGGCAAAAGTTTAATCAATGTGGTAGCAGAACATCGCTTTTGAATACTGCTTAATGTATACATACTATTGCTCGTGACTGTACTTCAGTACCTTTAAAACAACTATTAAATTAATCAATAAAAGTTTGTAGCGCGTGGGTGCATCGGACACACGCGTGTCAACGTAAATTCATTTGCATATATGTCACAATCATTTTAACAACTAACTTTCACAAACATTTGATAGAAAAACGTATCGATTAAACTTTTTTTTCTATTTTCCTAAATGTTAAATAAATGAGTTTAGATTTAGTTACGTTTAATTTGTTGTCAAATCGACAGAAGCTCTGAATTTTCTATGATTAGAAATGAAAACTTTATATTTACCATTTTTACCTGACTGCGGCAGAAGAAGGGTTTTGTTTTTCATTATTTGTATTGAGGAATTTCCGGTATTTCGGCACTGTTACAAGCGCCATGATCACACATAATGTGCTAATAATTCATGATCTAATAAAAAAAAAAAAAAAAAAAACTATTTTCAAGCTGCTTATGTAGTAAATTTGTTTATAAGTGCTTTCGCGTTTCTTTTTGATGAAACTGTTTTTACGGAAAGTCTCAAAGGCATCTGATAGAGTGTAGTTATAAACAACTTTTACTCTGAGACCTACCATGAAATATAGGTGACATCTGATTTCTTTTTATCTTTTAGAATTGGTTTCATATCAAAAGTTGTGTAGGTAATGTGTAGGTATAACCATAAATACTTTCAACCCTTGAATGTTTGTTGTTTTTTACAATTAATCCTATTATTCTATACCCGTCCATTTTCTAACACACTTAAAAATCCCTACTCAAAACAGAAAACAGTAATCAGCGAAAAAGATCCACATTTTGATTCGCAATTAACAAATCTGTATTCCCGTCATGTCCTAGGCAAAAATCCTTTTACGCGTTTATCCATAAAGCGAGCCGATGTAAATGCAAATTTTCGCAACGACACGGCATGCCCACAGAGTCCTGTATTTTGTCAGCAAACACGTTTTTAATTAATTCGCTTATTTATTTGAGGCAGTAGTGTTGGGAAACGGAACTATTTCCCGGGATCCCGGGATGCTTGATTGAGTTTGGGAGAAAATTTACTGAATATGTTGGGTTATCTTATAAGGTATAGTTAGTATAGTAAATTCTACTGGGTTAGTTGAAAATTTGAATCAGTGCCATCAAAATTTTCAGGGTTTATTTTAAATTTTCAACCTACCTGATGAAGTTTCTTTAATATTATGATAAAAAATTCTTCAAAACAACCTTGTACTTAGTCTGACAATAACGAACACGCTTAAAAAAGAATAATTTACTTAGATGCAGCCGTTCGGAAGATATGCACGCACAAACAGACTTAACAACGTTGTTTTATAGTGTGTGAAGATAAATAAGATAATGAAGTCTCATTCATGTTTCAATATAAAGATTTAGATAAACAATTCGTATGGTAACAGTCCCAAATTATATATTTACTATTTTGAATCTGTCGGGGTCGCTTCAAAACGTTAATTAATTTAAATTATATTAAAACGCTTCCAAAAACTACTTACGTAGGTTTTATGTAGCCCGAACTTTTCCATTTTAATAATTAAGAGGCAAAGTTTACTTAGACAAAAGCTCTCATTTAAACGAAGTATTTTTAACAAATTCAAAGTGAAACATTTTTATAGTACTTCAATAAGTACACAGTACTTTTTTAATTTCCAATAACATTTTTTATTTGGTATTGGAAAAAAATATAAGTACTTTTAAATGCCAACATACTCGTTCCAGTTAATCAATACTCCATGAAATATTTTTAGGTAAAAGTGAATACGTTTAGCGAAGTGAAAATCTATTTGATGTGGATTTATTATAGAGACTTTTTAATCAGCTCTCTCTCTCTTTTTAATTTTGACTTTTATATTATTTGTAACAGTGTTGTCCATTTTATGTTTTTTATTAGATCCGTATCCGTATCCGAGCAGTGGTGGCCGAGTGGTATCGGCCCCAACTTACGAGTTGTAGGTCGTGGATACGAACCCAGGCAGGCGCATTCTTTGTGTAATTTGTTTCATTAACACTGCTCTCAAAACGGTGAAGAAAAACATCGTGAGGAAACCGGCATGTCCTAGAACCAAACATTCGAAGACATGTGACATCCACCAACCCGCACTGGGCCCGCGTGGTAGCCCACTTTCAAGTCCCGGTCCCGGAATTACCCAGTGATACTTGTAATCACTACCCGTCGATATTGACGGTGGTGGCCGGTGGCGATATCATCCATTTCGCTACTTATTTGCGGCGTGTTGATTGGCTGTGGCCAACGGTGTCATGATTATGAGGTTTTGGTGTAGCTGTTGTCATAGTACATTACACATTATGTGCATAGTGAAGAACATAACGAATTGTCAATAATAGTAATGTGGGATTTCTGCGGGCGGCGAATAATGGGCGACTCGCTGTCCCACCATGGACCATGCATAAGCCTCAAAGGCTGTCGGCACAATGACGCCCCCCCCCCCTTAGAGGGCCAAAGCCTGACGAATACCGTGACCCCAGAACGGAGAAGGCTATTGAAGGACACCATGGATTTTAGTCAGTACAAGTCTAACAGTCCCTCCTGCCCTGCCCTGCCCTGGGTGGGAGGACGTGTTTGATGATTTTACCACGCTAAAAAAAAGTAATGTTGGTTTTGGATCGATGTGTCAAGTGTGTGAAAGGGAAAGCAAGAGAAAGAGAGATTGAGCGCAGTAACTATCTTTTGTGTAAAATTAACAGTTACATTTATCTATGCTAAAATAAATAATCCCAAGCTACCTTCTTTGACCCCCTCCCCTATAAAATACTTGGCAAATGGATTCATGACAGCAGAATAATTAATTTCAGGTGTCCGTTGCTGCCAATCTGCCCGATATCGTTGCTTTATGGCCTCTTGCAACGTCCCCTGGCACAGAGAAGGTAGCTTACTCCTTACCCCAAAGACCTTTGACATAATTTCAATGAAATTTCACTGATAGTTCAATTTTTTTGCAGATTAACAACAAGGATTGGTGCAAGAAGGGCCGGAAAGGGGGACATTGCAATATTAAGTGTGAAGGTACTACAATTCTTTGACTTCCATTTATTCATCATCACCATCATATACAACATTATTTTTAGTATATGCGAAACCTGAATATAGTTTGTTCAGAATCAGTAACTGATTCGATTCCAATATTTTTTACACCATGTTATATTTTTTTTCAAAAATATTTTAATTATATTTTATTACCAGTTAATTAAATTACAATACAATCACCGTATGCTTAGGTACCTATTGCCAAACTATTATCACGAGTGTATAACACACTAGACGCGGTTTACGCGGGTGTACCGCGAATTGAGCATGTTTTTGAACGGACAACCAGGTAATACAAGCTTATAACTTTGTGATTTTTTATGATACGGTTTTAAAATTTTGTACATAGATTCTTTACACAAAAATATTGGACAGGTGTATCGGGTTTCGCATAAACAAAAAATAATGTTGTATTTGGCAACGTTGTTCGACCCTTTCCTGTATAAGTTGAGACTTAATATTGGGTACAGACCAGAAAATCATGACAGAAAAGGGATGAGTCCTTATTATGTTATGATGTCGTGGTCGTTGCATATATTCTTGGCAGTCAACTACAACATTGCAAGATCATCTTCCTCAATTAACATGTCTTTGGAAATTTCATGCATGCCTTACCTGTTATTTTATTTAGGTTTTCCGTCCGTATCTGGCTGTATTGGTCTTCCAACACTCCATTTCCTTTGGACTCTTCTTAACTTATCACCTTATATTCTTAACTTATCTACGTCCTGCCTACCTCCTTATAGTTTATAGGTATTAATAAATTATTATAAGGTTCTTAAAGGTTGACCAACTTTGATGGGTAATCTAGAGTTTTATTAATAGCTGTTATGATTAATATACGCAGGTTTTTCAAGCCGTAAAACTTTTTTTTGTTGATGAATATTGGAAAAATAATATGTTTCGTTTATTCTGATACCTACTACAAAATATATTTTTGAATCTAAATCTCATCCGTTTTCAATCTAATAATTATGACTGTTTGTTGCTACGTACTCGTATGTAAAATTAATACTTTAGTTAACAGTACAGTACCCTTAGCACGAGTTTTCACTCTTTTACTTTACAGCGTCTTTCCAGTATTTACAGCGTTTCTTGTATGAAAAAATGGAACAGCGCCTCTGGTGTGCGAAGTAGGAACTAATTTTTTCCTTGAAAATTGACAATTTGAAAATGTCAAAGTTACAGTTTACTTTACGTCTCAAATACTGAAAACTCGTGCTAAGGGTACAGTTCTTCAACCTTTTATCAAGCATAGTTTATTACTTGACGAGTTCTAAAAGAATTCAATATTTCTCTTCATCGTTATAATTCTTCAAAAAGGAAAGTTCTAAACTTGTTACTGCTTGGTGTCCATTTTAAATCAAATAAAAAACTTTTCATTCAATTTCAGTTCCCAAATTAGGTTTTTGCCATCAAGAAAATGGACAGACAGCAATTTTATTCTTTTCGTACTGGACTTTAATGGAAGGCTTATTGAAAATATTATTTCAAATCAGTTTCGAACCATTTTCAATAAAATCTTCGTCTGGAACTAGACAATGAAACCTTTTTAGCTAAAAATACAAAAAATATAAAATAATTGGATCGTATCGAAAAGCTACGTTACATTTTTTTTTATGAAATCTATACTAATACGTATTATAAATAAATCAAAAGAGATTGTATGTTTGATTAAACGCGCTAATCTCAGGAACTACTGGTTCGAAATGAAAAACTGTTTTTGTACGAATAGTTTATTTATCGAGGAACGTTAAAAGCTATAAAACATCATGCTACAAAATAGGAGCTGATCAGCAGGAGTAAAATCACGAGGAACAGCTAGTTACGTGAAAATTAAAAAAAAAAACTTTTAAGACTGATTTGAATTTGGCAATCATAATCATCATCATCAGCCGGAAGACGTCCACTGCTGAACATAGGTCTCTCCCTTAGACCGCCACGCAGAACGACAATTCGCCACTTGAATCCATCGGTTACCCGCGACTCTCACGATGTCGTCGGTCCAAGTGGCAATCGCTTTTTATCAAAAGGTAAAAGCTATATTGATGCTGATCGCACTGGGCCCGCGTGGGGCTTATGGCCCTCTCCCTCTCACAGAGAGGAGGCCTGTGTCCCAGCAGAGGGAACATTATAGGCTGATGATAATAATACTGTATTACTCCATGGTGTACTAGATTGAAACATGTTAAAGGACTTTGGACCGACTTGGGACCGATTCCAACTACAAATGAAAATCAACCTTACAACTACGACTTATGACATAAAACACGTTGTTATCTACGGGTAAATGAAAAACAAAACACGATCGCCACGACGACGTCAAGTCAATCGAATTGCATCATTATTTCTTAGTGGCAAGGTTGATTTTCACTTGTAGAATCGGTTGAATCGCGTCGCATCGCGCCATGGGTTAAGTCCCCAGTTACAACCCATCACTGGAACCTAGTGACACTGAATCCCAAACTGGGTCAAAATAAACAAACCTTAATAACGCGACCTTTACATACGTAACTAGCAAACCCGGCGCACTCCGTTTCGCCACCAGATGGCTTCGTTTTTTTTCCTGAATTTTCTTTCCTATAAACCTCACGGAGCCCGAGACCTTTCCAACAAATGCAAAACCGTGGAAATCGGTTCGTGCGTTCTGGAGTTATAGCGTCAGGGAGGAAAACCCGACTTATTTTTATTTAATAGACTAGCAAACCCGGCGAACTCCGTTTCGCCACCAGATGGCTTCGATTTTCTTTGCTATAAACGTCACGGAGCCCGAGACCTTTCCAACGAATGCAAAACCGTGGAAATCGGTTCGTGCGTTCTGGAGTTATAGCGTCAGGAAGGAAAACCTGGCTTATTTTTATATAATAGACTAGCAAACCCGGCGAACTCCGTTTCGCCACCAGATGGCTTCGATTTTCTTTGCTATAAACGTCACGGAGTCCGAGACCTTTCCAACGAATGCAAAACCGTGGAAATCGGTTCGTGCGTTCTGGAGTTATAGCGTCAGGAAGGAAAACCTGACTTATTTTTATATAGTAGAAAGATATCTTCCAAAACTGTAAACTCATCAATTTTAAATTCCAGATCTCCTGAATGAAGACTTAGCAGATGACGTGCGATGTGCCAAGCGTATCTACGACCGCGTCGGCTTCAAAGCTTGGCCGACCTCCTTCTCCTATTGTAAGGAGAACAGCCTCCCAGACCTGTCAAGATGCTAAGAGGCATAGACAACTTCTTGGTTCTTTTACCCGCGTGTTCGTTAGCTTGTAAGATAGATTTAAATTAGGAATAGTTTTTCTTTTAAGCTTGGAGAGTTGGCATTATTGTGCCACGGGGCGTTGTTGGTTAAAACAAGATGGATGATGATTTTGAAAGAACAAGGTGACGTCGTCATCGCCAAAATCTCCATGTACAAACGCCAGCAGGTCAAAAAAAAATGTAAAAATTTCATCTGGTGTGCGTCTATAAAGAACAAAATTTAGATGGATAGGTCGGGAAAGTGCTCAGACAACGATTTGTTTTTAATTTTCATAGTGCTAAGAGTTTTTATTAAAGCGAGAGGATTTAGGTATCAGTTCTTGGAGATATAATAAAAAAGGAGTACAAAGGATAATGTTAAAATAATTATTCAATTCACAGTGTTTTTGGAGAATCATAAGCAACTGAATTAATTAATATTTAAATGTGTATTAGAATTTATAAGCATACAAAATGACAATAGATAGAATAGATTGTTTAACCTTTGTTGCCAAAATTAATTCACAACTGTTTTACATAAATCAAGTACCTATTAATTCCATGGTTACAACGGTCGTTATTATTTTTTTCTTTATTTTTTTATAGATCAAAAGAATAAATTGAATAACTTAGAAAACGTTCGAATCTTCTCCACATTTAATATCTTTTCGCTTTAATGAGACCAAAAGTAATGTAGATTTTCTATTTTAATTTAGCATAATGTAAACCTATTAGCTCAAACATTTTATGTATCAGAGAAATAAGTTCATAATCTTTTGAATTAATTATCTTTTGTGGCAACCCTGTAACTTTCTTGTATTACAATGCATAGGTTTATGAAATGTAAGGCTTGTTTCACACGAACCACAACCACACCACAGAGACAAAATGTGGTCAAGCAAAGGATACGTGTGAATAGTGTCGCTGTAGATTTTTGCATGTGTATTAGTCCCGGCTGTCATAAGTAGGTCATTGACAGTCGTTACTGTTAATCAGAAGCTCGAAAGTCTGACCAAACAGACTAACCAATGGGTATCGTATTACTGGTATTACCCAGTTACTGAGTCGTGGAGATCAGATCTAGGCTGTCATTCCATGTTAAATCATCATCATCATCATCATCAGCCGGAAGACGTCCACTGCTGAACATAGGCCTCCCCCTTAGACCGCCACGCCGAACGAGAATTCGCCACTTGCATCCATCGGTTGCCCGCGACCCTCACGATGTCGTCGGTCCACCTAGTGGGAAGCATTCCATGTTAAATACCGATATTATTATTCTATTGCTTCTGGTCCAACTGGAAGCCGACTTCGACATAATTAGGAAAAGACTAGACAAATAATGACTGTGGTGCCGACAAAAAAGTAGATGTGGTTATTGATTCTTGCGATAGTTCTCGATATCGCTTGTGGTTGCGATGTGGCTACGATGAGGACAGTATCACCCAGGCTGTCGATAATTACAAAAAAAAGTGGTCCCTGTAAATTCTACTCAGCCCACGTATTGTGGTTGTGGTCAGTGCAAGAGAAGCCTAAAAATATTTCAATCTTGAATTTTCAGTGAAATTATTTTTGTTTTAATGATACCTATGTATGTAAATTAGACGAAGATAAGACTAAAGTTTTCTATATTTATACTATTAGAATTCATTTGTGTTTTAATAAAGGTTATTTACATTTCTTAGAATGTCTGTGTTTTAATTAATAAAAAAATATCAACGCATCTGTAATCCCCAAAGGTTTGGCAGAGTCAGGCAGCGCTTCTTATAGACTTCGTATATTATTTAAAGACCCTCTTCTTATGTACTTTGCCAGCATAAACATATAAATGAGAACATATTACTCATATGAAAAACTATGTTCTTTTTAAAAACAAACTGTTATCGTAAAAAATACTTACGACATACAAAATACTCGTCAAGATGAATCAAACGAGTTTCTATGGCCACCTTCCAGCTCCGTCATAAGATCTGCTCCATGTCATTATATTGCATTGTTACGCCTTATACCTACAATCTACATATACGTGTAAAATTTCAGCTCAATCGGAAACCGAGAAGTGAATCAAATTTAACTTGCAAGATTTGATTACAGACAACGGGACAGGTCAACAGGTGAAAGTAAATAAAAGCTTGTAAAAAAATACTTTTCATGAAGAGTCCTTTGTCTTCCATTTATAAACAGATCAGCTCTAATTGTGTGGTACAAAGTTTTAACAAAATAAGCATAAAGGCGCTTAGAGCAAGTACTACTCCAATAAACCTTTTATTCGCAATGACTCTAACAAACTGAATGAACAAAACTTTCATCGGGTTACAAAACAAATTTCTACCGAATTACAACTCGTTTTTCATGCTCAATCATATACTTTCTTCACATTTATTAATTGCTACGTCAAACTTCTTCAAACTTCTACGCAAGTAACGCCTAACAAAAATTTCGTCGAAATAAACTCTCATATGTTATGTTGCTATAAGTATTTCTGCAGGCGTTCGTAACTCTTTCAACTGAGAACTTTACTTCATCAGATATACATAATGTTATGTAACATAATAGGCTTTCTATGGAATATTGGTTCTACGTTTTGTAAAATAGACTTTTGTTTCATATTTATAGTATATATCATAGCATTTATGTGCATGTTATGTGTGTTAGGAAAAGCTTGTAACTGAAGAATTTTTAGTCCGTCTAGTCTAACAATTCCTACCGCTTGACCAGTAGAAGAAAGACTCATTTGATGACCTCACAACCCATTAAAAAGGGGATGCCACAAACGTTGTAATAAAAAAGTAAAGTCTAATTTATTTTCTGAAATATTGCTCACACTAGATATTTCTCCTGTATTTTGAGTACGTTTACAAACATAGAAAATCACATACACAAACACCCAGACCCGGAACATCTACCTGTAGATCATAAAAATATTTATTCCGAGCGGGAATTGAAACCGCAACACCAGCAGCAGTAGATCCTACAGCCACTCAGCCAATGAACAACAAACAACAATTATGATTTATTGCTTCTAAGCAGAAAGAACAGCTAATAAGTTATGTAAGAGAGGTGTAAGATTTCGTGAGGGAAATTAATCAGCGACTTTGGACCAGAGGCCTTACCACGAGCTCTTAACGCGATCCAGTTTAGGCTGTGGGAAAGAGACAGAGCTATACAAGTCGTCTAGCGCCATCTCTTTCCCACAGCCTAAAGACTCACGCTTTAAGAGTTCATGGTAGGCCACCTGTGGTTTGGACCATCGCCATCGCTCTGGTTCGTTCCTGGTGCAAAGACTATGGCTATTGCCATTCAGCGTGGTAACGCTGCTAGTATTTTGGGGTCTTTTGTGTCGGGAACGTCACGGAACCACCCCGTGTGTAGTATTTGATTAGTACCTAGATACCATAACTACCTAATATGACTATATTGACATTTAATTTGTTTTAATGATAATGATTTTAATTTTTCATATTTGTAGCAATGAATTTAATATTATAAATAATCCAATTTACAATTCTCTGTTCTAATGATTTTATTTTGTAATTCGTATTTTAATGTCTGTTTTGTATTGACCGTTATGATTGAAATTTTGAATGTGTACAATAAACAATTTTGTGAAAGAAGGTACATCATTTATTATTCGTACAAAAAAACATAATTGTGTGCACATGAATACTTATATCATTAACATATAACGTAAGTTAGATACTAAAAGAAAGTACAAACACCTCGTAGGTAATTATTGTTAGTACCGAGTTAAACTTTGCCGACATGCCAGCTTATTTATGGCTAGGTAAAGTGCTGAAAAGTTACTTAGTTTATATCATAACTTAGTTCAGACTTACTCAGAGCTTGTACTTAGATCATAACGCCTTTATATTGCATGGTTTTCACTGGTTCAAAACAAAGTTTGCACATGGTGTCATTGGACTATGTAACTCATTTGAATGTATCGTCATTAAATAATCACACATATTATTTCATGAATTTTCAACTTTATTTTCTACGAATGAAGTTAAAAATCTATTATTATATACTAGCTGACCCGGCAAACTTCGTACCGCCTCAGAAACAATTAAAAAAAAACCCTTTAGACCTACCCTGGACTACGGCAAACATTTTAAAACCAAAATCAGCTCAATCGGCCCAGCCGTTCTCGAGTTTTAATCAGACTAACGAACAACAATTCATTTTTATTTATATAGATAATGTATAGCTTCAGCGCTGTTTCATATATAGAATCGAACCGTTGAAATGGTGCTTTGAAACAGCGACAAAATTTGCGGCAGATTACAAAGGAGATGATGGGACGATAATATGGATGACCTACTTAAGAATTTGAAGGAAGTAACGCTCAACCGTGATCGTTGAAGGGAATGGAGGGCGTTTGCTCAGAAGTGGGGAAATACAGCCTTGTATTAAAATAACCGTTCTGTAAAATCAAAACAAATAGTTTGGACTATCGTTATGTGCGACACTAAATTCCTCTCGATACCGAATTGCCGATGGTGGATACAGAAGAAGATTATCCACAAAATCTTCCGGTATCCGAAATCCTCATCAAAACGAAATAGCCTGCACCCCATTTCGGATCCTACAAAAACCCCACAAAATGCCCCCAGTTCCAATAAACCCAGTAATCCATCAATTTCTCATATCACTAAAACGTTTGTATAACGTTATCAAATTAAAAGCTTATTCGCAATCCTACGCTGTACGTTCCTGGCACGGAATAAATAGCTGTACAGAAGGTGAGCTTTACGACTGTGGAAGTCAGTCTCAGCAGAGATCACTGCACATTCTCGTCTTTCACTGTCTCAAAACCTTAGAAATGAATCTCAGGCGCAGGACCATCCGGCTACATGTACTTTTCCATATCACTACGTTAACTTCCAAAATCCGAACCGTCCGCGTCGCTAAGAAATTGCAAATGGAAAAATGTTAAATAACTGCCTGAACTTGAAATCAAACGACTGCTGGGTGACCACGAGACAGACGACTCCTTGGCTGCACTAGCTTTGCGTCTATTGGCTGATCCCAATATTCAATCTATATCTGGTTTAGTCTTACTAGAGATAAAAACCTATTTCCATCTCTAGTAAGACACAAACAGAAATAGAGAAAGAAATAGTGTTTCTATCTCTAGAAAGAGATCGTACAGTAAGGAAGCTGTGCGCCTGTTTTCTTTCTTTGGGGAGCCGGCCTTCTGTTGACTATCTATTCCGTGTCCACGTCCGTCCGAGGACGGTCTGGTCCACTCGTTACAGATTTCAAAGCGGCGGATATTACTGCATGCGGTTTATTTTCTGTTTTATTTTCATACGTCCAGGGCTTGCACGGGTATTAAAAGCGGCTTTCGAGATATGCGGAAAAAATTGGGAAAAACCCCATTTTGAAATGTGAGACTCGTTTTTTTTTGTTGTTCTAAAACCTCACTCTTTATAATCGCCAGTGTCATCAGAATCATTAAGTTGGAAAGTATGTTCCTAAAGAAGAATGGGCAGAAATGTATGGACCCCGTCCCTTTCTTTGTAACACTCTCATCCATATATCAAATGAAAGTACGTGAAAAGTGTATCATTTCATTGTAAGACAGCAAACCTGTAAACTATGGGAGAAAAAAGTAATTGAGACTTTTATGTCAAAAGATGAATTTCGATTTTCAGAAGAAAACATTGCTCTTATCTTTTTCTTATGATAATTTGTGTACAGATCATGAGAAAGAGCAACATTGTTGACATAACCGGACCTCGAGCGGCACCCACTTCTAACTCTTTAAAAGAAAATCATACGCATTAGTGTCGAATGAAATGATAATTGTATAAAAATAATGAATTTAAACTAGATTGGGGCTCAATCCCCTACCACAGCCCCTACTTAGAAGATGGCTAAGACCGTCACATGCGGCGGCATGTCAGTTAAGTAACGTTTTGGTTGTGGCGACAACCAAAACGTTACTTAACTGACAAACGAGGAAGCAAAGAAGTTAAAAAAATAACCAGTGTACATCGTGATCATGGATGTATGTCGTTTATACGTCGTCGTCATGGATCGTCGTTGGAGTCATTTTTCGTTTTTTTTTTCATTACCATGAGAAAAAGCTATGAACATCGCCGTGTGTAGACACGTTCACATAGAGTATAAGGAAATATGTGCCACGACGATAATATCGCCGCGATTCTCACGCTCGTGGAGATGTCGCCTTATTCTTTTTCAAAAACGCTTTATAATATTACAACTGACATGTTCGAAATCAATGTGTTCCATTGTAAACTGAATCCCGGCCGATCTTCCATAATTATATTCTCGTAATAACACACTATGACGAATTCTGACTCGAAGTAAAGATCGCGAACACGTAACACATAGTTGACGCCTTTCTTCTACTTCCATAGTCGACAAACCCAATCGTTAAGGCACAGAAACCGTGGACGAGCTGAAGGTAGTCCGAGAATCGGTTTAAGAAACTAGCAATATTTTGTTTTTTGCATATCATGTGACATTTGTCATGCTGACATCATCATTATTTGATATCATGTTCTTTTTTTTTCTTTTTTCTTTATTTGACGGCAAACTCTACCATTGCGCTCATTGGTCAAATTAAAAAGCGCCCCCCTCCTGGCATTTTTTAATTAGAGAAACGTCAACTATGCATAAGCACAAGGAGAGCATTGAGTATGGATTAATATAATGACATACACGAGTTCTACCTAACATTATGTACCGTTGGTATTTTGACTTTCAAGTCTCAATAAATTTTTTCTCCCATGGTTTACAGGTTTGCTGTCATACAATGAAATGATACACTTTTTACGTGCTTTCATTTGATATATAGCTAGAAGTGTTACAAGGAAAGGGACGTTTTGCCCATTCTTCTTTACCCTATTTTTTACGTCTTCGAAAAAAGGAGTGTTATGTTTTAATGGTTCATTATAATTATACATGAATTTATTCTTTATTCCACCATGACTTTTGAACGCCTTAACCGATTTCAAAGGATTTGTAAAACGGTATTGTCATAACGATGACAATCGCAGTGTTATCGCATGTAACATAGGCGTTTGCAGAAAATACGCGTTCTACTAAAGGTATGCTTTCTATAATAATAATAATAATAATAATAATATCTCACAACTATCACACAACGCCATCTAGTCCCAAGCTAAGCAGAGCTTGTGTTATGGGTACTAGACAACTGATAAATATACTTATATATTTCTAAATACATACGTATTATAGATAAATTACACCCAGACACAGCACAAATGATCGTGCTCATCACACAAACATTTGTCCTGGGTGGGAATCGAACCCACAACCTCCGGCATAGCAGTCAGGGTCACTAACCACTAGACCAACAGGCCAGTCCATGACCACGTTTACATTTTTTGGCGCACGACCAGACGTTTTGCTTTTTTATCTTATTTTTTGGTGAATATGGCTAAAGCCGAAAATTTGGTCAGCCAAATTGGCTAATAACTCAAAAAAAAATTATTAGCCCGAAAGATAGATTAATAAAAATCTTTGACTCCTATTTTTTTTTGTAACGCTACAACTAGTTAAATTTGAAGAGGCATCCTTAGCGTGGCTCCAGCAAGCGTGTGATGGAAGCTTCATGGATAACCGTCAGCTCGGAAGTCCAGCTGCATTACAACCACAGCTTATGATATAAGTCAGTGTTTTTACTGCTCCCATCTCTCTGTAGCGCAATTATTTTTGTTAAAGCTTGTAAAAGTTGCTGCAGAAAAAGTAAAGTATTATTTAAACGGTGAAACTTTCACGATAGATTTAACATAATAATTATGCATTTCCTTTATGTAAAGCTGTAATATTAGGTCAAAAGAAATATACCATTTAAACCAAACTTTAATGTTTGTTCGCTTATAGCCTTCTTGGATAAATGGACTATTCAACACAATATTTATTTACAATAGCTTCTGCCCGCGGCTTCGTACGCGGATCCTGTTGCTTATGCCAGCGGCAACGGGGTCGTCAAAACCGAAGATCTGAAACGACTGATGTCAAATTCTAAGAGCCTGGGGACGGGAAAACAACGGGATGCGCGTGACGATTCCAGACGTTCCACATCTTTCATTTTTGTAAGTCAACAGGAAATGCCCATCAGACTAAACAACTCTTGCTCAGACGTCATTCTTATATGTTATAATGTAGCTGGGCTGTTGGAGTTCCACATCAGGTGTTCCAGATCTTCAATTTTAATACCTACGTCAACAGAGAGTGCTCATCAGGCTGAACAACTCTTACTAAGACGTCATTACTGTATATGTTATAGTGTAGCTAGGCTCTTGGAGTTCCACATCAGGTGTTCCAGATCTTCAGTTTTTATACGACAACAGAGAGTGCTCATCAGGATGAACAACTCTTGCTAAGACGTCATTACTGTATATGTTATAGTGTAGCTGGGCTCTCGGAGTTCCACTTCAGGTGTTCCATATCTTCAAATTTATTCTCCCAGCAGAAAATGCTCATCGCCTGGAACAATTTTTGCTATGGAGCTATTTTTGTACCTCTTATACTTTAGCTGATCTATTGCAGTTCTGCATCAGGTATTCAAGTTTCCAAGATAAATTATAGCCTATGTGTTGGCCAGACTTAATACCTTTACAACAAAAAAAGAATCAATCAAATCCGTCCAGTAGTTCCGAAGATTAGCGTGCACAAACACTGCTTTTCTACGATTTTATTATATGTATAGATTGGAACCATTTTTCAGTTCCTGAGATTGGCACTTTTAACCAAACAAGCAAACTCTTTAACTTTTTAAATACTTATACATTTGTTTGTTACCTGTCACCATCCACTTTCGTCGCGAGAATGCTCATCTGTCACATATGGAAAACAAAACAGAAAAATACCAACATAACAAAATAAATATGATCGCTAGATTGACACGTGATATACGGAACACTCGACACGGAAACATCGCCGGCTAAAATAAAACGGGGAAAAAAATTTGTTCATCAATGCTGTTGTAGCGTCGACACGTACAAAATTAATATTTGAAGTTTGATACCTGCCGATTGGGTTTTGTTTTTTAGGAATATTCGTTGTGTGCGCGATGACAGCGCCCCTAGTGGCCGCAACTATTCAGGACTTGTCATCTGTCAAATCATGTCAACTAGATGATAAGATATCTTTGTGATATTAAATTTCGACTAGTTTTTCAACGAAATTGAAAAAATTGTGTAAAAAGTGGGTGTGTATATTATACCTAGCGATTTTCTTCCTCGTGGAAAATATGGATATTATAATACGCACGGGATTTGAATCGGTTAAGCATAAAATACATTTCCAACCTCAAACTGAGCAAAAAGGGAAAAAATTAGTATTAGCACAGCATGTGAGAGAAGTGGAAGAGCTTAGAACGAACGGGAAAAGTTAAAGTTAAAGTTTTCGTATTAAATTATAAAGAAAGTTATGAAAATAAAGCAACTTGACACATGACAGCCCAGAATTAATTCACATTTCTGCCACGTCGTGCGCTACGATCGATTTGCCGTTCCCCACCACCCACTTCGCACATAGTCAATACCAATACCAATACTCCCTCTAGATTTCACACGTGACAACTTATGCACGTCATCGTCAGTGTACCATTAATAAGTTGAGCCTGTACTCCCCGCTGAGCGGGGCACCTTTCTGCGGAAGGTTTAAAGGAATTTAACCAATCCGAACCTCGCGGTGCCCAAGAGCTGTTGCGTTGGTGCCTTTAAAAGTAGACATCGAGATTCGGTTTGGATAAACGTTTCACACATTTCCGGGCGATTTTAGGAATTAGGTACAAGCATTTCCTAGGAATTGTAAACAATGACGGATTACACACATATCCGTTAACATAAACCCAACTATACAACTCGAAAGTTAAAAAATCGACAAAAACAGTACATAACTGGATTTATCAGCCCATAAACTGAATCAGAACAGTACAATAAGACAGTCGCATCCTTATCTGTTCCCACTGACAGTTAGTGATGTGCTCGGTCCATACTTATCGTCTTGTGTTGTGTCACATCACTGACTTCCGTATTAGGCCATGTACGTTTATTGGTAAAAAGGTGTTATTTTAAGGCTTATTTAAAAGTTCAGAGACCTGTAACTGTTTTAAAAGACACATTGAAGTTAATTTAGGGACCTCTGACAGATAAGACGATTGGATTACTTTAAAAACTTAAAAACAAAAAAGTTGAGAGAATTGAATCCAGATACAGCTGGATATCAGTTTTTTACATGAGCGACTGCCTATCGAACCTCCACAACCCAGTAACTGGGTAAAAGGTTACCCCACGGTGAAACTATTTGTCAGACTTTCGGGCTTCTGTCTGTTATTAAGACTATTGTCTACCGACCGCTCGTCCATACTAAAAGAGAAAACGTTTTTCTGCCCCTAAATGTTATCCTATCTCAATGATTTTTTAGAATGCTACTGACACAGTAAAAAACTAGGTTTATAGGTTTTCTTTTTTTCAAAATTTATAATAGTTTGAAAGTAACAGGCGCCTAAAAGTTACTATTTTTATGACAAAATCTTCATTGAAGTAAAACCTTCGTATTTTAAAAACAAAGAAGTTTTAGAAAAAAAGCAAAACATACAAACCTAGAATATAATATGCTGAAACGATTGACACCAGAATCTAAGAGATTGGACGTGATTTGGTATGTGAAAAACGTTTTCTCCCGAGAGACAAATTTCATATAAAAAATACTCACAATCAGTCGCGAGCTGCAACGCTCTCTATCGCACGATCGGGGGTTTTTCAACGCGCGAGAGGGACAGCACGAGTTTTTCAAAATACCTATTCTTTGAAAAGGCAGTCGCTATACAATCCTCTTAACGACTGTCAAAGATCTACAAATGACGGCCGGGAGCAACGCGACGGCTTGACGTGCTTTCCGAGGCACGGAGGAAATTCGCTATGACAGATGATGTGGATAGGTCCACATACCAACCGACCCCAAGTGCGGCTGTAATTATTTAGCCACGATGTAGCCCTTTTTATTGAGTACAGGACTATATTCTGGTATGTGAGTGATTGCGTAAACAATGCTTAGATATGGGATAGCAACAACCACGGATGATTTGCTATGATTTATTGAAGAGTTCCCTCTATTTCTCCAACATTTCATCATCAAATCCTGACCTGATTACCAACCAAAGGACCATTTCTAAAGTATGTCCTTTCAAACTAAAGAAAAATTGAGTGCGGGGCAGTGGTCCAACTTCTCTGTCCAACTAGTTGGACCATGACCCTTCACTAGAGGCAGTCGTCCAACTTTAAAAATAGTTGGACCACAGCACCTGTTCAGAGTTCCGTGGTCCAATTAATTTAAAAATAATTTGCCTACCCTAAAAGCCTCAACTGTATAATTATGTGTGTATGGTACCTACTGGTTTATGGTGTTTCGCATTAATGCTAGAAATGTTACAATGTTGCGTCTATTAAATGTTTTAAAAAAAATTACATCTCTATCAAACGAAATCGCATTGACAATGATTATTATATTCGTGAAATTCAGCTACAACTGAGTTCAGGTGAAATTATTGTATGCACCACATGTGACTGTTCATAAAATACCCTAGGCTGATAAAATTTACATTAATATACTGGAAAATATGAAAGATGGGGCCCCCCCATAACCCAGGATACCGTGGCCCTGGAACGTAAAGGGCATCCGAAGGAACACGGGTGGATTTTAGTGAGTAAGAGTCTGACAGTCCCTTCCGCCCCACCCAGGGCGGGAGGACTCATTTGATGATATACCACCTTAAAAAAAAAAAAAAAAAAGGCCATGCTTTAGAAAAATTTCGTTGATTGTTTAGTTGTAAATATTGTAATAGGCAGGGCAGTATTGCAGTCCCTCCAACGATGTCATATCGACTATAGGTATATCGAAGTGTTGAAGTGTTTGTATAGAAACGCCACCATGTCCATCCGACTTCAGGAAGAGAGCACGAAACCAATCCAATTGCAGAAAGGCGTGAGACAGGGAGACGTTATTTCTCCGAAACTGTTCACGAACGCGTTGGAGGACGTTTTCAAGCTCTTGGAATGGAACGGACTCGGCATCAATATCAATGGCGAATACATCACTCACCTTCGTTTTGCCGATGATATAGTCATCATGGCAGAATCGTTGGAGCACCTCAATGCTATGCTCAGCGACCTTAGTATCGTTTCCCAACGGGTCGGCCTTAAAATGAACATGGACAAGACGAAAGTCATGTCGAATGTCCATGTGGCACCCGTACCGGTTGTTGTTGGGAATGATACTCTCGAAGTTGTAGACCATTATACTTACCTTGGACAGATTGTTCAGTTAGGTAGGTCCAACTTCGAGAAAGAGGTCGCCCGAAGAATCCAACTCGGATGGGCAGCGTTCGGGAAGTTACGTGATATCTTCTCATCGAGAATCCCACAGTGTCTCAAGACAAGGGTGTTTAACCAGTGTGTGTTGCCAGTGATGACATATGGCTCTGAAACGTGGTCTTTGACTGCTGGCCTTTTAGAGAGACTAAGAGTCACTCAACGAGCAATGGAAAGAGCTATGCTTGGAGTTTCTTTGCGGGATAAAATCCGGAACATGGATATTCGGCGAAGAACCAGAGTCACCGACATAGCTCAGCAAGTTGAAGTGGCAATGGGCAGGCCACATCGCTCGTAGAACTGACAACCGATGGGGAAGAAAAGTTCTCGAGTGGCGACCACGGACCGGAAAACGCAGCGTAGGCAGGCCTCCCACTAGGTGGACCGACGACATCGTGAGGGTCGCGGGCAGCCGATGGATGCAAGTGGCGAATTACCTCAAGGGACAATACTGGGACCACCGTTATTCCTCATTTATATAAATGACTTACCAAGCGCTATTTGTCAACCTATGGTTCTATTTGCAGATGACATTACGGCTCTTTTCACAAATAACAAAAACGAAAATCATGAACAAGAAATAAATGACTCCCTATCTAAATTAATAAACTGGCTGACAATAAATAACCTGAAAATAAATCTTACAAAAACTCATTACATGAACTTCAAAAATAAAAATGCAAAAGCAATTCCATTATCTATCCAGTATAAAGATGCTAATGTATCTGAGGTCACCAGTACAAAATTTCTAGGTATCCATATAGATTCAAATATGTCATGGAAAACACATATCATTAGTGTATGTAGCAAATTAAATCAGTTTTCTTACGCTCTCTATATGCTCAAAAAAGTGTCTAACCAAACCACACTACTTAGTGCATATCATGCTTATGTGGGATCTACTCTTTCATATGGGATACTATTCTGGGGATATTCAACTGATAGAGAAACTGCATTCAAGGCACAAAAAAAGTGTATTAGATCTATATGTGGAATACACCAAACTGATTCATGTAAACCTCATTTCATAGACCTTAAAATATTAACCCTCCCTGCTCTGTATATCTACGAGGCCTCAATATTCGTTAGAACTAACATCAGTAGCTATGACACGTTAATAAGCAGTAGACTTAAAAATACACTACGCAATAAAGCATCCCACACTGCAGTGTACAGAAATAGTATTTTTTGTATGGGCATAAAAATATATAATAAGTTACCTCTAGACATTAAGAACATTCATTCAATAGTTATTTTTAAAAAGAAGCTAAAAGACTTTCTTATAAAAAAGGCTTATTATTCGGTAAATGAGTTCCTAGAAGAAAAATAATTTAACTTTAATTTTTGACATTTGCAATGTATCAATTATATGTTTAATACCTAAATAATTAATATAATAAATGTAATAAACCTTTAGTATTATAAATGTATTTTTAACATAACATTGCTGAAATTCTATTGTTTAATTAAAAAAAAAACTGTATAAATTGCAATGCCTTAGCGGGCAACTAAGTTCAAAGAACCTACTTATGTTATTAACACCTTCAAACATTGTATACCTACACTTAGTTCGCAATAAAGATATTTGAATTTGAATTTGAATTTGAATTTGAATTTGAATTGTCGTTCGGCGTGGCGGTCTAAGGGGGAGGCCTATGTTCAGCAGTGGACGTCCTGATGATGATGATGATGATGAAATATTGTAAAAAATAAAAGTTTTAAAATTATTCACCCGACTTTAATTTTGTTATTCGACTGCAAAGAGGTTCAATATAACCGTAAACCAGTAGGTATAACCATACACATATAATTATACAGTTGAGACTTTTAGGGTGGGCAAATTATTTTTAAATTAATTGGACCACGGAACTCTCAACAGGTGCTGTGGTTCAACTATTTTTAAAGTTGGACGACTGCCCCTAGTGAAGGGTCATGGTCCAACTAGTAACTAGTTGGACAGAGCAGTTGGACCACTGCCCCGCACTCCAAAAATTTTCCAAATCAGTGGAAGCGTCATCGAGAAATCGAGGATCATACATAAGTTCTTTCTCCAAAGTCGGTTAAAAAACTTAAGGATTAATTATTTAAATGATCGGAATTTCAGAATTTTACCTCATGAACCACCCAAAAAAACAGTAATCAAAACCCGTTTGACATAAATGTACGGGAAGGTAACAATGACCTAATTTCGATCTAAAAGTGGTTTCCGAATCCAAACTGATTTGGATTTTGTGCCCATTAACATCCTTATCTCAGGTACGATCTAATTGACATTAATTAAGCGATCCCCTTCAGGTAATCGATAACCACTCCTCATTAATTGTTTCTCGATATTAAATTGAATAATTAACATTAGATTGTAATAAAATTGGTGTGAAGTGTTTACTTTATACAAGTTGGTTAAGCTTAAAAGTGGTCAAGAGTGTCAGCTTAATGACGGGGCCAAAGCCTGCCGAGGTCGCGGGACTTACGAATTACCGTGACCCCGGAACGTAAAGGGCTATTGAAGGACACTGAATTTTAGTCAGTACGAGTTTGACAGTCCCTCCCGCTCTGCCCTGGGTGGGCGGACTTATTTGATGATTTAAAAAAAAAAAGTGATTTCCAGTTATTGATTCGTCAAAATAACAACTGAATAAATATGGAGTATCATTAAATAAATATCTGGTTGACCGAGCTTCGCTCGGTTTTTAAAATGTCTAAATCTTGGGAACCGAGCTTTTCTCGAACCTGGGCCGAAAAACCCCTAATCTGTAACTTTCATGAACATCCTTGGAGCCGTTTCCGAGATCCTGATTATATATAAATATACAAGAATTGCTCGTTTAAAGATATTAGATATTGAAGAGTCCATTAAAATACAAATTCCGCAAATTATCAGCAGTATTTATGTACAAGCGTATACAGAAGGATTAAATGAATCCCATCGAACAAACAATGAAAAGTATTATCATGAATACACAATATTTAAAATAAAAACAGCTACTTTTTACATAACCCAATACTATGCAGTTCAACTTTGAAGAGTGGTGTTAATGACCTTAATCTGTTAACACTGTCACTTAAAAATTACATTTAGCAATTACCTAATTAATAAAAAAGAAATCGGTTGTCTGTAAAGTCGGTTTACTGACGATAGTTGAACGTGACAACGTCATAAGAAAATACTGCACTTACGTTGCTATAAACAAACAATTGACACGCCGTTGCTATGGAACGCTACAGAGCGAGGTAACGCCGCATGACGTCATCTTTTTTCGTGCATGCAGCCGGCCATCAAATTATAAGACGTTATCACGTCAAAAAAAACATTTTGAATAGTGTATTTTTAATTATTATCGTGTTAGAGTTATTTTCATATAATAACTGTTAATTAGAAAGCGTGCAAGTGTTCAAAAACCCCTTGCATGACGTCACAATAGGGAGTCTACAAATTGTTCTTCATAGTTGAACTGCATCGCGCATTTAATCGGTTCATTATGGAAAAGTCATCAGTATTCCGTAAAACAAGATAGGTAAGGTACTTACTTTAATCAAACTTACACGACACCCAGTGTCCAGTAATCGTTAAAATTCAAATTCCACTACTTTCCCATAGGAAAAAGTAATATAAAATCACAATGTTACGTAACTTATCGATTTGAACGAGTTAACTCGTATTAATTGAGTGTTTTTTTTACGATTAAATTGTTTTTAAATCGAATTAAAATGGTTTGTGCTTGATTGAATTTGTGCATTTTAAAATAGCTTCCATATTTAAAAAGTAAATAGTCAATTGTTTTCGAAGTTAGTTTGTGATTGTGTCAATGAAATTGCATTGTTGATCAAATTAATCAATTACTCTTTTCAGGCACTTGCCCCACTACCGGCGATTAGCGATAAGCGACTTGAGCTAGCATTCCTAGTTGCTAGAAAAGAGTTGGCGAGCAAGGTACAGCAAACATGAATCTTAAAACACTGGAGGTAAATATCGTTACCAAACTGGCATGTCCTAAAACCATGAAACGTGGTATTATCCATTCGTGGCCTTCTCATAGAGAGTCGAGGCCATTTGGGTTTGTACAATACAGTGCGCGACGGCTGTAACTCGCTGATATAAAAATGTTTAAAGTCACTTCAAACGTTTCGTCAAGTTCTTGGGCGTGGAAATCGCTAATCGCTTGTCGCTTCCTCTATATGGGACCAATACTCTAGAATCTATTCAGCACTAGGGCTCTTAGCTTCTTATTGGTATAATAATATGGTCGTTGTTTGAAAGGTACTCAAACGCTAACAATTTGTGGTTATTCTGTACCTACTTAGGTCAACGTCAACGTTATCGCGTAACGTCGACGTTAAACGTCAACGTCGCGTCTGCGCAACGTTAACGTCGCGTTTGTTGGCCATAGTATTATGAGGCCAGACGGCGTTGACGTCAACACTCGTAAAACGCCAGTGGGATAGCGGCCTTAGGTACATGGGTTAGGGTATATAACTGCGCGGGACTGTCTATTAAACAGGTCACCGTAACTCTGGAACGTAAAGGGCTCTTCTGCCTGGCCTTAATCCCATTTATTTGGGGTCAGCCCTTCTGGTCAATCTTCGCCAGGACGGTCTGTCCTAGGTCGTCTAGGATGTTAATAGTGTTTTCTTCAGATCTTTTTCAATAACTGACATCCATGTAAGGCGGGGTCTACCGCGTCTTCTGGGCTGGGTATCAATATCGAGCACTTTTCTCGTCATGTGGTCCGATGGTCGCCACATGACATGACCGTACCATCTTAAGCGGCTCTTCATTATCTTTCATTACTTTAAAACTGCCCCGAATATGGAACGTAAAGGGCTATTGAAGGAATACCTTGGATTTTAATCAGTAAGAGAGTCTGACAGTCACTACTGCTTCCCCCTGAGCGGGTGGAGCACACTATTGCTGAAAGTGGCCGTTTTAGACCCGCTTATTATAGTAGCACGGTTGGCGCAGTGTCTGAGCGACTGGACTGCTGAGTTTAAGTACATATTTGTAAACGCACCCAAAACACAGGAGAAATTCTTGATGTGGGGGAACGTTATTAAAAAATATGATTCCCAAGTTTTAAATCTGTGAAACCCAATGACAGGGTTTTTTTTTGTGTAGTAAAATCATCAAATAAGTCCTCCCACCCCGGGCAGGACGGGAGGGACTGTCAGACTTGTACTGACTAAAATCCACGGTGTATATATCCAATAGCCCTTTATGTTCTGGGGTCACGGTAATAAGATAAGTCCCGCGACCCCGACAGGCTTCGACCCTCTAGACGGGGTCCCGGGGGCCCCGTCATCAAATACAGGGATTTAAATATTATTATAACTGACGATATACAGGTGCAAGCCAGTCTGGGACGCGGAATTCGGTCATCGACTGTCGCTTCCTCGGCAACGCCAGTGTATTTTTACCTGCTTCTTCGGGGATTCCTATAGAAATACCTATATAAATACTTCTTTCTCATATCTATGGGGATTACACGTTTATGTTAATAACAAAAAAAAACACAATGCCCGAAAAAATATAGCTAACATTAAAATGATTTATCAAGCTTAAAACAAACTAATATATGTAGGTACGTTATTCATGCAAACACAATAGAAACACATACGTTTACCATCACCAAACATAATGGCCGGAGCGTTATATCCAAAACACGAGGTTTTCAGCCTACACATCAATAAACTATTGTTTTATTAATAACTAGCTTCCGCCCGCGGCTTCGCCCGCGTGGTGTTTTGATAGCCTATGTTCTTTCTCAGGGTCTAAAGATTGTCTGTGCCAAATTTCATCAAAATCGGTTGAGAGGTTTAAGCGGGAAAGCGTAACAGACAGACAGACAGACAGAGTTACTTTCGCATTTATAATATTAGCACAGTCTATATTAGTTTGGATAACTATTATTTTATTGTTGCGCACGTGGGAAAATGTTTTATTATTAGCATTGCATTTGAAGTAGCACTACCTTATAAGCCAGCAACGGTTGGACTTATGTATGAAGAATGGCTTCAGTACTGTACCATAGTGTTAATACTAAAAACATAATTTCAAAATTCTTGAATTTTCCCAATTTGTGGTTTAAATTAAATCAGAGTCCTTAGCAAGACTTTTCACATTTTCGTGACGTAAAGTAAACGGGTTGTTGTTGACTCATATATCTACTTAGGACAAGTAGTCCAGTTAGGTAGGTCCAACTTCGAGAAAGAGGTCAACCGCCGAATCCAATTCGGTTGGGCAGCGTTTGGGAAACTACGCAATGTCTTTTCGTCCGACATACCTCAGTGCCTCAAGACGAAAGTCTTCAACCAATGTGTGTTACCAGTGATGAGTTACGGCACCGAAAATATTTTAATTAAATTTTATTACCAGTTAATTACAATACAATCACCGTACGGTTAGGTACCTATTGCCAAACTATTATCATGAGTGTATAACACAGTAGACGCGGTTTACGCGGGTGTACCGCGAAATGAGCATGTTTTTGAACGGACAACCAGGTAATATACAAGCTTATAACTTTGTGACTTTTCGATACGGTTTTAAAATTTTGTACATAGATTCTTTACACAAAAATATTGGACAGGTGTATCGGGTTTCGCATAAACAAAAAATAATGTTGTACAGGTAATGCTACAATTTACAAGACAGACTAGGGCTAAAGATAAACACATAATTATTTAGGCTTTCATTATCGTACTCGTAGACAAAGACCTGCCATAATTCATTTCGATGGTGAGCAATAACAATGCTGCTACCAAAATTCTTTTTATTTTCTTCAAAATCTCACATTAAACATAAAAGTCATTGATTCACGTATCTTTATGCCCTCATTAACACCACGGGCGGTAGACACGTGATAAGTTTTCCATAATGTCTTCTTGAAACCCAAAAACCTGAATAATGTATCCGGTTTTAACACCACGTCGCTACGAAGTTCTAAAACAATGGTGATGGTGGAATTTTTATGAGGACCTGCCCTGTTTATACCTCAGGGGGTATCTTAGTAATGCAGTTTTCAGCCCAAATTCCTTAGAGGAGTGTGAAAATATTAGTGAAAAACACATATTTTGAGTCTGCCACTCAACACCACAGAACTCCTATATGAGGTCCACAGCGTCAAAAATGGAGAATAAATGAATGGGACTGGGATTAGATATACATATATAGCTCAAGTAATAGAGTAGATAATAGTTATGAGTGTATGGAATCAATTTATTTCGTTTTGTATATAATTTCGAGAGAGTGGCCTTATTAGACTTGGTGCTTTAAGATAAAAAATTCCTTACAATGCAGAAGATTAAGCTAAACCAATATTTACAAGAGAAAAAAAAAACAGTATTATATAATAATAAACATAAAAAACAGTATCCTTTGAAATTAAACAAAGTGTCCAATTTTTCGTACTATTATTCTTTTCTGTAACGAGTCTGTATTTACAGTTACTGGGTTGAGGAGGTCCGACAGGCGGTCGCTCCATGTAAAATACAGATATCCAGCTGTAACTGGTTCGACTGGAAGCCGACCCCAACATAGTTAGGAAAAGGCAGATGATGATGATATCTGTAAAACGGAATTTCTTTCTAAACAGACAATGTTTATAACAAACTCATAGCTGTTCCCCTTGATTTCACTCTCGCTGGCCCGTCATGGGCCATAGTATATTATATAGCGTATAGCCTCCCTTATATATACTATCCAACTTAAAAACATATTTTCAATTCAAAACAAAATTTCTGAGTTAAGCGCGTTCAACCAAACAAACAAACTCTTCAGCTTCATAATATTAATATAGATACCTATTCAACAGGTTATAAATACACCTCAATAGAACCTCCTTTTCGATGTCAAGCACAAATGAAAAACAGAGATGACTCACAGATTTGGAATGATCGAGCTTGGATCGAGTCCTGTTTGAGTCGTAATATGGAGTACTCAACAGTTTTTGGTCGACCCAAAAAGTTATAGAGACAGAAAAATCTCGGAAAACTGCAAAAATGTGGAAAGTAATTGGTTAAGTCATGCAATTGCAATAAAAACTTTGAGCTTGAAAGAAAGAAGAGATTAATCACTCATTCTCAAAGATAAATGATAATTATGTGTAATCCAAATTCTATTAACAGACAAAAAGCCAGTCAATCAGAAAATCTGATTCATTCGCAACATAGAAGAATGGTCTTTTTTTTCATTGTGTTAAGATCATCAAATGAGTCCTCCCGCCCAAGCCGGGACTAGAGGGACTCTCAGACTCGTAATGACTCAAATTCACGTTCATCCTTCAATAGCCCTTAAAGTTCTAAGGTCATCACGGTTACATGTGACCAGAAGAATGGATTTTTAAGAGCCTACTCTGTGTCCCACTCCTGGGCAAAGGCCTCTCTCCACTCCTTCCACCTTTCACGATACTGGGCGTCCTCCTTCCAGTTCGGACAGAACCTGTCCAGTTCGTCCCGCCATCTCCAACGTGGCCTGCCGCTTTTTGTGCCTACGTAGGAGACATAGGCACAAAAAAAAACTAAATCAATTGAAAACTCTTGCATCGTTAAAGAATCATTGTGACGCTACCATCTGCATTGCCTAAGCAATTATTTACACTAAAAGCAATAAAGTGGCCAGCTAAGAACCATTGCTTTAAGCCCTGTTTACACCACAGGGAGTGACATGCGACATCGTCTCAGCCTTCATTCGAAGCCAAAAAGTCGGACAATGCAGCCAGTAATGTCACTTGAGCGAGATTCCCACGTCCCCGTAGGTCATTGACTGACGTTCGTTTATCGATTGGCTCTCGATAGTTTTTGCGATCGATTCCAGCGATTCTTCGGCCTCGTCGCCTAACGAGTGGTTGATTCGATACCTGTATTTGTTTTGAGTTTTATATTGTGTTCTTTTGAAATTGTCGTTTGTGATGATTCTGGTGTCTCTTGGAAAGGTTTTAAAGTACCACATTTCGGTTTATTGTACTGTTTTTTAAGCAGAATCAATGCAGATGATTTGTTGTGACTTTGAAAGGCATTTAATTTAAGGCTCTTCAAAATTTATATAATTAAAATAAAGAAGATACTAAATATTGTTGAAAATTGTTAATTACTCAAAGTAGTTTCTTGCTAAATGTATTACCTAGTTAGCTTTTTCTTTTGTTTTCAGTCTCTCCAATCCTGGGCAAAGACCCTAACCATTATATTTTCAAAAGAAAGATGAGCTGATGCGCTTTGTATACCTAAATATGACGAGCTAAGCTACATCTGACGAGGTCGTTCTGTAGATATGTGATCAATTGAAACAATTGGAACCCTTCATCATTTAAGCGTTTGTTCCAACTTAGACAGACGTTACTATAATAGTTGCTAGTCTAAAAGTCTGACAATCAGTCTTACTAATTCCTGTCAGAAACATGTTTGTCTATGTTTCTTTGGGGTCTTCAAGTCAAGAGTGAACAGGTTACTTCTAGGCAAGCGTGCTTCACCATCGACCACATCTTCGCTTACCATCAGGCGAGATAATGGTAAAACGTGATCCGTACATAAAAAAAAACTAAGGGTAAGATTGACAGTACTTCACCCATTTAGACTGGCAGCCAGGGTACCAGGATCTCATAAAAATGACAGAGTAATATCAAACCTAAAATGTTTACCTCTATCACTCGTAAATTATGTACTTATACATGATTCATGACACGTCCTAATCATTGCCGATAGCTTATTACTACAAGCGATTGTATGAGCTTGCCCATTTATCTTCAATACAAGGCAATGTTTCGAATAGGGATCTAGCTGCTATCAAGGGGTTGGAGTATGAAGGTGAAGACATAGAGCGCTAGTGTATTCGTGAGTTAGTTTAACCATAGAAGTAGACTCAGTAAGAAAGCAAAGACAACTTAGGATGGAAGAGTGATTTGACGGGGCCCCCATAGAGGGCCAAAGCATACAGAAGCAGAAGGTAACCGTGACCATGGAACGTAAAGGGCTATTGAAGGAGGGTCCACCCTTTATAGCAGAACTTTTTACGTCATAATTTTATTTTGCATAGCAACGGATAGCATAAACCTCTTTTCGCAGAAAATCGTTTGGCATACACTCATTTACCATAACACCGAAACCCATAATTTTGTAAGTCAGAATCATCTTTAGGCATAAATTTCATTTCCATAATAATCAATAAGTATAACCATCATATCGTAGAAAGTTCACAACCAGAATCATCGTTTGCATAATTGTGTGGTTTTTATTTCCCAGACAGTAAGATGATGCAGTAAGCATGCAGCAAGCATTCAGCACATGCAGCAGGCATGGCTTCTGTCACGGCTCCGGCGCTGCGGGTCTCTGGCGGTCCCACGCGAGCTAATCGTCGCAGATGATTTTACGCCCACCACCGCAGCTTGGGCTTACTGGCCGGCAAGCCGGCCAGCCTCAGCCGCGGCGGTGTGCGTTAAAACCACCTGCTCCTCAGCTCGCGGGCCGCCTCGCCCCTCCGCGCCTACGCGATTATAAATTACACTCTAGGGGTAGGGCAGACAAGACTACGTGAAGTCGGTTTTGCAGCGATTCATTTCTGTCACTAACTTTTGTAGCACACCATATTGATTTTATAAAACATTTTTTTTTATTTTTTATTATGACTATTAAATTATTTCTATTCTGAAATTCTGTGATCTTCGAAGTATACCAAGTCAAATTATTCCAAATAATCGGCGCTCTAAATAAACGTTATGCTAAATGAAAATATGCAAAATTGTAACTCTGACAAAAGTAATTATGCCCAATACAATTCTGCCATCTTAAAAGTATCCCAATTTAAATTCGGACATAAAAACATTAGGCCAAAAAACAATTATATTAAAAAAAAATTATACCATAACAATGTTCGTTTAAAAAAGTTTCTGCCAAGTGAGTTCTGCCAAATAGGTTTCGGAGAAACAAGTTTCTGCCAGATAGAGGGCACCCATTGAAGGAATATCGTAGATTTTAGTCAGTACGAGATAGTAATCTATGGTACGAGTCTGACATGGGTGTGAGTCACGAGTCCCGTCCCGCTCTGGGTGTGAGTTTTCATTCAATTTTTTTGTTTTTAAAAGGATGCAAGAGTGAGCGAAGCGAGCTCGGGATTTGGGCACCCCGACTCGGAAAAGTTAGGTTAGATCCTCATCGTGGTATTTTTTTAAACCACCCAGTAATAGGAGCCCCGTAAAACGGGGCTCCGTTTACGTGGTGGTGTTTCCGTCAACTGAGTTAACATTAACGATATTCATAGACCTTGACAACTTAGAAATGAACTAATTGGTTTCATGTCATGTAAAGAAATCTTTTATTTATAAAAATACTCCCAATTGTAGGAAACTTCCTATTTTAATAATAAGCCATTTAGAGAATAGGCCATTTAGAGTATTAGCTATTCAGAGAATTAGACTTTTTTAGAGTGTATTTTGAAAACTAGAACTTTACCAGTCCTGTTGCAACTCGGTTGATATTTTGAGAATGAAGCCTTCTGCGTCAAAACCGCACACATAACGCCTTCTAAAAATTGATAACCGTGAAAAAATTACTGTACAGTATACACCTTGTCTGATTCATACTTCCCAGCAGGTGCATATATGCGAATCAATCGAACTGTCACATTGTAAACTGCACGAAGCCCTACAAGGAATGGCGACGACTACTCTGCCGTGCAGGCCCTAAAACGCAGTAACAGGCTTTTTGTCATTTTTTTGTGGAATATTGAACCTTAATGTACACGTTATAAGGAACATGTAGATCTAATCAGGTATTTGTTAGGATGCTCTAAACGGTTAAAAAATCAAATTTAAGAAAGCAGTAACTTAATTTTGCATGTCTAAATATATTACAATACCAACTAAAATACAGTAATAGCAGTTACGTCTACCACGATCCGTCACTTTACCAAGTTAAACGCAGTAAATATCGATATTACCACAAAAAATCTGTATTCCACACCCAAAAAAAAGATTGAGGAATTTAAAATAAAACGCAGTAAGTCGTTTTTGTACCAAAAGTGTTAATACTGCATGGTTGATCACTAGTTTATTTCACAATGAACTACAGATTAAAATGCAGCAAAGTACTAAAAAGTGGTATTTTATTTAGTGTTATTGAAGTAACATAAATATCGTGAAGACTAGCTAAAAGGCAGTATGTTCATTATTTACTGCAGTATATTCAGTATTTTCAAAAGATTAAAATAACTTAAATGCTAATTAAAACGCAATATGATACTATGTCACTGCATTATAATTGGAAACTTGAACGATTTTACTAATTTCACTGCAGTTACAGGACTTACAGGTCATATTTTACTGCGTTCTAGTCAGAATTTGTCGCTAACTCTCTCTCTCAATCAGTCGAATTCTTCTAATTTAACACGAAAACCTAAGCAAAAATCGAATATTTTCGAGATAGAGTGAAATATGTGAAAAAGAAAACAGTAATTTTTGTGTACAATTTAGTGTTTTCCCATGTTTTTTGTTTCTTTTTTCGTATTTTTTAGAAAACTTTGGTTAATTTTCAGAAGCCTCAACGTTTACCTTCGCAATAAAGTCATTTGCATGTATATTTATAGATTTCTTGGTTTCAAAAATATTTGCATTTTATTGTACTACTGAAAATGTCCATTTTCTGTTCGGCCGGTTAAAAAACAAAAATGGCCGCCATTCGCGAAGTGTTTTGGTAGGATTTTTATAAGCAGATTTGTCGATGAAAATCAGCCTATAAGTTCCCCTTAAATTATATATGGTCGGAAACCAAACACTGCAGGTAATTAATGTGCCATTAAATTGAAAAATCTCACGTTTCTGCGGAACCAAAACCCTTTCAGTATACCTACTTACTATTAATTTTTTATCGAAATGTCTTTATTACCGCTTGTGTTCAAAGCACTTAAAATTAAGTTACAATTACCTTAATATAGTCCAGTCAATGGGGACCAAAAAGAGGCTTTGCCTTGCTTTATGTGGTGTAGTTTTTTTTATTTGTATTGCTTAAGTGTAAGCTACTCATGAAAAATGTAGGTAAGTTTTCGAGCTCGAGTAGTGTCGGCTAATGCATAGCCGCCGTCTGAGATTGAAGGGGTCCAAATTTGTTTTTTTCACTTAATGCTTCAACACTTAACTTTATGACAAAAATATATAAAAGAAGTTTAAAGAGAAAATCCACAACAACTTTATTTGTACGTATTCTGTACGTCACATAGAAACACAGTTAAGGAAGAATACTCAAAATTGATAAGTCTACACATTTGACGAGTACCTATTTTGCCCACGATTTTGTCAACGAGGATGCGTATTTAAGGTATAGAATTATCAAAAAGCCTCTTAACACTTATTTAATCGATTTTGTTGATAATTGGACATTGGAAAGTTTCAAGTAAATCGAGCAAGATTAAATTATTTTCATACAAACTTTAATCCCATTTTTAAACCTCTTAGGGGATGAATTTTCAAAAATCCGCCCTAGGTGAATGCTGGTGCAAAATTTCATGCTTCTACACCTAGTGTTTTCGGCTGGGCGTTAATACATCAGTCAGTCAGCCAGATAGTTTTTTTTGTTTTATACAAGGATTTTTTTATGTATTGCGGATATTTGTTTTCTGTGGTTCTAATGAATAAAATACATTTTCATATTTAACATTTTCTTTTCTTAATTTAGGAGGATAAATAATTGACAATTGCACTGAATTGAGTGGAAAGAACTTGATTTAATCAAAAAACAACTTATTTTATCAGTTGTCCTTTACTTCAGACATCTTAACGTCTAATACGCATTCGGTAAAACAAGTTTCACGAGTCTAAACAAACGAAATATACGTAACGTATAAATACTATTTGTTGTGGAATTTTATTGTCTTTAAATTTCTCTAGACATTTTCGTCATAATGTCAACTGTTGAAGCATTATGTGAAAAAGAACGAATTTGGACCCTTTCAATCTAAAATGGTGGCTCCTCGAGATCGAAAACTTAAACTTTTCATGAGTATCATATACTTAAGCAATACAAATAAAAAAATACACCACCTTTCCTACCTAAAAGATACTCGTAAGTTGTTATTTACTATATACTGCATGTGCAATTTGTTCAAGATACAAATTAAAATGCAGTAAAAAAAAGTCTTATGCTGCAAATTAGTCTGCAAAGTAGCAAAAAAATCTAAAATTTTGTGGTATCGAGTATTTTTACCGCATTTTAATCTGCATATGGGTAACTTTTTGCGTGCAGTAACTGCCATGATTTTAAAAAATCTGATTTTAATTAAAATCTAATGAACTTAATTAAAATTTGTTTTCGTAAATACCATCTTTGTTGTCACTTAGTCCTCGTAGCAATAAAAATATGCACCATACACATTAATAACATTATAAAAAACAGTGTTAAAACGTTTTTTGCGATTTTCTCGAAACCGCTTTTTTCCTCATACTGCACTTTAGGGCCTGCACGGCAGTACTGCGATCAAGTTTTATTTATTTCTTTTCTTTGTCTTTTTGCTTCAAAACGAAAGAAAAGCTTCCCAAGGTATGCGTTTCTGTTAATATGCATTTAATCAATTAATGTTTGCTGTGGAACTGGTTGAAGGTACATTACGGATCATTTTTTTAGCGTGGTATTATCATCAAATGAGTCCTCACACTCAGGGCAGAGCGGGAGGGACTGTCAGACTCGTACTGACTAAAATCCACGGTGTCCTTCAATAGCCCTTTTTGTGTGTAATGGGTTTGCTTTTGACCATATTCGAGGTCAGGAGTAACTAAGACAAGGTCGACGATGGAGCCAGCTTACCCAGAAGAAGCCTGTTTACTCTAACTTTGAAGAGATTAGGGTTGTATGTGTTCGGAAACACAGACGCAGGCAGAGAGTTCCACTCCTTCGCAGTCCGCAATTCCGCATTATTAAAGACGTTTGGAAACGCTTAGTGCGAATTGGTGGTATAGCAATGAGGTAAGGATGGTAATTTGCCGCGCGTCTAGATGTGGGATGACAGAAGGGGGCTGGTGGAATGAGGTCGTGGAGTTCTTGGGCACACTTACCGAAGTACAATCTGTAGAGGACCGACAGGCGTTACGTTTCGGAGTCACGATGATTCGTTAGTCTTGCGACCATTCGTTAGTCCCGACCAATTACCTAGGTTATTTACCTAGGTGTCATGGGTAAAATATGTTTTCTTTCGCTTTTATCTTTCTTTTTGACTTCGAAAACAGGAGGAGGTTCTCAATTTGCGGGTTTTTTTTTTTTGTTATGTATGTTCCCCGATACACGATAAAACGCCTTGGCAGAATTACAAAATTATTTTTTTGAATATTTTAGACGATATTTTACCACTATAAGTAGACTTTACTACTAGATACTGTTACATTTTCATGGAACTCCGAACTATGGTCATTTTATTAACGTTGGAATTCGTTTATAATAATATGAGAATCTTAGTATTAGAATCTTTTATAATAATATAGTTTCCGATGTTACCTGAGCTTTTCATCGTTTAAACTTTTTGTTATGTTTCGTTAACATATAAAACTGATCACCTTGAATTTTATTACGTATCGAGTGGACTAGTTACAATTTAAAATGTTATCAGTTGTTATGTTAAACAGCTATGTAAACAGATATGCATATAAAGAACGGCATGTAACCTTCTTATATTATGTAAATTCAAATCAAAGACTATTTTTTGTATGTTGATCTCTCTTAAACTCCAAAATGGCTGGACGATTTTTGAGGTATTTTGAGTAAGTTGTAAGTTTATGAGTAAGTTTAATTAATTTAGACAACATTGATCCTTGCAAGCATTAGAAAAAAAAAATGTTCTTATAAATAATTCAAGCGTTTTTTCTTGTATGATTACTATTATTATCAATTATTTCAAACACAAGTTTTATTTATTCGTTAGAGTAAGGTAAAGGGTAGTCCATTTCCTTTTACTGAGAGATGGCTAGTTTCCCAGCAGTGGGTACATTTTATGGTAATTTATGCTTAGGTGCAGGTTAAAGCAAGCAGGATAAAGGACGTAACTTTTGACAAAAGTACACATTTTTTCACAAAAAACTGTCATAAAACGTGCCAATTTTTTAGAAATTAATTTACGGAAAAGCTTGATGAGCATCTCAAATTTCTTCCAGGCAGAAAAACCAGTTGTCACATCAGCCTCATTATTCACGGCAACAAAGACGGCGACAAACTCATTATAATATGATATAGCATCTAAAATTGGAAAGTAAAGGTGCTGGCTCACCCGTGGGCCACGCCGCCGCCGCTCGCGGGCCGCGTTCGCCCACGCCTGCGTAGGCGCATACAATGACAGAACGGTCGTGTTTCTGTTTGGAGGCAACGGTGAATTGTATCGGGTGCAGTGATAGGCGGAAGCGATAGTATAAAAGCATAGTTTTGTTAAAATCTCGATGAAGTACATTTGAAATAATCGTTAGAGTAAAAGGATGTAAAGGTATCAAGAGCTGATGATCTGGCATAGATAAAAATGCATTATTTGTCTTTCTACTTCGAAAAAGTACTGAGTTCATGAAACACAAAATTTGCTTTAAAGATAAGCATATTCTGTGCTTGTTATAATTATTAGAAATCGTACTAGGCACATGTTTTTTTTATAAATAACTTATTTATGATGTCACCCACTACGGATGGATAGAATCGATGGATATAGGATGGTAGGTGCGATTGACAAGGCAGTTAAGCAGAAAGTTTGGAAGGACAACTTACTTTATAAGCAATTTTACATTGGTTGCTAGGTAACATGGCGAATGGTTGTATTTTTGATTCCATTTCGACAAAAATATTATAAAGAATTGCTTATAATAAGATAAATGGCCTGACCTTATTTGGGATAAAGTGCTAGTTCTAATTATCTATTAAAGAAGTTGTAATTGAGCTTTGGCTTTTACAACAAATATTATAATTGTTCCGGAGCTCCTGTAATCACAATAAGTGCATCCTTGACCGGTGAAAAACAACTTAAAAAGAATACATATACTTATATTTATGTAATTTGCAGTAAAAGTACTACTGTTGCCTATTAAAATATCGTGTTTGTAATATTTTACGGCGCGGCGCATTCAAGCTGTCAAGCATTGAATGCGCTGGGAATTATGTGCTCTGTGTGTGCTGCGGGGCTTGTGTCGTGGGCGACCGACTACCCGAGAGGTTACACGGTTGCTCCGAAGCACTCCAAAGAGTTCGCGTTGCTGGAGCGGCGCGGCGCGTGGCGGCGCGGCGCCCCAGGCCGCCACGCCAGCGCGACCTTCCCCGTGCGCCGCTGTCATCTGCTGTCAGTGTTGAGTGTTCTAAAGTCGTTTTGTGACATTTCTTTTTGAACTATTTTATTGTTATCAGTTTTACTATTTAAATAGAATAAGTAAGTTGTTTGTTTTCCATGATCAATAATGACGCATGTAGCGGCGCCGACCGGAGTGTATGTCAGCCTTCCACATCGCTGGATGGCCTGGTAAGATGCCCACAGTGCTCCCAAGCAAGATTTTTTAAAGGTGAAAGAGGCTTGAAGGTTCATCTAGGGAAAAAACACAAACCCGACAATGTGCCTTCATCCTGCCCTACGGCCCCAAACACTTCAATTTCTGATCCACCCACTCAACAATTTTGGAAATATCTTTCAAAATTAAAATCCACAATTCCAGTTTTAAAGAGAGTTCCTCGCGGTGCGAGACCTTCCGTGGCGTCTAGTTTGGCCCGCTGTGTCCGCCTCGCCGCCCGGGAGAACTCTCAAAGTGCTTGGGAGCAACTACTCACTTTCCCGTTTAGAATTCTACATGTGCAAAAAAATTCGGCTACTAGAAAAACTTTGACAGCTCAAATTAAAGATAACTGTAATGTTTCGGCCCAAAATTTAGACCCAAAATTAACAACACACCTCCCCAATAGAGGTTTATTGCACCATGTAGAGTCTAAACTGGGTGAGGGTGATATTAGTGGTGCAGCTAGGATCATCTTCAGCAGCGATGTGGTGGCGCCGTACTCTCCAGAGACTCTTACAGCTCTGGAGAGTAAACACCCCGCCGCGGCAGATGACCTCTCCTTCCCTGACCCACCCGATCCGGAAACCAACATTTTGGAAATTACAGCTCAACAGGTTACTGCGGCCGTTTGCTCCTTCAGAAGTGGATCCGCTGGTGGCCTCGACGGCCTGACTCCTCAACACCTGAAGGACCTACTTTGTTCAGGCGCCGGGGCAGCCGGTGAGTGTCTTTTGAGGGAGCTGACGGCCCTCATCAACCTTATGCTCTCCGGCAATGTGAACGGAGCCGTCATTGATATTTTGTACGGGGCAAACCTCTGTGCCCTACGCAAAAAGGATGGCGGCATTCGTTGAGGTGATATGCGAAATACCTCAACCTCCTTGAATGTACCTAGTATTTGTGGTACAGTGACATCTCAGGTCATACGTTTGTCACAGAGCTATCATATCTGTCATAGTCATTATAATTATAACCAGTGTAATTCTTTTAGTTAAAATAGCCACATTTCTTGATTGGTTTTACGTCTATTATGTTACAATTTATTTAACTAAAAATGACTGATAAAAAGCTGAATAAATCATCACTATCAAGGTATCTTCAACCCGACAAGTTTGACATCGAACCCGATGTCGCGGATGCCGACGCAAAATGGCTACATTGGAAATCGACCTTCGAAAGCTTTCTTTCTGAAGAGATTACTGAAGAGATATCGGATTCTCTCAAGTGTAAGCTATTAGTCAACCATTTATCCGCTTCGATCTACAAACATATCAAGTCTTGCACGACTTATAAAGCATCTATGAAAGTTTGCTTGCGCAAGCTAGCAATATTAAAATGTTGGTATCATGTATCCAAACGCGTCTCACATATTGAAGGTAGTATTCATATTGGACCACAGTATTGAGCCAATCATACTCCGGCTTCCTTCCCAATCCTACCCCCATTCCGCAAAAGGTGCTACACAGCTACGCCAATGAGAACCGTTTTCCGCCGCAACGACGCGCCGCGACGACAGAGGTCACCATGATGATTTCTGCCCCTGTTCTCTTCAAACCGCTAACCGCTCAACACCGTGCACCGCTTAAAACTAAATCGCTGTACCATCATACTGTTATAAACTATTTAACGTGTTGGCCGACACAAAGTGATAAAGTGGGACAATATAATCGATTTTATTCACCGAGCGCGAGTGCAAAGACTATCCAAGGAACGCGTGTCATCATCCACGGACCACGCCGGCAGTCGGTGCACCAACCTGCCCTCCAGTGCTCCCAAGTAAGTCCTACCTATACTTCCCACACTTTAATTTGCTCAATTTCTGTGTCGTCCAATATCCGATCCGCTAAAATTACACAACGCTTGTTGGTCCTTCGAAAAGCCGCTATCCCTAACTTCACCATAAGTTTTTTGGTCCTTCGAGCCGGATTTAGAATCAGCATTCCTAATTAGGTCTCATACCTAGGATTTAGGTCAAATACCTAAATTCATAAAACCGCCATTTTGAACGCATACCTACTGACGTTCTTACATTCCCCGCTAGGTACATTTATTCATTGAGAACTACTGTACCAACTTAATAGTTCGCCTGTTGCATTAAAATAGCATAGGTAATTATTAAAACCGCTAAATAACGTGAGTTAGTTCGGTAAACTTGCCTACAACTTATACGTACTCAACCGCAATAGTTTCTTACACCCGCCTAAGATAAAAAAAATAAATAGTCTAGTCTACCCACTAGACCTAAATTATTCTATCCGCTGTATTTTCTAGTTCCCGTAGGCCTAGCTAATACTAACTAGTGTCTGACTCACTACTGGGTCAGACGATGCCAAGGGATCTACGACCATTCTCCACCTGGTTGTAGGAGGTCGACTTGTACCAGAGATTAAGTTTCTTAATCTCCGGCGTGCAGCTTCTACCGCTTTCGCCGTCTACCTTAGATAGTCATAACCTAATTAAATACTGTTTTATAATTTAACTCAAGTAAACACTTAAGTAAAACTTATTTTAACTAAGAAAACTTATAATAAAATCTAACTAATAAAATTTTAAAACTTGAGTAAACATTATCCAAATCTAACTAAAAAACTAAACTCAAACTATTAAAACTACTCCAATATGGAAGAACTTAAAATCAAAATTAAATTACTGCAAGCTAAAAATCAAGCAATCTTTGAGCGTTTATCGTCATTGTATGAAACTTCAAAGAAAATAAATACGACTAGTATTGAGCTTCGTTCGGCAGAGACGTTTATGGCAGACACACAAATACTCTCAGTTATTCGTCAGGAATTTAGTACTAACTTAGATAAAATAAATACATATTCTTTACAAATAGATCCTGATCATAAAATTGATTATAACAGTCAAATATCATTTGACGGCGTTTACACTCGTGTCGAGAGAATACGTTCACTCATCGAAGCGAACTCCTCAAGGTCATTGAATAACTCAATGTCTAGCCACACCGCGAGCGCGAGCGCGACGCAGTCCAAATGCTCGGTCAAGCTGCCACCAATTCTGATTCCGTTCTTTGACGGTAGAATTGAAAATTGGCCAGTTTTTTATGAATCATTTAAATCAAATATCCATGGCAATTTAAACCTTACAGATTCTCAACGTGTGCAATATTTAATAGGTAACCTAAAAGGAAACGCATTGCAAATTACCGCCGGAATTATTCCGTCAGGGGAAAATTATACGTCTATCTGGAATAGTTTGGTTCAAAAGTACCAAGATAAACGAGCACTAGGCTCACACTATATGTCTAACCTACTAAATATCAAACCCGCAATTAATAATTCCGCCTCTTTAAATACTTTTATTGAAACTTTTCACGCGTCTGTTTCGGCACTAGAACAATTAAAAATTAAAGACTTAAAGGATTTCATGTTATTAAATTTAGCTTTAAAAAAGTTAGATCCCGCTATCATACATTTATTCGAGATGCATATGAGAGATGTGGAGATTCCTACTTATACGGACTTCGTTGAATTCATAAAATCGCAAGTTAAAATACTCGATAGATCTACTCTTTCTCGGACCGCATCACTAAGTAACAATAATAAAAATAATTCTTATCGTAATCAGTCACGTGCTAGTACAGTACATACTTTTGTTGCTTGTGATAATAACCAAACTTGTTTATATTGTAACAACAAGGATCATTGGAAGCTTTACACCTGTCCAAACTTTCAAGCACTATCGGCCGGTTCGCGTTTGGATTTTATTAAAAACAAACGTGGATGTGTGAACTGTCTTAGTACAACGCACACTGCCTCACAGTGTAAATCTATACACACTTGTAGGACATGTAACAAAAAACATCACTCTCTTTTACATCTTGAACAAAGTTCACAGCCGCGATCGGTATCAGCTGACGCTGCAACTAGTTCCGCGCAATCACAACAGGTGGCGCTTTGTGCGTGTTCTCGCTTAGGCATAAACATTCCACGCACTACGGTTCTTTTGTCAACAGCACAAGTCTATGTTGATAACAAATATAACCAATACGTTTCTGTAAGGTGTTTAATAGATAACGCTTCGCAAAATAATATAATTACTTTAGCTTGTTGTAAGAAACTGCAATTAAATATTACACCACTTTCAAATTCTTGTATAAAGGGTGTAGGTACCTCTTCGCGGCCTATCATAGGTTACGTTGAGATAACAGTTACTGCAAAGAATAAAACAAATTCTTTTAAAATAACCGCTCTTGTTATTGATTGTATAACGGATAAATTACCATCTCACGTTGTTGACACCTCTGCTGTGCAACATTTGTTCGAGTTACCGCTAGCCGACCCCCTGTGGCACGTGCCCGGTGAGGTTGAATTGCTTCTAGGGGCAAAGCTGTTTCCGTATTTATTACTTCATAATAAAATTCTCTCACCTACCGCGCCATCAGCTATTGAAACCGTGTTTGGTTACATTCTTATGGGTGAGATACCTTCTAGTTTATCTAATAAAAATAACATTGATTTAAATACCGCTTCATATTTTTCTACCGCGTTAAATATAGGTGATTCTCATTGTTTTCTGTCGTTGGACAAATCTTTACATAAATTTTGGAATATCGAAGAAATACCTTCAAAATCTTTTATGAGCCCCGCTGATCGGGAATGTGAACAGCTGTACGCTTCTACTGTGTCACGTGACTCCAGTGGTAGGTACTGTGTTACGTTACCATTCTGTAAAAATCCAGAATTATTCGGAAATTCATATGCTGTCGCTTATCGACGTTTAATTAACTTGGAGAAAAGTAAGCTTCGCGACCCGACTTTGCGCGCTAGCTATAACAAAATAATAAAAGAATTATGGAAATTAAACACAGATTGGGATGAAACTCCACCCGATTCTATCGTACGTCTTTTTCAAAAATTTAAAGAGCAACTGCCTCTACTTTCTTCTTTAAAACTGCCGCGTCATGTAGCCGTTACTATGGGTTGCATGACAAATATAGTAGGTTTTGCTGACGCCAGTTTGAATGCGTATGGCTGCGTAATATACTTACATGTCACTGACACAAATGGTAACACACACGTAAATTTGGTGTGTGCTAAATCTAAAGTTGCACCAGTTAAGGTCGTATCTCTGGCTCGTCTAGAGCTTTGCGCCGCTGTTCTTTTGTCCAACTTAATTAAACTAGTTTATGACACTTACCGCTCTCGCACCACTATTAATAAAATATTTGCCTTTTCCGATTCTAAAATTACTCTTTCATGGATTCATTCCTCACCTCACAAGTGGAATATTTTTGTTAGTAACCGCGTCGCTAAATGTCAAGAAAATCTTGATCCTGAACATTTTTACCATATTAGCGGAAAGGAAAATCCTAGTGACTGTCTGTCTCGAGGTCTTCTACCTGAACAGTTACTAAACCATGATTTATGGTGGCATGGCCCTGAGTGGCTTCTGCGACCAACTGCTGAGTGGCCTATCACTCCGTTTGTATCTTCATGCAGCGAGCAATTGCCTGAGTTTAACAATAAATCTTTAACATTAGTATCTACCGTATCAGAACCTAATTTAATATATAGCCTTTCTCAAAAATTTACATCGTTATATAAAATATTGCGCATAATTGTATACATTTTGAGATTTTTGCATATTATTCCTTATGACAAGTCAATAATTACTGTCCGTGAATTAGTTACCGCTGAAATTTATTTAATTCGTTGTATTCAACAATTTCATTTTTTTTATATTTATGACGAAATTAAAAGTAAAAAACTTCGCTCACAGTTTAAGAAACTCGATCTGTTTATAGACGAGCATAACATAATTAGAATTGGTGGTAGATTGTCAAACGCGAACCTTCCTTATGAAGCTCAGCATCCCGCGCTTTTACCTAAACATGATAATTTTACACATGTTCTGATAGACTATTATCATCGCATTCATTGTCATGCCGGTGTAAGCCTTCTTAGCTCTCTGTTACGCCAAAAATATTGGATCCTCTCTTCCAGAGGTGTCATCAGACAAAGGGTACATGCTTGTAACTTCTGTTTTAAAGTTTCTCCTTCTCACCCCAGTCCAAAGATGGCTGATTTACCCGCTTGTCGCGTACAAGAGACTAAAGCTTTCGTTCATACTGGTGTGGATTACGCTGGTCCCATTAAAGTAACCTTATGTCGACGCAGAGGCCAAAGAAGTCAGAAGGCTTATATATGTTTATTCATTTGCTTCGTTACAAAAGCAGTTCATATTGAATTGGTTACCGACGTGTCATCGGACACCTTTATTTCAGCTTTTAAAAGATTTATTTCCCGCAGAGGACCTGTCTCTTATTTATATTCTGACAACGGAACAAATTTCGTTGGAGCCAAGGCTCAATTGCAAGAACTACTTGCTCACCGCTACCGCATAGAGTGGAAAATGATTCCACCCCGCGCCCCCCACTTTGGAGGGTTGTGGGAATCAAATATTAAATCTATTAAAACACATTTATACCGTGTTATCGGTTCTCAACTTCTTACTTATGAGGAGCTTTCGACTGTTCTCACTGAGATTGAGGCAGTTCTAAATTCCAGACCGCTCTGTGTCCTGAATGAGGATCCGTACCCAGAACCGCTTACTCCCGCTCATTTTATAATGGCTTCCCCGTTGACTACGTTGCCTGTCGTGAACGTTCCCGAAACGACGAAAACACTAACTTGCCGCAAAAAATTGCTTGACCAAATGGTTTGTAGCTTTTGGAGAAGATGGCGTATAGAATATCTACATAACTTGCAAGTTAGGCAAAAATGGTTAAATGTCGCCGACAATATTAAGATTGGTACAGTGGTTCTCATGCATCAGGATGATGTCCCTCCTTTGCGTTGGCCAATGGGCATAATCACCGAGATTTTTCCCGGCAGGGATGGGACAACCCGCGTTGCCATGGTGAAGACATGCAGTGGCTCTTTCAAAAGACCTGTTGTTAAACTATGTCCTTTACCTTCTCAATAATACCACCGCATAATTAAAAATTCTAATTTAGCTGTAGGTCACATATTTTCATTATTACTTTTTCTCTTTTTGTCCGCTTTAATTTAATTTCAATCCGCTTTAATGTAATTTCTTACCTTTTGAGAATACTACATATTCTCGAAAGCCGGGCAGGATGCTTGCGCAAGCTAGCAATATTAAAATGTTGGTATCATGTATCCAAACGCGTCTCACATATTGAAGGTAGTATTCATATTGGACCACAGTATTGAGCCAATCATACTCCGGCTTCCTTCCCAATCCTACCCCCATTCCGCAAAAGGTGCTACACAGCTACGCCAATGAGAACCGTTTTCCGCCGCAACGACGCGCCGCGACGACAGAGGTCACCATGATGATTTCTGCCCCTGTTCTCTTCAAACCGCTAACCGCTCAACACCGTGCACCGCTTAAAACTAAATCGCTGTACCATCATACTGTTATAAACTATTTAACGTGTTGGCCGACACAAAGTGATAAAGTGGGACAATATAATCGATTTTATTCACCGAGCGCGAGTGCAAAGACTATCCAAGGAACGCGTGTCATCATCCACGGACCACGCCGGCAGTCGGTGCACCAACCTGCCCTCCAGTGCTCCCAAGTAAGTCCTACCTATACTTCCCACACTTTAATTTGCTCAATTTCTGTGTCGTCCAATATCCGATCCGCTAAAATTACACAACGCTTGTTGGTCCTTCGAAAAGCCGCTATCCCTAACTTCACCAAAGTTCTAGAAGACATCTATGTCAAACCAAAAAACACGATACTAGCTCGACATGTTCTATTCACTCGAAAACAAAGAACAGACGAGACTATTTCCGAATATGTTACAGCTCTCCGACTGATAGCTAAAGATTGCAAATTTGAATCTGTCACTGCGAGAGAACATGAAGAACAGACAATTTGTAGTGCCCTTGTCTCCGGCCTGCTCTCACAAAAAATCCGTGAACGACTTCTAGAGAACTCGACGCTTGCTCTTACCGATGCTCTTAATCAAGCCATTATATTGGAAACTGCTGAAAAAGATGCACAGACGATCAGTACTAATTCTCCGCATCTAAATGCTGTACCTAAAATCTGCCGAGACAAAGTATCGGATAATCTGCCGGTAGCTTCATCATCTCAAACGCCTCAGACTGCATCGGTCGCATCATACTCAACAACACAATCAGCCAAGCGCTGTTTCTTCTGTGGCGGGAACGTTCATCCTAGAATAAAGTGCCCAGCTAGCAAAGCTACTTGTAAAAAATGTTCGAAGAAAGGCCATTTCGCTAGCGTTTGTAGATCCGGGCATAATATAAACTCTGTATGGACTGAAGAACTTGCCAACTCGAGCAATGACACGTTTTACAACAGGACTATTTCTGCTGCTTCTCCTTCAAGTCTTAGGAGTGTGACAATCCCTATCACAATAAACGAATACAAAGCTGATGCTCTCGTCGACACTGGAAGTTCAGTCAGTTTTATAAACAGTAAAGTGGCTCGCATCATGAAGTTGCCTAAGAAACCATGCAAACAAACTGTCAATCTCGCCTCTCTTAACCAAGTCTCGTTCGTTGAAGGGGTATGTTTTGCAACTATTAAAATTAATCAACATACCTATAAGCAAACGCCTCTTTTAGTCGTTGACAACCTCTGCGCAGACGTTATCGTGGGTCACGACTTACTCAAGCAACATTCAAGCATCCACTTCAATCTGGGAGGTCCCGGCGAGCCCTTACAAATTTGTAATGTTCTGCAAGCCTCAGTTCCGCCGGCCTCCGTATTCACCAATCTTTCGCCAAATATCCAACCGATTGCTGTTAGAAGCAGGCGCTACACTAAAGAAGATATTGACTTCATACAAGAAGAAGTATCCAAGTTGCTCGAAGATGGGGTAATCGAAAAAAGCATTTCCCCTTGGAGGGCTCAAGTCCTCGTAGCGGGAGGAGGGTCCCATCGTAAAAGGCTCGTGATCGATTATTCAATGACAATCAATAAATTCACGGACCTAGATGCTTTCCCCTTACCAAATATCGAAACAGTTGTGAACAACGTATCAAAATACAAAGTCTTTAGTCAGTTAGACTTGAAATCTGCATATCATCAGGTCCCAATCCTGGAAAATGAGAAGATATACACAGCTTTTGAAGCGAATGGCAAACTTTATCAATTCACGCGTATCCCGTTCGGAGTGACTAACGGTGTAGCTGCCTTCCAGCGAACTCTGGACTTTATAATAACAGAAGAAAAATTAGATGGGACATACGCCTACTTAGATGATGTAACCGTATGCGGCAAGGATGATAAAGATCACGAGCACAATCTAAAACGATTTATGGACGCCGCTAAGAAGTATAATTTAACTCTTAACAAACAAAAAAGCATTTTCAATCAAACTAAAATCAATTTGCTTGGCTTTACTGTGGAAAATCATACTATCCGACCTGATTCTGAAAGGCTAAAACCTCTGCTAGACCTCCCCGCACCAACTAAAGCAAGTGAACTGAAACGAGTTCTAGGAATGTTCGCGCACTATGCAAAATGGATTGGGCGTTTCTCAGAAAAGATAAAACCCTTCACCAGCATCACTAGCTTCCCGTTATCGCACGACGCTCTCAAATGTTTTGAAGAACTCAAACAGGACATCAAAGCGGCGGCTCTAGTAGCAATTAACGACGACGATATTTTCACAGTCGAGACTGACGCTTCAGAATTCGCTCTAGCGGCTACACTTACTCAACGAGGACGACCAGTAGCATTTTTTTCACGAACCTTGTCAAACTCTGAATGCAAGCAATCCTCAATAGAAAAAGAAGCTTGCGCTATTGTGGAAAGTTTAAAGAAATGGAGACACTACCTAATTGGGAAACACTTTCTTTTAATCACGGATCAACAATCGGTAGCCTTCATGTTTAATCAAAACCATAACAGTAAAATCAAGAACGAGAAAATCTTACGTTGGCGATTAGAGTTGTCCTGTTTCAAATACGATATTATTTATAGACCAGGCTCCGAAAATGCAGCTGCGGACGCTCTATCCCGCGTATGTGCGTATATGAATATTAGTAAGCTAAAAGAGCTCCATAACGCACTCTGTCACCCGGGCGTGACTAGAATGTATCACTGGGTGAGATCGAAAAACCTGCCCTATTCAGCAAATGACGTTAAGGAGATAACTGCATCGTGCCCGATCTGCGCTCAGATAAAACCAAGGTTCCTCAAAGTCAAAGGTCACTTGATCAAAGCTACGGCCCCTTTCGAGCGTATCAACCTAGACTTCAAGGGGCCACTGCCGTCTAACACCTCCAATAAGTACATATTGACTATAATTGACGAGTACAGTAGATTTCCATTTGCATATCCATGTAAAGATATGACATCTGCCACCGTCATCAGCTGCTTGGAAGATCTCTTTCTTACTTTTGGCCAGCCTCTCTATGTTCATAGTGATAGAGGCTCATCGTTTATGTCTGAAGAATTCAAGTCATTCCTAAGAAAATCAAACATAGCTTCATCTAGAACGACACCTTATAACCCTCAGGGTAATGGACAGGTGGAACGTTTAAACGGGACTCTCTGGCGAACTATCCAACTCAGTCTCCGGTCAAAGGGACTATCAGTGGAAAACTGGGGAGTGGTACTGAAGGATGCGTTGCATTGTGTACGTTCTCTTTTATGTACAGCTACTAATGCCACCCCACATGAAAAACTTTTTACATACCCTAGAAGATCCCCAAATGGGGACTCACTGCCGTCCTGGTTGTCACCAGGCCCGATATTGGTAAAGAAGAATGTCCGGCAATCTAAAACAGATCCTCTAGTCGAAGAAGCTGAACTCCTTGAAACTAATCCTTACTATTCTCTTATTCGACGTGACACTGGGGAAACATCAACAGTATCGAACCGTCAATTAGCACCGTTCCCAAATACTGTTGACTACGGCGAAGATGATAGCTTTGAAACAGCTTCTGAAGAGATGGAAGACAGCGCTACAACTCCATCCGAAACTCTCACCCCATCGCTATCATCACCGCAACGTTCACAGGATCTACGTAGCTCGTCGCCTTCTCCAATACTCCAGCCTGAAGCTCTCCCTCGGAGATCAAACAGGACCAGGAAGCCGCCGTTATACCTGAGCGACTTTTTGGTATATCGAGCAGGGAGTGAAAACTCAACCGGGGGAGAATGAGGTGATATGCGAAATACCTCAACCTCCTTGAATGTACCTAGTATTTGTGGTACAGTGACATCTCAGGTCATACGTTTGTCACAGAGCTATCATATCTGTCATAGTCATTATAATTATAACCAGTGTAATTCTTTTAGTTAAAATAGCCACATTTCTTGATTGGTTTTACGTCTATTATGTTACATTCGTCCCATTGCCGTAGGGTCAACCTTTCGTCGTATCGCAGCCAAAATTTGCTGTGCCTTTTATAGTGAAACACTGGCCAGTAAATTCCAGCCCCTACAGCTGGGCTTTGGGTCCAAAGGGGGCTGTGAGGCTGCGGTACACGCTCTGTCCACCTATCTTGACAGTGGTAAGGGTGAGGTCATCCTTAAGGTTGACATAAAGAATGCCTTCAATTCCGTAAATAGGGACACCTTGTTGGCAGAAGTACAAAAGGAAATACCCAAAATTTACAGTTTTCTCTATCAATGCTACAGGAACCCTTCAAAATTACTTTATAAAGAAAACCTTTTAGAATCAGCCGTTGGCTGTCAACAAGGTGACCCTCTTGGGCCAGTCATTTTTAGTTTAGCAATAAATCCAATCATTCGGCAGCTAAATTCAAAATTTAACGTATGGTATCTTGATGACGGGACTCTGGGTGGTGATGTAGATACAGTTCTGGAAGATTTAATTTTAATAAAAGAAAAATTCAATTCCATTGGCCTACAGCTCAACCTATCCAAATGTGAAATATATCTTCCCCGGACTATCGACAGACAGACAACTATTTCTAAATTTAATGCAATCGCACCCAACATCAAAATTACCGAAAAAGACTCTCTTCACCTCTTGGGGTCCCCAATTTTTGATGAATCCTTTCCCACCTTCATTGAGAATAAAATTCAAAATTTCAATGATGTCTCGGATAGGCTTTTTAAAATCAACATACATTCGGCCTTCACAATTATTCGATACTGTTGTTTTGGACCTAAATTTACCTATAGCCTTCGTTCCTCACACCTTTGGAAACACCCGCAACTCTTAGAAAAAGTAGATAAAATCATCAGAAATACATTGACCTCCATCCTAAATGTGGCCCTGGACGACCGAGCGTGGCAGCAAGCCACTCTTCCTATCCGCTTGGGTGGTCTCGGCGTCCGCAAAATTTCAAGTATTAGTTTACCGGCCTTCCTCTCCTCGGTCTACGGTACCGAGAAATTAACCAGGAATATTTTATCTAGTTCACTGGTCGATTTTCAGGTACCGTTTATGACCGATGCGTTGAACGCTTGGAAAATGGCTTGTCCCAATACGGATTTGCCCGACTACCTGTCCTCCCAAAAACGGTGGGACGTGCCGCTCTGCAGTATTGTACGGAATAACCTGTTAAATACGTCAACTAATGCTGCGGAGCGCGCCCGTCTGCTGGCTGTGGGGGAGTGGGAGTCGGGATTATGGCTTCAAGCACTCCCATCATCCACCATTGGTACCATGATGGATGATGCTTCATTTCGGCTCGCTACAGGCCTTCGCTTAGGCGCACCTTGTGTTGCTCCGCATCGTTGCCACTGTGGTGAAGCTGTCGACAACCTCGGGCATCATGGCCTGTCTTGCAGCAGGAGCGCAGGTCGCATAGCTCGTCACTCTAGCATCAATGACATTATTCGTCGAGCTTTTGCCTCCGCCGGCGTACCAGCTGTTTTAGAACCACATGGCTTGGTACGTGACGATGGGAAAAGACCAGACGGTATGACGTTGGTGCCTTGGAAGGTGGGTAGGCCTCTGGTGTGGGACGCTACTTGTGTCGATACCCTTGCGCCATCCCACGTTGCAAGCACGGCGGGCTGTGCTGGCGCTGCTGCTGCGGCTGCTGAAAACCTCAAGCGGCGCAAATACTGTAACCTTAATGGTTGCTACAGTTTTGAGCCGTTTGGGGTCGAAACGCTCGGGTCATGGGGTCCGAGTGCGCGTCACCTTTATAAGGAAATTTCGCGCCGACTGATCGACAGCTCGCGTGACCAGAGGGCTGGTTCCTTTTTTGGTCAAAGAATAAGCATTGCCATCCAACGTGGCAATGCTGCCAGTCTTCTGGGCACGTTTCCGGATGACAGCGATGCGGAGGAGTACTTTGACGCCTAAGTGTCTCTGCCTTTCTGTGTTTTTATTTTTAATTAGGTATTTTGTTTTAGTTTTAGTTTAGTTGTAAATATAATTATAGTTTTATGTATTTTTATATCTAACTTTAGTAAAATTTAAATAGTCGTGTAGTAAATAAATAATATTAGTCATAAAGGGATATATGGAAAAAAAAAAAAAAAAAAAAAAAATTTTACAAGACAATTTCATATTGGACTTCTACTCTAAAAGTAACACTGCCAAGTACTCACTTCACTCGCTGAGGTATTCTCACTTGTCGCTCCGTTACACTCTACCCGCTACCGCTTATCAACAAACCCACATTCTCAAAAAATACATAATTATTATAACAAATATCCCATAATTTATTCAAATCAGTTAGGCAATACATTCTCTATAAGAAGGCGATCGAATGTAGACTACAACCAAACATGGAAGCAATTTTGCATAAACTTAATGATATCAGAACTGGTTTTAAAATACGTTTTGTCTGCTAAAACATCTGTTTCATTTCTTTGTTTTTTAGTTGAGCAAGGTTTATTTAAATTAATTATAATTGAGTAGGTATTTAGGATTGTCTTAGTTATTTTTATAGATTTTCGATATCTTAATGAAGTATCAAATAGATTCATAAGGCCATCTTGTGGAACTAAAAATTCAATGACGTGTAGCATCAAAAGATCAACATTAATGGGCCCACGTAGTATATTATACAGAAATAGCCTGAATTCCAGTTGAAGAAACGTAGGTAGAATATGCTTGCCAACGCATTTTTTTCTATTTTATCCTGTGATGCTTCACTTAATTACAGTAGAAGAAAGTAAAGTAGTATGAAGACACAAAGTCCGGGCAAAATGTTTTTGCTATTCCACCAATTCTTGCTTAGTGTTTCCAAACGTCTTTTGCAATGCGTATAGTAAAGGAGTGTATGTTTCCGAACGTATACAACCCTAAACTCTTCAAAGTTAGAGTGAACAGGCTTCTTCTGGGTAAGCTCGCTCCTTAGTTAGTTTTGTCTCATTCACCTTTGACCTGGACTAGAGTCAAGAGCAAACCCATAATGTTAAATAAAATTATGTATATTTAAACAATTACATTATTTAAATTAAATATTTAATACAAATGACAAACTATTAACATTACGGAATCAAATTCAAACATCAAAATTCAACTAATCTAGCACAAGTAATCTCAAGGTTGATCTCAGTAATTGATAAAGATCTCAAATTAATGTGTGTAGAGTTTTAGACATAATTTATGTGCTTAATATCAAAACTGATGAATGGTACCCTCAATTAGTTAACACCTTTTAAGATCAGATTTGATACTTTGGTCTAGATTTCCTAGAAAATTGGTGACCTAGGATGTCCAAATCTGAGCGTTGTTATGACCTAGGTATTGAGTGAGGTTTGATGTTAAATTAATAATATCAGAGGCCTTAGTTTCACAAGTTTATCCTTATTTTACCGTACGAGGTGGACGATTATTCTTTGACGCCCTTAAACTAGGTTTTAGAAATTGCAGTGTGCATTTTAGTTTTTAAATATTATGTGTAAAGTTAATTGATCTTAATTATTTATTTATCAAAAGTACCAGGATAACAGACTTTAACTGGAACCAGGTGCTTATTAATACACCTTCTTATTCATCATCGGCCTAGCCTTTTCCCAACTATATTGGGGTCGGCTTCCAGTCGAACCAGACGCAGCTGGATATCAGTATTGTACATGGAGCGACTGCCTGTCGGACCTCCACAACCCAGTAACTGGGTAATACGATACCCCATGGTAAGACTGGTTGTCAGACTTTAGAGCTTCTGACTAACAGTAACGACTGTCAAAGATCTACAAATGACAGCCGGGACCAACGGCTTTACGTGCTTTCCGAGGCACGGAGGAAACTCGCTATGACAGATGGTCACCCATCCACAGACCAACCTCGGCAAGCGCGGCTTAACTCGGAAGATCGGCCTGTGCGGCTCTAATTATTTAGCCACGAGCTCCTTAATACACCTTATTAATTAGTCCAATATCTTCCACCATCCGTATACACTGCAATCAATTCATCGCATTTCCATCATCACCAATTAGTAGTTGTGGTCAATAAGTTATAATTAGCAAAGCACTGATTGCTGTTTGCGGTTGCCTCAATTGATTTGAAATGTTTTTAATTACTCACTCTAATCAGACCACCTTTTCAATTATGTTAGGTTTAATAGAATGTTATTTATTTTTAACAACTTAAAAAAAATATTGTACCTACCGTATTTGTTCCGGGTCTGGGTGTTTGAGAAAAAATAGGTTTTATTTTGCTTTTGCTTTGTTGCTCGCGACTTTGTCCGCCTAGTACCTATTTGGTTTTGTGGCACCTATGACCTATGCCAATATTCTCTTTTTCAAAAACAGCCGTTGCTATGTATGTCATGATAAACAAACAAATGAAAAATACTTCATAGCAAATTATTCTCAGCGATTCTTTAAATTGACATTTTTTTTTTATTTGTCAACCGATTCCAAACAAACGAATACTAAAAACTGCGTCCAGTTTAAAAAAAAATATTAGTGAAAACCGCAATCAAATCCTTACAGTCGTTTCGGAGTGTATCGCGAACAAACAGACGAAATTTTCAAAAATCTTTATTTTATTTTCTACTGCTCTTCTTTGATCGTTTTGGTGTAAATTAAATATCCAATGTATAGCTACAGACACGCGGGTTCTACTTTTTTATTATATTTTTAGATTTTTTCATTTTAAAATAATATCTAACTTAATTCGTAAATTATAAGCTTCCAAAATTTTGCTTTAACTATACTCATAATGTTACTAAACTGTCGTATTTAGCATTTTACCTTAAATAAATGTATACTTTATACGCCTCTGTCACTAACATCCAAAGCTTTATACATCTTTATTACTTTTTTATTACGACTTTTTATTGTCAATGGGACTAAAAAATTCACTGCGATAGCAACCGAACGTAAAATTCGAGATTACAACACTAGGTTATGGTAATCCGTTTGATATTCGGCTTAATAGTGATGTTAAATTATCGATAAGACCTTATCGAGTGTCCATCTATTCAAATCGGGGTGCTGTCAAATTTTATCGTGTTTTAATGCATATTTAATTTCGGTACTGTGAATTAATTATAATTATTTGAAATTAATTGCTTCTTATCTTGAATATATGGTTACACTTGGTGTATTATTTTCAGATGATTATCAAAATAATTGATTTAACACTGTTTAGAATGCAGGAATTTATAGAGGATTGCTAATAAGAACCTTCAAACTCTAATAGTATTTTAAGCGTCGATAATAGATACTGTGTCTACCTTATTTCCATTAAATTACAATGTATCTAATCAGTTTTCAACAACTAACATACCGATAAACCCATATTAACCTTTCAAGAACTAACCTATCGACAAGCCAGCTATAAATCAGCATCAATTCAATTAACCGCCATTCATCAAAACCCCAGCCCTATGATAGCGATATATCATTCTCAAATCCACAAGAAACAAATCGATTCCCGTATCGATAAGCACAATCGATTCCAACACCGATAACAACAATCGATTGTACAACACACTTGTTTCATTGATCGCCCGCCGGTTGCCCATTCACTATTCGCGTAGGTTTGACGCCCGCGGCCATTGAGTACTTGTGCGTAGGACGCTTTAGAATCATTAATAATTACACTGGACGACCCGTTGACATGTAAATTAAGGCTTTATATCGATGTGTACGAATCACGATTTCTAGTTCATATCGATAAGTTTTTGATTGATGGGGCAGCACTTCTTACGGGTGACGTAGTGATGTTTAATTGTCTTTTTTTGGAATTTTATTGTTTTATTTTTTTATCGTTTTTTTATTGTTTCACTTTTACTTGATTTTAAATAATATTGCCATGCTAATGTAATGACCTGTTTAATTTATGGCTAAGATTGGAATGTCATTATGGCTATTAGATTTCTGACGACATATTATTGCTCTTTTGTTACAGCAACTAACAGTTATCACTACCGACGGGCTACCCAGCTTTGTTCGTTTCTTTTTTTTTAGAAACTTAGAAATTTTTGTTGTGTGCGGGGATTAAACCGACTCGCTGCACAGCAGTCGCGTCCCCAATTTGAAAATGTGTTTGTACTACATTATTTTCTACTATTTGTACCCTAAACAAGACTTTGTACCGGTAATGAAAATACATCAAAAAGTCCCTGGTCCCGCTAGGAACCTTTGACCAGGGACTTTGAGCACTTGATCCCGCAATCTTGACGCTCACAATAAATTAGCCCGTCAGAAAAAAAAAACGTTGGCCCACACTGAGAATTTCTCCTGTGTCGTAGGTGCGTTAACAAACATATAAACTCACATATACAAACACCCAGACCCGGGACAACTATCTACCTGCAGGTCATACAAATATTTGTTCCGTGTGGGTATCGAACCCGTGTCACGTTGTGCAGCAGTCGATCCTTCAACTACTGCGCCAACCATTCCGTCATATTGTAAAAGTTTGTTTTAATTTTGGTGTACAATACAGTAAATTCTATTCTATATCATAAAGTTGGTAACGGATTTGACTACTCAGGGTGCTGAACGTACCAAAATAAAGCATAGCCAATCGTACAAGGTATACCGCTAAGCTATACATAATCGTTATAATGTATACTGAACCCATTTATTTACATATGATAATTGTGTCTTCATGCCCCGTTACGTTTATAAATACGTTTGCAGAACCGGCTAGGTGGCAGCAAGACACTAGTATACAGCGTGTGCGTTTTTGGGTTTTTAACCAAGTTAAAAAAAATGTTTTGGTGGCCTACCACGACGTCTTAAAGTGAGAGAAGTTCCACTGTGGGAACGAGATGGCGCTCGACCAATTGTATAGCTCTGTCTCTTTCACCGGTAATCTAAGAGCAAAAACATTGATGTATGTTTTCGTTCTACTAATCAGATTATTACTGATCCATCCTACTAATGTTATAAATGCGAAAGTTTGTGAGGATGTGTGTGTGTATGTAAGTATGTTTGTTACTCTTTCACGCAAAAACCACTGAACGGATTTGGCTAAAATTTGGTACACAGATAGTTTATGTAAATATATATAATAGTTTTTATCCCGATTTTATGTTCCCGTGGGATAATTTATGAGTTGTAGCGGGTGAAGCCGCTGGCAACAGCTAGTCCATGATATTTGTTGCTCTTTCAAACAAAAAACTCCTAAACGGATTTAGGTGAATTGATACACAGATAGTTTAAAACCTGGATCAAAATGTAAGATAGTGTTTATCCCGATTTTATCTTATAACAACAGCTAGTAATTTATAAACGCGAATATTGGTTTGATTGATGAACCACGTTACTCGTAGAACAGCTGAATGGATCTTTATTAAATTTGGCTCAGAAGTAGGTTATATTCTAAAGGAGCTCGTGGCTAAATAATTACAGCCGCACAGACCGATCTTCCGGGTTAAACCGCGCTTGCCGAGGTTGGTCTGTGGATGGGTGACCAAGACAATCTGTCATAGCGAGTTTCCTCCGTGCCTCGGAAAGCACGTAAAGCTTTGCTTGACAGTCGTTATTGTTAGTCAGAAGCTCTAAAGTCTGACAACCAGTCTTACCATGGGGTATCGTATTTCCTAGTTACTGGGTTGTGGTGGTCCGACAGGCAGTCGCTCTGGTTCGACTGGAAGCCGACCCCAATATAGTTGGGAAAAGGCTATAGGCAGATGATGATGAAGTAGGTTATATTCTAGAATAACACATAGAATACTGTTTATCTCGGTATTTCGTTCCTGTGTGATAATTTTCGAGTAAACCGAGGAAGAAGCCGCTGGCAACACCTTGTGAAAAAAAAAATTGTGCAAAGATTGAATAAACACACCCTGTACACACCAGGGCACGCATATTGTGTATGTGCCGAGTATTTCAAGGAATGCTATGTACCGTTTCGGGGTATGCTCTATGACTAGTAAGGAATACACGCTACTGATATTTATGTAGGTATTGAAATGGTCCTTAGTCGTCTATCTATGTAGCTCTGTTTAGCTAAGGTAAGCCGTATCTCTGATTCACGAAATAATACTTTGACGTTTGTGCTTGACATCGAAAAGGAGGTTCTGTCGAGGTGTATTTCTATTTATAACCTGTTGAATAATTATGTGCATATACCTAACAATTGTCTGAATTTAAATTTAATTTTGATGGTATATGGTTAGCCCAGTGGCTGAGTAATTGGACTGCTGCATCGTGTTGCGGTTCGTTTCCCGCACGGAACAAATATGTGTATGATCTACAAGACAGTAGTTTTTCCAGATCCTTACAATTTCATTTTTGTATCATTTTAATTTTTTCACTATAGACAGTCTTTTAACATGCTACATCGTTCTCACATAATGTACCATGTGAAGATGAATGATGTAAAGGTTCTGTAATAATTTTCGAATGAAAAAGTTTCACAGCTCTATTAAAATCAGTGAAAATCATTTATATCTTTTGACAATTGAAAGTGCCTGTAATTGACCTAGTTGAAATAAATACTTTGGTTTTTATTTTTGATTTTCTATTATGAGGGATGGACGGGTAAAAAAACTTTTTCAAAAAAAATGTAACCTTTTTTTTATTAATTTCATTGTTTTTTTGCCACCGACTTCCGAAAGAAAAGTTTTGTAGGTTATTTTACCCTTTTTTGTGGTTGTTTTTGAAGGCGGTTACATTTTTTTTGAAAAAGTTTTTATTTAACTCTTTTTAGTATAAATATTCAACCAAAATTCTTGTCAAATACATAATTTTCTTACATACGAGTATGTAAGAAATCCGTAGCACCGGTAATAACATCGTTAACATCTTCATTCCTTCCCTATCTCAAAAACTACTGAACCGATTTTGATGAAACTTGCAGTATTCCTTAAGTTGAACGATACCTAGTACAACATAAAAAGAATTACTTAAATCGGACTTGTAGTTCCGGAGATATGCGAACACAAACATAATTTACTAAATCAGTCGATGCCGACTCCTTACTAGAGGAGTTGTACCTTCCCTCTTCAGCTCATCCACCTGAGATGATGATTATCGGATGCAAATACTTAAACAGCTTTACAAAATATATGAAAATGGTACTATGTGCCTATAAAATTTGAAGGTTGCCCTCGATTTCCCTGGGATCCCATCATCAGATCCTGACCTGATGATCATGGGACCAATTGGAAAGTATACCCTTTCAAACAAAAGAAAAATTTTCCAAATCGGTTCAGGCGTCTTCGAGAAATCGGGGAACATACATAAAAAAAAAAAAAAAAAAAAAAAAAAGATTCCGACGAATTGAGAACCTCCTCCTTTTTTTGAAGTCGGTTAAAAAAAGCTTAATTGAATGCATCAGAAAAACTATACGGAAATCCTGGGTGAAGACTAGGAATGTTGCAACTGTTGCCATATGAGCTCATCTTAGTTACAATGGCTCATTTGAACGCCCTTCTCTCTGCAGACAGTCATCTACAAACAACGTGGAGCTATTTTATTTAATATTGTAATGTTTGTACTTTTAAAAATAGTGTCCCTTAAGACGTTTAAAAGAGTCACCATCACTTGCCTAGCCCTTTCCCAACTATAATGCGGCCGGCTTCCAGTCGAACCAGATGCAGTTAAATATCAGTATTTTTTAGGTTTATTCCTAGACAACAACATACAACTTTGGTAACCTCAATTCACCTCGGAAAAGATCACCTGGTGGCCTACGCGATCCACTTTACGCTCAGGGAACCCGATGGCGCTAGACGACTTGTATAGCTCTGTCTCTTTCCCACAGCCTACACTGGATCGCGTTAAGAGCTCGTGGTAAGGCCCCAGGTTCCCAGGAGGAACAAAGTGGACAACTTTGGTGTCCGCAATTCACCTGGGTGATTTCACCCGGGTGACATTTTTACGAGGTGAATTGAGAACACCAAACTTGTACTTTGGTCACCTAGTTGAACAATGAAAGAAAACAAAGCTGGGGGGGTCTTATAAGCCACTTCAGCAGACTCATGACATGACCTATTCTTTTCTATTGCTCCAGCAATATAACAGACATAAAATAATAACTTTCACCCCCCTTTTCAAATGTGAAAAAAGGTGAGCCACATAAAAGCTCTAAGTATGTTGATTTTTCTACGCTCAAACTAGCGGTATCAGTAAAAATTGCCACACTGCAATAATAATTAAGCATTCATTAATTATACTGATGATATCAATGATTAAGTATCACTTTAACGTTAATAGAAAAACAGGCATTAATCTCATAAGTTTCACACAGAACCGATCTAAAAAGCCGAACCGTATATCGGGTCAATCGATTTTAATGCGTCCATAAGTAACCGAAACCAGTCTGAATCAATATTGAACCACCAAATATAATCCATACATTACAGTAGGAACATTCCAATCTCATTCATTCATGTGCTTTAATGAGACACGCAAATAGGGTAACCATAAAAAATACTTTCCAAAAATGTCATATGGTATCACTTTTTTCTCTTTTTGCTACACCCAATAAAATCCAGGAGCTCTTATGCTATGCATCCTCGATCATAAAACAAAATATTCGAACAAAAAATAGGATTTAAAATTAAAAGAGGTTTCTAGGTTAGATTTCCAAATCGAGCAGTGTTTTTGGGTTTATCATTTCAAGTTAGGTATATAGGTACTTAAGCAGCCCGGAATTGGGATTAGTGCCCGAAGTTAGTGCCTGATTGATGACAATAGGTCTGCTCCTTATTATATAGGATTAATACATAACACGCGAAAAGTGGTTGTAGCTACTAAGACACTTATTCCTTTACCCTTCCAGAATGTAGTAGAAATAATGAGACCCATAAAATACTAATAGTCCAACAAAGATCTTAAAAAAAAATATGGTGTCGAATTGAGAACCCCCTCCTTTTTTTCGTCGGTTAAAAATCCGAAAAACTCCAAACAAATCCGATGGTTACCCTAACCGTGAGTTTTCTCTCCATTTCGTCACGGTGTGACGTCACCGGCCCACGCGCATTGCATCGGTTGACGGAAGTATGCGCTCGCACATTTACATTTTATAGGTACCTACTGTAGAGGAATGGAAGGTTATCGGAGGTAATGTGACAGAATGGATTTCGGTGTGATATATTATGCTGATTGATTACCTAGTAATTGTGTGACAGTCATAAAGTGATGGGTTCAATTAAAATGTGTTAATATTGCGTAGATCCCGTTAATAATAATAGCTCTAAGAAAAGAACTATAGCAAGTTAATCAGTTAAAAAAATAATTTAATTACTTTTTAATCAAAATAGGTAAACAGTAAGCGTACGTTCAGATGACAAGCGCTCAACGCGCGTTTTGATAACGCGCGTTTACAACTACATACATTTTATTCAGGCTGTACACATGCTAACGCGCGTTTTAATACAGCGCGCGTTGAACGCTGCGCTAGCGCTCGACTGTTGTCAGCGCGCGTCAACGCGCGCCTTGAGATCATTGGTTTTCTATATTTCCGTTCAGTTGAGCGCGCGCTTTCGACGCGGATAGACGTATTTTAGGGTTCTTCAGTATCAGTCCGTCCAAAAATCGTCCGAAATGGAAACCGAAGTTTTTAATACGGAATTATTTATAGATGAAATAGAGAAACGTCCTGCGATTTGGGACATGACAAAAAGCGATTATTCAAATAGGAACCTTAAGAGACAGGCTTGGGAAGAACTCGTCCTCATATTTTGTGAAGGAGATGACAATGCAGAAAAGAAGAAATTATTATGTGAGTACAAATTGGGTGGACCCAATATCTGCGTCTTCTGTCGCGTCGTTTCAGCCGTCGGTATAGAATCACTGTTAAAACTGTTTCAACGTCCATCTTCAACAAATGTAAGAACTGTACTGAATACCATGACGGTCGCGGCAACGCGCGTTCGACGCCTGACAAGCGCGTGTCATGTAAACACTATACAAAAATTTTACGCGCGTTGATCGCGCGTTGAGTGCTTGTCATCTGAACGTACTCTTATAACGAGTTTTGTGTTTAGTGATAAATAAGCGAAACATGCTCATAAAATAAAAACTACTGAACTAACTCTACGAAATTTTTATGGGACCAAAATGACAGTGTATTAAAAAAAATACATCAAAATCGGGTCAGCCAGTCGAAATTTGTGTTTTAACAAAAAAAAAATAGAGTCGAATTCTCCTTTTTTGAAGTCGGTTGAAAGAATCACACAAATTGAACCTCATCATCAGAAACCTCGAAGTATTCAGTTTACATACATACATAAAAAAAACTGTCAAAATTGATAACCTTCTCCTTTTTGTAGTCGGTCAAAAACTTTCCTACGCATAACTCTTCATCACCATCCCACTGTCATAACATTACACAACATTTAATCAGCCGAAGCAGATCGTACTAACACCTGTATACACAATTAATTAGAGAACTACAATTAGCTGTACATTGATTGTTACAATCGGTTAGCGCTCGCACTTGCATCGTGTGGTACGCAATGTACTAACTAATGATTTGCTAATGAAACGTTAGCTTGTTAATTTGAGTTGTCGAATTAAGAATTTTCCCTTTTTTGTGTAGAAGGGCAGAATTGTTTTTAAGCTAATGCATAGCTTCTATCGCGGGCCTTGAGCGCGGGGACCGAATCCAGAAATTCCGTAACGAAAAAATCTCACGCTCATTTAATTTAATTAATTTATTAATTTAATTAAATTATTAATTTATTAAATTAATTATTAATTATTAAAATTAATTAATTATTGATTTATTAATATAATAATAATATTTTTTTTTTGTTTTTGTTTTTTTTATTTTATTGCATGAATAAAATAAATAAATAAAATTATAATTGCATAAGTTTTTTTTTAATAATAAAGCGAAATCACACAGAGACGAGATGTTGCGCGCTCATTTCAAGCTACTCAAAATCTAACTCTATTTACTACACGAAAAAAAAGGAACTGTCTTCATAACCAAACACAAAAAAAGTGTAAAATAACTTTTCCTCTTTCTGGTGATTTCATTCATTACTTTTATTTCATTGACAATATAATCCCACCAAAAACATTTCATGTAAAGTGTTGCCAAAACGAGCACATAAGGTTTGCCCTACAAAAAAGATATCAGATCTTATGTAGAACCAAGCTTCTGAATCTACACGGCCTAACTCTACCAACTCTAACTTCACAAATTCTACACATCAGTAAAAATGTATGGCTTCACCGTTTCGCTACCGTCGGCGTCGTGGAGGTGATGCTAATATTTAGTTTCTGAAGTAACGAAACAGCCAAGCCATACATTTTTGCTAATGTGTAGAATTTGTGAAGTTAGAGTTGGTAGAGTTAGGCCGTGTAGATTCAGAAGCTTGGTTCTACATAAGATCTGATATCTTTTTTGTAGGGCAAACCTTATGTGCTCGTTTTGGCAACACTTTACATGAAATGTTTTTGGTGGGATTTCAGTTCTTTTTGTAAGTTGCTAGCATCTTGGATTTATGACATCAAATTATTTTTCGAGTTGCTCTCAACGAGCACGTCTTTCATTTGATACCCATATTGCAGAAGTGCATTAAAAATAACTATTCCGCTATCTTGGATTTAGAATAACGTCACATTATTCATCGAGTTGCTCTCAACGAGCCCTTTCATTTGATTCCACATTGTAGAAGTGCATTTAAAATAATTATTACGCCATCTTGGATTTATAATGTCATCACATTATTCTTCTAGTTGATCTCAACAAACCTTTTCATTTGATACCCATATTATAGAAGTGCATTAATAATAACTATTCCGCCATCCTAGATGGTCCGCCATATTGGATTTGTAATTACGTCACATTATTTTTTGAGTTGCTTTCCACGAGCCTTTTCATTTGATACCCATATTGTAGAAGGGCATTAAAAATAACTATTCCGCCATCTCAGATGGTCCGCCATATTGGATTTATAATGACGTCACATTATTTTTGAAGTTGCTCTCAAAGATCCCTTTCATTTGATACCCATATTGTAGAAGTGCATTAAAAATAACTATTCCGCCATCTTGGATTTAGAATGACGTCACATTATTCATCGAGTTGCTCTCAACGAGCCCTTTCATTTGATGCCCATATTGTAGAAGTGCATTAAATATAACTAATCCGCCATCATACATGGTCCGCCATATTGGATTTGTAATGACGTCACATCATTGTTCTAGTTTCTCTCAACCAGCCCTTTCATTTGATATCCATATTGTAGAAATGCACTAAAACTATTCTGCCATCTGCCTGATGATGATGATGATGAAGTTCCACCCCCCCCCCCCCAATTTTAGGAGATGGGGGATGTTTTTTTGTATACTACATACCAAATTTCGGCTTTCTAGCACTTCAGGAAGAACCCTAACATTTTAAGGTCTCATATAAACTTCAACCCCCCATTTTAGGGGATGGGGGGTGAAAGTTATAGGTTTGTGAATTTTTTTGTTGGTTGTATACTAAACTTAGATTACATACCGAATTTCAGCTCTCTAGCACTTCAGGAAGTAGCCAAACATTTTGATGATCATCAGTGTGTCAGTGTATCAGTGAATCAGTGACGAAATCCGTGTATTTTAGATATCAATAAAATCTAAAGTATTATAGCTATTCTATTGAGACTTTGTATGCTTAATAAGACTATTGATGGCATCATATTCTGAGAATATGAACTATCTGGTGCATCGGTAACCAAATCTATGAGGGTTCAAAAAAACGACGAAACACTTCGAGAAAAGGTAGGTAGTGCCCTTGCGCTTCGCTTGGCTCGTCTTGGCGGGGGCACTACCGTGCCCCCAGATTATGGCCCCCGACTCCCGAAAGAAAAGTTTTATGCTTACACTTTTTTTGTGTTTGGTTTGGAAGTCGGTTTCTTCGATCGAGTTAGTGCTGTCAGTATTATTTTTGCGAATAACACCTCCCAGTGTCCATTCTCCACTAATTCTAATTCAAATTGACTAACAAACGACTACTATGCATCGACAATGACATAGACCGTTAACCAGTTAGCAAATTGTAATGCATCGTGACACGATCCATCAATATTTTAAGCAGTTCCACTATACTAATAGAATGATCGATCACTGTACCCTACGACTTTACTTACATACTAATATTATGGATGCCAAAGTAACACTGTTTTTTTGTCTATTGCCTTTTCAGTTCTCGGATTTTGTTACTAGATAATAGGTCACATTTGGACCAGGACCTACGTCAGGCAAGGCATAAGACCCCGGATCATGAGACTGTCCAAACAGGTAACTGTTTCGATTACCAGATGTTCTAAGGTCATCTGGAACGTAAAGAGCTATTGAAGGAACACCTTGTATTTTAGTCAGTATGAGTCTGATAGTCCCTCACTCTCCACCCAGTGCGGCCCTGCTAAAGCGGCATTTTAACAACTCCTCACAAGTTCTAGGTAACATGCAAACAAAAAGAAAAACCCGATACGTAGAATTCATTAGCTAAGACGACCTTCTGACTTATTTTTCGACCTCCATCCAGACGACGCCACAGCATTTGAATTTTCTTGACCTTGTGTTTTGTATGGGCTTTGCATACAATAAAAGCTCAGCTTATGCTGGTAAATTATAAATGTCTCAGCAAATAGCCGCTTTCGTATCACTATCAGAGTATTAACAGATTACAATAATGTAATCACGTCGTGCTCTCGTGACTAGACTCCCGGATGTAACGTGAAAATGGGCTTTAAATAAATGAGGAAGTAAATTCTAATATTAAGGGTGATTCATCATAGGTACATTCCTTGTAATAAAATATTCCTAATGTATGTTGCGTACAGGGAACACTACACTTGACTGGCCTGTTAGTCTAGTGGTTAGTGACCCTGACTGCTGTGCCGGAGGTCGTGGTTTCGATTCCCACCCAGGACAAATGTTTGTGTGATTTGTTCTGTGTGTCATTTGTTCTGTGTCTGGGTGTAATTTATCTATAATATGTATGTATTTAGAAATATATAAGTATGTTTATCAGTTGTCTAGTACCCATAACACAAGCTCTGCTTAGCTTGGGACTAGATGGCGTTGTGTGATAGTTGTGGAATATTATTATTATTATTATATTATACTACAAGAAATGTTGAAATTGAAGAAATGAAAAACATAAAAGTTAGATTTTCAATAGTTTGGCGACGCCAGCGCCAGCGGCAACGTTGTCATGAAACTTTCCTTGCTCATAGACGCTCACGACGCCGACGTTTTCGCACTAACACAGGCTCTTAATATTTTTCAAACATTCTTGGGATCGACTGCCAATATAACCGGATGCAGGTGAAAATAGGCTTCAAATAAGAAAAGGTGTTCATAAGTCTGACAATCAGTCTTACCATGGGGTATCGTATTAAACCAGTTACTGGGTTGTGGAGGTTCGATAGGCAGTCGCTCTATGTAAGATACTGATATTCAGCTGCATCTAGTTCGACTGGGAGCCGACCCCAATAGAGTTGGGAAAAAGCTAGGCAGATGACTTATATAAAAGCTAGAACTCATTACTATGAAACCTACAAATTAATTCTAAGAATAACATTAAATTAGCGATGTCCATTAAAGCAATGTAAACAGTAGTCATAACTCCAAATGACTAAACCGAGCATTTATTAAGTTGTAAACAAAATAATCATATTTGTAAAACGTAAGTAAACAGTTAATAACAATGAAAGCGAATCGTAAGGAATGAGTTTATAAGGGGAAGTTTGAAAGTGACGCCTGTTTTTTTTTTTTTTTTTTTTACGTGGCAAAATCATCAAATGAGTCCTCCAGCCCCGGGCAGGGCGGGAGGGACTGTCAGACTTCTACTGACTAAAATCCACGGTGTCCTTCAGTAGCCTGTTATGTTCCGGGGTCACGGTAAGGAAATAATCCCGCGACCCCGGCAGGCTTTGGCCCTCTGAGAGGGGGGCCCCGTCATTATGATGACGCTCTTTGAGGCGCGCGTGGGACACAACGCGCCGTCGACCCGGGCATGGTCCATGGTCGGGCAGCGAGTTGCCCTTTACTCGCTGCCCGCATGCCCGCGCAAAGTGACGCCTGTTACAGGAAAAATGAAAGGGAATCGTCATCTTGGTATAGACATGTGATGAGAAGGGATGAGTATGAATGTTGATGGATGGAGAGGAAGAGGAAGGCCAAAGAAAAGATGGATGGATTGTCTAAGGAATGATATGAATGAAAAAGGAGTAAATGATACTATGACGTCTGATAGGGGAGAATGGAAGAAAAAACGTGTTTCGACGACCCCAAGTAAAATGGGATGAGGGCAAGAAGATGATGATGATGATGATGATGATGATGATGGTTACTTTAAGTCACAACAACGTGAAAACTCAGCTACTAATAATATTAGTTTTGAGTAGCTGTTCCTGAATTTTTATGATTTCTAGAAGTTTTACGTTTAGAATGACAATAAAACAGAACAATATAAAGGTACCAGGGTAGCAAAGCATGGCAGTAGTTGTATAATCAAATTAAGATAATGATCATAATAATGTAAAAGCTTTAAGAAAAGCCACGCAGAAGTGACTGGCTAGTAACATTGATTGAACTCGTGATAATTACCTGCCTGTTGGTGAACCAACTTTCGCCCTGAATAAATAAATATAATTTACTTTAAAAATGCAGACAACAAAAGAAACAATGGAAAGATGGACTTCGATATTCAAATTATGTGCATTCCCCATGAAAAAAAAAAAAACAATAAGCATTTTTTTTGTGAAAGTAATTGCGTAGTTCTTGCAACCATCGTGCATGTTTTTTTCTTTTTTTATTGAACCAAAATAAGATACAGCGTTTTACTAACATTACACCTGCCAAACTGCAGTGCTGTCGGCAGTAGGTAGGTTTTCGTGGATTATGGACGAATCTTTGCACATGTATCTATTATAAAAAAAAACAATTTCTGTTCATTAGTGTCGCTAAAACTCGAAAACGGCTGGACCAATTTGACAAATTTTTGTTTTGAATTATTTTTGGACGTCCAGAGAAGGTTCAAAAGGTGATTTTGAGGAGGTACGAAGTTTGACGGGTCCGCTTGTAAACATTAAAATTGTCTAAGTCACTAATTACAAGATAATTCTAAGCTACTAAGGCCATGGACGTCGAGGTTCTGTGGGGAAAGGCTTGAATATTAATACGGAGTAGTTGGCCACACAACCACAGATTTTGAATTTAAGACAGCTAAACAATTTTATTATAAAATATGTAGTTAATACGTGCTATAAAGCCTTTTATTTTACATGTAACAGAAACCTTGCTAACTATTGCTAGACAAAATAAAATAAAAGCTACAAAAATATTACGATACCATCATCCACCATTACTCCCGTCATCGCTAAATGCACTAAAAACTGAACAATGTTTCATAGTCAGAACCACGAGCCATATCTCCGGTTAGACCCTGTATTCAACCTAAATACCACTCTACTAGGTTAATTTACACAATAATGAACGGGACCATGAACAGATAACTAACAGAAGCTCAGCTCCATTAAGTCCAGGAACTAAAATGCCCGCACAAACTCTTCCCATTTGTACAATCAAAATACATCCATGGGGTTTTTATGTCAAGAAATAGGTAACTTCTAGGCAAGCGTGCTTCACCGTCGACCACATTTAAGTGTCAGGTGAGAAAGTAGTCAATGAGAGCCTACGGCCAAATAAAATGTTAAAATGTTAAGAAACTATAGTCTCCCCCCCTTTTCCCTCCCCTCCTTTTTTACAAGGAAACCGTTAAATGTCCAGAGATTTCTATATTTTTGAGAGTTGGTAGTTTAGTACTTTGCCCATCATTATGAGTTGCAGCAGTTCGTACCGGTCATTTCTAAAGACATGATATGACATGGATAAAGAGAGATTTTTAAGTCTGATGACCAACCTCCAGTGATTGGAGAGGAACGAGAAGAAGAAGTACCACGTTAAACACGTAATTCCGTTGGTTCAGTGCAGCAGTGGCCTAAATGAGATTCGCTATTTTTTTTCCAACACACATCATTAGCCGGTGCCGTGGGGCGCCGGCTTAGAATTGCGCTCCCCCAAATCATCCCGTGGGTGTCGTAAGAGGCGACTAAGGGACAAACCGGAGGTCGGGCAGCAGCGTCTTCCGTGTACTGCACATCCTCACTGCGATCGCCAACCCGCCTGCCAAGCGTGGCGATTAAGGCAAACTACCCCCAAATGAGAACCACAAAAACCAGGCCCCCAGTCCCCGGCAGCTCCGCTATCCCTGGCGCGGGTAGCGGTCAAGGTAACGGCGGAGCAGGGGGTGCTAAGAATCTCCGGAAGAGATCCGGCTACCCACCCCCACGACGACTGGCCCTGGTAACACACAACATACGCACATTGAGGACTGACGAAAAGATCTGCGAGCTGGAAGAGGAGCTGAGCAAGTTACACTGGGACATTATGGGGTTATGCGAAGTCCGAAGAGAGGGGGAGGACACCGTAACCCTGAAGTCTGGTAACTTGCTCTACTACCGGGAGGGCGACCAACAGTCCCAAGGTGGTGTCGGGTTTCTCGTTCACAAGTCCCTCGTAAACAACATAATAACCATCGACAGTGTGTCGAGCAGGGTGGTATACCTAATACTCAGAATATCCAAAAGATATTCGCTGAAGGTCATTCAGGTATACGCACCGACCTCGTCACACTCCGATGATGAAGTGGAGACTATGTATGAGGACGTAAGTAGGGCCATACATAGCTCCAAAACCCACTTCACTGTTGTTATGGGGGACTTTAACGCAAAGTTGGGCAAGAAAAGCGGTGATGAGTTGAGAGTGGGGCAATTTGGGTATGGGCAACGGAACCCTAGGGGACAGAGGCTGGCCGACTTTCTGGAGAAAGAGGAACTCTTTATGATGAACTCTTTCTTCCAGAAGCCGCCTCACAGGAAATGGACCTGGCTGAGTCCCGATGGTTTCACGAGAAACGAGATAGACTTCTTCATGACCGACAAGAAACGGATATTCAGCGATGTCTCTGTGATCAACAGGGTAAAAACCGGTAGCGATCACCGAATCGTAAGAGGCTCGCTGAATATCAATGTTAAACTTGAAAGGTCCAGCCTGATGAAGTCTCCGACCTACTCGGCCCCATATTCAAAACCCCGAAACCTTTCAACTCGAGCTCTCTAATCGCTTTGCTTGCCTTGAGAACTTAGTGTCAGTGGACGAGATCAACGACGGGCTAGTGGAAACTGTCCGCACGGTAGGGTCTAAGTTTTTTAGACCCTGTCGTAAAGATAGACCCCAGAAATTGACCGAGCAAACCTTAAACCTCATGGCTGAACGACGTTTGCTACAGTTGCAGTCTTCCGATGACGCGAAGTCATATAGGCAGCTCAATAGACGAATATCTAAGTCCTTGCGACATGATCTGCGTCTCTTCAATACGAATCGTGTTAAAGAGACCATACAGCGAAACCAAGGCTCTAAAGTGTTCGCAAAGGACAAGTCTATTGGGCAGAGCCAGATGACAAAGCTGAAACGGGAGGATGGCAGCATAGCGTCGACCAAAGCAGAGGTTTTAGGCGAGATCGAGAGGTTCTATGGACAGTTATACACTTCGGTCGCAAAGCCCGTTGACCGCTTGGTAGGAGATCCGAGAGCCAAGCTGTCCCGACATTATACCGAAGATATCCCGGACATCAGTCTGTACGAGATTAGGATGGCCCTGAAGCAGCTTAAGAACAACAAGGCGCCGGGCGAGGACGGAATCACTTCAGAGCTTCTGAGAGCGGGTGGAACACCGGTACTTAAAGTCCTCCAGAAGCTCTTTAATTCCGTCCTCTCTGAGGGCAAAACGCCTGAAACATGGAGTAGAGGTGAGGTGGTGCTGTTCTTCAAAAAAGGTGATAACAGCCTATTGAAGAACTACAGACCCATCACGCTTCTAAGTCATGTTTATAAGCTGTTTTCAAGGGTTATCACGAACCGTCTCGAACACAGACTTGATGACTTCCAGCCTCCCGAACAAGCCGGTTTCCGAAGAGGCTATAGTACCATAGACCACATCCATACGCTGCGGCAAGTTATACAGAAGACCGAAGAGTATAACTTGCCATTATGCTTAGCGTTTGTGGACTATGAGAAAGCCTTCGATTCGGTGGAAACATGGGCGGTACTTGAGTCACTCCAGCGATGCCGTATTGACTATCGGTACATCGAGGTGTTGAAGTGCTTGTATAATAACGCCACCATGTCGGTCCGAGTACAGGAGCAGAGCACGAAGGCGATTCCATTGAGAAGAGGCGTAAGACAAGGGGACGTTATCTCCCCGAAATTGTTTACTGCCGCAATGGAAGACGCCTTCAAGCTCCTGGAATGGCAAGGACTTGGCATCAACATCAACGGCGAATACATCACTCACCTTCGGTTTGCCGACGACATCGTAGTCATGGCAAAGTCGATGGAGGAACTCAGCATGATGCTCGATGGCCTCGACCGAGTTTCACAACGGGTGGGCTTGAAAATGAACATGAACAAGACGAAAATTATGTCAAACGCCAATGTTGTGCCCACCCCAGTCTCTGTTGGAAACTCGGTACTCGAAGTTGTTGACTCATATATCTACTTAGGACAAGTAGTCCAGTTAGGTAGGTCCAACTTCGAGAAAGAGGTCAACCGCCGAATCCAACTCGGTTGGGCAGCGTTCGGGAAACTGCGCAATGTCTTTTCGTCCGACATACCTCAGTGCCTCAAGACGAAAGTCTTCAACCAATGTGTGTTACCAGTGATGAGTTACGGCACCGAAACGTGGTCTTTCACTATTGGCCTCATCTCAAAGCTCAAAGTCGCTCAACGAGCTATGGAGAGGGCTATGCTCGGTGTTTCTCTACGTGATCGAATCCGAAATGAGGAGATCCGTAGACGAACTAAAGTCACCGATATAGCCCACCGGATTAGCAAGCTGAAGTGGCAATAGGCAGGCCATATTGCTCGCAGAGCAGATGGCCGATGGGGTCGAAAAGTACTAGAGTGGAGACCACGGACTAGCAAGCGCAGCGTAGGACGTCCACCAGCAAGGTGGACAGACGACCTTATAAAGGTCGTCGGAAGACGCTGGATGCAGGTCGCTTCCAACCGGTATAAGTGGAAATCAAAAGGGGAGGCCTATGTTCAGCAGTGGACGTCCTACGGCTGAGATGATGATGATGATGACACATCATTATCAAAGACTAGTTTCCGCTGAGATCGGCCGCCATGGCCCAAAACTGTACTATGGAGAATTCACATACAACGAATGCAAGTGCACTTGCGACTGTCATTTGTTTAAAATTACCGTGAGCATTCGTCAACGTATGCGTGTTTTGCCCATTGTATGGAGTTATTCTTCTGTAATCTCTACCTATTCTGTGGTATGGTTGTGGGCGACCATACTCTATCCATCATGTACTTCAAGTGGGTGATATGAACAACCAATTAGGATTTGGTAATTTGAGGTTGCTTAACTTCTGATTGGGTTATTGTTTTACTGTTTTGTAAATATTTGTAGACTTAAATATGTAGATTCATTGTAAGTTAGGATGATTCATGGGTGATTACTAGTTGTATTCAAATGGAAAACCACTGGTGATTGATTGATGAAATGATGACGGACATAATGACGCGTATATTTTCACCAAAATAGGGTGCGGCATTTTTTTGTTCGCGTACTTCTCCAGTGTGCATACAAGTACTAAGCTGGCGTTGGCGTACAGTGCAACACATTAAAATTTGTACGCTAACATTTTCACTGCACTAAGTCTAGCAATGTGCGCGCTCAAATAACGAATCAACTGCTCACGTGTGCGCTCAAAGCAGTATGCAGGTGCGCGAACAATTTTTTAGAACGTTCGCACACACTTTGTTCATGTTTACTTGAGTGACTCTACCAGAGCGATTTGTGCTACATGCTGGTGGAAACGAAATTGAACATTTAAAATAGTGTTTACCTTTCGAAGAAATTGAAACGTATCAAAATTGGAAACATGTAGAAGTTCTACTTAAACTGACTTTGTTTTTCTATTGAAATTGTAATGTTTATAGTCAGCCACTCTCTCCAAAGACCAGTAAAACTTTCTAGATCAACTAAAACTAAATAAAAAGGTTTCACAAACACACTGCCTCACCTTAACAAAATAAAGTATAGAAAGATAGCAACGGCTTTGCCCAGAGCATTAGTCCCTCGGGACCAATCGCGGGCTTACCTGCTGCGACTATTACAACTATATTTTTCTATTAATCCCAGCTATGGGATCGTAAGAGCTGAATTATCGTCTGGTCCTTTTTATCTGGAAAAGAACTGAAATTGCACATGGTAGCAGAAATGCTTCAAAGCGTCTTTTTCTGGCCTCCGTCAGTGGCCAGAATTAATTAAATTTTCTCCGTGAACACATCTGACATGGCTTTGGACTTACATATTTATTAGTTCTGGTTTTCTCACGGAGAACGCTCCGTTGCGTCGTTTTGCTAAGATTTCCCCAACCATTTTGGAGTGGAATTACAGTCTCAAACTGAATATAATATATATGTAACGCTACCTAATACCCGAAGTGCGGTTAAACTTAGATGTATCCTTCCTTCACAGGAGCAAGTCGACGTAGCCCCGCTCTGCGGGGCTCCTTCTTCTGGGTGGTTTAAAAAAAATAACCACGAAGAGGACGGCGGGGTCTTTCCTCTTCTCACCCAAATAGTCCGACTAGGGGTGCCAGCAAGTCCCGAGGCTGCACCTAGTTCTAGCCGGCTAAACTTATCTAATTCTAACCGAAGATAAGTAGAATACATCTAAGTTTAACCGCATGTGGTCGGTTACACCTAGTTTTAGCCGGTTAAAACTAGGTGTGGCCGCACTTCGGGTATTAGCCGTAACATAGGTATATATTAGTATTTCACATGAAGCGACTATCTTAACAAAACTTATAGGCAACTCTTAAACTAACTCCCAAATAACATTAAAGCGTCTATTTAGCTCTAGAAAATCCCAACAAAACGGGCATAAATCATAAATAACTACTAACCCAAACTAGGTAGATACTAAAACAAAATAAAAAAAAACAATATTCTAGTAGCCTGGATAACTAAATACTTACTAACATACACTTCTACAAAACTGAAACAAATATTGCCCAACAACGATCAATCTCATAAACAAATCAGCCTGTATATTATTTGTTGAATCAACTGCCGAAAACCACTTAATCTCTCAAAGTATCTCTCCCACTGACAACTCTGATCACGCCTACGGTTTGTGAAAGCGCACACAAACGTGAAAGGCCTACGGTGAGGTACACAAGGCAAAATGGTTTAGTGTGCAGGCTGAGAATTCAAAATGCAGTGCAGCAATGATGTGAAAGACTTTGACCAGGGGAAAAAATTGATTTAAAAAAGTAATGGTAGTAAAATGTGTTGTGCATTAATATTGCTATAGTATACAGGGCGTCTCACGGCTATGTCACATGGAGAGAAAGTACCTTAAATATTGTAGATAGAACATTTTACTGAAAGAAGACATTTTAATTTAAAAACCGGCCAAGTGCGTGTCGGGCCACGCACAGTGTAGGGTTCCGTAGTTGCCCATCAAAATACTTATGCGAACTAACTATACTGATTCGCTGAATTTAATTTTAAAAAGAAGAATTTTCAAAATCGGTCCAGGAGTCTTTGAGAAATCGGGGAAAACACATTAAAAAAAAAAGATTACGACGAATTTAGAACGTCCTCCTTTTTTTGAAGTTAATTAAAAATAGTTGACGATAAAAACCTACCGATCCCCAAAAAACATACCGTAAAAACATACCTATTAAAGCTGTAAAAATAAAGTTGACAAACTTATCTATGCAGTTGAAGAAGATTTTGTTTAAGAAAATATGTTATCCAAGTACATTTTATAAGTTGGTCGACTATTACTCGTAAAGTTGTAAAGCCTACTTAGTCATGATAATTTTCTTTTAAACTTCGTTATATATACTACTATTGTGAATTTTTGCACACCCCCAAACATAACCGTTTAGCTGGTAGAGGACACTCGAGTCGAGCATAATTTCGCACTTTAAAGCTTAATATTTCACAAGCGAATTTTTTTATCAAAAAATTGTTAATGAAAACTATCAATAATTTAATGATACCCCACACTAAGGAGTACGCGAGAAAAAAAAAACATCCCCACTTTACGTGTACAGGAGGTACCCTAAAAAAAAATATTTTACGAGATTTTATTTTACCACTTTTTCGGCACAACAAATCCGTATATTTACACCAAATTACAGCTCTCTAGTACTGTGCGTCTCTGAGCTAAACTGCGGACAGACGGACGGACGGACGGACGGACGGACGGACGGACGGACATGGCGAAACTATAAGGGTTCCTTGTTGACTACGGAACCCTAAAAACGATGTAAACTGTATTCATAGATTTTTAAATAATTACATGATTCAACCGGGAATCGAACTAGCTACATGAGAAAAAAAAATAACACGTGCCTTTATACCGATCGAAAGCCCTCGTCATAAGCATTATTTTTACTGAATAACATACTCACAGAAATAAAAGGAAAATCATGAGTTTGCTTAGACAATTTCAGCGACCGAAGACAATACTTACGCTAAAAACTTTTTTAATCATAAAGCAGGTGTCACTCAACACCAGGTGGCCTACCATGAACTCTTAACGCGACCCAGTTTAGGCTGTGGGAAAGAGATGGCGCTAGATGACTTGTATAGCTCTGTCTCTTTCCTACCGCCTAAACTGGATCGCGTTAAGAGCTCGTGGTTAGGCTCCTGTACACCAATCTTCTTTGCCTCCTATACAAAGCGGTCGCCTTGGAACTACAATAGGCCAATCACGTTACACCGCTAACTAGTGAATTCGCAGTGTTATGTGGGATGTGGACAACATTCCTTAGATATACACAAATTGTTTCTATTGTCCAATGAGATAGTGCTTAACATAGCTTAGGAAATGCGGAATATTATTTCACTAGCAGTTTTTTTTTTTTATCAACTTCAAAAAAAAAGTAGGTCTTAGTTAGTTATTATTATTAGTTCTCAGTTCGACCTGTGTGTATGTTTGTATGTATATGTTCGCATGTTTGTCCGCGATTATCTCGCGTTTGGCTGAACGGATTTTGATGCGGTTTTGCAGGAATATATCTCAAGATATCCACTGATATTTATAAGAAAAAAACCGGCCAAGTGCGTGTCGGGCCACGCACAGTGTGGGGTTCCGTAGTTGCCCATCAAAATACTTATGCGAACTAACTAAACTGATTTGCTGAATTTAATTTTAAAAAGAAGAATTTTCAAAATCGGTCCAGGCGTCTTTGAGAAATCGGGGAAAATACATTAAAAAAAACCGGCCAAGTGCGTGTTGGGCCACGCACAGTGTAGGGTTCCGTAGTTGCCTATCAAAATACTTATGCGAACTAATTAAACTGATTCGCTGAATTTAATTTTAAAAAGAAGAATTTTCAAAATCGGTCCAGGCGTCTTTGAGAAATCGGGGAAAATACATAAAAAAAAGATTAGGACGAATTGAGAACCTCCTCCTTTTTTCGAAGTTAGTTAAAAATAGTTGAGAATAAAAACCTACCTATCCCCAAAACATACCCACCTATTATAGCTGTAAAAATAAAGTTGACAAACTTACGTTTGCAGTTGAAGAACAAGTTCTGCGATACATTTTGTTTAGGAAAATATATTGTCCAAGTACGTTTTATAAGTTGGTCGACTATTACTCGTAAACTTGTAAAGCCTACTTAGTCATGATAATTTTCCTTAAAATTTCGTCATATATACTACTATTGTGAATTTTTTCACACCCCCAAACATAACCGTTTAGCTGGTAGAGGGGGGGGACACTCGAGTCGAGCAAAAATTAGCACTTTAAAGCTTAATATTTCACAAACGAATCTTTTTATCAAAAAATTGTTAATGAAAACTATCAATATTTTTTAAAGACCTATTTAATGATACCCCACACTAAGGGGTACGCGAGAAAAAAAAAAACATCCCCACTTTACGTGTACAGGAGGTACCCTAAAAAAATATATTTTACGAGATTTTATTTTACCACTTTTTCGGCACAACAAATCCGTATATTCACACCAAATTACAGCTTTCTAGTACTGGGCGTCTCTGAGCTAAGCTGCGGACAGACGGACGGACGGACGGACGGACGGACGGACGGACGGACGGACATGGCGAAACTATAAGGGTTCCTTGTTGACTACGGAACCCTAAAAAGATTACGACGAATTGAGAACCTCATCCTTTTTTTAAATTTAGTTAAAAATAGTTGACAATAAAAACCTACCTATCCCCAAAACATACCCACCTATTATTGCTGTAAAAATAAAGTTGACAAACTTACATTTGCAGTTGAAGCACATGTTCTCCGATACATTTTGTTTAGGAAAATATGTTATCCAAGTGCGTTTTATAAGTTGGTCGACTATTACTCGTAAACTTGTAAAGCCTACTTAGTCATGATAATTTTCTTTTAAACTTCGTTATATATGCTACTATTCTGAATTTTTTCACACCCCCAAACATAACCGTTTAGCTGGTAGAGGGAGGGGACACTCGAGTCGAGCAAAAATTTGCACTTTAAAGCTTAATATTTCACAAACGAATCTTTTTATCAAAAAAATGTTACTGAAAACTATCAATATTTTTTAAAAACCTATTTAATGATACCCCACACTAAGGGGTACGCGAGAAAAAAAAAACGTCCCCACTTTACGTGTACAGGAGGTACCCTAAAAAAAATATTTTACGAGATTTTATTTTACCACTTTTTCGGCACAACAAATCCGTATATTTACACCAAATTACAGCTTTCTAGTACTGGGCGTCTCTGAGCTAAGCTGCGGACAGGCGGACGGACGGACATGGCGAAACTATAAGGGTTCCTTGTTGACTACGGAACCCTAAAAACGTTTTGAAAAAAAGGGAACCGACTTCAAAACAAAACCAAACACAAAAAAACTGTAAAGAAACTTATCTTTCGGAAGTCGGTGGCCATAGTCAATGAAATAAAAAACAAAGCCACCGCCTTCCGAAAGAAAAGTTATTTTACAGTTTTTTTTTTTTCTGCAATAATCTTGAGTGGGAATCTGCTTTTCAACAAAAATCTCCAAAAATTAGGAATTGAAAAACGAAACTCTTTGAAAGTCAACTTAGAAGGTGTTTCAATATTCTCGTTATTAAAACTTTGGTAGCCTAATTTGTATATTTATTGGTCTTTTGAACCAAGTGACGCACCAAGCAAAGGATCCAATTGCAGACCAAGACAACTATCTTTCACAATTACTTACAGTTTTAGTAACCATGAAAAAAATCACTTCTAATTTTTATGCGGTAACCTTATAAATTCTCGCAAAACAAGCCAATAACCGACTTACTAAACCAATAGTCGGCCTATAGAAAAAGCTATGAACCGAACACAAAGTTACTTTAATGAACAAAGCGTCTCTACGGTCATAGGACATTATATTCACATACTGTTCTAACCATTGTTTTTGCGCGCCCCTGTTCTAGCGAACAATGGGAGGCCGATAGAGTGGGGCACCGCGGGATGCGGGATCCGGGAACCGGGATTCAAGAGGTCTTGTATTTAGTGCTTGGTAAAGCAAGCGAAACTTTTGATGAAGTAATGTGTCTAGTTATGTGAAAAGGATTAACATTGAGGAGAATTTATAATGAGTGTTTAAAATTAGACACTACTTTTAAGCAAACATCTGAAATCTAAGATAATTACGTTTGAATTTAAGTAAAGAGGTTCTGTGTACTAATAACTATTAATCAAATATATCGTCCCATCATTAATGATCAGTAAAGTCTGCCGTTGTTGCCAAAATCATTAAGAGATTTTGCAATCTTTGCAATCTTCTACTAATGATTACTTGTACTATTAAATAGACGATGATTTGCTTAACTTAAACACCCACATTAGAAATCCATAAAAACATAATAAAGCTAAAGAGTTTGTTTATTGGGTTGCAGGCGCTGATCTCAGGAACTACTGGTTCGAATTTAAATACATTTTTTTGTTGGATAGTTTATTTATCGAGGAAGATTATAAGCTAGTCCTGCCGGGGTTGCGGGACATACGTATACCGCGACTCCGGCACACAAAGGGCTACCGAAGGACACCGTGGATTTTAGTCAGTACAAGTCTGACAGTCCCTCCCACCCTGTCCGGGGTTGGAGGACTCATTTGATGATTTAAAAAAAAAAAAAAAAAAAAAAACTGTAAAATATCAGGCTGCGACCAAAAAGAGCCGACAAGCGGGAGTGAAAACACGAGAAACTTCTCCTATAAACCTAATCAATCAGTTTCTAATGTTGACTGTTAATACGACTAAGATCTGGTGGCCTACCATGAATGTGGGAAAGAGATGGCGCTAGACGACTAGTATAGCTCTGTCTCTTTCCCACAGCCTAAACTGGATCGCATTAAGAGCTCGTGGTAAGGCCTCTGTTCTCCGTGTGACGATGCTTCTGGTTCGTGATTTTTCAGTCTATTTGCCAATTTTCTCCAATTCATTGGAAAGCCCTTGGGTGCTTTCTAACACGAACTTTCAACACTCTAAAATGTAACTCACATCAATTTACTTTTCCATTTTTCCAACACATTTTTATCAACACTTGAACTCAGAACTATCAAAAATAAAACTCGTTTCGCTTCACAGCAAAATCTCGGTTTTAAAATATAACAAGCTCAATTTTATTCCCGTAATCCCGTTAAAACATTCGATCCCGGACAAAATCCCGGCGTCACGAACAAAGCGTGTCAGCACTATCTTCAATAGGTTCACTATTATAATATTTTCGCGTCCCCGTGGACCGGCGTTGATTGGATGCTGCACAAGATAAACTCTACTATGTTTATGCTTGTAATGGCGGGAGGCTGGGCAGAAACCGTAGACATATTAGAGCCTATGCACACCACGTTTTTTAAACGCGCCGTTGACGCGCATTTGCAGCGATACAGTCGCGATACGCACGCAAGTCAGACGCAGCCTGTAGACCTTTGCATACCTGCATAAATTACAAACGCGCGCCACAAGCGCGTTTGTATCGATAAAGACGCGCCGGTGCCGCGCGTTTGACGCGAAACAAACGACAACAAACTGCTCTGTTTAAAAAAAACGCGCCGTCGACGCGTGTTTCAAAAACGCGCGTCGACGGCGCGTTTAAAAAACGTGGTGTTCATAGGCCCAGTGTCAACATACAGTATTCCAACTTCAAAAGCGTAAATGAGTTTACTCCGTTCCTCAAAAAGCAAGATTTGTTTTCGCGAGCGGACGGCGAGTTAAGGGTGACTCGCCGTCCTATCTTTGACCATGCCCGGATCTATTTCTTCGTGTTCTACGTGTACTATGCATCAGTTTAGACTTTAGGTTGTCCTTCTAATAGGTATTATAAACCGAAAAGTTTATTTGGATGGATGGATGTTTATATGTATACTTTCACGCAAAAACCTCTGAACGGAATTGGACGAAATTTGGTGCACAGATAGTTTATAACCTGGATTAACACATAGGATAGTTTTTATCCCGATTTTATGTTCTCTTGGGAGAATTTACGAGTTGTAGCGGGTGAAGCCGCTGGCAACGGCTAGAATGATAATTATAATTATTACCCAAAACTGCCCAGTTAAGACTGACAGGAGTTACATTACACAGTTCTTTAGCGATGGAAGTCTGGTGGCCTAACATGGTCCATCATGCTCCATCCACTTGGTCTACTGGGTATTTTTATATTGTGGTTTAGCTGTAGCACTTAGTGTTGACAGGTTACGTGCTGCTTAGTTATTGTATTAAATCTTTTTAGGTGCTGTTTAAGCTGGTAGGGAAAATGGGGAGTTTCTTATCAGACGTTCTTTGAGGAAAGCATCGTTGTGGCTTAGAGGACCAGATTTTTAATGATGAAACTTTAAAAAGAGAATAATAGTTTTATGATTTTTATTTAGATTATTTAGATGAAACTCAAAGACCATCATCATCAGATGAAAGACGTCCACTACTGAACAAAGGCCTCCCCCTTAGACCAACACGCCGAACGACATTCCGCCACTTGAAACATTTGGTTGCTCGCGACTCACGATGTCGTCGGTCCACCTAATGGGAGGCCTGCCTCCGCTGCGTCTTCCAGTCCGTGGTCGCCACTTTTTTTTAGTGTGGTAAAATCATCAAATAAGTCCTCCCACCCCTACTGTCAGACTCGTACGGCGTACCCCCTTATTAATAAACGTGGACTAAAGTTACAACCATCTAGGATAATCTTCGGATTAACCATACATTTTTTAAGGATTAACCGTAACTTTAGTCCACGTTTATTAATAACCCGGTACTGACTAAAATCCACGGTGTCCATCAATAGCCCAGAGAACTTTTCTTCCCCATTGTAAATCAGTCCTACGAGGGATGTGGCCTGACCACTTCGACTTTGCAAAATTCTAAGTCAGGTCAGTGAGTTCTTTGGAGAATATTCTCCTTTTCGGATTTCATCTCGTGAAAAAGTCCCAGAATGTGCCGTTCGTTCATCTAAAATTTAAATAAAAGAAAGAAAAAAAGAAGTAATGTAATATTTCAATAAAATTTGGCTGGAAAAGTTAATTTCCATCCTCAAATTATCATTTTACTTACTGCCCAAAATAATATGTTCTACTTTTTGTCATCAAAAATTAGAACCATTACGTGATGCGGTTGGTACCAAGTTACAGAGGAACTCCTAAATAATGTTTGTCTTTTGTAGAATAAGATATCATCCATGGCTCTGTATGTGTAAGGGCGTGTTCACGGCCTCGGGAAATGCGACTCGCGTCACGCGCAATACGAGTTCCTCTTTCTTCATGAGCGTGAGAGTTAGCACGGTCGCCCTTAAAATCATACAGTGACTGCCTTTTTTTGCTGATACAAAAGATTAAAAAAAAAAAAATTGGTGACAAATATTATTATCAAATTCAGAACGGACCGTCAGACTCTTGCTGACTAAAAATCCACCCTGTTCCTTTAGTTGCTTTGTGTTCTAGGGTCACGGTGTCCTTTACAGATAGCCGCGGTCTTGCGCAGTCCTCTGATGCCAATGGTCTGTTGTTCAAATTAGTATATTAACACTATTAAAAATGACTGCTGGATAAATCCGGACTTGTACCTTGATTGATTTGTGGTTTTCATCCACTGCTGTACGTCACACGTTTGTTTTAAAGAATCCGCGTGTGCCCAGGAGACGAATAGGCTTTCGTCAACTCAGCCTTGATTTATTATTTCTTTTGTTTTCTCTCTTGTCGCAATCGCAAGACTCGTGGCCAAGTCTTAAGGTAACATCCAGTAGCTCGGTATGAGTAATAAGTAATGTACTTGTGTACAGTCGTAGCGAGCAGAGTGGCGTACAACAGAAGTTAATACGTTTACTTGGGTTAACAAAGTTTTGTTCATTTTACATTTATAAACCCAAAGACGTAGGTTCGTGCAGATGACATAGCTACGTTATATTATTTCTTATTGGCTCAAAGTTGGTTCCTATGGACATTTCTTTAGAATCGAAAATTTTAAATACAACGACGTTACTAAATGGACATTTAATAATTTTGTTTTATTTTAAATACATATATTTTGCCGTCCTGCCCGATTTCAGTATATGCAAGTGTGTAACTTTGTGGCTTTTAATTCTTTGTAAACTGAGGGAATTTATTACTTAAGAGGATCGTCTACCGAGCGCTCGTCCATACTAAAAGAGAAAACGTTTTCCTACCCCTAAATGTTATCCTCTCAATGATTTTTAAGAATGCTTCCTACACAGCAAAAAATAGGTTTATAGGTTTTCTTTTTTTCAAAATTTATAATAGTTTGAAAGTTACAGGCGCCTAAGAGTTACTTTTGAAAAAAAGAAAACCTATAAACCTAGTTTTTTACTGTGTCAGAAGCATTCTAAAAAATCATCGAGATACGATAACATTTAGTGGTAGGAAAAAGTTTTCTCTTTTAGTATGGACGAGCGCTCGGTAGACGATCCTCTTAGGTACTAAAATGTTTCTTTACCGAAATCATGCAGCCTCTGTCCTCAAACTACTCTATGACTGACAACACACGGTATGCATAATATGAACTGCCAGAATAATGGTGTTCATGCTTAAAAGCTTTTGCGGATAATCGCGCCGTTAATTATTACTACAACAGTTATAGTGTAATGAAACTCCATTATAATGCGGTGCTGTTGGTAAAATATCGGCGTTTTCATAACAGGAAGTTAGGTAATGGGATGTTGGTTTGATTATGTTTTTGGCAATGGGTGTGTATTAGTTTGTAATCGGGTAATAACAAGATGGAGCCCCTTTTTTTACCGTGGTAAAATCATCAAACGAGTCCTCCCACCCAGGGCAGGGCGGGCGGGACTGTCAAACTCGTCCGGATTTTCTTACGGTTTTCGCCTATTGTTGTAATGATTTCTTAGGAAGGTTTAGTGTATAATTTATTGAGGTTATATCACAGGTTATATGTGAATCGGCTGAAATATGATAGATAATTTATGTACCTAGGTATTATTAGGTACATGGTGCAATTTATCAAAATCGAGGTAGCGCTAAATGACTTGAATAGCTTTGTCTCTTTCCCACACTGGAACTACTCTAGTTTTAAGAGGTCATGGTAGAACACCAGCACAAGCTGATGATGAAGAAAGTTTTGTAAACTCTTCTTCATTAATTTTTAACCGTGTAGCTAAAAACTTTTGTCCTAACTTCCACCGGTTATAATGTTATGTTACTCGAGTGAAGTCGGGGCAGTTTGCTATCCAAGTATAGTTGACAAACTTGGTCGAAGCTAACTAAACTGGGAATAACTTGGACTTTGATATATTATGAAGATTGTTCGCCTGTGAACGGAAACTTTGGGGCGAAATAGAAACAACATAGGTTGAGAGTGATGCGACGGTTAAGTGATGCTAAGTGGGTGGTTGTCGTACCTTTGTGCATATTCATGAAATTATAATTACAAGCTTTTTATGAGGAACTAGCAAACCGAACTCGGTTTCGCCACCAGGTGGCTTCGTTTTTTTTCCTGAATTTTCTTTGCTATAAACCTCACGGGGCCCGAGACCTTTCCAACGAATGTAAAACCGTGGAAATCGGTTCGTGCTGGAGTTATAGCGTCAGGAAGGAAAACCCGACTTAACTTTATATACGAGTAGTAGATAGTACGACATTTCGCTGGCCTGTTGGTCTAGTGGTTAGTGACCCTAACTGCTATGCCGGGGGTCGTGGGTTCGATTCCCACCCAGGACAAATGTTTGTGTGATGAGCATGATCATTTGTTCTGTGTCTGGGTGTAATTTATCTTCTTCTATATCTATACATATAATAAATGACAATGCCAGATCCTGCCCCACCTTTCAGCCCAAGATACAGGAAATATAAACTAATGAAAAATATTAAATGAAAATAAGACCCCTGATTACATAATTGTTATTCTGCAAAAGTTGCTTTTAAAAAGTTAGTGATAAAAGGATTTCGAAAACCCAAAAACCATTTCCTGTTTTCATCGCGGCCATGTGCGTTACGCATTAAGCATACCTACACGCAGAGAAAATGACAAATGACACCTTTTAATGTGTTATTGTTCGGATTTGAATATGCAATATTCAGTTTTAATAAAACATTATTTTCAATAAGTGTGTTTAACGAAAATAAGGTTTTTTTTTATTATTTAAATCACATTATGAATATAAACTCTTAAAAATATTTCACATTTGAGCATGAATGATTAGGTACAACGAAACGTCATTGACGCGGAACCTAATCAAAACATAGCCCTATCATAAAATCTGGACTGAGCACTTCAAGTTACCTAGTACCCAAAAATGAACCGTAATCGCCACCGTTTAGGTTTTTTTTGATTTGCTATAATTAGCATGACGAAAGAGAAGAGCAACTTGGATCTCGCTTGTCCCTTTCCTCCTATTCCCAGAAAGTAGTATGGATAGAAACAGTAAAATATAACTCTTACTTGCTAACCTTATTTACTTTTTCGGCTTTAAAATTGCTTTCAGGTTTATTTTACAATATTCTTTTTTTATTTTTATTCGGGCTATTGTCGCCAATGTCCCTGATATTGTTGTGATATAGACAGATCGGTGCGCCGCGTAATGATAAATAATCGATGATACCATCTCGCATGACGAAAACCTTCTGAACTGAAAGCTGAGAAATATAAATAAATGAAATATCTCAACTTAGCACGCGCGATTGTCGGAGTGGGAATGTGAGCTCGGCTATCATTGTGCCGATTTATCGTTACAGCCAATGGCCTGATGGCAAAGGGCCTCGACGAATACCTTTCGAGGCTCTCTCTAGGTAGTTGGATCAAGGGCCTGATTTTGAAGGCAGTGTTCCTAAATACGGCCCGCATTGTGAGGAGGTTCCTGTTTCTGTAGCCCTAACCACCGGTAGTTTGGACCCCGCTCCCACACCGGCGGGCTACTGTTTTTATGTTTATAATGTTTTTTTATTGTTTTTTTTTTTTAAGAAATATTTAAAAACGTAATAACATGTATTTTGGTTACCTACCCTATTCATCATCATCATCATATCAGCCGTAAGACGTCCACTGCTGAACATAGGCCTCCTTTGGACTTGTAGTAGGACCGGTTGTAAGCGGCCTGCATCCAGAGTGATCCTGTGGTTTTTCATAAGATCGTCTGCCCACCTAGTGGGTGGACGTCCTACGCTGCGCTTGCCGGTGCGTGGTCTCCATTCGAGAACCTTACGGCCCCATCGGCCATCAGTTCTGCGAGCTATATGGCCTGCCCACTGCCATTTCAACTTGCTAATTCGTTGGGCTATGTCGGTTACTTTGGTTCGTCTACGAATCTCCTCATTTCTGAGTCGATCGCGCAAAGAGACTCCGAGCATAGCCCTCTCCATAGCTCGTTGGACTTACTGAGCTTACTAATGAGGCCCATAGTAACGGACCACGTTTCGGCGCCATACGTCATCACTGGTAACACACATTGGTCGAAAACTTTCGACTTGAGGCACTGAGGTATTTTGGACGAGACCTACCCTATTAGAAAGAGACAACTGGCCCCATCGGAGCTATCTCTCTCAGCACGTTTTTACGGCATGAGTGCTCAGTCCATTTCGTATATTGTTTGTGTATTTTAGCCTTGTGTCAAAATGTCACAACTGGCATTATTGACAAAGTCATTTGATTTTTGGGTGGCTATTGTGTTTGTTTAATACAAATTATAAATGTGTTTGAATTATCTTACAGCTTCCACCAATATCTGTAATCCGTCAAGATTGTTAGTATTGTATTGTGTGTGCTTTGTGGCTAGACCAGCATTGTGAAAATAGGGACGTGACGTTAACGTATGCTCGACATAGGTATCTAACCTAAATGTGATATTTTATCCAATAAAACAGAAACTGCACTTTTAAAGACATTTAATCATAATTTTAGTTATCACTGATAAAGGACAAATAGAATGCTACCTTTGGTATAGTTGGAAGCCAACTTTTATTTGGTGGGTCATAGCTCTAAGTAGCAACTGGCATTGTCTTTTGTAGAAAAGTGGTGTCTGTACAATGGAAATATATAAAAAAAAAGTATCAGGGATTGTTATTATATCGATGCCGAACCCGAAAATGTAGTTAAAATTTTTTTTGTCTGTTTGTCGGTTTGTCTGTTTGTCTGTTTGTCTGTGTGTTTGTGCACGCTAATCTTCGGAACTACTGGACGGATTTGAATAATTTTTTTTTCGTTGTATAGGTATTAAGTCCCGTTAACATATAGGCTATAATTTATCTTGGAAACTTGAACACCTGATGCAGAACAGCAACAGACCTGCTTAACTATAAGAGATACAGAAATGGTGCCATAGCAAAAATTGTTCCACGTGATGAGCATTTTCTGCTGAGAGAATAAATTTGAAGATCTGGAACACCTGATGTGGAACTCCAAGAGCCCAGCTACACTATAACATATAAGTGAATGACGTCTTAGCAAGAGTTATTCAACCTGATGAGTACTCTCTGTCAACGTATAAAAATTGAAGACCTGGAACACCTAATGTGGAACTTCAAGAGCCCAGCTACACTGTAACATATACAGTAAAGACGTCTTAGCAAGAGTTGTTCAGCCTGATGAGCACTCTCTGTTGACGTATAAAAATTAAAGAACTGGAACACCTGATGTGGAACTCCAAGTGCATTGCTACACTATAACATATACAGTAAAGACGTCTTAGCAAGAGTTGTTGAGCCTGATGAGCAACCTCTGTTGTCGTATAAAATTTGAAGATCTGGAACACCTGGTGTGGAACTCCAAGAGCCTAGATACTCTATAACATATACAGTAAAGACGTCTTAGCAAGAGTTGTTGAGCCTGGCTCTAAGAATTCGACGTTTCAGATCTTCGATTTTGACGACCCCGTCGTCACCGGCATAAGCAACAGGATCCGCGTACGAAGTCGCGGGCAGAAGCTAGTCTATAATATGTATGTATTTAGAAATATACAAGTAGGTTTATCAGTAATTGTCTAGTACCCATAACACAAGCTCTGCTTAGCTTGGGACTAGATGGCGTTGTAGTGTGATAGTTGGGGAATATTATTATTATTATTATTTATGGTTTGATAAAAGAAAAGTCTTCCTTATCCCATTATGATTCGACCTGCAGGGCAGCGATAGTTTTATCGGGAATAAATCAAAACCTAGTACTAATAAGAATCAAAATTCACATTCATCTACCGTAGAGCTGTGGATTTGTAGAATACAACAAGATTTAGACAAAAAAAAAACTGTAGAAATCATAAAAAGACCCAAAAGAATTTTTTATAAAATTTTAGACCAAAAAAACTTTAGACATTTTGAAATACCGAAAAGAAAGTTACGAGTACCTATTATAAATCCTACTAATATTATAAACGTGAAAGTTTGTTTGGATGTATGTTTGTTACTCTTTCACACAAAAAACTACTGAACGGATTTAGATGAAAATTGGTACACAGATAGTTTATAACCTGGATTAACAATAGAATAGTTATTATTCCGATTTTATGTTCCCACGGGATTTTTTTCAAGTATAAGCGTGTGAAACTGCTGGTAACAGCTAGTATAGAAATATTTTCCAAAAAACCTGCCATTTACATACTTTCCATACAAAAAAGTCTGAATGTACCAGATTCTCTCGAGACGGCTTACAAAATAAACCTGTTATATTTAAATATTGGATGTACGTAGGTAGAGGCAGGTTACAGTCGCCTACGGTATTACTATAACCTAATTGTCTTGGCGACACCTACGATCATCTGTGACGGGAGGCAGATGTTATTACATGCGATCAGGTCCGCGTTCCATGGCCCGAGTCCTGTTGTGCGGGTTGCAGAAGTCCATTTTTAGGGTTCCGTAGTCAACAAGGAACCCTTATAGTTTCGCCATGTCCGTCCGTCCATCCGTCCGTCCGTCCGTCCGTCCGTCCGTCCGTCTGTCCGCAGCTTAGCTCAGAGATGCCCAGTACTAGAAAGCTGTAATTTGTTGTGCCGAAAAAGTGGTAAAATAAAATCTCGTAAAATATTTTTTTTAGGGTACCTCCTGTACACGTAAAGGGGGGACGTTTTTTTTTTTTCTCGCGTACCCCTTAGTGTGGGGTATCATTAAATAGGTCTTTAAAAAATATTGATAGTTTCCATTAACAATTTTTTGATAAAAAGATTCGTTTGTGAAATATTAAGCTTTAAAGTGCTAATTTTTGCTCGACTCGAGTGTCCCCCCCCCTCTACCAGCTAAACGGTTATGTTTGGGGGTGTGAAAAAATTCAGAATAGTAGCATATATAACGAAGTTTAAAAGAAAATTATCATGACTAAGTAGGCTTTACAAGTTTACGAGTAATAGTCGACCAACTTATAAAACGTACTTGGATAACATATTTTCCTAAACAAAATGTATCGGAGAACATGTGCTTCAACTGCAAATGTAAGTTTGTCAACTTTATTTTTACAGCAATAATAGGTAGTTATGTTTTGGGGATAGGTAGGTTTTTATTGTCAACTATTTTTAACTAAATTCAAAAAAAGGATGAGGTTCTCAATTCGTCGTAATCTTTTTTTTAACCGACTTCAAAAAAAGGAGGAGGTTCTCAATTCGTCGGAATATTTTTTTTTTTTTTTTTATGTATGTCCCCCGATTTCTCGAAGACGCCTGGACCGATTTGGATTTTTTTTCTTTTGTTTGAAAGGGTATAGGTACTTTCCAATTGGTCCCATGATCATCAGGTCAGGATCTGATGATGGGATCCCAGGGAAATCGAGGGCAACCTTCAAATTTTATAGGCACATAGTACCATTTTCATATATTTTCTAAAGTTGTTCAAGTATTTGCATCTGTTAATCATCATCTCAGGTGGATGAGCTGATCATGGAAGGTACAACTCCTCTAGTAAGAAGTCGACATCAACTGTTTTAGTAAATTATGTTTGTGTTCGCATATCTCCGGAACTACAAGTCCGATTTAAGTAATTCTTTTTATGTTGTACTAGGTATCGTTCAACTTAAGGAATACTGCAAGTGTCATCAAAATCGGTTCAGTAGTTTTTGAGATAGGGAAGGAATGAAAGAGATGTTAACGATGTTATTACCGGTGCTACAGATTTCTTACATAATTATGTAAGAAAATGATGTATTTGACAAGAATTTTGGCTGAATATTTATACTAAAAAGAGTTAAAAAAAAAACTTTTTAGAAAGAAATGTAACCGCCTTCAAAAATAACCACAAAAAAGGGTAAAATAACCTACAAAACTTTTCTTTCGGAAGTCGGTGGCAAAAATACAATGAAATTAATAAAAAAACCACCGACTTCCGAAAGAAAAGTTTTGTAGGTTATTTTACCCTTTTTTGTGGTTATTTTTGAAGGCGGTTACATTTTTTTCTAAAAAGTTTTTAATGTATTTTCCCCGATTTCTCAAAGACGTCTGGACCGATTTTGAAAATTCTTCTTTTTAAAATTAAATTCAGCGAATCATTTTATCTAGTCGCATAAGTATTTTGATGGGCAACTACGGAACCCTACACTGGGCGTGGCCCGACACGCACTTGGCCGGTTTTTGACGTATAAAATTGGTTTTTTGACCAAAACTCAAAATTTTTCCACTGGTCCTACCGAGTTTTATTGCAGATTAAGCTAGCCCGCGCGGAGACCTTTCCAGCGACACCCCGCACGACCGGCTAGCTCTTAAGACCCTCACTGATCGGCCCCTTTTGGTGATAGCGTGATGTTGTATAGCCTATAGCCATCCTCAATAAATGGACTATCCAACACATTGAGAATTTTTCAATTCGTTGCAGTAATTCCTGAGATATATAACAAACTCTTCAGCTCTATAATATTCGTATAGATAGGAGCTTCGATAGTTTAACCTTGATTTTTTGTATGTTAAATAGAAATATTTAACATACAAAAAGAGGCAAATGACAATGCTGTAGCCTTACCACGCGCGATCCAATTTAGGCTGTTGGAAAGAGACAGTGCTATACAAGTCGTCTAGCACCATCTCTTTCCCACAGCCTAAACTGGATCGCGTTAAGAGCTCGTGGTAAGGCCTCTGTTCAGCTGTGCTATTCTCTAAGACCTTAAGAGGTGGTCGTCGTCGAGCTTGTAAGAGATTTTAAACTTTATAGTTACTTTATGACAGCTATCGGCAACCTTTTGGGCCGGAAATTGAGACAAAATACGAGTCATCAATAAGGCGAAAGGAAAAAGGACCAATATACCAATATTACGAGTAGCAAAGACTTAGTAAAAACGATTAGCAAAGTACCTAATCGATTTGTTATCGGCGTTCCGCAGCCAAAGGGCAAAAGGGACCCTAGTCAAGTCTTAGTAATCTAAGACTACACTGACCGTATGTCGGTCAGTCCGTCTGCCACCAGGCTGAATCTCATGACACGTGATTTAGACAGTTGTGATGTGTTTCTGTTGCCGCTATAACAGCAAAATATAACAAAAAGGAAATAAAATTAATATTTGAGGCTGCTCCAATATAATAAACGTGATTTTCTTGCAAATTTTTGCTCGATATTGATAACTGCAACAATTAGATGCTCGAAATACTCACAGAATATTTAGTTATGTATTTACTTTAAAAATAATAACTAAATTTAAATTAAACAAATATTTAAGGGCTCCTAGACAAAACAAGTGATTTTTTGCGGTTTTATAGTTGTACGGACCCCAGCGTGCGCTAATCCGACTCGCGCTTGACTGGTTTTTTATAGGAACCGGATGCTCTTCTATCATGCTCGAAAGGTTAGGCAAATATGTATATGTACATAAATGTATATTATATACACATGTATGTATGTATGTCATCCACCCACAATGTTCATAAAATACAAGTTTTCCACGATAAAAAGGTTTGATAAAATACCTACACAAATTAATTTACCGGAACTACTAAATTATAATACTGCTGATACTCGTACGAATTTACGAATATTTTTTTATCGTTGTATCGATGTCGGCCGATACGTGCGGTGCTGTACATACGTATGGATATGATATGACTGATTCTTATCGCAGTTTTATTAATTGAAGGAAACAGCTGAATTAAGTAGAATATTTAAATGCATTCTTTAAGAATTCAAAGTTTCTTACGATCATCTTCACCTACGCTAAGTTACGGTTAAATTGATGCCTATAAGAAAAACAGTTCGTTGGATTTTCAACATTCGGCTTAGCTCTAAAAGTTGAAGTTTCAACGATGTATTTTTTTTTCACACTAGGAATTAAGCCCGACGATTTTTTTCTGACTGGGCCCTCTTAGAGGACCAAAGCCTGCCGGGGTCGCGAGACTATAATATAGACAGGTGCCCAGACGCCCACGGGGTCGGACGTCGGCAGACGATTTCCGGCCACCGTAGCCGCGGGCATGCGGGCGAGTAATTGGCGACTCGCTGTCCGACCATGGACCATGCCCGGGTCGACGGCGCGTTGTGTTCCACGCGCGCCTCAAAGAGCGCCAGCATGATGACGGGGCCCCCTCTAGAGGGCATCATCTACATTTATGACTAGGCTTGTTCGTGGTTTTGCTTGCTTTATAGATGGAAATTATCTTAAGGTGATTGCGTCGATGTTGCCCGCGAAATTCAAATTTTCTTATGTTTTTTGCAATTTGCAGGCCAGTGACATGTTGTAACTTTATCAAAATATGAATTGCGGTAATAATAAGTATAATTTTAAATATAAAAAATATCAAAACATTCGCTCCATCAGCTCTCACATAGAAAAGCTGCATCTAAGTTAGATTTCGGAGATTTTAACAAGCAACGCGCGCCTCAAACAGTGTCAGCATAATGACGGGGCCTCTAGAGGGCCAAAGCCTGCCCGGGTCGCGGGACTTATCTCATTACCGTGACCCCGGATAATAAATGTCTATTAAAGGACACCGTGGATTTTAGTCCTGCCGCCCTGCCCTGGGTAGGAGGACTCATTTGATGATTGAAAAGAGATATCAGGGTGCCCAATGTAAAATACCTCCGAACACCTTAATACCAAAGGCAGCTAATGTTATCGATTCAAAAATCGACGTGTTTACTTTAAGTTTACGACACAATCTCATGCATATCCCATAAAGTACATTAATAAAATACTTCCAACCACAACATTGTTTTATTAAGTTACCTCTAAAATCAGAATATCTTAGTCTGGGCACACCATTTCGAAATGTCAAGCGGCGTTATATTATCATCACCCACGCTTTGTACGGCGACTCTGAAGTACCATGTGTGTCTATAACCAGTTCCTCGGCGGCTTTTTAACATAAAATATTGTGATTTTTCCTTAGAATCGTTAAATCGTGCGATTTACTGAAGTGGATATCGTGGTACACACGGCCAAAACTACTATAACCTGACCGTTCAATGTACGGAAAGTTCATATCAAACGAGTCCAAGACAAACTGGTTTTGTATAGCTTGATGTGTTGACGTGTGTACTATCTTATTTTTTTCTTTTTTATCGTGGTAAAATCATCTAATGAGTCCTCCCACCCAGGGCAGAGCGGGAGGTACTCTCAGACTTGTACTGACTAAAATCCACGGTGTCCTTTAATAGCCCTTTTCGTTCCAGGGTCACGGTAATTTGGTAAGTCCCGCGACCCCGGCAGGCTTTGGCCCTCTAGAGGCCCCGTCATTATGCTGACACTCTTTGAGGCGTGCGTGGAATACAACGCGCCGTCGAACTGAGCCATTGACCATGGTCGAACAGCGAGTCGCCCATTAGTCGCCTTCCGCATGCCCGCGCCTACGATGGCCGGAGATGAGCAGGAGCTGTCCTTTCCCTTACGCGGCCTCCTCCTTCGCGAGCATGACTGCTTCGCAGAAGGAGGAAACAAGAACAACTTACATTAAGTTGTGACTATGACAATCTTAGTGAGCGTGATGAGGCTGAATCTGAGGAAAGTGATTTGGACATGAAATGCGATTCAGATGAAGAAAAAGTAGCAGCAGCGGAAAAAGGTACAATGGAAAAGAAAGTTGAAATTCAACCTAATAGAAAAAGTGAACCTAATAAACAATCAGCATCGGAAGCAACTGAATATTATACGTTTAACACGCAAGCTTTGCGAATTTCAAAGTACATCACCGTTAGACATTAGGAAAATAGATTTCAATTCATAGAATTCGACGCTTGTAAGTAAGAACCTCGGTGGTTCGGTTGTTAAGAACAACGGATGTACTGAATCCGGAGGATGCAGGTTCAAATCCATCGGGATATCGCAGTTCGAATATCTCTTTCCATTGAAAATCCATAATTATGCTGTCATTATAAGAGAGTTTCAGTATCTTCAATATCCTAATCATATACCCATATTCCCTTAAGGTGATTGCTTCGATGTAGCCCGCGAAATTCATTTTTTTTTACGTTTTTTGCAATTTGCAGGCCAGTGACATATTGTAACTCTATAAATATATGTGTTGCGGTAATAACAAGTATAATTTTAAATATAAAAATTATCAAAAAATTCGCTCCATCAGCTCTCACATAGAAAAGGTGCATCGTAGTTAGATTTCGGAGATTTTAACATGATGCACCACATGATGATTTTCTATGTGAGAGCTGATGGAGCGAGTTTTTTGATAATTTTTATATTTAAAATTACACTTGTTATTACCGCAACTGATAAATTTATAAAGCTACAACATGTCACTGGCCTGCAAATTGCAAAAAACGTAAAAAAAATTGAATTTCGCGGGCTGGTTGGAGCATCCCCCTTAAGATAATTTCCAACTATAAAGCAAGCAAAATCACGAACAAAACCTAGTCGTAAATGTACATATTTAAATATCTTCGACCATATCGAACGATTTGAAAGACCCTGCTACGTGTGCGATCGAACAATGTTGGTATGTCGGAATGCGATTTGGATCAGTGGTTTCTTTTGTACAAATTGTTCAGACTACTGTCTTTAGAATTTAGAATACTCGTTTTGACTTGCACTTTTGACCTTGCTGAGTAATCTGTGGATGATTATTTAATTCGCCTCGTTGGTCAATCGCAAGCGTAAGGGCAGCCACATACATCAGTTTTCCTGATCAGGAATCCTGACCCGTTTTTCGAAATCTGTACGGGAATTTATTAAATGTGAACAAGACACACAAAACATACACACACATTTGTATGAATTCACTGCGTTCGGATGGAAAACGTGGCCACCCTAACTGCTGAAGTCCTGGGTTTAATTCCCGGGCCGAGCGTAAAGAGTTAAAGACTTAAGTCTTAATCCATTACGGATGTCTCTTTTCTGTAAGTATCATCATCATCATCATCAGCCTATAATGTTCCCACTGCTGGGACACAGGCCTCCTCTCTGTGAGAGGGAGTGGGCCATAATCCACCACGCGGGCCCAGTGCGGATTGGTGGATGTCACATGTCTTCGAATTTTTGGTTCTAGGACATGTCGGTTTCCTCACGATGTTTTCCTTCACCGTTTTGAGAGCAGTGGTGATGAAATAAATTACACAAAGTAATGCGCCAGGCGGGGTTCGAACCAATGATATTATAAGTAAACAAGGTGTTGATACGTCATACGCGCTCAATAACGTATGCGCTCAAATGAGGCTGATTCACACATCTTGATCTCAGTGCGACGTTGCCAGCGGCACTTCACGTACCACAGACTGAATCAAAAGTAAAAGTGACTCAAAACTACCGAAAATGCCGTCGTGTGTGATGAGATATTGTACAAAATAAACATGCAAGACTTCTAAAAGTCAAGGAATCACATAACATTCGTAAATATACTATTTATCTTTAATATTTTCACAAATAAAACATTACGTTTTTATAAATATGGCGTCGTAAAAGAAAGAGTGCGAGCACGGGTGCGAGTGAGAGGAGACACTGACGTGCGGGGGGATTGATGACGCGTGGCGATCTAGCTGTCACTTTTTTTCTTATTGGTTTTATCAAGCTATCCTTTTTACTTGTCGTGAAATGTAATGTGTGTAAATAAAAAGTGTGTATGTGTGCTCGGAACACTTTTTTCCGTTGTTTTTGTACGTGATAACATATCTATGACTTTATAATATCATTGGTTCGAACCCACGACCTACAACTCGTAAGTCGGGACCGATACCACTGGGCCACCACTGCTCTCAGTAAGTATACTTATTTCGAAATGAAAAATACATATTTTTTAAGATTGTCCATTGAATGAATATCAAAGTAAAGACAAAATCTTACCTATAATAAGATGTTATTTACCCATGTTGAATTTTTACAGTTAGTTGGATTTAAAATCTCCATAATTTCCTTCTGAATGTTCCAATTTTTATCTAAGGGATCTTTCCGTTAGCAATAAGGTCCTATTTAAGTGATTTAAAAACATACTGTATTACTTATTGACATTGAAAATAGTGCTTCCAAATCGTTCCAATAATTTAAGCCACTTCAGCATAGAGAAATGTTGCGCATTATAATAAGAGATAACTAACAAAATAATACAATAGCATTTAAAGCCACTGGCTTAAGACTGATAATACATTATTTACCAAACATTTAATAAAATAAACTAATGCCCATTTTCGCAATAATTATCACAGCTTTAGTCGCGAAAATATTGAATTAAATGTTACTATTAATTTTGGGACCACGTTGGTGTGAAATACATATGGACTAACGGTAATTTATGCTACATAGCATAAAATATTCCACACAATTTGCTATTTGATTCATTTATAATTACTTTTTTGCTTTATTTGGTGTTAAATGTTAATTTATGGGAGTTTAACATGTTGTTATTTAATTGCTGTTAAACATTGTATCATGCAGTGACTTTAATGTGACTATAAAAACTTTTTCTAAAAAAAATGTGACCGCCTTCAAAAACAACCACAAAAAAGGGTAAAATAACCTACAAAACTTTTCTTTCGGAAGTCGGTGACTTTTTTTATTAATTTCATTGTCTCTTTTGCCACCGACTTCCGAAAGAAAAGTTTTGTAGGTTATTTTACCCTTTTTTGTGGTTGTTTTTGAAGGCGGTCACATTTTTTTTAGAAAAAGTTTTTATTTTACTCTTTTTAGTTTAAATATTCAACCAAAATTCTTGTCAAATACATCATTTTCTTACATGTGCACTAGAATTTTGTAATCCGTAGTACCGGTAATAACATCGTTAACATCTCTTTAATTCATTCCCTATCTCAAAAACTACTGAACCGATTTTGATGAAATTTGCAGTATTCCCTAAGTACGAACGATACTTAGTACAACAAAAAAAGAATTACTTAAATCGGACTTGTAGTTCCGGAGATATGCGAACACAAACATAGTTTTCTTACTTGAGGAGTTGTACCTTCCATCATCAGCTCAGGTACATGAGATGATGATTTCCATACGCAAATACTTGAATTACTTCATAAGATTTGCGAAAAACTATGTGTCAGCCAATAAAATTTGAGGGTTGCCCTCGATCTCTCCAAGATCCAATCATCAGATCCTGAAATGGTGACAATGGGACCACACGGGAAGCACCAGCTTTCGAATAAAAAAAGAATCATGAAAATCGGTTCACCCAGTCGCAAGTTATGAGGTAACAAACATAAAAAAAAAAAAAAAAAAAAAAATACAGTCGAATTGATAACCTCCTCCTTTTTTTGAAGTCGGTTAAAAAGGACCAAAAATGTATGAAAATATGAACCTAACTGTACACTGTAATATAATAACCAATTCGTCTCGACCATTTATATGCCAGCACTCAGTCTAGTACATCCTGTACATCATCATCATCGAGTCAACTCGGAATCACCCACTGATAATTATACTGTGGTTTAGGCCTCTCCATTTTTTTATAATTCAAAATGATCTGATAGACACAGAACCTTTTTTCTAGTTCTAGTGTTTAATAAAAGGTAACATCATCATCTGCCTAGCCTTTTCCCAACTATATTGGAGTCGGCTTCCAGTCGAACCAGATGCAGCTGGATATCAGTATTTTACAGTTTAAATAAAATGTAACAAGGTATTTTTAAAGTACAGAATATTCAGTATTTTCTGATTAGGTCGTCAAAAATATCGATTTCCGGGAGCTTTCATTGCGTTTTGGCGAGACCATTTAAAAAAAATCCCTAGTGATATTTGAAATTTTTCATAGTACTTAATTACATTTTCTATGTATAAGTAGAACCATTAGTTTCAATTATGCTATTAAAAGCACTTTATTTCCAAAATTCCTTGTACAAAACAGAATTCCTTGAATCAAATTGGAATCAATTTTATTACAGCTTATTTTTTCCTGCACTAAAAAACGATTTAGTTCAACTGTGTATCTGTGAACAACTAATTAGAGCTTAGCTCAGCCATGCAAACAAATCTTTAAACACAGTGCCTAGCCTGCAATCGCTAATTACATTCCTAATACCAAACTCACACAAAATCAATCACACGTTTCGCAATCTTCAACATCCATTGCTACTTACACATACAAAGCTTCTGACAAAGCTGTAATTTAATCGGCAATGGACACTAAACTTCAGCATAGGTCGTTAACATTCGCAAGCATACCGCGTTCAAGTGTGATTATTCAGATGGTAAACAAACATTAGGAGCTAGTCGAGACATTCAATTTAGTGCTGTGAATCCATGCGTGGGTTGAAAAATGTTCTGTCATGATGAATATCTATGGTTTGGGCCATTCAAGAGGCTTTTTAAAGTTTGTTTTTTAATCTCGTAGACCAAATTGACAAATGATAATGTCAAAACTGACATAAATTCTATTGAAATTCGTGTCAGTTCGCCATTTGCACCTGTCAATTCAGTCTACGAGATTAAAAAACGACGTATAGGTAGATATAAACTGACATTAGAATCGGCAGATACCTAGATAATTTCAATAAAGTTTTTTATATTTTCTGGAATGTTGTAAGAAATGTTCAAAGTTGTTCCAGCTCCAATAAGATCTGAAAAACATTTTCCAAGAAAAAGAAACAAACAAAACTAGTTATCTAGGTAATTACATAGATAAACTCATGCCAAACAGATAATGAGCCAGTAGCAGCGCCATAGAAGGCGGATACAAATATTTTCTTAACATTAATGAGTTAGTCATTAGTTCAATACACTCACCTTTCCCCTCTAATGAGCATTCATTGTCAACGAATCGCCCACCGTACGCGCAGGCGCAGGCACAACACTATGCATGACGTAACTTCCTATTACACTTCATTCATAAACTAAATCGATCGACTTAGTCAAACGTGGTACCGCACTATCCAGAAAACAATCGAACTATTTAAAAAAATCGGAACCCACTGTCACTGTTTTCGAAATTCGAAACCGACGTTTTTATTTTGTTACTTTTTTTTTTGTTTTTCTTTTTTAATAAGCGCGTGTGTGTCAGTCGGTGCGCGCGCGCGTTTGAGCACGCGCCGAAGCCTCTGAGAATCGCCCCCGCGATTTTTGACGCGTGGGCCGGAGCCGGCCCCGAATTTGCGTAATATATTTAAGCAATAAACAAGTTAAATATTACTATAGAATCCTCACTAGTTTATGTTATAAAGTCAGTTCAAATCGAAACGACTGCCGTCAGCAGGGGACCACATGAAAATGGCGAGCTTTCTTTATAAGCGTATGTTAGAATTTTAAATGAGTATCGAATAATGCATTCGACATAAAAAGCTATCGGCTGGCGTCTGCTAACAATATTATGTGAGCCGGTGCGTTGGGAAGCGACTTGTCGAGGAGTACCTTGTATGGAGAAACGGGTTCGTCTGCAGTCCCACACGTTCGACTTTTTGCCGTTCGTTGCAGGAAAGAGGTAGGGACCACCGGCCAGGTAAACATGACCTCCCTCGTCCCTAAGCCAAATACGCAGCGTTCGGGGTAACGCAGTAACAAAAGGAGTAGCAAGGATCTAGTTTGAATGGACGTTTTCTGCTATGGAAGGAGCATTGTACAGATCGTGTGTTTGCAAGCCACGTCTTGGCTTCAGCTTCATACATTTGTAATGAAATCGTCGAGTCGCTTCGGAGTCCTAATTAGACGTCTCCATGGTGCCGAGAGAACGTTCAAGTAATGTTTTGGCATTCTAAATAGCTGACATTTTCACTAAATTAAACCTTTTTGTGGCTGTGGTAATAAGGTGAAGAAAATTATTTGAGAAAACTTTGCGGGACCAGTTGGGGACCAGATTATTGTTGAGATTAGTTTTGAAGGACCAAAAAGGCGCAGACTTGGAAATGTTTTTTTTTCTTTTGGACTAAGCGTTTATGATTCCATTCGATGCGCATTTGGCTGGTCAGAAAGAGCTATAAAATCAAACAATAAGGCAATAGTATTCGTCACTCATCATATTCGGCCTAATCGCTTTTATTTTATGAACATAAAGCTCAAACTAGCGGAAGTTGATTCCAAATCGATGAGTGTGATGTATGTCCTTGTCTAATATACTAATTTAAGGAGGTAGGTATATGTAAAAAATAATGTTGAAAAATATATAGCCAATTTCTTCTTTATATTCTTCAATAGCCCTTAACGTTCCAAGGTATCTGATGAGATAGTCCCGCGACCCCGGCAGGCATTGGTCTCGAGTATGAAGTTTGACCCTGTGAACCTTATTGACTGTCTCAATGGGGCTATAAGCATAAAACGTTAAACGTTTACAGCTTTTGACTACTACCGCTTGGGTTCTAACTTTTTATGTGTTAAAAGACAAAGGGAGTGTTTAAAGTAGGTAGGTAGGTATTTTTTTTTAGCTTTGAGGCGCGCGTGGTACACAACGCGCCGTCGACCCGGGCATGGTCCATGGTCGGACAGCGAGTTGCCCTTTACTCGCCGCCCGCATTCCTGCGCTTACAGTGGCCGGAGATCGTCTTGCAACGTCCGTCGCCGTGGACGTCCACCACCGCGGGTGGGGCGGAAGGAGGACATTGTCCTCTCCCTCACGCGGCCCGCCTCCTCCTTCGCGAACATGACTGCTTCGCAGAAGGGGGCGACCGCTTCCCACTCCGTCTCGCCCCGCAGCATGGCCGCGACCAATGCCGGGCGTGAGAAGTCTCCGCCTATCGAAGTACGTAGGTATAGGACAACTTTAGCCACCACCTGTGGCTTTAGAACATAGTTCTATAAGTAGGAATACGTTTGAATGGTAATTATTACTGTTTTAGATCATCATCAAAGATGTGCTTAAGCGCCACATGAAACGTTGTGACTTGTGACCTAGACACGTCACAATGGGAGGCAATGGCAGTGGACCGATCACTGTGGAGGCATACCGTGAGCACTAAGGTGTTCGAGTTTGAAAGGCGGCGGCGTAAAGAAGAGCTCGATGCTAAACGAGACGAGCTTGCCGCGGCCTGGACCAATACAATTACGTCGGAAGAGTGCTGACTTGCAGCGAATGTGGACGCACTTTAACTGCAAAAATTGGCTATATCAGTCACCAGAGGGCACACCAACGATGCTCTCAACAGGCAGAACCAAGTCACTGTGGCCGAAATCTGCCGGGATCACATGTGTATAATTATTGTTATATAGATCATCATCATCATCTCAGCCTATTGCAGTCCACTGCTGGACATAGGCCTCTTCCAAGGAGCGCTACAGTCCACGATCTCCTGCTCTTTCCATCGAGCTACTGCCAGCTACCTTCTTCAGGTCATGGGTCCATCTTGCCGGAGGCCGTCCCACCCTACGCTTACCTACACGCGGTCTCCATTCGAGAACCTTCCTACTCCACTGTTTGAGATAAGCAACGCTTTTATAACGTTTAGATTTTATTTACGTACGTTACTTACGTAAAATTGGTAAATGCCAAGCTCCATAGCTTGACTCATCCCCGCTAGGTTGCCTACCTGTCGGCCTTCTACAGATTGTACTTCGGTGAGTGTGCCCAAGAACTCCACGACCTCATCACGGGAAATTACCATCCTTATCCTCATTTCTATACCACCAATTCGCTCTAAACATTTCCAAACGTCTTTTACAATGCGGACAGCAAGGAGTGGAACTCTCTGCCTGCGTCTGTGTTTCCAAACACGTACTCGTACAACGTACAACCCTAATCTCTTCAAAGTTAGTGTGAACAGGCTTCTTCTGGGTAAGCTCGCTCCATCGTCGACCTTGTCTTAGTCACTCCTGACCTAGACTAAGGTCAAGAGCAAACCCATTACGCAGAGGCGTAGCGTGCGTGCCTTGGCGGGGCCCCGTATAAAAATTTGTTTGTGGGCCCTTAGGTAGGGCAAAGATTTATAATAAAGAAAAAAAAAGCATTTCTCTGTATCTACGCCGAAATATAAACAAAAAATTAGACAAAGGTCATCAAAAAAATTCAAGATGCGACTGATCAGTACAGAGGTCGAAATTAGGTAGAGTTATTTTAGTACTTGCATCGAAATGTTGATACTATTATGGATCTTCCCGGGATTTCTAATTTCTAAACACCAAAGATAGTTTAGACAAATAAATTGTGTAAAAGTAAATAACTGTTTTATTTAATAAATCAGGGCCCCTGTGGCCCGGGGGCCCCGTATAATTGATACGGCAGATACGGCGGCAGCTACGCCCCTGCCATTACGCATAAAAAATTGAAGTGTGTAAAAACTTTGATTTCAGTTGTTACCAGCAGAACGTTAGCTATCTACATGAAGTGACTGCCTGTCTGACCTCCACAATCTAGTTACTTAAATCAGTACCCGAATAGACTACCTATGAACCCATCAATGGACCTACATCAGAAAGTACTGTCTTTTTTATCTTGGTAAAATCCTCAAATTACTCCTCTCACCCTGTACGGAACGGGAGGGACTGTCAGACTTGCGCTGCCTTCACATTTGGGCGACAGTCGCGCGACAGACGCTGCTTATGCGCGGCTGTTCATATTAAGGTGGATCCAGACTTGACGAGGCATGCGCTCCGCACGGCGCACAACGCATGCGCGGCTACGTCCACAATTAATGTAATGCTCGCACTGAGGCACTTTGATCTTGAAGCATTTGCCGACATACGTTGGCTCGCCCTCGCACGTGCGTAGTTCATGCCTCGCCACGAATATAAAGGTACACACCTTGCGAGGCATGCGTTGTGCGCCGTGCGGAGCGCATGCCTCGCCAAGTCTGGATCCACCTTAAAATGTAAAGGAATGCGCTTCTGCCGCGCTGCTTGCGACGTAATGTGAAGGCGCCCTTGTACTAACTAAAATCCACGGTGATCGTTCAATATAGCCTTTTACGTTCCAGGGTCACAGTTTCCTGATGAGACAGTCCCGGGACTCCAGCAGGCTTTAATAAAAAAAGGTAGAAAGGCAAGGTAAGTTGGTAGGGCATGTAATGCTTAGCCTTGAAAATTGCTTAACCATTTGGCGGTGTTTATCTAGCCAAAAGTCTTCGGTAAAGAATATAATTATAGTCCATTCAACTAAACACAACATATCAAACATAAAAATTACAATAAAAGACACAAAAACAGATAATCTTAAATCAAATGCCGAATTCACAAACATGAATGAACCTCTCAATGTGAGAACCATAACACTGTAACCGGAGACTTGTAGTGGGTGCACACTTTCCGACACCCACGCGGTTTAATCTGAGGATTACAGGCCGTTAGACAGTTTTAACATACTTTATTGGTACCTGCATGATTGCGTGGTGACGAAACATCAAGAGATTGGAAAAGATTTGTCATCTGTGGTCTGCATAGTTTGGAACTTCCTCTCTCTTAATGGGTTGGTTTCATTTTAACTGGAGAATTTTAGATACCTATATGGAAAGGAAATACTTTCTATGAAGTAACTAATAGTAGAGAGCATTGGTGGACCATGTCCTCGACTTACGAGTTGTAGGTCGTGGATTCGAACCCAGCTGTGATTATGATTATTAATATGAACAAAAAGTATACCTACACTAAATTCCCTACTAAACAATAACGTAACTTAACAGAGTGTTCCCACACAGTAACAAAGATATACCGAAATTCAGCACAAAATTAATTCAAGCCTTCCCAAATTTGGAGGTACCTCATCAATATTACCATAATTAAATTGTCCGAGATATTCACTTATACCTACACATTTTGAACAGCTAAAAAGATACCCATATTACTGTACTGTGGATACAATCAATGGATTTGTTAATGTCGTAGGTTACAAGTACAGTCCTTGCATAGATTGTTTTACCTCGGACAGCAATCGAATAGCAACCTTAACTTGGCGATCATAAAGATCATTGTAATACAGCAATGCATGTCGGCCTAGAGTTTAATACCTCGCCTTCCATGCACGAGGTTGTGAGTTGAAACCCTAGCAAGTACCAATAATTATGTCTGTCAATGAGTAAGTACAAACACCAGCATAAAGCTATGCCAAACTGACTACCCAACTTAATATGAACCTTATACTTTTGTAATAAAGGTGAAAAACTAGGACAGGACAGATTAAAATAGCTGTATGTGCAGGCGTCTGGTAGAAGTAGAAGTGAAAGAAAAAACATAATGAGGAAAGCAAAAGCATACACAGACTAAAATCACTGTGTCTGACAGAATTCAATTTATAAATGTAAACAAGCCCTTTGTTTACTCTGTCGCTATATATTTTCGGACAGACTGTATAGGCTTTTCGTGTAATGACAGGTCAACTTATACTGGTAACATAAAGCTTGATATTTCGTCGTACGTTCAGTGGGCGTATATAAAATACCTTAATAATGTACAGAATGGAGTATTTAAATCATTTGCTCAAGAACTTTGTACACGCCAGCAAAGAGTTTGTATTTAGCAAAGTTAGTCTGTCCATATTTAACTGGCTGGTTGGAATCGGTGTTGCCAAGTACGGTTCTAATAAAATTTGAAATTGGAAGTATGACGAGGGTTGCCAGACGGCTGACATCCTTCTGTTTGGATTGGCACTTTCTGGTTTTGCCACTTTTTCTGTGTAAATTTTTTTTGAGGTCAAATCAATCGGATAATTATTGACCTTGTTTTAAATGAAAATTGTCAATGTCAAGTTAGGCTAATTTCAGTTTCCGATCTGATCGATTTTAGGGTCAGAGGGTTAGCTAAAAAAGCTTAAAAGTCTTTTTGTTTTTTCATTTTTGTTGAAAGAGAAGTATCTCTGTTTTTTGCACTAAATGCTGAAGATGATGACACTACAGCCAGCTCAACCAAAATCAGGAACTAAAGTACGATTATTAATTCCAGTCAGTAAAATGACATTTGTGTAGAATGAAATGTACTAAAACATGAATGAAATGTACTAAACTTTGTATCAGTGACAGTTGCACTATCATTTTACTGACTCGAATTAATAGTAGGGGAGCCGAGGATGCTAAATCTGCAGTTACTCGAGCGTCATGGAGACCTATTGGATTTGAAAGATTATGTGCTAAAACGAAAACAAGTTTCTGACAAGTTTTCTATTTTAGTGGGGGGGAAAGCGTGTAAACAGTTTTAAAACTGTAAAAAAAAACACTTGTACAGAAATACTCGAGCGCGTCAGATGTTTATAGTGTAAACGCGCTTTATATTTCTGATAACCAATACATATTAATCTGACGATTAACTCGAGGGGTCTGTCCGTGGCAAGCGGTTGAAAATCCAAAAAAAAATAAGTTACTCGAGCGCGTCAGATATTCAAAGTGAATGTAAAGTACACCCTAAAAAGTGTCGTATTAATATGTCTGACGATTTGGATGTGGCACAAAGCAATAATTCATATTTCTATCTGTAAAAAAAAAAACGTAATCTCGAGATACTCGAGCGCGTCAGATTTTTATGCGGGAGGTTCAAGTTGATATCATAGTGCTCCTGAATAATAATCTGACAATTATATGGAGGGATATCGCTATTCTGAGCATCTTAAAGGAAATTTATAAACAAGATAACTGCATTCACGTATAAAAAATGTATAAAATAAAATTTTATGTATTAATTACGAATAAAAACCCATCTGCATCATTAAAATCCCATCAAAAACACAAATGTGAAATGAGAGCCAAGTTCAATTATGATTTATGCCTTGGTTGCTTGTTGACTTCACGGACAAAATAAGTGAAATCTAAATGGGTGCCAAGGTCAGTGGTCAGTCCTGAAATTTATTTATCTTAATACAGGGTGTTTCTTTTAAATTGGCTAAAAGGGAGAAATCCGAATCAATAAGAGATACGGGAAAACTTTCTTAGGAAACTTTAGCTCTTTTATGATGTTGACTATTTAAGAATTTTTTATTTTTTCGTCAAGTGTCTACAGTGTCCACAGAAATGAGTGAAATTGGCCAATTTTTTTTTAATGCCGTTCGGTTCTGTTTCATGTAAGGATCATTTTATTGTATCGGAAGAAAAAAATCGGGACGGCGGAAGTTGGTCAAATTTTGCAAAATATTTTTTCATACAAATTGTATGATGATTTTTTTATGATGTTATTTGATTTCGTGTTATGTGAGGATCATTTTATTGTATGGGAAGGAAAATATCTGGACAGTAGAAGTTGGTCAAAAGTGCAATAAAGTTTCTTCTAACAGCATGAAGTTTATTTGTAGTAGTCAGTATTTCATTCGATTTAACCCACTTATGTTGCCCAGACATTTTCCTTCCCATACAATGAAATGATCCTCACATAACACAAAATCAATGCCACTTTTCGTTGTAATTTTATAACTGAAGAACGGGCTCACCTATCCAAACCAAATATTTAGGCTTTGTTCGAACTATTTATTAGATGGTTTATGCGAAGTTTGCACAAAATCAGTAGAGCGGTTCTTCATTTATCTCATTTTTTGTAATAAATTAATTCAATAAATGGCGGATTATTTTGACAATCAATGATCGCCATCGAAGATGGCGGACATTAAATCACGACCGATAGTTGCGAACTAACTGATAGTTCACCTTTTCTCCACGATTTTACCGACATCGCCCCATGGAAAACGTCAGATTATTTGTGAGTATGATTTTTACAGTGTTACCTTAAATTTGCAAAAAAATAAAACGCGCTCGAGTATTTCAAAATGACGTTTTTTGTTTTACAACTTCAGTACTCGCTCATTTCCTAATGCCACGCTCAAATTGTCAGATTATTGAAATATACACTCTTCTGAACTTAATTAATCTACCTTTTCTTAATCTGACGCGCTCGAGTATTTCTGCGGATCAATTTTTTTTTACTAATCTGACGGGTTCTCCCAAACAAACCCCACCAGATGAAGGGTTGATTCTTGGTACAGGTACTTTAAAGGGTGCAAGGATTCTCCCTTATAATAATCTGACGCGCTGGAGTCACAGCAGAAATCCCTTCCTGGGCTCCCCAACTATAATAATCGTACCACAGATCGTACTTTATAACTGGAATTTTGGAACAATAGTTGATTCATTTTACTTTTTCTAAGTCGTCTTTTTTTAATAAAAACTTTACAGCTGACCTGTTTCAATCTCAAAATATACCTAATTATTGAGTACAATTCCAACTACTTATGTTAATTTTATCGTTAGACACATATTTTCTTGTTATGCTTTCATATTTTATGATCTTATCGTGATACTAATATTATGTTTTCACTAAGTGTTCATTAATAATAATTAGACATTAAATTTTCATTTAATACAGGTATTAGTAACACATATTTTGTTACACATTTAAAAATTAATTCTTATTTAAATATTTTTAAAAGCACGGTGCTCAGTCACTGTACCAAACAGTGACTGAGCACCCGGCTGCTGTGTTACGAGTCGCGGGTTCTGTCATGTTTTTAACTATACAGTGTGTTTTTTTCCACTCTGAAACATAACTCAGACAAACGTTTCTCCGCTTAACGATTCGCCGAAACAACGATTCATTCCTGGACGGTTCGACGACAGAATTACCTTTCACCGCAGAACGATTCGTCGACAAAGACATGGTTTGACATTATAATACTAGTAACTAAATCCGACATCAGGGGCACCCCGAGGTTCGGTTATTTAGGTTCCTTTGAACCCTGAACACAGAAATAGAAGCCCCGCGCAGCGGGGCTTCGTCTAAATGGCTTCATTTATACAATACTTCATGAAACACAATACTCATGACTTAATCGTTCTGTCGGCGAAACGTTCGTCGAGGAAAGGTTCTGTCGTCGAACCGTCCAGGGAATAATAATAATACACGAAACGTTTGTCGGAGTTACGTTTCAGAATCGAATTTTTCAACTGAGCGTGGATAGTGGAAATATCCAAAAACGTTGAAAGGAAATTTTGACGAAAACTATAACTGCATCATTTATCAATTTTAGATAAATCAATAATCATGGCCAGGAATCGATCCAGCTGATTTTGGAAAAAAATCACACCCTGTACTTATTGTTCCAATCGATAGTGTTGCTAATAATAAGGATCAAAATCTGGGAAGTAATGATATAATATGGTAGCGCGGACACTATTTTACGAAGTTTGAAGTCCCATAATTATATAAAGTAATTAATTTTCTCATAATACAAAACAAACAAGACAAATCGACACAAACGTGATAATACTCGTATAATCTTTAGTTTAGAACGATTACATAATCCTCATTAGTCATTCATTAGCTACGCTATGACCTAGACTCGATTAGGTCAGACTTAGTCCATTCTTAGATAAGTTCTAGCTCTTAGCACAACTGTTCTAGGACGTTTTGGCGATACTGGTAATCCTAGTGGTTATACACATCATCTGCCTAGCCTTTTCCCAACTATATTGGAGCCGGTTTCCAGTCGAACCAGATGCAGCTGAATATCAGTATTATACATGGAGCGACTGCCTTTCGGACCTACACAACCCAGTGACTGGGCAATGCGATATTCCATGGTAAAACTGGTTGTCAGACTAATGAGCTTTTGACTAATAGTAACGACTGTCAAAGATCTACAAATGACAGCTGGGACCAACGGCTTTACGTGCTTTCTGAGGCACGGAGGAAACTCGCTATGAAAGATGGTCAACCATCCACAGACCGACTTCGGCAAGCGCGGCTAAACCCGGAAGCCCCCGTGCAGCTGTAATTATTTACCTACGAGCTCCTTTGGTCATACGAATGTAGTAAAAAATATTAGCGCACTGATGGTAGTAGCTATGAATTTTACAGCAGGCGCTTTTCAGATACACAGCGGACACAGAGAGACCTTCGTCCCAGCAGTGGGAACATGTATGCTGATGATGATATTAATCTCCTCCTTATTTAGAAGTCAGTTAAAAACTTACGGAAATTGTTCAGGTGGAAACTCAATGGAAGTCATAAACAATACCTATTAGGTACCATAGCACAGACAGACACACAATCGCATTTATTGACAAAGCCCCGACATCTGCGCCCCGTCAGATCATTCCAATTAAGAATCTGCATACCAACTTAAACTTTACAAATATACAAGCAATATTGAACTCTATGGAAAAAGTGTTAAGATTGGTATTGACGGTAAAGGAACTTGGTATAGGATTGCCAGTCTCTTCCCTCATTTTGATGCCAATTCGCTTCGCAATATGAAAATGTTATCGTGTCTTTGCTTTGCATAGTTTTGTGATTGAAGAGGCGTCAAGTGTACTGTTTCTTGGAATTTGGAATGTTTGTTAAAATATAATTATCTATACATCTATATCTATACATACAGTGTCCGTTTGTAATATTGAAACAACCGTTTTTAACCGACGAATAAAAAAGGAGGAGGTTCTCAATTCGACATAGTATATATATTTTTGAAGTGAAAACTTCTTTAGCGGCGTTGTACACTTTTTCTGTAATGGGTAAAAAATTTAAAACTCGCGTCAGGGTCACGTGACCGTCAGGGTCACGTGACCGTCAGGGTCACGTGACCCTGATCGAAAATGAGTAAGACGTCATTCAAATTAAAAATAAAACATAGTAACAAAAAAGTTTTCACTTCTACCGGCACTCCTGGAGTGCAACCTTTTTTTTTTTTTATGTATGACCACGCATAACTTTTCCTAACGTGGTCCGATTTTAAAAATTCTTTTTTTGTTGGAAAGAGTATATCTCAAAGTTGGTCCCATTTAAATTTCAAAACTAAAATCGGCCTCTAAGGGTAGAAAAAAAGGAATTAATTGTCAATCTTCCTACAGAATTTTCTATTATGAACCGATTCTGTTGAAATAAAGTTAACAATTGTAGTTCTGAGGACATAATTATATAGCAGAGATGTGGAGAACATAACATGATGACGTCACCATCATCAGATCAACTCCAGATCCCTGTTATTTTGTGAAGTCAGTCCCAAGAGTTCCTTAACAGTATGTCGTGTTTGGGCTAATTTCACTCAGCTTGATGAGAACTTTAGACCTAGCTGAGGTATCATTGCCATCGAGGGTCTGAGGATGGTGACGGATGCAGAGGCAAGAGGTCCTCGACAATTAACAGCACCTTTATCGTGTTTGGGCTCATTTCACTAGTCTTGATGAAAACTTTATACCTAGCTGGGGTATAATTGTCATCGAGGGTCTGAGGATGGTGACAGAGGGCAGTAGCCTTTTTTTTTTTTGAAGTGAAAACTTCTTTAGCGGCGTTGTACACTTTTTCTGTAATGGGTAAAAAATTTAAAACTCGCGTCAGGGTCACGTGACCGTCAGGGTCACGTGACCGTCAGGGTCACGTGACCCTGATCGAAAATGAGTAAGACGTCATTCAAATTAAAAATAAAACATAGTAACAAAAAAGTTTTCACTTCTACCGGCACTCCTGGAGTGCAACCTTTTTTTTTTTTTTTTAGCGTGGTAAAATCATCAAATGAGTCCTCCAACCCCGGGCAGGGCGGGAGGGACTCCACGGTGTCCTTCAATAGCCTTTTCTGTTCCAGGGTCACGGTAAGGAAATAATCCCGCGACCCCGGCAGGCTTTGGCCCTCTGAGAGGGGGGCCCCGTCATTATGCTGACGCTCTTTGAGGCGCGCGTGGGACACAACGCGCCGTCGACCCGGGCATGGTCCATGGTCGGGCAGCGAGTTGAGAGGGCAGTAGCCTGCAAGAGATCCATAACAGTTAACAGCAAATATATCGTATTTGGGCTAATTTTACTCATCTTGATGAGAACTTTAGACATAGCTGGGGTATGACAGTCGTTGAGAGTTTGAGAATGAAGACAGAAAGCAGGTGTAGGAGGTCGTCAATAGTTAACAAAAAAAAAAAAAAAAGTAATTTTTTTTTTTTAGTTACAGAAATTGACTCGATAGGAAACTCAAAAGTAAAAAATAAAACCTTTTTAAAAAAAATCAAACCGACGAAACATCGAACTAAAAGGAAAAAGGTTGCACTCCAGGAGTGCCGGTAGAAGTGAAAACTTTTTTGTTACTATGTTTTATTTTAAAACTGGAGTAGTACAGATATGAAATTAACTAATTTGAATGACGTCTTACTCATTTTCGATCAGGGTCACGTGACCCTGACGCGAGTTTTAAATTTTTTACCCATTACAGAAAAAGTGTACAACGCCGCTAAAGAAGTTTTCACTTCAAAAATAAATTTTGAGGCGGCGCCAAAGAAACAATCAACGAATAGCTACGACGAGTTATTCAACCACGACAAGCTATGTTTGTTTGTTTGGCGCCGCCTCAAAATTTATTTTTTGCTTTTCAGTTCGATGTTTCGTCGGTTTAATTTTTGAAGTGAAAACTTCTTTAGCGGCGTTGTACACTTTTTCTGTAATGGGTAAAAAATTTAAAACTCGCGTCAGGGTCACGTGACCGTCAGGGTCACGTGACCGTCAGGGTCACGTGACCCTGATCGAAAATGAGTAAGACGTCATTCAAATTAAAAATAAAACATAGTAACAAAAAAGTTTTCACTTCTACCGGCACTCCTGGAGTGCAACCTTTTTTTTTTTTGAAGTGAAAACTTCTTTAGCGGCGTTGTACACTTTTTCTGTAATGGGTAAAAAATTTAAAACTCGCGTCAGGGTCACGTGACCGTCAGGGTCACGTGACCCTGATCGAAAATGAGTAAGACGTCATTCAAATTAAAAATAAAACATAGTAACAAAAAAGTTTTCACTTCTACCGGCACTCCTGGAGTGCAACCTTTTTTTTTTTAAAAGGTTTTATTTACGATTTTTGACTGTCTGTCTGTTTGCAATAGCTAATCTCTGAAATGCCTGGACCGATTTTGACGGGACTTTTTGTTGGCAGGTAGCTAATGTAATAAGGAGTAGGTATGGCTACTTTTATTTTAGATAAATCCTTTGTTAAAAAAAAATACATTGTTGAATTCCGACATCCACGCGAACGAAGTCGCGGGCGCAGGTATTATGGTATAAAATCATGTGTCACTATGTTTACTTGTACTTATTAATCTCCAAAACTACCCAAACGATTTTAATGAAATATTGTGAATTATGCATGCATTTGCATGGTAGCTCGGGTAACCTAGATGTCCAACAGTAGAAGTCTTACGGCAAAAATGATGATGGTGGTGATAATTATTGCAGCATGAAAGATTAGCTGGTTTTTGAACGTACCCCATTCTTGCAAGTGAAACATTGACTCGAGTGAAGCGTTCACGATTCTATTGAGTTCTTTTGTTACGTTTTACTTACTCAATATTAAAATACGCTTTCATGCTATACTGATAATCCGATTTTAATTACTGTTGGTGCAGAGATCGTGGTTACCACAGGACAGTGGACCGGTAGGAGGTGGATCACACAAGGCCCAAAAATTCACAGAGTATTCATGAAATTTTCCAGTTGATAACACCAAGAAGAATTCTTGAATTCTTGGAGTTTCTTGCCCGTTCTTCTCCATAGAGATCTACTTCTTGGAACGGGCATCTACGGTACTTTCACAGATTTTTTGTCTTGTGACTGGGACTGTAGCACTATATAACTTTATAGTGTTTAATTATATTATTTTATATTTGTCTATGACAATTTAAAAGTGCCTGTAACTGGCCTACTTGAAATAATTGCTTTGATTTTGATTTCTTCCAAAATACAACTTCACCCCTCATTAACAAATGAAGCTGAAATAATATCCACAAATAATAGACAAGCTCCTTTAATGACTGGAGGCACAGTAACCCACTTTACACACGTACTACAAGAAGCTCATTATCCATTTAATTAGCTTAATGACGATGATTCCGTGAACGTCATTGTTTCCTCCGTAATTATCACAATATGTATACTTGACAGAATATGCTGTTATTATACGTGATTGTTATCTTTAATTAAGACCTACCCTAAAGGCTAATGCTGGAACTGATTACAGATCATTCTGCTCCTGTTTCGGGTTCCGTAGCTCGAAAGCAAAATAGAACCCTTATAGGATCACTCTTTATTTTCCGTCCGTCAGTCTATACGTCTGTCCGTCTGCCAAAAACCCTTTTCTTAGGAAAACGTGAAGGTATTAAACAGAAATTAATATCAAATACTCAGGTCCACCCTTTGGAACCGAGAAAAACTCAAACGTCTCCATACCGGGTGTCCACGAAGACTATCTCCCAACTCTTGTGACCCTGTAGTAGATATAGTTCGGCCAAAAATGAAAAAAAAAATCGTTAATGGTTGAGGAGTAGTTACGAAAATTTCTGAAGTATTAATTCGAGCTAGTAGGGCCGGGTCCTTTCAGCCTAGTCTCATCCTGGAGGCTAGCATGAAAGTGTGGGGGATAGGCATCAACAGCAACAAGACGACAACAGAATAAGGGAAGGTGGTTCGAGTAATGCAAGCTATAATTCGTACAAAAAAGTACTGTTTACCCTAGGAGTAAAAGTAACTTTTCTAGCCAAGAGACGAGGTTTATCGCCCCAGCGTTGTGAGTGCGCCAATAGTCCGAGGGTTCCAAGGGCTGAAAAGAATTACTTTCAAGCTCCTCAGGCAACTTCAGCCCTACTTTCCGATTTTTCCGAGTATGAGTAACGAAAAGCCACTTACCCTACAAATATTCAGAAAAAAAATGAAATGAGTAGGAAGGTACCAAAATAGTCATCCATGATGACATTACCCCAAGGTTAGCTTAAAATAAGTGATAAGTAATAGATAATGAGACAAAAAAATAGAACACTACTTAGAAAAATAATAATCACTCCTTATCACAAGGAAACTAAGAAACTACTCGTACGTCATAGGTTCTTGAACTCTTCACGGTTCTCATACAAATAATATATTTTATTAAAAACTGATTATTACTATGATTGACTTGTTGGAATTGCGACACATTTACTGAATCATCAATCATTGGAACAGCTGCTGATTTTGTTTTATCAATTTCACATTTATTGGGCCAACTGAAAAAGCAATGCGTAGTTAATAACCAATCAATTGATTTTTGTTGGCGATGACCAATGCTCATCAGTCATCGCTCAGCGGTCACCGCGGGTTGTTTTCGTTGGTTGCCCCGGGTGGACCGCTAAGAGATGATGGGTCCCAACCTTCCAAAGTTTCTGCACCCTGTCAGACCCAACCATCTTAAGATGCTCACATAATTCTCATCATCATCTTTCGCAGCCCTGTTCCACACACTCCTGATCACTTTCTATTCGGTGTTCTACCTTTCGTATCATTATTTCGGTCTATTCCCATCCAATATCAAGAGCCATTTGGTATTAGTTTATTTCCGAATCAATTTTCTATTCCCAACGAGTACCACTGTCCGTTCGAGCTACCTTGGTAGCATTGGACATAAATAGTATAGCGGGCTTTTTAAGATATCGTCGGTGTTCTTTGAAACCATTTTAATTTTACTGAACCTGACTGTACCTAATTTCCTCAAACTTGCTTTGGTATTGGTTTTAAAATGTGGTGCTCGATAGGAATACAAAATAAATTCGGAAATAAGCTGATACCAAATGGTATTAGTTCTTGGTATTGGATGGGAATAGATCATTCTTTCCTAGCTTGATATTTCTCCTTCAGGTCTTTTTTTTACATGGTAAAATCATCAAATGAGCCCTCCCAAGGGCGGGAAGGACTGTCAGACTTGTATTACTGACTAAAATCCACGGTGTCCTTCATTAGCCCTTTATGTTCCGGGGTCACGGTAATTAGATAAGTCACGCGACCCCGGCAGGCTTTGGCCCTCTAGAGGTCCCCCGTCATCATGCTGACACTCTTTGAGGCGCGCGTGGAACACAGGTCTTGGGGTGTTTTTTAAAAAGCAGGTTGTCGGTACTGATCGGTGCAAAATAGACCCATGTTATCTTATTTTTAAGGTTCTGAATCCAAAGGGTAAGGGTAACCCTTTTACTTTATACAACATTATTTTTAGTGTATGCGAAACCTGAATATAGTTTGTTCAGAATCAGTAACTGATTCGATTCCAATAATTTTTACACCATGTTATATTTAAAAAAAAAATATTTTAATTGATTTTTATTACCAGTTAATTACAATACAATCACCATACGGTTAGGTACCTATTGCCAAACTATTATCACGAGTGTATAACACAGGAGACGCGGTTTACGCGGGTGTACCGCGAAATGAGCATGTTTTTGAACTGAAAACCAGGTAATATCCAAGCTTATAACTTTGTGATTTTTTATGATACGGTTTTAAAATGTTTAGACCGGAAGCCAGACAAAAATATCGTTAGTGATTTCTTCTCAAGCCATAATTAGTAGACTACATAAGGGAGTCGGATCATAAAGATTTGTGGAAGTCAGCTGCTGTTCCGTTGGTGGGATAAGCAGCAATAGCCGTTCAAACACGTAGAAAAAATAATATTTTTTAGTCATTTCCTCCCAACTGAAACCTGGTTTATATTGAAGATTACCTTATAACACGAAGAATAAAACCAATCAGCTGTCTGTAACATGGTGGAATACACGTCTGCTGGTCACTCGAACATGTAATTTTTTATATTATTTTCAGTGATTTCCTCTCGACTCAAATTTTACCTGATGAAAGTTTACATGAAGATATGGATAAAAGCAAACGTCAGCTGGCTGTATCTCGGTGGAAAGATCGTAAAATAAAATATGAAGAAACAAATATTTTATTAAATCTGAATAACTAAACGTAATTTATTTGCAATATCAAAACGGACATAAGGGAAACGAGTGTCTGTCATAATGAGACATAGAAGAAGCCATAAAAAATATTATTTGGAAAAAAAACTTGTGTCATCCTTAATGTCTAATCTTGTCAAATCATTCTGCTGTCATAAGGTTTCAAATCAATATTAAATGATTTTGTTGTTGTATTTCGTTATTTTGTTCAAGTTATGGAACTGTTCTTACTGGAGTGAATAAGTAATTGACACCCTGATCAAGAAGGTCCGTTAACCGATTCAACAGAATCAGAAGGATTCCCGCACGATCTTCAATGATGAGACAAGGCTCTCGCTTGGAGATTACGTGAAGAGCTTCTCGATCCGGCTTGCATTATGAAGAAATTCCTATCTTTGAGGTCCGAACTAGATATCCATTGATATATGTATCATAACAACATGTTTATTTTGTATTTTTAATTGTTTTATATGTAATGTAAATGAAAAATGTAAATGACAATAACTTCAAACAATGAATCAAGCAATGATTGGGGGTTTTCTTTATAGAAAAGCTTTTTATTTCTTATACTTTTCACTGATTGAGAAAATAAATCAATAGACCCATTTATACGTTTTTTCAAGAGTTCATTATGATCGTTTTGCATATTCGTGCAAAGAATGGGCAGAAAACCTTAGGCCCATCGCATACGGTGTATTCTAAACGCGCAGAAGACGCGCGTTTCAGGAACGCGCCTCTTCGGCGCCGTAGACGCTGATTTGTTATTGCGTTTGGATTGATGATACAAGCGCGCGTATAAAGAAGCGGAGTAGAGGCAGGGGCGGGGCCCTCACGCCACTACTGCACCGCCCGTGCCTAAACAACTGAAGAAGAGGAGGAGTCTCTGATCTAAAAAACGCAGAATCTACGAGCGACTATAGCGCGTCTGTTTCGCTGTATCTGCGCGTATACGTGCAGTAGAGGCGCGATTCACGCCCTGAGTGCTTATGTTACAAGGTTGTGATTGAATCTCGTACACGCGCGTAATCTGCGCGGTTAAAGAACGCCGTGTGGCGTAGGGCCTATGTATACCACGTTTTTTAAACGCGCCGTCGACGCGCTTTGTGTAAAAGAGCAGTTTGTTGTCGCGACACAAAGCGTCAAACGGGCGTTTGCATTGCATCTGTATCACTACAAACGCGCGTCAACGGCGCGTTTAATAAACGTGATGTACATAGGCTATTTGGGCTAGTCCATACACGGTGGAACCGCGCTATTTCAGAATCGCCTGGAAATCGCGCGAGTCTTATAATTATATGTATGAGTTATTAAGTAATCGTTCAGACATAACCGCGCGGTTAGTCAACCGCCAGAAAATAGAATCGCGCTGCTCCCGCGCGTTTCTATTACTATGGAGTCTTTACTTTGCGTTCAGTTGCGTGGCGGATACCGCGCGGTTAGCACATCACAGCTCGTGAGTTTGGCACGGTTCGTTTCGACACTGAACTGTTTATTGATGAAGTGGAGAAGAGAAATGCAATATGGGATATTCAGTGTGAGGATTACTCAAATAAAACTATCATAACCAAGCTTGGCAAGAGTTAGAGGAGATATTTGGAAATTGTGAAAATACGTTGGAAACTTGGTTGGTTACTTAATATTGGATGCACCCATTTGAATTGCATACCGCATTTTTTTTATCGTTTTTTTAAGGAGCAACAACCGCAGTAAATCGATTTTTCGCTGACCTCCTTTTTGAAACGGACGTTATCCCTGTACGATAATCACATATAATCGCCGGAGTCTGATTGCATCACAATTTTGCGGTTTCGAACCGCGCGATTCATGAACGCGCGGTTTCCGCAAGTCTGTACTAGCCCTTAGTCCTGCTTGTACAATAATTTTCAAAGTATCAGCTAACGGTCTTTCCACCGAGATATAGCCAGCTGACGTCTGTTTTTAGCCATATCTTCATGTAAACTTTCATCAGGCAAAATTTGGGTTGAGAGGAAATCACTGAAAATAAAATAAAAAATTACATGTTCGAGTGACCAGCTGACGTGTATTCCACCATGGTACCGTCGGCTGATTGGTTTTATTCTTCGTGATACAAGGTAATCTTCAATATAAACCAGGTTTCAATTGAGAGGAAATGACTAAAAAAAAATATTTTTTCTACGTGTTTGAACGGCGATTGCTGCTTATCCCACCAACGGAATCGCAGCTGACTTCCACGAATCTTTATGATACGACTCCCTCATGTAGTCTGCTAATTATCGCTTGAGAGGAAATTGGTCACGGACATCTGTTACGGGCTCCCGCTCTAGTTGTACATAGATTCTTTACACAAAAACATTGGACAGGTGTATCGGGTTTCGCATAAACAAAAAATAATGTTGTACACTCTGACTGTCTGTCCGTTAGTCACCAGCAGGGTTGGAAAAAACCGTTTTTTTTTTTTTAATTTTATAAAACAAACGGTTCAAATTGTTTTAAACAAGCTTTTTATTAGTTTTTGGCATTATTTCAATTTAATTCGACCTTTATGTCGACGTCTAAAGTTATAAATAAAATAAGTACCTATATGTTTCATTTCTAAACTACATCTTTTCAAATTCGCCGTTTGTAATGAAATATTTGCAAAAAAAAATATTAATGAAAAAAACAATAGTAATGTTTTTTTTGTAATTTTTATAAGTACCTATCTACTATTTCATTACCATGCCAAAAAAAGTTCAAAAGTATGACATAGCTATTGCTATTGCATAGACTCAAATAGGTTTTATGTCAAGCTATTTAGACTCCTGAATTTTAATTTATTTTCGTTTTATTATAATAACTAGCTTCTGCCAGCGACTTCGTACGCGGATCCTGTTGCTTATGCCAGCGACAATGGGGTCGAAATCGAAGATCTGAAACGTCTGATGTCGAATTCTTAGAGCCTGGGGACGGGAAAACAACGGGACGCGCATGACGATTCCAGACGTTCCAGATCTTTCATTTTTGTAAGTCAACAGGAAATGCCCATCAAACTAAACAACTCTTGCTAAGACGTGATTCCTATAATATATAATGTTATAGTATAGCTCTTGGAGTTCCACATCAGGTGTTCCAGATCTCAATTTTCATACGTCAACAGAGAGTGCTCATTAGGCTGAACAACTCTTGCTAAGACGTCATTCCTATATATGTTATAGTGTAGCTGGGCTCTTGGAGTTCCACACCAGGTGTTCCAGATCTTCATTTTTTATATGTTAACAGAGAGTGCTCATCAGGGTGAACAACTATTGCTAAGACGTCATTACTGTATATGTAATAGAGTAGCTGGGCTCTTAGAGTTCCACATCAGGTGTTCCATATCTTCAAATTTATTTTCTTAGCAGAAAATGCTCATCACGCGGAACATTTTTTGCTATGGCGCTATTTTTGTATCTCTTATAGTTTAGCTGATCTATTGCAGTTCTGCATCAGGTGTTCAAGTTTCCAAGATAAATTATAGCCTATATGTTGCCCAGACTTAATAGCTATACAACAAAAAAAAAAAAAAACAATCAAATCCGTCCAGTAGTTCCGAAGATTGGCGTGTATGGAGTAACTTCTCCCGTTTTCCTAACATTTCCCTTCACTGCTCTGCTCCTATTGATTGTAGCATGATGAAAAGTATACTATAACCAGCGCAGGAGTATGAAAAATAATTGTACCAAGTTTCGTCAAAATCCGTCGAGTAGTTTTTGTTTCTATAACGGTTATACAGACAGACAGACAGACAGACAGACAGACAATAATTTTATTAATTGCATTTTTGGCATCAGTATCGATCCCTAATCACCCCCTGATAGTTATTTTGGAAATATATTTAATGTACAGAATTGACCTCTCTACAGATTTATTATAAGTAATAGATAATAGATAATAGAAGATAATAGATAATAGATATCCATTCATCCGCCATTAAAAGGAGGTAGTTAAAACGTGTAATAAAAAACAGTGTTTAATTTGAAACTGTTTTAAACACTGTTTTTAACAAGTGTTTTAAAACAATTTGTTTTAATCATGCCAACCCTGGTCACCAGGCTGTATTTCATGCACCGTAGGACAACTGAAATGTTCACAGTTGATGCATTTCTGCTGCCGCTACCAAGAAGTACTAAAAAACAGAGAGCAAACAAATTAAGGGGACTCCCATACAATGAAATCCCATAGCAACTTGCAGCAACAGACATGATTTTCTTGCTGTTTTTATAGGTAATGGTATCTACGGAACCCTGCGTAAGCGAGCCTGGCTCGCACTTGACCGATTTTTATCAATAAAATACACTTCTCATCAAAAAAATCGAAACACTTTCGTTTTTATTGTTTTTGTCCTAATTTTTTACAAAAGAGAATTAATTCCATGAAAAAAAACATTACTGTGTAGCTGGCAGTTTGGTCATTACAGTAAGAAGAAAAAAATCAAAATTCGAAATAATTTCATTTGTTTATCCTATAAATGAAATTAATCACTGTTTTGAGACAAATGTGTATTTAGGGTTGGAGTACGTTTCTCGTTTAAAAACTAAAAATTAGCGCTTGTCTTTAAACTTTCTGTTTCTTATTTCATTTACTGTGACTTTGGGACGTCTGAAAAAACTTTTTTTTCTAAAACATATGGATACTTCGCCCGCAGAAGCCGCCCAAGTGGTGTGGCATTGCTGGATTCTGGACTTAGTCAGCGTGTTGTGGCTGCAAGATTGCATCTAAGCTTATCATCTGTTCATAGAGTCTACAAACGCTATCGGGAGACTGGTTCGTTCACGCGCCGTTCAGGATCTGGCAGGAATCGGGTCACTTCTGAGCGAGATGATCGATTTATTGTAACAACTTCTTTACAAAATCGACGCCTTAACGCTTTTCAACTGCAGCAGCAGCTTCGCGTTGTACGAAGAGTAGCTGTAAGTGACTCTACAATAAGAAGAAGGTTGAAGGAACGCGGATTGGCACCGCATAAGCCAGCGAATGGGCCGAAATTAACTGCAGACCATCGAAGAGCGCGCCTTAACTTTGCACGCGAGCACCTAACTTGGTCATACCTTCAGTGGAGCAAAGTACTGTTTTCTGATGAGTGTAAAATTATGCTGTATGGTAACGACGGAAGGAACAAGGTCTACAGAAGAGATGGAGAACGCTTTGCACAATGCTGCATTGAAGAAAAGGTCAGCTATGGTGGCGGTTCGTGGACGGTTTGGGGAGGAATCAGCGCCGACGGTAAGACAGAACTTGCCTTTGTGTCTGGGCCACGGCTGCCTGCACTAAACTCTCATCGGTACATCGAACAGTGTCTTGAACCTCATGTGATGCCCTATGCACATTTTATTGGCAACGACTTCATATTCATGCACGACAATGCTAGAGCTCACACCGCGGGCGTCGTACGAGATTATCTTACCGAAGTCGGTATCTCCATTATGGTATGGCCAGCAAGAAGCCCGGACATGAATCCCATTGAACATCTATGGGATGAATTAAAGAGACGAATTCGAGCAAGAGATCCAGCCCCAGAAACACTTAGCCAGCTGCAAAATGCAATCCAAGAGGAATGGGATAATATACCACAACATGTGATCGTGACTCTCATCCGATCGATGAAGAACCGTATGGAAGCAGTAATAAGAGCTCGCGGAGGGAATACAAGTTATTAAATAAACGTTTCTTACATTTTTTTTTCATTTACGCGTGTTGTTTTACCCATTTCCTTCATATTCCATACAGGGTAAAAATTACTCATTATACAAAATATGAAACCTATGAAGACTTAATTTGAATTTAGAACATTAACATTAGGATTTAAAAACCTCATACTACTCACTATTAAATGACATTTTACATTTATTCCTAAATATACACATTTTTCTGATAATCCTTATCAAATCATAAACTGCGAGGTGTTTCGATTTTTTTGATGAGAAGTGTAATTAGGATATAAATCTGTGTCTATAGGGCTATTTTTTTTTTCTAATGACTACAAAGTTTAATGAGCTTTAAATCCTGTCCTATCTATATCTATATAACCAGAAGCATTATACTAATCACCGTCATCTATTCATCTGTAATCACCTCATTACTTTACAAAGTAGTAGCAAAACAGGATAAAACACAAACGTACCTAATCAAAAACATACGGGTCCGAAACTCACTCGCTAACCAACCGCCATAGTCAGTAACTCGATTCCCTATATCCGCTTTCAACTCCCCCCAACCAACCGCACGATTTGCATCGTACAAATATTCTACAATCTACAACGTATTGTAATTAATACATCCACTGTTCCATCGGTAGTTAGTTCGATAATTATTGTTTGTTGTGACCCCAAACTTTGACCCATAGATAGGGAATCTTATGAAGTGTTATTTGAAGTACGGAGTGGGAACAAAGCGGTCGATCATGGAATGATGTGCAAAATGATTTTGTGTGTGATTTTTTTGTGTTTGTGCGTCACTGGATCGGTTTATGGATCTCCGAGTAAGTATTTATCGTATATAAGGTATATGTAACAAGTCAAATATCTGTAGTGTCAGTAGATCACTATAATATCGTGAAACTTTCGAATCAAAGTCACACGTGCACGACGTCGGTATTTTTTTTAAATTATTAATTAATCTTGATCGTGCTTGAAAGTTGTATTTACGTTAATAAACTTTTTTTCTTTTCTCTAATAATTTAGTTTCGGTCAATTGTACGCATGTTCTCTTAAAGTTACATCATTCTTAATGTCTTTACAAGTATCAAAGCTTGAACTATGATTGAGATGTTCATAGATCTACGCTTTGTCATTCAAACCGCAGATCATCATTATTTATTTTTTGGGTTCCGTAAGCAAAGGGTAAATTGGACCCTATTACTAAGACGCTTGAACTATGATTGAGATATTCATAGATCTACGCTTTGTCATTCAAACCGCAGATCATCTTTATTAATTTTTTGGGTTCCGTAAGCAAAGGGTAAGTTGGACCCTACTACTATAAGACTCCGCTGTCCGTCTGTGTGTCTGTTCGTCTGTCACCCGGCTGTATTTCCTCAACCGTAATAGTCAGACAGTTGAAACGGCTTTGTGTCTTTTGTACCAGGTGCCATCCGTCATTTTAATCTTTTGGCAGTCTCGTTTGAAACATTCATAGATCGATAGATCATGAATGTACAAGTAGCAATTTGTTCATGTTTGACAGCTCATAACTCGGAAACGTGACGTTTTACGAGGTTTTGCCTCTAACATTTTATGTTTGTATTGATATGATCTATCGATCTATGAATGTTTCAGGCATGACTGCCAAAAAATCAAAAACCTGGTACACTCCCCGTACAAAAATGTTCAAACCCCTTTTCACAGCTGATGTATTTCTGTTGCCGCTAAACAACAAATATTTACATAAAAACTGAATAAAGTAAAGATTTAAGGGGTCCTAATATACAACAGCGGAAACATTCGTGCCCGAGTCTGACTCATACTTGGCCGAATTTTTGATCCCTTTCAATACAATAAGGATTATTTTACACTCAAAATGTCGAGAAAACTTTACCCTGTCTTGGATCCTGCAACGAAATTAATCAGAAAAGTATTAGTAGAGGAGTAGGAAAGATATATGTTTCCACTTCCCTTCATGTCAAGCAGGAGACAGAACAAAACAATTTAACGCCAATAGGCACAAAGGGACATTACAACTGGGAGAAGCCCAGTTGCCTAGCACCATGGGTAAAAATTACTACTAGGTAATCCAACCATGAAAGGTTCCGGGGTCACGCGACTATCGGATAACCGTGGCCCGGAACGTAAAGGGCTATTGAAGGATACATCATACAGTGGATTATAGTCAGTACAAAGCTGACAGTCCCTCCCGCCCTGCCCTAGTTTTGATGATTTTACCACGTAAAAAAACCATGTAAGATTGTCAAAGTTTTACAAGTAACCCTGTACAATGCGGATTTCATATTTCCTATCTAAACATGGACCTTAATAAATCCAAGGCAATTTTCCTCCAATGAACTTTGACATTGTTTAGACGACAGATCTAATACATAATTATGATACACTGTTGAATTCGCTTATCTTCACACTTACACGTTTCTAAAATTAAAATAATTAGGTATTTTGTTCCGTTCATAACCTTTCAATGAAAAAGAAACTGGCCAAGTGCGAGCCGAACTCGCGCAAGAAGGGTTCTGTACTGCTATCTTTAAGAAAAGCAAAAAAAATCACGTCTGTGGTATGAGAACCCCTTTAAATATTAATTTTTCAGTTTTTTTTTCTGAATTTGTTGTTGTAGCGTCAACATAAATAGATATACCTACATACGACTGTCTAACTGTCACGGTTCACGAGATACTACCTGGTGACAGACCGACCGACAGTCAGATGGACAGCGGAGTGTTACTAATAGGGTCCCGTTTCATGCTTTCGGTACGGAACCCTTAAAAAAACCGCAACCAAATTGAATTATCCGTTTCGGAACTACGGCTACGATGCCCCACCCAGACACACAGATGCACACGTTAAACTTTTATCATACTTCATTTTTACGTGAAGGGTTAAAAAGTACCTATTTGATTGACTTTATAGGTTATGGGTACCGAAATGTGCCAATTCTGTCTTCCTATCTAAATTCAAACAATTCAAATTTTTAGCGCCGCCGTATCCCAGTAGTTCCATTGTCTAGGTCTATTATGGAACTACTGGGATTTTTTTTCCCAGTAGTTCCATGGAACTGGCGTTCCCATTAGTTCCATTGTTTTTTTTTTCAGTATGTAAAATTTCTTATTGGAACTAATGAGATTAGGTGAAAAGGTCTTTTAGTTCCATGGAACAACTAGAACAAAAAATCCCAGTCGTTCCATAGTGGAATTAGAGAATGGGAACTATTGCGATCAATGAATTGGGATACGGCGCTTTTGAGGCCCCCAGTTATTTTATAGATAAATAATCGAAACGTGTAAAGATAAATGAAGCATTAAAGAGACAATGTGAATAGCTATCTAAGTAGGTAGATGTATCTATGTATTTTAACCGCAACCACCAAGGTTGTATGCAGATTGTTCTTATCTACAATCTATCAATTTGCTGACATTCAACCTCGAGATTTTGCAGCTTCATAAAAATGTTCTAGGTATTGCATTATGTCCCGTCTGTGTTCTGCCTGTGGCACCGTAGCCCCTAAATGGATGGATTGATTTTGATGCTGTGTTTGTTTCTCTGAAACCTAGCGTGCCAGCATCCTCAAATTCTCTATAAATCGCCATTTAAAAAAAAAAATACTTACGTGGTGGTTTATCTTTGGCCGTTTTTGACGACAAAGTTGGCGCAGTGCGAATTCAACTCCCGCACGTAACAAATGTTAATTTGTATGATCTACAAGTACTAAAGTAGATGTTCCAGCTCTAGATGTTTGCATAAGTGAGTTAAATATTTGTGGACACAAAGGGTATTCCTTATGAGGAGAAACGTTTTTTTAAGAAAAAAATTAAAATAGACTTAACCAACAAAACCGCGGCGCAGCAAACTGATCGATTCAATAACTAAATAATGACTTTATAGTTTTTTAATAAAAACTTTTTAAATTAAACCAACATTGAAAGTTGAAATTAGTTGTGCAAATATTAGCAAAGTTAGGATTTTAAAACCCATTTCTAAATATTGAACTCAAATGTAGGACTTCGTTTGAAAAATAAACAATATTGATAATGACTAGTCCAAACAGCCTATAGCCTATTAAGATCCTACGACCTTTAAGCAAGTAAGTAATTAAATAAAATGAGAATTAGAGTTTGTGTCGTACTACAATGGGACCATAACATACGCAAAACTGTTATTTTTCATGAAACTTAGAGCTTTTTAGACATGCAAGAAAGACTACATTATATTATACTTAGTATATTATCAGCCTATTGCCGTCCACTGCTGAACGTACGCCTCCCCCAAAGAGCACCAACCCTCCCGGTCCTGGGCAGTCCGCATCCATCCACTGCCATTGCCGCAGGACGTCCGTTTGCCCATGATCGTTGAATGTAGTCAACATTGCAAGCAATTTATAATGAATTTACATGATCAAACAAATATCGCAGTGCCGTCAAACTTGCATCTAAGTTCTTGCACGTCTGACTGGACAGACTATTTTTTTTTAGTTGTAGTTATCTTGCCCATTGTGTACCCTTTGAAAGCAACTACGTTCATTATTGGGGTAACTTAACTACAGTAGTAACTAGGTACTAGGGTATCGAACCGGGAAATCCCGGTCCCGAAAATCCCGGGATTTCCCGGTTCTTGAAGTATATTTTAAAACCCGGGACATGCGACTGAGAACCGGGAAATTCGGGATTTTCGGGACTCAGAAAAACAGTATAAATAATTTGTTTAAACTTGTTAATTCTTGTATATAACAAAAGAATCAAATTGGATGTAAGGTATTTATTCACTTCGCCGTTAAATACGGAATAACATGTTCAGATACAAGTGTGGTTGACAGAGAAGAAAAGTTGATAATGTAGTACTGGTTATATCTCGAAAGCCTTTGACAGGGTCTCGAGACAAAAAGCTTCCTTGCTTTTGGTATCTCAATTTTTGTAGCTGGATATCAGACTTTCTTAGTGAACGATCAATCAGAGTTGTCGTTGATGACTGATCCTTTGAGCTTTTGGTTATTGACTCTGGAGTTCAACAGTTATCTGTTTTCTTTGCAACTCTTTTTTTGCTGCACATTTCTTACCCACTTCAGCCTGGTATTGTTGGATAGGTAGATAACAGTACTGTTTCAGTGACATACTTGCCCACTGCAAAATCCATTGGGGATGAAGTTCATTGCTTCAGAGAGACCATGGTAGAGCAAACAGATTTGATACTTAGTATCCCATAAAAGAGAGAAGTTTCTTGTTCGCTCACACACGCCACCAATATACAGGCGTATATTTCCTTAGTGAAGTAGGAGTAAATCAAAACTACAGCTTTTATAGAGTAATTTGGACCAACTCCTATTTTTCCTGTTTCTGTAACTGATGACCTTGAGCTTTTGGGCATGGAACTGACATCCAGTGTCAACTTTGACGTGGGCATCCTAAATAGAGTGAAGCAATACCTTACACCTGGATATGTGCAAGCCCATTTCTGCATTGATTGCGTTATGTTTTTTCTAACGGAGTATTGCAGCAACCTTACTCACCGGCCACCGTAGGCGCGGGCATGCGGGCGGCGAGTAAAGGGCAACTCGCTGTCCGACCATGGACCATGCCCGGGTCGACGGCGCGTTGTGTCCCACGCGCGCCTCAAGGAGCGTCAGCATGATGACGGGGCCCCCCTATAGAGGGCCACAGTCCTGCCGGGGTTGCGGGACATACGTATACCGCGACTCCGGCACACAAAGGGCTAACGAAGGACACCGTGGATTTTAGTCAGTACAAGTCTGACAGACCCTCCCGCCCTGCCCGGGGTGGGAGGACTCATTTGATGATTTTGCCACGTAAAAAAAAAAAAAAAAAAAAAAGCAACCTTACTCAACTTAATCATTGGGATGGCTCAGATAAATACAACTTACTGCACTAGACCCAGTGGAATGCAGAGCTCCTTAGACTAATTGGCAACGTGAAACTGGTGGATGGTTACTCTACAGCTTAGCTCATCTCATCGACGCAAGCTTAAGGAATAATAATAATGTAAAGATGTACATTATAGCACGATACATCTCATTACATCTTTCCATAGAAATCGTCAGGAGACCACACTGCAGCAATAATGTATATTATCATCACATCTTCGAATCTAAGGTACTGAGCGATACGAAAATATTCATTTATATTTCGATACACCTATACATCTCAATACATTTCCGTATATCTCTCTTCGAAAAGGATGTTATGAAATGTAGGGAAATATACATTACATTACCTGTTGTGTGTGTGATACATCAAGATAATTTAAAGCTATACATCCCGGGATGTAATGTACATTAATATACATTATAGCTGCTGTGTGTGAAGCCCTCCCTCTTTTCGTTTTTTTTATTGGGTTCGGTCGTGCTAAGATGAGACCTAAAATAGGTCGAACTCATGAATTCTACAACCTCTTTCCACCGGCCTACTTGCATTAGGTACATCTAATGTCCAGTATTGGACATCTAGATGAACTGCAAGTTTCCATAGTTAGTACAGTTAGAGTGAATAGATTTGCCACCTCTGAATAGAAAAGAGGCTAGAGCAAACCCATGTCCATGAGGCCGTCGAATAAGTTGGTTGTATGATTTTAATCAGAATAAATACTGTACCATAAAGTTATCTTATTATTTTCATTGTTTTCTAATGCCATGGAAAAAATGCATTTTTGTCCCGAAAGTCCCGAAAATCCCGGGATTTCCCGGTTCCTTGGACGCCTGTCCCGAAAATCCCGGGACTTTCAACAAGGACCGGTTCTCGATTCCCTACTAGGTACACCACCAAACTTCATCCAGTTCTTTCTTGTCCCATATCACTTCAAAATTACATACTTTTACTTTTGCCTTATTTTTTTCGTGTCACATGCGGTCCATCAACTTTTCTGAGACTGACTTTAAATCTTAACTTTATCTCAACATCTCATATCACATTGCATTGTCAAGAGTTCTTTTATTTAACTCACTGAGACTAACCACAAAATCTAGCCTCCCGTTTTGGCAAAGGTTTGATGCAGAATTCAAAACAAGTCAGTTTCTTACTAAATAGCCTTAATTTGAGCGGAGACTAGTTGGGTTGTCTCCCTAACTTCTTTGGCAGTTTTTTTTAAGTCGACAGTTCGTGTCAGTTTAATTTTATAGCTGTCTGGGGAACCGTCAATAGAAAACCCCCTGAAAAAATAGGCCTACCCTGTGTCTTTAATCGGAGAGCCTACCAATTTTTTGATGAAGGCCTTCCTCGATGTTCTTGTGATGATTATCCATTGTTCGTCTGTAAATAAATATGAATTTTAGAACTAATTTATCCAAGTAATTAGTACGGATACGTATGGCGTGAGCGTGCTAAATAACCGCCTGGTTATTTAGCAGGCTCACGCCACAAATACAAATCCTTGCCCTTCAAAATTGGGATGTATTGTATCACGTCAGTCAGTCTGTGTCCATGATGAGATTAACAACTAAATTGGTCTGTTAGCCGCCGTTCCGTTGGCGCCTGTTACACATTTCAATGTTTTAACGACAGACTGGTGTATTGGCCCAGTGAGGCCCAGTGCGGCTCCCGAATTGCCGTTGAAGTGAAGGGGGATATTTCTGCCAAACTGCAAAGTCAAAAGGACGAAATTTTGGAAAAGCATAAAGATAAGGAAAAAGATGTACCCTTGCTTAGTTGAGCCACAGTTTGAGGCTCAAACATAAATCTGCTCAAACTTTGAGCAGATTTATCTTGTACCTTGTTTGCTTACGATGCTGGCAGATTTACAAGATAAAAGAAATAGATAGAGCTTATGGTTTGGTTTCCTGATAAAGACTTACCTAATGAGATTGATTATTATGAGTAATCAAATCACTTATATAATCATTACGTGATGACTCATAATCACAAAGTAAGCACCCATAACGTGCCGATGCTGGTACACGGGCCTCTACTGGGCTGTAATACACTACGACTCCCTAGAGTAGGTACTACCTGACTACCTAGACTAGACTATAAATATTTAAAAATCCTTTTTCTTTTCTGATTTTTTCTCACCTGTCTGAAATTAGATAGGTGTATCGCATCGAATTTACAACTGTGTCTCTAGACAAAACTTTAGTAGGTAATTGAATTGATGATAGTGATGATCAAATTGATCTTCTGCTTTACTTTATGTAGGTAATAAGATCGACTTACTATATTTTGTCTCAAACGCCGAGTTATAATTTATTGAAATGAAACATACAATTTCCAGCATAGCCTAGTTACATATCGTCCGATGTTTTTAGCTACCAAAACAACAATCATGAATTCTCAGAACAATGTTATCAATAATTTGTTAATTTCCTTCATCATGCGACAATTATCTGAAACTATTAGTCATTCGCTTCAATGTTGTTTACTATAGCGCAGAGCCCTATCGCGACGCTAGCTCCCTCTATGTCCCAAGATTCAAGAGGAAAGTAAGGCCCGGTATCCACCAAAGCGGAGAGGAGAGGAGATGTGTTTGAATAACCAATCAGATGTCCACATCTCTCCGCTTTGCTTGGCCCGGTATCCACCAAAGCGGAGATGAGAGGAGATGTGTTTGAATAACCAATCAGATGTCCCCATCTCCTCTCCGCTTAGCTTCAGTTGACGTCTAGTTGACATCTGATTGGTTATTCAAACACATCTCCTCTCCTCTCCGCTTTGGTGGATACCGGGCCTTATGGGAGCTTTGACATGACGCGATGCGACGCGTTTCGACCAATTTCAACTACAAGTGAAAATCATCCTTACCACTACGACATTATGACTTAAAACGAGCGGTTATCTACACGAGTAGATGAAAAACAAAACACGCTCGCCCCGACGACGTCAAGTCAATCAAATTGCATCGTATTAGCAAGGACGACTTTCATTTTTATTAGTTCCTAAGATATGGATCACTAAAATTCACTATTTATCTACTCGACAAAATCTGTGCGCATCATCCCTTGATTTATGATACAACATAAATAATGGAGGGGACATAGTGCGTACTCCCCATAAATTTTACGTCAACTTTCGTCGGTAAAGTGTCTATTTATTAAAGTGCCTTTATCTACTCTAGTGTTTTCCTAGGCTTTTGTTGGATTATAGAAGAGGGTCTTGATGAGTAGGTAATTTAATTGATTTCTTTATCTTTACATATAATAAAATCGTAGAGATGTCATTCCTGTACATTGAATATTTTTTTTTTTTTGTATTTTTTTGGACGAGACGGAATATGAAGCGTTTGCCTCCTGCCGTCTCCGCCTCCAGGAGTCATGTTAGCGAAAGAGGTGGGGGGCCCCGTGAGGGAGAGGACAGCATCCTCCCTTCACCCCAGCCGCAGTGGTAGACGCCCACGGCTACGGACGTCGCTAGACAATCACAGGCCACCGTAGGCGCGAGCATGCGGGCGGCAAGTAAGGCCGAGACTCCACCAAAGCTGTGCAAGTCGAGACGTCTATTGGGTGTTCAAAACACGTCTCGGCTCCGCACAGCTCGGCACAGCTTTGGTGGAGTCTCGGCCTAATGGGCGACTCGCTGTACGCCATGGACCACGCGCACGTCAAAGAGTTGCAGCAAACTAACGGGGCCTCCCTCTAGAGGGCCAATGCCTGAAAGGGTCGAGAGACTTACGAATTACCGTGACCCCATAACAGATTATCTTGTAACTTGTTATTATGTGCTCAATGAAGTACATGTTTTTCATAAATTGCTTACTATTTGTACCCGAAACTTAGTTTGTTTAGTGTTTATTTACTTTCCTCACTTTAACGGAATGAATATTATTTAATATTGATTTTGTGTAAAAATTATAACAGTCATTTACAAACAAATTGTATCAAAACCTATCTAGTGCTGCGTTTCTCTGCGTAAAATGAAACGTTCTAACTGTCATCTTGACATTGACATTTCCTAATGTTTGTATTTGTAAACAAGCGGCATTGTTATTTGTTAAAGATTTTCGCAAAATTATCAGTTAAATAGTTATTGAAGCAACGAATTTTAACACTTTATTCCTTTATTACAGATTCTCTGAAAGATCCATACATATGTGGACCGCCTTCATGTGCAAGTAAGTAATGTAAAATAGTTATTTTGTTGTTATTGTTGTTTGGTGTATTATCAGCCTTTGGTCTTTTAGGTGTGAGCGGTGCGACGGGCCCAAACCCCGCCATCCCCTTAGAACCTAACCTGTCCGTGTCGGGGTGCCCTAAAGTCCCGAGCTCGCTTCGCTCGCTCTTGCATCCTAGGTCAAATAACTGATTACTACTTATCAAGGTGTTTTGACGGAGCCCTGCCAGGACAGGTTAGATTCGAGGGGGATGGCAGGGTCTGGTTGTTGCCTTTACATGAGAGTGGTGCCCGGACACAGGCCGGGGGCAACTCCCACCTTATTAAATGCTAAACGATACCAAGTTTGTGGAATACGCCTATTGTGTGACTATAACGAGTTTTGAGGTTAGCTTACAAAAACACATTTCCTTGACCTGGGAGTGGTACCGGGGGGTAGGGAGCTTCCCCATCTGGTTTTGCCCAAGTATACTGTAACGTGTGTAGCCGGCATAAGACGTTATGGTAGGCTAACCAGTTCTCCAACTAAAAATTTCCATAAAAGTTCTTCATTGAAAGACTTTCTGTCTCACTCACTGTTATGTCTCTTTCTAGAAGCAGAAAAGTTCAAGTATTTGTTAGATGTAATCTACCACTATGAATATAAAGTCAATGTGGAGACTTACTTTGCTGGGTCCAGTAATAACCGATCAACATTGGATGTCAGAGCTGTGGTAAGTCTGTAGTCTGCCTACTACAAACTTCTTTGTCTAATTTAAAGAACTAGATTTCATTGTCTTAAATGGATTCTTTTATGAGATATTGTTTTATTAAAAATGTGGTGTAGGTAAAACCCAATCCTTGATATTTTAAAATATCCTTATCCCTGATTTTTCTTTGTACTTTGGTTTCCCAAAAATGAATTCAACACACTTCAAGCCAAAAAACAACTCAGCTAATCAGAATTTCATAATAAACTCTTCAACTTCGGATGTTTCTTCTCAGAGTAGTCAGGTACGAAACACCGGCCACATCTAGCTTTAAAAAATATGATTTGACGTGTAAAAGTGTTTTTTAACAACCAACTTGCAAAATAAATATCATTTATCATTTATCAACTAGATAATTATCTTATTACATTTATTCCAAGAAATAGCACTTCAAATGAAAGTTACTCAACAGTTACCCACTCACATTAGTTTTAGCATGGTAAAATCATCAAATGAGTCCTCCCAGCCAAGACAGGGCAAGGGACTGTCAGAGTCATACTGACTAAAATCCACGGTGTCCTTCAATAGCCCTTTATGTTACATGGTCATGGGTACCTTATGAGACAGTACTGTGACCACATTTAAACATAAACAGTGTAAGGTACAAATTAATGTTCTTCTCATAATTTTCAGGCAAAAGTCCAGTTCATAACTCCTTGCGAGGGTCTCCTGCAGCTGACAGATGTGACTCTTTTGGATCAGAATGAGGACTACCCTGTGGAAAGAGCTGAGAAGTTCATTCATGCGGTGTCACTGTTCGACCTCAGGTGGGTGCAAAATTATTATGCAACAATCATATAAGCCAGTGCATTGAAGAAAGGAATCTTAAATGGCGGCTTGTACTTGCGTTGACTGATAGTACAGTCAGCATATAAAATTTCAAGCTAAAGTTTTTTTCAAATTAAAAATAATAATAACAACTGAATCACAATAATTTCTCAAGCTTAACCTAGCAATAAAACAAAATTCAACAACAATAATCAACAGGATAAATATTAATAGAAGAAAGAATAAATATTCTTAAAAAAGATCACTGACCGTGTCAAGACATCAAGACTATTTTTTTTCTGCTTACGCTACGCGCGGGAGTGAGTATAGACGGCACTAGTGTGCGAGCGAGAGAACACGATAAGCGTCGCCATTTAAGATTCCTTTCTTCAATGAACCGGGTTATACCAATACAGATGATGACCTACAAGTAGTTGTTCCAGGTCTGGGTGTTTGTGTCTGTGAGTTTCTATGTTTGTAAATGCACCCACAACACAGGATACTAGTGGGCGATATTATTAAAAAAAAAAGTTGATTAAAGGGGGGAAATTAGATTGCATATATGTATAGGGGGCAATCTTTGGTTTTAATGATCCAATTCTAAAAAAGCTTTTCTGACAAGATGCTACATGATTCCTGAGTGCTACAAATTATATTTATATCATTATCCATGTTATGTAATGAGCTTAGACCCTTTGGCATTAAATTGTTAAATTTTTATTTCTTCTATTTTTACAATCTACTCTCTTAATAACTTTATTTTTATTTGTATTGTTTTAGTTTTAAGTTTTAGTGCCAATAAACACAATTTTCATTCTTTCTTTCTATAAGCTACAGAGCTCAAGCTGTCACAATTTATGTTTAGCAAGGCTAAAAGGGTAAATGTGCGACCAGGCAATGGAATGCGGGGAAAAGAAAAAGAAATCGCGGTTATAAGATCTTTGACAAGGGCATGCAAAATTCACACTTATTTCTCTTTCAGATTTGCATTCCATGATGGCCAGATATCAGAGATATGTCCGGAACCAGATGAACAGGACTGGGTGCTCAACTTCAAGAGAGCCATCCTGGCTCTCTATCAGAACACCATGAAGAGATTTGACATCAACTTCAAGGGAATTGAGGTAAGTTAATTTTTTTTTTTTAATATATTTCGTGACAAAAGTCTGTTGCTTAGTTTGTCACTAGATTGTATTTCTAAAATAGACAATACTTTTTTTTTTTTTTAGCGTGGTAAAATCATCAAATGAGTCCTCCAACCCCGGGCAGGGCGGGAGGGACTGTCAGACTTTTACTGACTAAAATCCTCGGTGTCCTTCAATAGCCCTTTCTGTTCCGGGGTCACGGTAAGGAAATAATCCCGCGACCCCGGCAGGCTTTGGCCCTCTGAGAGGGGGGCCCCGTCATTATGCTGACGCTCTTTGAGGCGCGCGTGGGACTCAACGCGCCGTCGACCCGCTGCCCGACCATGGACCATGCCGGCATGGTCCATGGTCGGGCAGCGAGTTGCCCTTTACTCGCTGCCCGCATGCCCGCGCCTACGGTGGCCGGAGATCATCTAGCGACGTCCGTCGCCGTGGGCGTCTACCACCGCGGGTGGGGCGGAGGGAGGACACTGTCCTCTCTCTCACGCGGCCCGCCTCCTCCTTCGCGAGCATTACTGCTTCGCAGAAGGAGGCAACCGCTTCCCACTCCGTCTCGCCCCGCAGCATGGCCGCGACCAATGCTGGGTGCGAGAGGTCTCCGCCTATCGCAGCCGTGAGGACACGTCGGTGCTCTGCCCAAGCTGGGCAGTCTTGCACCGTATGTTCCACCGTGTCCTCCGGGCGATCTTCGCAGTGGTGACACCCAGGCGTTTCCTCCTTTCGCATCAGACACAGGTACCTCCCGAAACTTCCGTGTCCGGTGAGGACCTGCGTCAAGCGGTAGGTCAGGACGCCATGACTTCTCTCCAGCCACTCCTCAAAGAGGGGTCTTACCGCCGCAATTGCGGCGTGCCCGAAAATAGACATTACTAGCCATGCTATGAAAAAAAGGATAAAAGAAATTATAAAACTGGTCTTCTGAACTGTTTAAAAAATCTTCATTTGTTACACAGTAGCTTACAATCTTAAATTAGTGACTATAATAATGTTTTCTTGAACCCAATTATGGAGACACTCTTTTTCCATGCACCATTAACCGGGCACGCCGCAATTGCGGCGGTAAGACCCCTCTTTGAGGAGTGGCTGGAGAGAAGTCATGGCGTCCTTACCTTCCGCCTGACGCAGGTCCTCACCGGGCACGGGTGCTTCGGGAGGTACCTGTGTCTAATGCGGAAGGAGGAAACGTCTGGGTGTCACCACTGCGAAGATCGCCCGGAGGACACGGTGGAGCATACGGTGCAGGACTGCCCAGCTTGGGCAGTGCACCGACGTGTCCTCACGGCTGCGATAGGCGGAGACCTCTCGCGCCCGGCATTGGTTGCGGCCATGCTGCGGGGCGAGACGGAGTGGGAAGCGGTCGCCTCCTTCTGCGAAGCAGTAATGCTCGCGAAGGAGGAGGCGCGCCGCGAGCGAGAGAGGACAGAGTCCTCCCTCCGCCCCAACCGCGGTGCAGGACGCCCACGGCGACGGACGTCGCGAGACGATCTCCGGCCACCGTAGGCGCGGGCATGCGGGCAGCGAGTAAAGGGCAACTCGCTGCCCGACCAAGGACCATGCCCGGGTCGACGGCGCGTTGTGTCCCACGCGCGCCTCAAAGAGCGTCAGCATAATGACGGGGCCCCCCTCTCAGAGGGCCAAAGCCTGCCGGGGTCGCGGGATTATTCCCTTACCGTGACCCCGGAACATAACAGGCTATGAAGGACACCGTGGATTTTAGTCAGTAGAAGTCTGACAGTCCCTCCCGCCCTGCCCGGGGTTGGAGGACTCATTTGATGATTTTACCACGCTAAAAAAAAAAAAAAAAATGCACCATTAACCAGAATCATTTTAAAACAAAACTTCTGACATTTCTTGAGCACTTAAAGTTACTGAAATTTAAATGTATTAATTTAATAAAAGTAATAATATACAGAGTGTAAGGGACAGCCCTCCACAAACTATCAGGGCTTGCTCAGTAGACGAAACTGAACAATCTTCCACAATTTTTTTTTTTCAGGATTTTAAAAAAAAAGTCCATACAAACTGTCCAATCAAGTTTATATTTTAGTATGGTGAGGCCAAATATTTTCAAATCCTGAAAAAAAAAAGTTGTGGAGTATTGTTCAGTTTCGTCTACTTCGCAAGCCCTAAAGTTTGTGGAGGGCTGTCCCTTACACACTGTATATTACATACCTACATATTGTAGGATTTAAAGCCACAATCCTAAATAAATACTTAATTAAAAAATCTCATCGTTTTGACATCGACGACGCGATTAGTCACGCAGCGGACATCGATAGTGTGGTCACTCCCTAACTGTGGGCATATACGTTACGGATTTCATGATGGTTTTAACCTTGCATGCATAACCAACAGGCAAGCCCCTTTTTTATCGTGGTAAAATCATCAAATGAGTCCTCCCACCCAGGGCAGGGCGGGAGGGACTGTCAGACTTGTACTGACTAAAAATCCACGGGGTCCTTCAATAATCCTTTACGTTCTGGGGTCACGGTAATGAGATAAGTCCCGCGACCCCGGCAGGCTTTGGCCCTCTGGAGGGGGGGCCCTTCACAATGCTGACACTCTTTGAGGCGCGCGTGGAACACAACGCGCCGTCGACCCGGGCATGGTCCATGGTCGGACAGCGAGTCGCCCTTTACTAGCCGCCCGCATGCCCGCGCCTACGGTGGCCGGAGATCGTTGCCGACGTCCGACGCCGTGGGCGTCCACCACTGCGGCTGGGGTGGAGGGAAGACGCTATGCTCTCCCTCACGTGGCCTGCCTCCTCCTTAACAGGCAAGCCCTAGCGTGTATGGCCTCCATTAAACATTGTTCTTTCTTCCACAGCAAGACATACACGGCACATGTAACGTGGACTACTCAGTCCGGGGACAAGAGAACACGAGTTTAGTCCTGGTCAAGACGAGAGACCTCTCACAATGTACCAATAGATACAAGTACATGTCTATACTGCAGACCGTCAGATATGACTTCCAGAGTGTGAGTATATCATTTATTCGAACTTTTACTAAGAAAAATATGTAATTCTGAGGGGGCTTTCACGTAATGTAATTTTTGAGAATTTTTTACCCTTTTTGCTTCTCCATGTTTCCTAAACTTTACGGCTAAATAATTACAGCCGCACAGGCCGATCATCCTGGTTGAGCCGCGCAGCCGAGGTTGGTCTGTGAATGGGTGACCATCTATCATAGTGAGTTTTCTCTGTGGCTACGAAAGCACGTTAACTCGTTGGTCCCGGCTGTCATTTGTAGATCTTTGACAGTCGTTAATCACAGTCAGAAGCTCGGAAGTCTAACAATCAGTCTTACCATGGGGTAAGGGGAATTCCTATAAGCAGTCGCTCCATGTAAAATACTGATATCCAGTTGCATCTGGTTCGACTGAAAGCCGACCCCAATATAGTAAAGTTGGGAAAAGGCTAGGCAGATGATGACCCAATCACCCAACTGACCATTTCTAACCAAATATGCACAATTATACGCAACATAAATTGCGAATTTCCAAAAGTCTTAGAACAAACATTGTTCAGTAACATGGGCTGAGTTACCCCACGAGAGGTTTTGCGCTATTAACGTTACACGTTGTATAAAATCAATGCCACTTTTCGTTGTAATTTTATAACTCAAGAACGGGCTCACCTATCCAAACCAAATGCTTAGGCTTTGTTCGGACTATTTAGTAGATGGTTTATGTGAAGTTTGCACAAAATCGGTCGAGCGGTTCTTCATTTATCACATTTTTTGTAACAAATGGTGTAGTAGTCTTAGTAGTGTAATAGTATCGATTCTGTGGCGGTACGAAGTTTTGCGGGGTCAGCTAGTACACTATGTATGTTTTTTTCAGAAATTCCAAACCTGGCCAGTTCTAAAGTCAGAGTCCAAATGTCGGATAACAGTAGACCACCACATATACAAGGCGGTGAGTTGCCGCGAACGACATCTGTTTGAACCGTTCTCCGGCAAGAACTCCGGCGCATTGACCACTGTGATACAGGATCTATTATTGTTGAGGGAGGTTAATAAGACTGATACGGAGATTGTCGAGTCGCAGCCTAAAGGTAAGTTTTTTTTTTGTACTACATACAGACGCCAGATCATCAACCTTCCAAAATAAAGTTTGACCCTGTCTGTCAAATTTCTGTTCATTTTCATTTTTATCACAAAAGGAAAGTAAATTTTTGTTTAGGAAATGTATGAAAAAGAGGATAGATATTGGTAGGTTGGTGTGCTGTTAAAATAAAAGAAAAATTAAACTTCATCATCAAATGTCCCCCCCCCCCGCCCTAGGTGGAGCGGAAGGCACTGCCAGACTCGTACTGACTAAAGTCCACGGAGTTCCTTCAAAAGCCCTTTACGTTCGAGGGTCACCGTTTTCTATTTACACAATCCCGCGACTCAGAGGATATTTCCGTTTGAAATCTTTGTACAGTCGACAAAGTTGAATCATGACCCATTTTGACAAAAAATCGTTTGAATCCGTCAAATTGACAAAGATCAAAGTCGTTACCATGGATATGTATGTTTACGCGAATGTGGACCTAATTGTATTTAAGCTTCTGTAGGAAATTAAGCTTATAGTGGGTCATAATTCCACTGTGTCGATAGTACATTCAGAAATCCAGCTATCGATGTGATGAACATAATACATAAAATAAAAGTTAAAAATTTGTATAATTTTTCAAATATGTGACTTATTACGTACAAGTTGTTTTTTTATGTAATCTTTCAATCCAAACTAATATTATAAATGCGAAAGTAACTCTGTCTGTCTGTCTGTCTGTCTGTCTGTCTGTCTGTCTGTCTGTCTGTCTGTCTGTCTGTCTGTCTGTTACGCTTTCCCGCTTAAACCTCTCAACCGATTTTGATGAAATTTGGCACAGACAATCTTTAGACCCTGAGAAAGAACATAGGCTACCTTTTATTGCGAAAAAGGGGATGAAGAGGTTGAAATAGGGGTTGAAAGTTTGTATGGGATTTCTTAATTTTAAAAGATAAAACCATGAAACTTTATATTTAAGCACTTGATAAGATATATTTAAACATTTGTTCTAGCGTTTTTGAAATTTCGACCTGTGAGAGGGTGAAATAAGGGTTGAAAGTTTGTATGGGATTTTGTGATTTCTGGGGATAAAACCATGAAACTTTATATTTAGGAACATGATAAGAAATAAATAACAATTTGTTCTAGTCCAAACTAATATTATAAATGCGAAAGTAACTCTGTCTGTCTGTCTGTCTGTCTGTCTGTCTGTCTGTTACGCTTTCCCGCTTAAACCTCTCAGCTGATTTTGATGAAATTTGGCACAGACAATCTTTAGACCCTGAGAAAGAACATAGGCTACCTTTTATTGCGAAAAAGGGGATGAAGAGGTTGAAATAGGGGTTGAAAGTTTGTATGGGATTTCTTAATTTTAAAAGATAAAACCATGAAACTTTATATTTAAGCACTTGATAAGATATATTTAAACATTTGTTCTAGCGTTTTTGAAATTTCGACCTGTGAGAGGGTGAAATAAGGGTTGAAAGTTTGTATGGGATTTTGTGATTTCTGGGGATAAAACCATGAAACTTTATATTTAGGAACATGATAAGAAATAAATAACAATTTGTTCTAGCGTTTTTGAAATTTCGACCAGTGAGGGGGTGAAATAAGGGTTGAAAGTTTGTATGGGATTTCTTAATTTTAAAAGATAAAACCATGAAACTTTATATTTAAGCACTTGATAAGATATATTTAAACATTTGTTCTAGCGTTTTTGAAATTTCGACCAGTGAGGGGGTGAAATAAGGGTTGAAAGTTTGTATGGGATTTTGTCATTTCTGGGGATAAAACCATGAAACTTTATATTTAGGAACTTGATAAGAAATAAATAACAATTTGTTCTAGCGTTTTTGAAATTTAAAATCGTTTGTTCTAGCATTTTGAAATTTTTACCACCGTGGGGGTCTACAAACGGAATTCCCGAAATTCGAACGGAACGGAACGGATTCGGAACGGGAACTACGAAGCCAAACTTTTTGTATACAAAATTTTAACCACTGAACCTAGGAACATCATGGCAATATTGGCACCGACCAATGAAATCGTGGGACAGATCAATGAACGAATGATGTCACATGTGCAAGGCGATGTTGTCGAATATTTGTCAGTAGATATTGTCATGGACAGTGAACAGGTGACATCTTATCCTACAGAGACTTTAGAGCTGTCAGGAGTGCCGTCTCATAAGCTGAGACTGAAAGTTGGGGTTCCAGTTTTGTTAATGAGAAATCTCGAAGCGCCGAGACTATGCAACGGGACCCGATTGCAAATTACGCAGCTGGGACTAGGATAATGACAGGAATAGCTAAAGATGAAGAAGTTTTAATTCCCCGTATACCTACCCATGATCCCTACAGATTTACCTTTTCAGTTTAAAAGAATCCAGTTTCCCCTCAAATCAGCCTTCGCAATGACCATTAACAAAGCGCAAGGGCAAACACTTAAAGTAGCAGGTGTCCATTTAGAGAAAAACTGTTTTTCGCATGGCCAACTGTACGTGGCCTGCTCGCGAGTGTCGAGTCCAAACAATCTCCACATTTTAACAAATAATAACAAAACAGCAAACGTTGTGTACAAAAATGTTTTAAATTAGGTCATTTTAAAATATTTTTGTACACAACGTGATGCTGGCCCCTGGAAGTGTCTCTTGGACATAAGGGACCAATAAATTTTCCTGGGTACTTTCTGCCACTTAATGGAATACATAGGTACCTTAAACCTACTGTAAACAGATATTTTATATTTTTTTTAAACATACCTACTCTCTTTTAACCAAATGCTATACCCAAATCTATACCGTTCCATTAATATAATCCCTAATATTCAAATTAATTTACTATAACTGTCTAAATGTTTGTTTCACGGCTAATTTGCTGAGCCGTTTGTTACAAAATTGGATATGGATAGTCTGAAATCTGAAAAACAACATAAGCTACTTTTTATCAAAACACCACGCGGGCGAAGCCGCGGGCGGAAGCTAGTTATTCATATAAATGTCTTTGTATTGACCTCCTATATAAACTGTATTCTATTTCAGCCTGGGCAGTAATACCTCGTCGTTCGAACTTGTTCCACCATCACTTAGTATACGTAGGAGACGATACTGGTGGGCTCAAGTCTGCCAGAGATGTCCTCAAACTACTGTGCATGTGGGTACCATTGATATTACTAGTTTGTAAGCAATTTCAAACTTACTGCTCCTTGAAAAAGAGTCTTATATCCCTTGTAAACTAATGTCACACAACATGTTTTATGTAGTTAGAACATGTTTCATACATATACTCTATCAATATTTACCAGTAACATGTTTCCAATAACTTGCACTTCTTTTGTGAACATTAACAAACATAACCATTCGCGTGTGGTCTGACAGACGGCCCATTGCAGGTGCGATTTATTTTGTGAACATTATCAAACACAACCATTAGCGTGCGTCCTAAGAGACTCTGCAGCCCACAACATAATAATGAGATACACGCTCGCAATCTGTATACTTCAAATATGTTGAATCTTAATTTCGTGCACCGCAAATCCCTCATCATTCAAATTATTGGTATCCAGCTGCATCTGGTTAAACTGAAATCAGACTAGAAACTCGGAAAACCCTCGACAGATAATGACAATAAATATAATATGATAATAAAATTTCCATTTGTAACGTCAAAATAATTCTCTATCTCCATTTTCAGGGTAAAAGACACAACAGCAGAGCACCAATCCCTGAACATAGACGAGAATATGGACAGTGGTTCTACTGTAGGTCTGTGGGGCCGCCTCGTGCGGTCTGCCAGACCACTACACTACCCCGCGCTGTCTCAACTGTTGGCACGCGCACCTTCCATTTGCAAGCCGGCCTAGTAAGTGATACATTATACATAGATAGTGTTTAATAGTAGGTCTCTAGGGCCGCCTTGTGGGGTCTGTGAGACCTCGTCACTTTGCGAACGAACAAAAATAGCTTTTGTACAGAAAAGTTAAGTGTTTCGTCACTGCAATAATAAAGTTACATAGAATTAGTGCAAATGAAGTCTAAATGACCCAGCCGATGCCTAATGAATATCATTTATACGACTGCTCAGGACTTAAGCCCTAATTTATTTCACGGAAAATTCTTTTAAAATACTTAATAAGTCCATTTATTCTGGTCGTTAATCTACTAACAAATGTACGCGTTTTGACGTACACCCAAATGTCTAAAATCCTTACACTAAATTTTCAATTTCCGCCTTCGGTATTCTTAGTATCCTTGCTTGTATACTTTCTGTATCTATTCCTACCGATAACATTAATTACTTCACTCACCATATTATAACAATTACTTTCTTTGTTTTCCAGCAAGCACATCCTAGACGCTCTCCCATACATCGCGAGTCCTGGCTCAGTGGAGCTGATCAAAGACATGATCATGAAGAATGCGGTTGACGAGGAAACCAGGCACGAGTGGCTCATGTCCATGGCTATGATACCGAGGTGGGTCTGTGAGACACTGTTGCGAAGTTAGGTTATCTTTTCACACAACAATCTTTAAAGAATCGCGACCTTACCAGGTCGTTGACCCTTTCGGGCTCCGGAGGAGCTCGTATCTAAGTAATAACAGCCGCACAGGTCTTCAAGGTTAAGCCGCGCTTGCCGACGTTGGTGTATGGATGGGTGACCATCTATCATAGCGAGTTTCCGCGGTGTCTCGGAAAGCGTGTAAAGCCGATGATCCCGGTTGTTAAATGTAGAATTTTGACAGTTCGTTACTGTTCGTCGAAAGCTCTAAAGGCTCTAAAGTCTGACAACCAGTCTTACCAAGGGGTATTGTATTACCCAGTTACTGGGTTGTAGAGGTTAGATAGGCAGTCGCTCCATATAATTATGTAAAATACTGATATTCAGCTGAGTCCGGCCTTGCATTGCATATTTTTCACCAACGGAAATAAAGGAGAAAGTTCTTAATTTTGGAGCTGATGAGATCACGCACCACCCATCACAACATCTCTTCCGATACCTGTAACGTGCAGATGCTACTAGCAACACTAAATATTAATTAAAATTATTTATTTTGTTTTTATTCTAGACCTAAACTGCAGATGTTAGAAAGTATGCTAGAGTTACTGCGAAAACAGAAGAACGACAAAGTGGTCAGTTTCACAGTCTCCTCTATGGTACATTCTTATTGTAAACACAGTGGGAAGGAATGTGAGTATGAGTATGGTATATTTATATAACTGTATTTTTTTATTGTTTTTGTATAGTAGAAGTCTATAATGCTATTCCGAAAGATATTTTGTAAATACGTTAAGGACTATATTTGCCTGTGCTTATTGTAAGTTTTTATTGAAGTTATAATTTTAAGATGCTGATAAATATCAAGAATGCTGAAAAGTATCAAGTGTTAAACAAGTAATTTCGACTGAATTTTTTTTTTTATTACTTAGCATAGCGGCACATTTATCAATAATTGAATCAAATAATGTATGACATAATGAATCAAATTATATTTTCGTATACTGCAATATCTTTATATTTATTTCAGTACGTGAATGTTGTGAAGAAGAAACCCCTCAAGCCATCTTACTGGAATTTGAAAATATTGTACAAGAGATTGCCAGCAAAGGTATAATCAAAACTAGAGAAGATCGGAAAAATGTAAGTATATGACTATCCATATGTATCTCAGACCTCACGTCAGTGGTACCTGACAAAATGAGTGTAAGCAGATTTTTCCCTCCTGATCTAAAGGTCATAGTAGCAAAATGTCCTAAAGCGCAAACCGTCTCTAAGCAGTAAGTCTGCTTAATTTTATATAGAAAGAAAACGGAAAATCTCTTCTTTTAAATAATTATACTCCTCCCCCAAAATTGGTGTAATAAATACGTGATCTTCAAGTCAATGTAATGAGATAGTAGTTAAACGCAAACCTATCGTTAAATAAAAAAATATAGTAGCTTACTTTCTTTGCAATTGAGTTGAAAATTGCATACCAGAAATAATATAAAGTGGCGTATTTTGAAATCTATTTTAACAACTGTCATTCTGTTCATTATAAATTAACTTAGTAATGTGTTTCATTTCAGATCAAAGTAGCAATCAAAGCTCTAGGCAACATTGGTGGCTTCAGAAAGGAGTTTGCAGATGTCCTTATGAACATAATAGGCGATAATTTAGCTCCTGTACCTGTTAGATTGGTGGCTGTGGATGCGTTTAGGAGGACTACTTGCGATGAAACACGGTAATGTATTTTATTCTTCTGAATTTTAGGTTCAAATTTGAATTATGTCAGCTTAGAACGTAACTTAAAAAAATCACTGTTAGGGAACTTCCCCATGACGCGATGCGACGCAATTTGACCGATTTCATCTACAAGTGTTAATCATCCATACCACTAAACTACATAAGTGACATAAAACGTGTGGTTGTCTAGGGTAGATGAAAAACAAAACACGATCGAAACGACGACGTCAAGTCAATCGAATTGCATCTTTATATCGTAGTAGCAAGAACGATTTTCATTTTTAATTGCAAATCGCACGAATCGCGTCATGTTACCCATGCGCTCGCTAAACCTTCTCATATAACATAATAATATGAATATGACTTCCTCCATAACATCATTTTTACTTTTGCAACATCGATTGCTGTTAAGAGTGTCGTGAGTTTCGTGTGTCGTTATAAATATTTCTACGACCTACAAGTAATTGTTCTCGGCCTAGGTGTTTGTGTACGTTAGTTTCTACGTTTGTAAAAGTACCCACGATACAAGAAAAAATCCTTTTGTGAGGCAACGTTTCAATTAATTAATAATAACAAGCCCGGGGCACAACTTTTTGCCACCAAACCCTGATCGATTTTAAGACTTATTTTTCCAAAAATACAGTTTAAAATCGTTCGGGGTTTGGTGGCACAAAATTGTGCCATTGGGGCGCTTTGGGGCCCTAGAGGTTAAATAATCATTTTTGTTACTGTAAATTCATCGCTATGGTTTTTCACAATCGCTGCATTCACTTCCATTACTTTACTTTTCTTTTCAAATAATTTTATTTGTCTCGCTTTTTTCCATTCTACGTCATAACTGTTCGTCTATTATAAATTTTCTTTAAAATAATTTTGGTTATCATTTGTCACTAACGTAGATCTTTTTGTCAAAAATATGTTTAAAGGAGTTTCTTACCCGTTCTTCTCTATAGAGGTCTACTCTTTGTAATGGGCACCTACGATACTTTCACAGATATAATGTCTTGTGACTGTATCACCATAAGTATTTTTAGACTATTTCCAAATAATCCAAAAGTGCCTGTAACTGGTCTAAATGATTTGATTTTCTTTCTAATACTAATTTATTTCATTACAGTGAATACTTCCTGGAAACTTTCCGGGCTGACTACATGAATTTAGAAGTTCGACTAGCATCTTACGTCCAAGTGATGAAATGTCCTGATCTGGGAACACTAAGGAAGATCTTCCATACTCTTCAAGATGAACCGGTCAATCAAGGTAAAATATTTTTCAGTAGAACTTCTAAAGTGGATCATTGAGTATGCTGATGAATTTTCGACTTTCGGTGCTATGCTAAACTCTGTAATTTCAACAGCAGTGTAATGGATGTCTTATAAGTCGATGTAGTGTTTTCGATCCATCCAACAACCATTCCAACCATCACATTATGAGATAATAAATTACTTTCTTATAGTTGCACTGAACAATTCAACCGTGTAGTATCTTTTGTTTTAATCATTGTCAACCAACCGATGTAACATAATTACTGAAAATCGTCTGCCAACAGTAACAACCTTTGTTTGGAGTCACCTCAAGAACCTAGCGGAATCCTCCCTTCCATCTCGCGTTGAGATCCAGGGTCTACTGTCAGGCAATCAGATACCTCATCTAGAAGATAGTCCAGACTTCAGGATGTACTCAAGGAATTACGAGCAAGGGGTGTTCTTTGATCAATATAATGCTGGTGAGTTTAACTTGGTATTTTTACTATAGAGTATGTTTTTAAATTGATTGGAATTATTCTAATGATTGGAATTGAGTCGGTGGCTTTGATTTTTATTTCATTGACTATTGCCACCGACTTCCGAAAGAAAGGTTATTTTAAACTTTTTGTATTTGTTTTTGAAGTCGGTACTTTTTTTATAAAAAGTTTTTATTTTACCCTTTTTAGTTTATTTATTAAATATTCAACCCAAATTCTTGTTAAATACAAAGTTTTCTTACATGATGTGCACTAATCTTGTAATCCGTCACAACATAAAAAATCCATATCTCTAAAACTACTGAACCGATTTTGATGAAACTTGCAGTGTACCCTAAGTTGAACAATACCTAGTACAACAAAAGAATTACTTAAATCGGACTTGTAGTTCCGGAGATATGCGTGCACAAACATAAAAAGGTTCAGTAGTTTTTGAGATAAGGTTTGAATGAAAGAGATGTCAACGATGTTATTACCGGTGCTACGGATAAAACATTCTAGTGCACATGTAAGAAAATTATGTATTTGACAAGAATTGTGGTTAAATATTTAAACTAAAAAGAGTAAAATAAAAACTTAAAAAAAAAAAAAAATGTAACCGCCTTCAAAAACAACCACAAAAAAGGGTAAAATAACCTACAAAACTTTTCTTTTGGAAGTCGGTGGCAAAAACACAATGAAATTAATAAAAAAAGTCACCGACTTCCGAAAGAAAAGTTTTGTACGTTATTTTACCCTTTTTTGTGGTTGTTTTTGAAGGCGGTTGCATTTTTTTTGAAAAAGTTTTTATTTATTAGCCGGCTATTTATATTAGCCCGTATTTACGGCCATCCGTCGTTTTAAAACACCGCTATCTCTTGTCTTTTGCCATTACTTTAAATTGATTTGTGTATATTTTCGTCAACAGGTGGTAACTACGAAGCGAACGTGATCTTCACTCCGGACTCCTACATACCGCGTTCCTTCTCTCTCAATCTCACTGTCGACATGTTTGGAGAGTCTATCAACCTTTTTGAGGTAAAATACTTTTATACTTGCCAATACATTGAGATGCTGAAGTGGGATTCGTAGTACTTCATTTCTACCTATCTATCCGGTTAGCATACTTAAGGTATATAACTTTATTTTTTAGCGTGGTAGAATCGTCATATGAGTCTTACCACCCATGGCAGGCCAGAGAGGACTGTCAGACTTGTATTGACTAAAATCCACGGTGTTCTTCAGTAGCCCTTTACGTTCCTGGGTTACGGTGGCTCGGTAGTCCCGCGACCAGCTATGTAACGTTAAAAGACATTTTATCACAATGTGTAACATTGCGCAGTATTCTTTCTAAAAACATTTAGACTACAAATAATTTGATGCAACGTTTTCTTACGCTATACATATAACAGCTGTGTGGAGCATTTTTAAACACATAATTCGATGTGTGTGGTGACACAAATCAATATTACTAACATCTTGCAAAACCCTTAGACATTTGCAAAGCAAATAAACATTTAATATTACCGCACAAGGCACAAAATCGCTTGAAACCTCGATGCCAAACGATATTTGTGACACTGTATATTTCATTTCTAGATGAAAGCTCGTGGTGAAGGCTTTGAGCGTTACTTCGAAGCCTACTTCGGTAACAACGGACCCCTCAACAAGAATAAGTTGACGGAAAAGATCAGCAACCTCCGCTTCTTCAGGTCTACCAACGAGGCGGATGAAGTCAGAGAGAAAATTGACAACTTGGAGTATAAGAATGAAGCTTTAAAACATAGGTATGTGACTCAAAATAACTGGTAAAGAAAATAGAAAAACCATAGCAAAGTGACAAAATATATTTCTCACCGATCTTATTTCGATATTATACAATGTTTGTGGTTTCGGTTTATACATATTAATTTTTTAAATTACTTAAAAGCTTGCTCAATTTTGTCAATCAAATTATAGGTACATGTAGGGTCGGGACTCAACCCCCCTAAATGGTACCTATTTTTTTGTTATTTTATCGTTTAGAAAATATAGATATGCTTCAGCGGCTGTTCCCCGGTGCCGACTGGCTCACAATAAACGTTTTGCTAATCCCACCCCAAACATTAAATGTGACAGCTTATGATCCAACCAATATTTAAATATTGATATCAGTATTTAACTGTCACAAAAAATCGTTGAAAAACTATAAAACAAAACAACCTTTTGTAGCTACTTCTACAGGTATTTTTGTCAATTTTAGGTTACACCCAGGTAGACAATATGTCAACACTTTACAATTTCTGATCAGTCATAGACCTACAACTCAAAAATTATTCCAGGGAAACAAGAAATCGGAAAAAATCTGTCCTATGTGTTAATCCGGGTTATAAACAGAAAGTGTGCTAAATGTCCTAATACCTACTCCTCGCGTAAAAGAGTAACAAACATCGATCCATACAAACTTGCAAGTTCATAATATTAGTAAGATGCATCAACTACTGGGAAATTTTAATATAAATTAAGTTATTTTTCTTTATCCTAGATTCCCTATGGCCGAGATTGGCATCAAAATATTTGGCAACGAGATATCCTATTGGAATGCAGAAGGTGACGATGAAATCATGAAGTCTTTGGCAAGGATGAACCCACAACTGAGGGTGTTAGAGATTCTTTCTGGAAAGGTAATTTTATGCTATTTATTCTCTATTCTTCTTTTTAACATTTCGATAGCAATCTTAATTAACTCGGGCCATGAGTTCGATGCTTTTTGTACTTTCTGGACTATAGGACACCGGATTTCTGTGATTTTACATCAACGATTTAATTTTATTGTTTAATTCACGTTGGATTGTTGACCAAAAATAAAATATAATAATATTCCACAACTATCACACAACGCCATTTAGTCCCAAGCTAAGCAGAGCTTGTGTTATGGGTAGTAGACAACTGATAAACATACTTATATATTTCTAAATACATAAATAATATAGATAAATTACACCCAGACACAGAACAAATGATCGTGCTCATCACACAAACATTTGTCCTGGGTGGGAATCGAACCCACGACCTCCGGCATAGCAGTCAGGGTCACTAACCACTAGACCAACAGGCCAGATTATGAAATATCGTATCATTTAGCCAGTAAATAGTGGTTGGGCTCGGCACAGGCGATTCAGCAGTTGATGACTAGCAAATCTGATTCGAAACACACACACTCAATTTGAGCTATGCGGAATCTCTTTGCGTGATCGAGTCATACCTAAATAAGGAGATTCTTAGACGAAAGTTGACAACATAGCCATATAGCACGCAGAACTGACAGCCGATGGGGCCGTGAGGAGAATGGGTACCACGCAAGCGCAGCGTAAGGGAGCGTTCCCATGGCGCGATTCAACCGATTCCAACTACAAATGAAAATCAATCTTACCACTACGGCATATGACATAAAATGCGCGGTTGTCCCCGGATGTATATGAAAAACAAAACACGATCGCCACGACGACGTCAAGTCAATCGAATTGCATCATTATATCGTAGTTGCAAGGTCGATTTTCATTTTTAGTTTGTAGTAATCGCAAATCGCACGAATTGCGTCATGGGTAAGCTCCCTAAGACGCAGACGATCTGACGCAGACCACTTGCAACCTATTGGAAATCTATGGGGGAAGGCCTATTATGTTCAGTAGTGGACGACCTACGGCTGATGATGATGAATTTGAGCTAAACCGTTTAGCTTTTCCCGAGCATATAGGAGAACAGTTTTAAAGACGGGGACGCGAGGTATGATAGGAAATCACACACTTAAGGCAAACTATAATAATAATAATCTTTATTTCACAAGAAAATGTTTACAATTATAGAAGTCCCTGACTCTTGTGCTAGGCCATAAACCTGTGTTACAAGAGCCAGTGCCCTCTCCCAGGATGTAACAAGAATGGGTCTTTATTATTATTATTATAGTTTGCCTTAAGTGTGTATTATTTATACAAAATAAAATAATTAAGAAATTTAAAATTAAAGCCTAAAATAACAACACTAAAAAGTAAAAAAGAATAAAATTTAAAACAAGAAACGGTTAGAAGTTGTGTGACTGTGTGTGTGTGTGCGCTATGTGTGTGTGTATGTGTGTGTGCGCTATGTGTATAGGTATGTGTGTGTTAGTCTGTGTGTATGAGTGAGTGAGTGATTGTGAATTGAAAGATCAGGAAGGTTTTTTTTTTTTTTTTTTATTAACTTACGAAGTAGGGATGTTAACTTTCTCTGTGTCGTCATAGTTCAGCAACAGTAGCCAAGGCTTGAGGATTTGCTTGATTTTATGCGAGGTTAATTTAAAAATACATAATATTTTGTGAATTTTATTTTACATACATCACCAATTAACTTAACACAACACTAACGTAGCGTAAGCGCCAACAGGACGTCATTTGCAAGCGGCCATTAACAAATGGCGTCCTGTATGTCCCCATTATAACTCGCGTTCCCGTCGTTCACCTACCTGGATACTGTTTTCAACTTTCTCGACCCATTTCACCCTAAAAATACTATAATACCTCTAATTCTATTATCTACTACAAAAACACGTATCTACACTAAAAATCTTATCTCCCAGGAAATATCGTACAACAAAGCCTCCCTATTCCTGGACACGACATTCTCAGTCCCCACCGGGTCCGGCCTGCCGATGAACATGAACCTCATGGGAACTAGTTACGTCAACACCAAGATGTCCGGAACCGTCAACGATAAGTACACGCAGTCCGGGAATCTTGACTTTGAGGGGAAATTGAGACCTAGGTGAGTCCTTCAGAAAAATAAAAACAACTCTACTTAACTCTTGAAAGGTTTGACCATAACATGCATATATCGACGCTGGAAAGCGATTTTGTCGTATCTCGCAAAATGGGATTTTTTTTTTATTACATATTTGAATTCAGAAAAAAATACTGCGTCGGACAGTCTGATCCATGTTTTCCTAGGAGGTTTTTTTTTTTATGATACGACGTGGAATTTTCTTGACTTTTTTATGAAAACATACTTCAAAATGCTGTAAGTACCATAAAATCAGCTATTTTACAAAAAATTATAGATACAACAAAATCAACATCATAATCGTTGTCTAAAATTTTTTTTTCTTTTTTCAAGATACAGCAATATTGATGCTTCAAATTGAAATACCAATTCCTGTAACTCGCAACTTTAGAACACTATCTTTAGTGTTATCTAATAAATTTTAGTATAAGAAATATGTGTTTCAAAAATTACCTCTCGATTTCAGCTAGTTTACGAGTTATGAATTTTTTAAATAGTTTTTTGGCTCTGATTTAAAGTTCCACTTTTCGAGATACTACAAGATTGCTTTCTGGCGTCGATATGACTACTACGTCTATGACCAAGATACAGCAATATTGATGACTCAAATTGAAAAACCAATTGCTGTAACTAGCAAAAACTCATGTTATACCAACTTTAGATCATTAATTTTAGTGTTATCTAATGAATTTCATTATAAGAAACATATGTTCCAAAAATTACCTCTTGATTTCAGCTGGTTTACGAGTTATGAATTTTTTAAATAGTTTTTTGGCTCTGGTGTAAAGTTCCACTTTTCGAGATACTACAAGATTGCTTTCTTGCGTCGATATGTAAAAGCATAAAGATCCTTGATCGTAAGCGTATAAATATATAAAACTCTAATTGCTTCCAGTCTAACCTGATGCAGTTTCAGTAGCATTTTAGATAGATAATCCTCACTATTTGCTCATTACTAAAACAATTATCTTTGCAGCGTCGCAGTAAACATAGCAGCAACAATGAGTGTAGACGCCGGTGGTCTCAGTTCTAGTGGTATCAGAGTGAACTGGCGATTGTATACCGCTACGGCGGTTGAAGCAAGACTCAGTATCAGAGGCCTGGCGTTGTTGAAACTTGACCTGTCACTTCCTATTGATAAGCAGGAGATATTTGCTGCCAAGTAAGTATAGTACCTAGTTATAAATAATAGAGATATTAGAGTAAATTGGCGACTATATACCGTTACGGCGCGGCGGTTGAAGTAAGACTCAGTATTAGAGGCCTGGCGCTGTTAAAACTCGACCTATGGCTATATATTGGTAAGCAAGAGATATTTGCTGCCAAGTAAGTATCTTAGTTACAAGTGCTAGAGGTATGAGAGTATACTGGCGATTGTATACCGCTACGGCGGTTGAAGCAAGACTCAGTATCAGAGGCCTAGCGCTGCTGAAACTCGATATGTCGCTGCCTATTGATAAGCAAGAGATATTTGCTGCCAAGTAAGTACAGTACCTAGTTATCCCCATTTCGTACAGTGGGAATTTGAACAAAGGTTTAAAGTTACTATTCAAAGCCGATTTTATTTCATATTATCTCTATTCTCTCCTCTAGATCGGAACTAATAATCCTACACGGTGACAAAGAGAAACAGCAGCAAGGTCTGAATAAGAACCGGATAGAACAGAACACCTGCAGTTGGTCAACCTTCGACAAGGCTATCGGCATCAAGATGTGCGCTTCTTACCAGGTAACCTAGATTTACATAGACTTCATATTATTTGTGGATATTTTATGTTCATCTTACAGTAAGGCTTTTTCTTAGTGTTTTCTTTCTATACAGATTCAGACAGTCTTTTATATACACCCAAGAACCCGGAAAAATTACTAGTAGATCATACAAATATTATTTTGTTCCTTGGGAAAATCGAACTTGCGACACATAGCGTATCAGTCAATTGCTGAGCTACTGCGCTAACTGCGCCGGCAATAAAAGTTTTGCCCTTTAATGAAGTTGACAATCGAGAGACACTGTTTACCACATTGTGATAAATGAAGAATTTGTTTGAAATGTACTGAAAGAATAAATTGATGGCAGTTTCCAGCTTTAGAAACCTGCCAATACTTTCCCCTTACAAACGCCATATTAAAACTCGTTTCTTTTAGAAATAAACTGTATATCATTACAGTTTCCTGAAGATTAAAAATTTACTTACACTAAACGTGACAACGGAAATTGTAATCTACTTGCAAGAGTCAAACTGTTAATTGCTCTCTCGTCTAACTTGAAATTAAGTAATTTTACGTAAATAACTCACTGAGACAATATAATCACATTGCTATGGTTTTTCTTTTAATACTTCTATCACTTTGTTCGGCTTTTCACCTGTTCTTTACAATCTTAAATCTCTTTTCAGTTCCCCAACATGACGAACTTACGCAACGCACCATACTTCTTAATGAGTGGACCTGCTAAATACATACTGTCTCTAGAGAAAGCAGACCCTACTGCAAACACATACGCCTTCCAGTATCGATGGGACAAGAATGAGACGAACAATGTCGTCAGCTTCTCTTTTGATACGCCTGATAGTAAGGTGGGTTCATTTCGTGAATTAAAAGTCTAAATGTAAAGTCACGTTCTGTTATGACTCATGAGAAAACAATTGAATTGTATAAAGACAAAAAAATGAAATTATGGTGCTACCGTCCCAGTCACAAGACATAATAACTCTGAAAGTACTGTAGCCCATTCTAAAGCGTAGATCTCTATGGAAAAGAATTGATAAAAACAATTTATTGTGCCGATATTACTTTACACGAAAAAAAATTGAGCAATAAATTAAGTTGAGCTGATTTTAGAACATAATTATATATTATTCAATCCTGAGAAACATTATTTGGTCAAATAAATCCAGCAAGTCTAAAAAGGGCTCTTTAGCAACATCACAATTTGCATTACGATAAAATTGGTATGAAATAGGTATTCTATTCTATTTCCCAAGCAATGGAGTTTATTATTGATAAAAAACAAATTTATCGTAATTCTGTTAACAACATTGCTGTGACCTTTTTCAATCCCCAGATTATTTTTAGTACGAAATATTCTTCCTAGAAAATAATAGTCTATCTCTCTCTCAAAGATATTTTTAAAGAAACGAAAAATTTTTTGTTGCGAGCAGGGTTCGATCCTGCGTCTTCTGGATAGGTACTCCAGACGCCTTAACCACTAGGCCATCGCAACCACTACTCACAACGCTGAATTTCTCGTTCCCTTGTTTTTCTAACGCTGTTTACACGTTGCGCCATCTATTGGTAATGTTTCAAACTACTTACCAACCAACACGTCTGATATTGCAATCAAATCAATGCTGTATTAGAGAGCGACTTCTAAACTAAAGTTATATTTTTTAAACGCAATAACGCCTGCGTCGCGTCTTCGCAAAGATATTTTTAAAGAAACGAAAAATTTTTTGTTGCGAGCAGGGTTCGATCCTGCGTCTTCTGGATAGGTACTCCAGACGCCTTAACCACTAGGCCATCGCAACCACTACTCACAACGCTGAATTTCTCGTTCCCTTGTTTTTCTAACGCTGTTTACACGTTGCGCCATCTATTGGTAATGTTTCAAACTACTTAACTTCGTTTCTTTAAAAATATCTTTGCGAAGACGCGACGCAGGCGTTATTGCGTTTAAAAAATATAACTTTAGTTTAGAAGTCGCTCTCTAATACAGCATTGATTTGATTGCAATATCAGACGTGTTGGTTGGTAAGTAGTTTGAAACATTACCAATAGATGGCGCAACGTGTAAACAGCGTTAGAAAAACAAGGGAACGAGAAATTCAGCGTTGTGAGTAGTGGTTGCGATGGCCTAGTGGTTAAGGCGTCTGGAGTACCTATCCAGAAGACGCAGGATCGAACCCTGCTCGCAACAAAAAATTTTTCGTTTCTTTAAAAATATCTTTGCGAAGACGCGACGCAGGCGTTATTGCGTTTAAAAAATATATCTCTCTCTCTCTCTCTCGCACAGGAAAAACGAATGATAAACGCAGTCCTCTCCCTCTCGAACACCTCAAGTACTGCGTTATTAACCCTCCAATCAGAGAAGAGTACTCTCAAAGCCAAAGCGATGTACCGCAACATGCCGTACGACAAGTCTCTATCGGCTAGCTTAGATGTAGACGGGAGGAAACAATTTGATACGGTGATGTCGGTAAAGAGACACGATATCAAGTATGGATTCGTTTGGATACCCCATGCTTATTGGGTCGTGGATAATGAGAGGGTTGCTGAGTTGTCCGGTGAGTTTTTTTTTTCTTTTTATGGGTAGTTATGTGTTTGGTGGCCCAGTGGTATCGGTCCCGCCTTACGAGTTGTAGGTCGTGGTATCGAACCCCGCCAGGCGCATTACTTTGTGTAATTTATTTCATCACAATTGCTCTCAAAACGATGAAGGAAAACATCGTGAGGAAACCGGCATGTCCTAGAACCAAAATCGAAGACATGTGACATCTACCAACCCGCACTGGGCCCGCGTGGTGGATTATGGCCCACTCCCCCCCACAGAGAGGAGGCCTGTGTCCCAGCAGTGGGGATGATGATGATGTGTTTGAAGTTGGCTATACAGGGTGAATTTTATCAACTGGGCGTTGATGGCTATATCCGAAACTATGAGGAATATCGAAAAACGTTGAAAGGAGTCTCGAGGCCGATTTTGACGAAAACTAAAACTGCATCATTGGATTTTAGAAAATTCAATACTAAATCTTGGCCAGGAATCGAGCCCGATGATTTTGGAAAAAAAATCACAGCCTGTATTACACCATTCGATATTGTTGCTTTTAACGATCAAATTCTGGGAAGTAATCATATACTTCAAACTTAAAAAATAGCTGATAGTGATGAAATTGCTATGTTTCTATGTTACTTTACTTCTACTGAGTCATAACCTATTCGAAATTATAAAATTTTCTTGTTTTTAATGTTACACTGGATTTGACGTATCAACAATCGCACTGTATTCACCAATACGAAATGATTGAGATGAACAAATTATAGTATTATTTCAAAGAAGAAACGGTTAAGATTCGAATGCATAAGTAATATACTACTCGTATCTAAACTAAAACTTATCTTCACAGGCGTAATAAAAATAAAAACAAAAGGCAGTGTGACACAAGGCGACATAGAAGCGGAATTCCAAACTAAGCAACTGGCCAGCCATCTTCTAGGATACTATACCATCAATGGACCGACCCATGGAACCAAGTTACAGTTCGACTACCAATTCTATAAGAGCCCGAAGCAAACTATAAAGATTGAGGGGATTTATAGCGAGAAAACCGGAGGTTTTAGACATGATTTGTACGGGGATCTGTCTATGGAGTTCACTGCGTATCCTGGCTATAATTTCTATACTGTTTTGAGGAATATTGTGAGTATTTTTTTCATATGACTGTTATACTTAACATCTGCACTCGCGAGGAAAGTATGGAATCACTTACTCTGACTCCGCGCAATCTTCAGTATTTGACAACTAAAGATTTTCACCTATACGCAATAACGGCTGCGTAGCGTTTTCATAAAAAAAAATTGATGAATGAAAATTTCAGCTGCGTGTGGGATTCGAACGTCTTCTAGATAAGTACTCCAGACGGCTTACCAATAAGGCTAACGCAACACACTCGTTGAAGCTGAATAATTATTTCATTCTCTTGTTTGAACGTTTTACGGTAACGTTGCGCCATCTCTTGGACTAGTTTGTAACTAATTTTTCTTTCCTCGAAAATCATCTTTACTGTTTTATTGTCATGGGAAACTCATGTATGTGCAGAGTTTCAAAAGAATCGGATCCATACTTTCTGTAGAAGTGCTGTGGGTATCGCACTTATTAGTGATAATTGTATTTCGTGGGTACATTAATAAAGGTCAGTTGTCGTCTCGCACTCGGGTGTTTCATTGTATGTACAATCGACAAAGTTGAATTATGACCCACCATAAGCTCATTTTCCTACAGATATTCAAATACATTTAGGTCCACATTCGCGTAAACCTACATATCCATGGTAACGACTTTGATCTTTGTCAATTTGACGGATTCAAACGATTTATTGTCAAAATGGGTCATGATTCAACTTTGTCGATTGTACATAACAAGGATGATTGAAAAAGCTTTTACAAGATTTGAAACCATTAAATTACTGTTTTTTTTTTCACAGAAAACCCAAACCCACGTGGATATAGGCTTCAACGTGAGTGCCTCACGGGACACTAAAGCCGACCCCGCTTTTACATTCGGCTTCACTCGCGCTGAACATCTGACCGGCATGAGACTCGACACACGGCTGACGCTGCACCGACCACGCCTTATTGATATGAAGTTCCAGTTTGAAGGAGTAAGTAGACCTACCTTTTCTTAACTAGCAATGATGACGAGCTCGTAGCTAAATAATTACAGCCCCACAGGTCGAACTTCCGGGTTAAGGCGCGCTAGCCGAGATTGGTCTGTGGATGGGTGACCATCTTTCATAGCGAGTTTCCTCCGTGCCTCGGAAAGCACGTAAAGCCGTTGGTGTCGGCTGTCATTTATAGATCTTTGACAGTCGTTACTATTAGTTAGAAGCTCTAAAAGTCTGACAACCAGACTTACCATGGGGTATCATACTATTCAGTACCTGTAAAGATAGGTAGACAGTCGCTCTAAGTAAAATACTGCTAGCTTTTACTAGTGGTGATTTACGGCCACAGTAGGTGTGGGCTTGCGGACGGTGAGTAATGTGTAGCTCGCCGTCCAATCAAGGTATCGACGGCTTGCCATGTTCCACGCGCCTCAAAGTATTGTACGCAAACTGGCGGAGCCAAACGCCTGCCGGGGTCGCAGGAATGTCTAACAGGGTTATCCCTTCCACTCTGCTACTCATTTGATGCTTTTTACAACCAAAAAAAAGAAGTACTGTATTAGAGAAATTGGGTTGTGGCGGTCAGATAAGCAGTCAATCCATGTAAAATACTGGTATTCAGTTCACCTGCGTCTGGTTAGACTGGAAATTTGACCATAACAGTCAATAATCGAGTCGACAAAAAGAACAATAGCGACATCTGTGATGCAAATGAAGAACTGATACTGTGGGATCAGTATCTCACCAAAGACAACACCGTTTGGTCTATAAACTCTGTTCCTTAGAACCCACACGCCCCGGTTATAGGACACTTTAGATGACCTTTACATCTGGTTTCAATCGCGCTGAACATCTGACTATCAGATATTTAGCGGTCAGATTCTGACTAGCATGAGACTGGATATATAGACAGACTTTGTATCCACCACGGCATATGAGATTCCTGATTGAAAGAGTAAGTAACACTACGTTTTACTTGCCAAATTTACTGTTCTCTGAAACTGCATTTTTTTCGGAATTAAGTGGCTAATATCACTCCGTGCTGAACCTTCGATCTGTTGCTATATGGCTTTCTGGCTTGAATGTAAGCTGACATTGTCATTATCATCATCATTTCAACCCGAAATTGATTCCGTGCTGTGTTAATGTCAAATCGCAGTGTAACTGCTAAAGAAACTGACTCAAACTTAAGTTCAAAACCGTGGCCTCTCGCGTCCGCGCTTTGGATACACCATGATACGGAGTGCAGACGGTTGAGGCACGGTCACATTCTTCTGCAAAACAGTAATGCGAGCGGAGAAGTAGACTGAACGCGTGCAAGAGAGGCAATCCTCTTCCTCACGCCCCAGCCGCCGAGGGTGCAGGCCAGGAAGTCCGTGACCGCGAAGCAATTTCCGGCCACGATAGGCGCGGACTTGTGGACGGTGTGCCGATAACGCGGCTAAATAACTAATTTTACATAAAGCAACTGCCTATTTAACCCCCGTAACCCAGTTTGTAGCGATTATTACAATACTCCTTGATAAGACTGGTTTTCAGACTTTCACGCCAATACAGGTACAGCTGTGAAAAATATAAAAAAACAAAGTCATGTGAACATGGCGCATGGTATAGAGGATAGTCATGAAAACTGTTCTTTTTTTTTGTAACTTGGTAAAATCATCAAATGATTCCTCCCACCCAGAGCGGGACGGCAGGTACTGTCAGACTTGTACTGACTAAAACCCACAGTGTCCGTCAATAGCCCTTTATGTTCCGGGGTCACGGTTACCTGATAAGACAGTCCCGCGACCCCGGCAGGGTTTTGCCCTCTACGATATTTGATAGGTACCATTTAAAAATACATAAATAGCTCATTTCAAACACATAATATATAATTGTAACTGTTGCTCGTAGCTTTGCTTTACGCACCCGATTATTGGGAATAATTTCAAAAATCACGCTTCAAAATTTCCAAACAAACTTTCTCCCCAAACTTACCGAAAATCAAATAAATAATTTCATTATTAATGACCTCTTTTCACCAACAGATTGGCCCAAAATACACAGCCTTAGCTCTTCTGAATTTCAACCCGAAGTCCCGCGAGATACTCGTGTCTGGGTATTTGTTCTTCCCGCCGGGGACTCAGCTGTATCTGGACGCTGAACTCAACATGACCCTACCGACGTTACATCCGTGTGTCATCAAGACCAAAGTTCATGAGAAGCAGCAGAACGATTTCCAAGTAAGTAAATAATTTAATATAGGCCTATTACTGCCCCATTGCAGGTCAAAAGCATCTTGTCATACAGAAATAGTAGATTTTACAACAAGTGCACAAAACAAACCATTTTTATCCGAGACTTTTAGCAGCCCGAGCTGAAGGCGAGGGCTGATAGTAATGTCGAGGATAAAAATGGTTTTGTGCACGAGTTATAAACTCTGCTTTTCACTTCGATTGCGAGGAAATAAAACAGTAGTATAACACAACATTTCTTTAATTAAAATTCAAAGTAAAATTAAAACAGTTTTGAATACTGAAGGAAACTGTTTTTCCCGGCATATTAACGTTATTAAAAAATTAAATATTAATTATATTAATAAATGCACGAAAAAAGAACAAGAGCTGTTTCCCGCCGCTTTATTTTTTTTTTAATCTTACGACATTGATATTAGGCTGCAGACCTATACAGCCTACTATTAAATTAATTTTGTAATAATAATTTTCTTAAATCAACATTAATCACACTTCAGGCGATTTTAGTCCTATTTTAGCTATAAGTAGAGGTCACCGTTTTCAGTGATGTCCAAGATAAAAGGAATTAAAGTCTCCTGCATTCTTATGAGAAATAAAAATTGCTACCATTCAGTATCGGTTAGGTTCCGACCCCACATGTGCTAAAATTTTATTGACAGAATTAAACAAGCTATCTCCCTTTTAAGTTTGTACAGACCGAACCGGACAAATTGTACAAGTCATCAAGAGTTACCCGTCCCTTTCTAGCTGATGTAGCTACCTTTCTCACCTTATTTTATCTTACTATTCGAACCTGCTAAGAAATAAAACCACTTTTTCTTCCCAGTCAAGGCGAAGTGGTCAAGGGTAGGCAAGATCTCATGTAATTTTAAACCCTCTTCCATTTTTATTGAATTGCTTTTCCAATTATCTTTTGAAATCTTTATTTAATATTTTATTCATCTCTAGGTAAACGCCGTAGGGGTGTGGTTCACTGGCGTAGACTTCAACATCGATGCGTCATACCAAGACCAGTCTAAGACCAACATGGCGTCGCATCACCTGAAGGCGTTGATCAGTAGCACGCACTTCAAGAACATAGCCATGGATGGAAGATTCACCCAGGATAATAGACAGATTACGTTTATTGGACAGGTTAGTTATGGAAAAGGGTAAAGAATTGATTAAATGGTTGCGGGAATATCTCAGTGATGGTTTCCAGGCATGCGGGATTGTCTCTAAGGTTCAGAGACTGCCCTCGGGTTTGCACGACTGATTCCGTGATTGTGGAACTGTGTCCGGGGTTTTGGGAGAATCATCGGGGATGCGGGACCATCTCCTGGGTGGCGGGACGGTCCCTAGCATGAGGTACTGATTCCGGGGTTGCGAAAATACCTTCGGGGTTGCAGGACTGACACCGGGATTGCAGAACTGTGTCCGGCGTTTCAAGGCAGACTCCGGGGTTGCGGGACTGTCTCCGGATTTGAGGGACTGTATCCGAGGTTTTGGGGCAGACTCCGGGGTTGCGAGACTATCTACGAGGTGGCGAGACTGTGTCCGGGTTGCGGGCTTATCTACGAAGTCGCGAGACTGTGTCCAAGGTTGCGGGACTGTCTCCGGGTTTGCAGGACTGTTTCCGACGTTTCTGGACAGACTCTTAGGTTGCGGGACTATCTACGAGGTCGCGAGACTGTGTCCAGGGTTGCGGGACTGTCTCCGGGTTTGCAGGACTGTGTCCGACGATTCTGGACAGACTCCTCGGTTGCTGGAGTATCTACGAGGTCGCGAGATTGTGTTCCGGGTTGCGGAACTCTGTCCGGGGTATTGCTGCTGACGAAAGCTAATTGCACCATGCAGCCATGTTCGTAATTAAACTAACAATATAAAAGTAGCAACTAACAATGGTAACTAATAGTGCAGGTGCCAAAGGGAGTTGAGTATCCAAATGTAAGGACCGTTTTTTGTTAACAGTTTTGAACTCCAGAAAGCTTGGAGATCATTATTGAAGTTGCCTGAAAAGTTGTGGGTTTTTTTATACCCCACTCCCTCAAAATGGTTATTTTACGTTGGCCAACAGGGAGCAATTACGCATCAATAAAGAGATTCTGGAAAAAAATCTTAGTAAACTTAATAGATACTGGAAAACTTCAGTATTTGCATGAGAGAAAATATTTGGTATAATGTATAAGTTAAACTTAATTAATTCAAATATTGTGATCATCATCATCTGCCTAACCTTTTCTATGTTGGAATCGCCTTCCAATCTAACCGGATTTAGCCGAAAAGAAGTATTTTACATGGAGCGACTGCCTATCTGACTTCCACAACTCAGTATTTTTATTCTAATTTTGACAACATTGTTTCTAGCAACATTGATAAAATGGCCATTTTAAGTGCAGGCCAGACAGAAGATACGTAAGACGAGGACGCGTCGCAGACGTAAAAGCGTTGCGCCCGCGACCCGTCTCTTCTGTATGTTTTGCTTCGCTACGCTTCTATACATTTTGTATGGAAGGGACGCTGTAGAGACAAATGTCCGCGATCCATCTGCGTCTTACGTCTTTTCTGTATGTCCAGCGTCTTACACCCTCTGGTGTCAACTAAAAGTCTCATTCATTTTCCCGTTTTTCAACACCCCCATTTTTCCACACAGGGTGAATACAACGACGATCACTACAGGACACTGATGCGCTACATACAGCTGGCTGAACAGAACTTCACTACGTATGTCGAAGTGGACGTCGGGAAGAAGGCATACAGCGTGAACTTGAACGCTGATCTTAGTAACAATACTAATGTCAATATGGATATACATTTTGATCAGTAAGTAGTTCTATATGGATGCTTTTCTTTAAACGGTAGGTTGGTATTAAGCTGATCGCACATTTGTAGCAGCACACGCGCCCCTCGTGCCGCATTTTATAATTCGTTAACGAATATGAATCGAAAAGTGCTGTCATCATCATATTGGTCGAGGGTGGCGTGTACGTTGCTGGTAAATGTGCGCCCAACTTTTAGCTCAAGACTGTACGAAAGTGGAGAGGAGATTATGTAAGTTCGACTAATCACAGGCTTGAAAATCTAATCAGAGACTAGAGACGCATTGTAGATTTTGACCAGTTTTCCACCACGTCCAAAACCAACTAATCATCATTTTCCGCACGTTTCCTCTCCGCTTTGCTCGTCTTCGCTTTGTAGTCCTAAATAAATATCTATTTAACGATACGCCTCATACTCGTAGTACTGGGACATTGATTACTACAGATTTGTGGTCAGATTCATATTTTAGTCTATTTCGACTAGTTTCAGCTTCAAACGAAATCCCTTCGAAAACAATAATAAATAATGAAAAGCGCGCTAAGACCAAACTACTATGAACTAATTTGACTATTTTATAACAAGAACGATAATAAATTCGTTGAAAACCATTTCTAGTATTACTGCTCATAAAAATCTTCAAAAATCATATCCCTACTTCTGAAGCAGTCGGGTAAAATTTGTCTCTTTTCCTCTTTAGACTCCGTGACCTACACCTCTCCTTCCAACGCTGGGTAACAGACCGTCAGAAGCGTCTCAGCGCCGCCTTCAACTGGGATGCGAACAGAGACCCCTCACAGAAGATCAGTGTGGACATACAACTGGACAATAAGGGCACCTGGCATCATGCTGGACACGTGTCCTTGTACTACCCGGGGAGGATGGTCAATGGGGAATTCGACTTTCAGTTGAGAGGTGAGAATATTTCATGAGTTATATTAAAGTGGACATCGACTTTCTGTTGAAAAGTAAGAATTTGACAGTATTATTTATTGGGAGTATGTTCATGAGTGGATAACCATCCATTTACTAAGACTCCTATGAAATTGTCATAGTCTGCAGACATCATCATTTTTTTAGCGTGATAAAATCATCAAATAAGTCCTCACATCCAGGGCAGGTGGGACTGTTAGACTTGCACTGACTAAAATCCACGGTGTCGGTGCCGGAACGTAAAGGGCTATTGAAGGACACCGTGGATTTTAGTCAGTACAAGTCTGACAGTCCCTGCTGCCCAGCCCTAGGTGGGACTCATTTGATGATCTTACCACGCTTAAAAAAAAAGGCGGGGCCATCAAAGAGTGTCATCACATGACACTCTTTAAGGCGACCAGGGTCTACCCGGGCATAATCCATGGTCGCACAGCGAGTCGCCCATTACTCGCCGCCCGCATGCCTAGCCAATACTTTGGCTGTAATTTTTTTTATAGTACCCTTTTCTACATCTTATCCTTGTTCCAGACTGGTTCTGTGAATGGCAAATCCGTATGGGCTGGTCGAGTGAAGCTAACATTGTATGGCATGTGAAGATGTTCTCGGAGGCACACAACGAGACCGTGTATGCTTTGTTGTCCAGTATGAACACGCCGTTCCCTGGCTGGAGAGATACTAGCTTTAATGTTATGTAAGTATGGTGAACGAGAAGAGAAGGTAACGTGATATATTTTGTCGGAGAAGCTAAAAAAAATGGCTGATCTGAACCAAAATGGTGGCTTATGAACGACTTACTTTTTTTCAGTGGCGTAGCTTTTTATTGTTTAATTTTTTTTAGCGTGGTGATATCATCAAATGAGTCCTCCCACCCCGGGCAGGGCGGGAGGGTTTGTCAGACTCGTACTGACCAAAATACACGGTGTCCTTCAATGCCCTTAACGTTCCGGGGTCACTGGTAATGAGATAAGTCCCCCGACCCCGGCAGGCTTTGGCCCTCTAGAGGGGGGCCCCGTCATCATGCTGACGCTCTTTGAGGCGCGAGAGCGAGTGGCTCCTTACTCGCCGCCCGCGCCCGGTAGCCGGTGATCGTTTAGCGACGTCTGTCACCGTGGGCGTCTGCCACTGCTTAGTTGCCTCGTGCAACAACTAGCAAAGTAGGCATACCCATGAATGAGAAGGAAGATTTTTTAAAGTCACGAAGTAAAATTTTTTGTAGTGAGGTACTTTAGAAGATAATTCCTCATCCACCAGGTGGCGCTACCACGACAATCTTCAAGCCCTAAACGGCAGCATGAACTGGCAAGAAGATCACCTAGCGTTCAACCTCCTTGCCGACTACCTCTTCAAAACGAATGAGTTCTATGGTGAAATCAACGCGGTCGTCGACTCTACTATACCGACGTTACCTAAAGCGGCTGCGATCGCCAAACATAGGGTGGTTTGGAAGAAGAGTGCTGATACGCTGTTGAGTTTCCAGGTAAGAATGAGCTTTATTGTAATTTAATTACAATTCAATTTCGTACAGCGTAGTAGTGCTTACGGACTTATGAACGTTGCCGAAACCGTAGGCTATCGTTTGGAAGAAAAGGTTATCTATACGTGGCTGAGTTTCCAATCTAAAATGTGTTTTAAAACAAGAAGAATTAGGTTTTCTTTTCCGTGGCATATAGTCGGACAAAAAAGATTAACCTAGCGTTCAACCTCCTTGCTGACTACCTCTTCAAAGGAATGAGTTATATGGTGAGATCAACGCGGTCGTCGACTCTACCATACCGACGTTACCTAAAGCAACCTTTATTTCTAGGGAATAAGATTTAGTTTATTAAAATCAAATTGTGTGAATGCTGCTGGGTTTGAAGGAAGACATTGAAAATAGGCACCTTATTTTCAATGCAACATTGCTTTATTTTCTTCTTTATTTTGATATTTAATTTAATTGACTGAAGATCGAAGCTTCTTGATTGACACAAGGTAAGTTGTTACCAGACACTTTGGTTGATCAGAAAAAAGAAATTAAAGAAACAAAAATAAATTATATCATGTGTTTTATTTCTGAATTTCTTACTGCCTTACTTTGAATTACTAGTGTAACATTTATTTGTATATCGTCGTAAATAAATACACAATTTATCTTATTTGCAATGTCATTCATTATAAACATACATATAAAAATCTTTTTGTGGAAAGTTTGACAGTAAGCATGACTGCAGACACTTGGCTTAAAAAACTAAGCTTTCGCAAACCTGATAGACTAGGTTGAATCTATCATCCGTTTCATTTCTTTTAAATCATACATATGTTTATTCATCTTAATGTAAGATATATTTGTTCCTAACAATACAGTAACAGATGCGATTACACCCTTTTTACAAATATTTACCATAACATCAAACCTACTTAATTACTAACTCCCACACACTATGCCAGAGCCACACATAGCAATAAAAGACCAAAGAAATGACAATGGGGCTGCATTTTTTTGTGGACATTCTATTTTCAAACCAACACCACTCATGTGGACCAGAATCAACGGTGGCAACCACCCTGAAAGCATGGAGCCATTGAAGTCCCAGAGAGTGATTTTAACCATCGTTTATAGTTAAACAAAATTAATCAGAAAATATTAGTGGAGTGCCAGCATAGTGTGTAGAACACTTTATAGTCAAACATATTAAAAGAATCATAGCCTAATTTAAGTATTTCTGTGTACCATCAAGTGTAAATCTTACATTTAAAACCACTAGCCCTCTTTTTTTCTGAAAGCCACCTTAAAATTAACTATTGTCCAATCTCATCATTATCACATTCCTAGTCATCATCATTCAGCCTGGCCTTTTCCCAACTTTGTAGGGGTAAGCTTCTAGTGTTACTTACAGCACTGCCTATGAGATATGATTCCGTCATAAGCGGTCAATGGTTTTCATAACATATTGTTGAATTAAAAAAAATTTCTTTATAAACATGAAAGTAATTTAATTTACAGCCCCCACTGCTGAGCAGTGAAGCTCACCTTCATAACCTTCCATTCTTTTCTTTGTGCAGTATTATATAACTCATAATGTTACTCTTTACACAAGTTTTAGTGATTGGACCAGTTTATGTGGAAATATTTAGTCAGACTTTCATTAATTAAAGGACAGTGTGTTTCACAACATTCAACAATAATACAGTAGTGAGAAAATGGTACACAACAATCAAAATACAGTTTCATTAAAGAGTTACACATTAGAATTTATTCAGAGTTAAAACTAACATCAACCCAAGTTGAAACTTGATTATGGTAATATGAAGTAGTCACTGTATTGTTCCATGCCATATTGAAAAAAAACAATACAATGTTGTTTATCTTAAATTGCTTTCAGGGAAACAATCCTTGTGCAATTTGACTGAGTTTTAAAGCATTGTAAGTTTCAATGCCGCACTACTCGTGCAAAGCAAAAGTTTGTTATACTATAACTGATCACAAACAAATTGGGGAAATACTTAAGTGTTTCCTAAATAAATTAAAGATAAAGATCCTAAACTACAATAAAGAAGCAATCTTCCACAGTCAAAGTTAAGGTTTATTTCACTTTAACAAGTAACAACAATGACAAAAAACACTTATTTCTTAACAGTCATGACATTATTAACCTAGTAGTCTACTCTGCTCACATCAATGTTCATCTGAAGCGTCCTTCAGTCGGAGGAAAAACTGAACATTTCTTTTTCGGATCAAGCTCCCATGATAGATCTATTGCTTACTTCCTCATTTGAAGATTCAAACTCCAACTTGACATCATCGTTCAGCCCATCAACATCGACCTCGTTCTCCGAAGCATTCAGCATGTTCAACGTAACCTGCCGCACAGGAATACTCGCATCTTCAAACGCTTTTTTCTTCAAAGTTGTGCGTATTTGATTGACGGTTCGACCTTTGATATGCTGGCTTAAATTATTCAGGTCAACGGCGAATCGATGTACGCAGGCCCGTAGCATCTCGATCTCGTCGTCTGTCCACTTTCCACCAGGCTGGGAGTCTCCCATAGGGTGTAAAAGCTTTGTCATTTCGGCTAGTTTGTTAAACGCCGTGCCCGCTTCGCGAAATATCTCACTGACTTTTGCTGCGGAGTTATTCATGGTCGTAGACGAAAGTATATCACTACCGATTAAAAATATTAGTGGCTAACCGATGCAATTAAGAACAGACACGGAATTACTGATTCTTTTAACAATATTTCTCTGAAATCAACGGTCACAAACAACCTCAAAATATTTTTTTATCAACTGACATTTTGTTTTATCTGTCAATGTCACGTCAAAGACAACAAACTTCGGGCGCGTTCCATGTTTGCGTTTCGTTCAGAATTTGATACCGTGTTGTCGTTTATTATTCTCAGTTTTGATTAGAAAATTAGAAATACTTGTTCACGAAATGAAATCTAAATATTTATTACTGGCACTAAGCATGTCATCATCTCAGCCATAGGACGTCCACTGCTGAACATAGGCCTCCCCTTTTGATCTCCACAGATACCGGTTGGAAGCGACCTGCATCCAGCGTCTTCCGGCGACCTTTATAAGATCGTCTGTCCACCTTGCTGGTGGACGTCCTACGCTGCGCTTGCTAGTCCGTGGTCTCCTTTCTAGTACTTTTCGACCCCATCGGCCATCTGCTCTGCGAGCAATATGGCCTGCCCATTGCCACTTCAGCTTGCTAATCCGGTGGGCTATATCGGTGACTTTAGTTCGTCTACGGATCTCCTCATTTCGGATTCGATCACGTAGAGAAACACCGAGCATAGCCCTCTCCATAGCTCGTTGAGCGACTTTGAGCTTTGATATGAGGCCGATAGTGAAAGACCACGTTTCGGTGCCGTAACTCATCACTGGTAACACACATTGGTTGAAGACTTTCGTCTTGAGGCACTGAGGTATGTCGGACGAAAAGACATTGCGTAGTTTCCCGAACGCTGCCCAACCGAGTTGGATTCGGCGGTTGACCTCTTTCTCGAAGTTGGACCTACCTAACTGGACTACTTGTCCTAAGTAGATATATGAGTCAACAACTTCGAGTACCGAGTTTCCAACAGAGACTGGGGTGGGCACAACATTGGCATTTGACATAATTTTCGTCTTGTCCATGTTCATTTTCAAGCCCACCCGTTGTGAAACTCGGTCGAGGCCATCGAGCATCATGCTGAGTTCCTCCATCGACTTTGCCATGACTATGATGTCGTCGGCAAACCGAAGGTGAGTGATGTATTCGCCGTTGATGTTGATGCCAAGTCCTTGCCATTCCAGGAGCTTGAAGGCGTCTTCCATTGCGGCAGTAAACAGTTTCGGGGAGATAACGTCCCCCTGTCTTACGCCTCTTCTCAATGGAATCGCCTTCGTGCTCTGCTCCTGTACTCGGAGTCTCGGACCGACATGGTGGCGTTATTATACAAGCACTTCAACACCTCGATGTACCGATAGTCAATACGGCATCGCTGGAGTGACTCAAGTACCGCCCATGTTTCCACCGAATCGAAGGCTTTCTCATAGTCCACAAACGCTAAGCATAATGGCAAGTTATACTCTTCGGTCTTCTGTATAACTTGCCGCAGCGTATGGATGTGGTCTATGGTACTATAGCCTCTTCGGAAACCGGCTTGTTCGGGAGGCACTAAGCATGTATTGTTTTAAAATACAATTCGGCCTTTTAAATGTGTCCATATGAAAGCTACTTACAACTTAGCTTCAGATTGTACTAAATTACTGGTAGCTGTGATTAATCAATAATAATGATCATAAAATAAATAAAAGTTGTCTGTTACAGTACAACGAAGATGGTCTTCTGTTGATCAACTCATCTTGGACATTGGATAGGGGTCCTACTGAGAACAATATTACTGGAAGAGTCAAACTTCTCACGCCCTTCGCAGTAAGTATCAACCATACCATCACGCTTATGACTCTAAAGGGGCAAATAGATATAGAATTCATTATACTACTAAGAAAGTAGAAGAAGACTTCATTTTTCGTCCAAACATTTTCACCCATTTACGCCAACACCGAGTGTAACACTGTTACAATTTGACCACTCGACAATGAATCGTGCGTTCCATTAATATGCTTTCATAAAAGTTTATCATATTGTATGTGAAGAAGGTCACAAACATAGCTTTTTAAACCACCTCCAATGTTACAGTATGGTATTTCTTTTACTAACCCTGGATATTTCACTTCTTGAAAATAGCATGATAACTTTCTAGGATAAATAGATAGGTACTAAACAACACTTCTTTTACAGGGGTACAGAAAAGGTTTCCTCCGCACGGAATTCGTGTTGGGTCACAAACGAGACATCAACGGCATCACTTACCTCGACCTTGAAGAGAAAGTGCTTAAGATTTACGTCAATGGTAAGTTGTCTTAACAGTTGCGTTGTAAGATCGATTGGAACAAGGAAACAAAGTATCCACAGATTTGTTCGAGGCGTTTGAAAGAAGTACAAGACAAAAGAGTTTTCTTATGATATCAACCGAAATCCATTACTTTGCCTACACCATATTCTTTCTGTCCACCGTAAGGTTTCGAAAACTAATTTTTTTTTTTTAAACCTTGCCCCTCTCATGGAATTTCTTCCTGTATCGTGGGTGGATTACAAACATAGTAACTCACATACACAAACACCCAGAACCGGAACAAGTACTTGCAGATCATACAAATATTTGTTCCGTGCAGGGTTTGATCCCGCGCTAGCTGCGCCGCAGTCTATCGCTCTGCCACTGCACCAACCTTGTTGTCAAATTTTGCAAGGCCTGTTTCGTTTAAACCTCCTTGTCACATATTATATACTTCCTATTATTTCCCCAGGTCACATGCGTCGTATAACCAACTCCATGTTGGTAGTCAACGTGACGAGTCCAATGGTGGAGTTCCCGCAGATGACGGCAAGGTTCGGCTTTGTGGAGGCAGACAGACATCTCGTCGCTATGGTGGTTACTACTAACTCTACTACTGGTATGTATTCCCATATAGGCTCGCGTTTGACCTCCATCTCGCTCGTTTGATGGTAAGCAATGTGGTTGATTGTGAAGCTTGCCTAGAAGTGACCTATTAACTATAAACTATTGTCTTAAATACCCCAAGGTTGTAGGCTCGGGCACGCCGCAATCGCGGCGGTAAGACCCCTCTTTGAGGAGTGGCTGGATAAGTGTATAGGCGTCATGGCATCCTGACCTTTCGCCTGACGCAGGTCCCCGCCGGACATGGATGTTTCGAGAGGTACCTGTCTCGGATAAGGAGGGAAGAAACACCTGGGTGTCACCACTGCGAAGATCGCCCGGAGGACACGGTGGAGCATACGATGTAGGACCGCCCCGCTTGGGCAGAGCACCGCCGTGTCCTCACGACAGTGATAGGCGGAGACCTCTCGCGTCCAGCATTGGTCGCGGCCATGCTGTGGGGCGAGACGGAATGGGAAGCGGTCGCCTCCTTCAGCGAAGCAGTCATGCTCTAGAAGGAGAAGGCGATCCACTTGCTGGAGACGACAGCGTCCTCTCTTCACCCGAGCCGCAGTGGTAGACGCCCACGGCGACGGACGATCTCCAGCCACCGTATGCGCGGACTCGCGAGTCTTAAAGCCAGAGTAGTTCCAGTGTGGGAAAGTGATGGAGCTGCACGAGTCGTCTAGCGCCATCTCGTTTCCTCACTGGAACTACTATGGCTTTAAGACGTCATGGTAGGCCACAAGGCCGTAACTACTTCAAGTTTAAAATACATCAAAATCAAGTCTTAATGTGTTCCATATAAGGTACATTTTCCATCTGATATATGTGTCATGTTCGTGAACGGGCGCTGTCAGTTGGGACTGGTCATCTCTTAGCTGCCACGGCCTATTTTAATTATTAGTAACTTTATTTTGAATTGTCTTTTTATTTTACTATGGACACTATTAACTTGCCACATCGTTCTCACATAATGTACCATCTGATGATGAATGATGTAACAAAAGTTTTGTAATAATTTTGGCGATTGAAAAAGAGTGTCCATGGAGTTTCTTGCTCATTCTTCTCCATAGAGATCTACGCTTTGGAATGAGCACCTACGGTACTTTCACAGTTTTTATGTCTTGTGACTGGGACTGTAGCACCATAACTATTTTTGTTATTGTTTTATTTTATGTCTTTTGACAATTCATAAGTGCCTGTAATTGGCCTAGTTGAAATAAACGTTTTGATTTGATTTGATTTGATTCATCATCAGGTATCGAAGTGCTCCTCAAACTGCTGTCTTTACAAGACTTCCACGTGTTCGGCCATGTTGCTCTACCGATACCGTACTTGAACAGAGCTATGATCATCGCCAAACGAGCTCCAGAAGAGGTAATTAATATAATTATCGTACTAAACACTTCGTTTAATGTAAATCAGTAATAATTTTAAAAGCATTTTAATTTAAAAACTAGCTTCTGCCAGCGACTTCGTACGCGGATCCTGTTGCTTATGCCAGCGACAATGGGGTCGTCAAAATCGAAGATCTGAAACGTCTGATGTCGAATTCTTAGAGCCTGGGGACGGGAAAACAACGGGACGCGCACGACGATTCCAGACTTTCCAGATCTTTCATTTTTGTAAGTCAACAGGAAATGCCCATCAGACTAAACAACTCTTCCTAAGACGTCATTCCTGTATATATTATAGTGTAGCTGGGCTCTTGGAGTTCTACATCAGGTGTTCCAGATCTTCAGTTTTTATACGACAACAGGGAGTGCTCATCAGGCTGAACAACTCTTGCTAAGACGTCATTACTGTTTATGTAATAGTGTAGCTGGGCTCTTGGAGTTCCACGTCAGGTGTTCCATATCTTCAAATTTATTTTCTCAGCAGAAAATGCTCATCATGCGGAACAATTTTTGCTATGGCGCTATTTTTGTATCTCTTATAGTTTAGCTGATCTATTGCAGTTCTGCATCAGGTGTTCAAGTTTCCAAGATAAATTATAGCCTATATGTTGCCTAGACTTAATCAATCAATCAAATCAATCAAATAAATTTATTTCAGACAGTGTCCATAGTGTTAGTAACAATAATACTTAATAGCTATACAACAAAAAAAAAACTAATCAAATCCGTCCAGTAGTTCCGAAGATTGGCGTGTATGGAGTAACTTCTCCCGTTTTCCTAACATTTCCCTTCACTGCTCTGCTCCTATTGATTGTAGCGTGATGAAAAGTATACTATAACCAGCGCAGGAGTATGAAAAATAATTGTACCAAGTTTCGTCAAAATCCATCGAGTAGTTTTTGTTTCTATAACGGTTATACAGACAGACAGACAGACAGACAGACAGACAGACAGACAGACAATAATTTTATTAATTGCATTTTTGGCATCAGTATCGACCCCTTATCACCCCCTGATAGTTATTTTGGAAATATATTTCATGTACAGAATTGACCTCTCTACAGATTTATTATAAGTATAGAAGATATAGATAGAAGATAGAAGAAGATAGATATAGATAATAAGCCAATAACACCTGGTATAGTATTTTCAAAAACCTGAGAATTTCCACTAAAAAAAATCACAAATATGTGTATGAACTTACAGCGCCATCGCCAGCTCGTAATTCCTTGTGGCGCTACTACTACCTAAAAATTTTAAGAGATGACGATTTTTAACATTTTTGTTTTATGACCGAATCTCGGTCGTACAACGGTCAGTTCACACCGAGACGTTACGCTGCGCGCACATTTCAATCATTATCATCAGCCTATAATGTTCCCACTGCTGGGACACAGGCCTCCTCTCTTGTGAGAGGGAGAGGGCCATAACCCACCACGCGGGCCCAGTGCGGGTTGCACATTTCAATAGAGCTACTCAAAATCTAACTCTATTTCCTTCACGAAAAGATACACATTTGTAGTATCGTTGTGTCACGTCGCGCTGCGTCGTGTCTCTTTTTTTTTTTTTTTGGGACAAACCCACCACACTATTCCCAAACCACTGCAACTCCTGAAAGCCAGAATCAACAGTGGCAACCACCAGAAAAGCGCCGAGACAATGAAGCTCGACGTGTCCCGGAGAATGAATTTACCTGTCTTGGATCCTGCACGAAATTAATCAGAAAAGAATAGTGGAGGAGTAGGAAAAATATGTTTCCACTTCCCTCCATGCAAGCAGGAGACAGAACAAAACAAGGCCAATAGGCACAAAGGGACATTACAACTGGGAGAAGCCCAGTTGCCTAGCACCACGGGTAAAAATGACTACTAATATTAATGGGTCCTAAATTGTGAGCTGCTATATTTGATTCCAATAATAGGTATGGCAAAAACGCTTGAACGCACGGAAGTTTGTTCGAGTTTCGACAAGGTCCGTATAATAAATGACTCCAGATGTAGTCTGAACAGCATCCAACATAATATTGCGTTCGTTTTGCCAAAGAATACACTCCCAAAGAATATGATGTGCTGATTGTTCATATTCACAGTCAGGTGTCGAACATTGACAAAAAGGCGAGGGAACAAGCTTGAAGGAAAACAATTTACTTTTAAAGTTACCATGTCCGGTGAGAAATTGGGCAACACAGTGATCCACCTCCAGCCACGTCCTAGCCAGCCGCTCACGAACGGATGGAAAGAACTGGTAGAGGTGCCGTCCCTTGATGGAATTATCCCACCTATTTTGCCATTCGGATAAAAGATCCTCCCAGACGTCGCTCTGGGGTTTGAATAATCGAGATATCTTATCACGGTCACGTTGCGGTAGAAAATCAGCGTCAGTGGTCTCCCGTGCGGAAAAGTACATTGCAGCGCGTCGTTGCACTTCAAGATCTACTGGTAGAACACCAGCAAGCACCGGTAAAGCTTCAGTACTGACGGTCCTATACGCTTTACTTAAGAATAACAAAGCCAAGCGCTGACTTTGAAGCAATTTACGTCGTGCCGCACCTATAGTGGCTCTATCGGCCCAAACAGGTGCCCCGTAGCACACACAGCCCAAATAAGTAGCCCCATAAATAGTTTTTAAGGTTAAAAATGACAAACCCCAAGTAGATTTAGATATTCTCGTTAGGGCATAAAAGTTATTTTTAGCTTTTTCACCAACCGTTTTTATATGTTCTATGAATGTGAAATTCCTCTCTAAGACTAAACCAAGATAGCACACCGATTGTTTTCTCTTAACGGGAACATTATTGAATTTAATACTAGGCCACGATTTAAGGTCACCCTTTAAAATGAGTTGATAGGTTTTTTGTGGTGCAAAGGTCAGGCGGTTTCGATCGCCCCACTGAGATATTAATCGTAGGCAAGTGTCAGCCAAATTCTCGAGTCCAGCACGAGTACTCGACTGAATGAGCAGAAGGCCATCGTCCGCATAACCAGTTAAAGAACAACCACTTGGAAGAGGAATCGCGAGGAAATCATCGAAGCCTAGATTCCATAAATGAGGACCGATAACCGAACCTTGAGGACAGCCCATGGTAAGAGGTTTCGATACGGAATGATGTCCGAGTTTAAGTTTAGCGGATCCATTAGAAAAGTACGAATAAAGAAGATTAAATATATTTTTATAGCAACCACGAGCTTTTATCTTAAGTAGTAGCATTGGCCACCATGCGTTATCAAAAGCCCCGGAAATGTCTAGAAAGATTCCTACTACGTACTTGTGTTCGGAGGTATTAACCATTTTTCTAACAGAAAGTGCCGCGTCAACGGTTGATTTGCCGACAGTAAAACCGAATTGATTTTTATGGAATTTGGGTCCGTCCGGTAACAATCGTGGGACGATAAGACGCTCCAAGAGCTTTCCCAAAGATGGTAATAATGTTATGGGCCGGTAAGACTTAGGGTCATCTGGTGGCTTGTCGCCGCTTTTAGGTATTATTCGTATAAAGCCATGTCTCCATATACGAGGAAAAACACCTTCAGCAATACACCGGTTGTAAACAGTTAATATCGCGTCGGCCGCTGTTTTACACGCTTCTTTTATCATACGATTGGATATTTTATCTTCACCTGATGATTTGTTAAGGGGCAGCCTCCTGACAACATTAATGAATTCGTCAGGGGATGGAAGGTCTGACGCTGGTGATTCAGGCGGGACTGTAGCCCATGCTCTAATCTGTTGGTGGTAGTCAGTATCATTAACAGGTGAATCATCAGGGATAAGAGTATTTAATAAAACTTCCGTTGTTTCTTCAATACCGTTGGTGTGTTTATTATTTACTTTAATATTCTGAACATACGCGAGGTCGACCGATCGATTGGCTTTAAACTCATGATATAAAGGAGACCACGGACCTTCCTTTTCTAATTTATCCACTACTTTGCGCAACACTTTTCAACCGATGCTCTGTAACGGGACCTGGCAACTCTAAATGTATTTAAAGCAGAGGTTAGTGAGTCTCCGGTGACTTGACGTTTTTTAAGCTTATTAAGATGTTTACGCGCTCGACGATAAATTTTACGCTGTTCGGTTAGGTAGTCACACCACCAATCACATCTACGTACATTGGTCATAGGTCCGCGACCAATAGCAATGTCAGCACAGTAAGTGAAGGTGTCTGACATAATTTCAGCACTTTCTTCAGCTGACAGCCCATCACGAGTGAAATCTTTGGCATGACACGCAAAAAGCGATCTAAAGAATTCCCAATTAGCACCCTTACTTTTATACCTAAAGTTACCAATTACATGTGAAGAACCTTGAGTAGAAACCGGAACAAACTCGTACACAATCAAGCGATGATCACTGCAAGACGCGTCCGGTAGGACACGCCACCTATCCAAGCGTACGTCGGCACTAGAAAGTGTGACGTCAATACAAGATTCGCCCATTGGGCTGCAAAAAGTAGGTGGTGCATCGGGGGTGTTATGAATGGTTAAGTTCATTTCAGCAATGAAGTCTTCAACAGCGCAACGCCGTACGTAATCCGTGGACCGGACTTTGCCATACCACAGGGACGAAGACGCATTAACGTCTGCGCCAACGATAACTTTGCAGCCCGCGAGTGACCGCAAGACGTGACGGAGGTTATGTATGTGAGGAGCAACAGGGTCTGAATATTGAAAATAGCAGCTGACAACGTAAACTTTAAAAGTAGCTGATGAGACTTCCGCAACTGCACAGTGAGGCGTCATCAGATTACGTAAAGACGTTACTGTATAGTTAGAAGAACGCGACACGTAAATTCCGGCTCGTGCCTTGCTATCCAACTGAACTACCTTGTGACGTAAGCGCGTGTTTTGGTATTGTTCTTGAACCAATACAATATCTAAGTTATAATCGATAATTAATTTGTCCAGTTCTGAAGTCGCTACCCTATCGTTATGTAGATTCAATTGACCTATTGTTAAACTATCCATTATATTAGTAATTAGTGTTGCGTATTAATTGTTCGAGCCTAACTTTATAGGTGGCACACTGTTGCGAACCACACCGATGGTCAAACGGTTTTTTAGAACGTTTACACGCCACACATACCGGTGTAAAATCAGAATTATCCTTATGCGGGCATTCTTTTGTTTCATGTGCTTCTGAGCAATTAGCACAGGTAGGCGATTTATTAACGCAGTATTTTTTTACGTGACCAAACTGCTGGCAATGTAAACAACGAACTACATCGATATCATCAAAAAATCGGCAAGTCGCGAAGTCAATAAAAAGCTTCTCTTTGGTACTAACTAAATGCTTTCGAATGGCGTTGTCGATTTCGATGCCTACCCACTTCCGACCATTATCTAATACACGTCTACGTATAATTTTTGTCGACTTAATAAATTCTTCTTCACTAATTGCCAATTCGTCTTTTATATTTTGACGGAACAACGCATGCAAAAAAGGTTTGTCTTCCATTGAGGATGGGACGTCTTTAATTAATAAACGTGGCCTGCGGCCTTTCGGTTTTTCAAGTCTTAACCCGGCGGTCTTAATAGCATCAACCGATTGAAGTTTATTTAATTGACTGTCGTTAGCGACACGTAATACAACGCCCGATTTCGCGATTTTTTTCATGCCTACAATTTGGAAACCGTCGTCAGTTGGGTTAATCGCTTTTTTAAGCGCTTCTTTAGTGGCTGAGGAAGTTGCGAATTCAGCTGACCTTTCGTTGGAGGGGTAAGCTATTAAACACGGCAGCGGTGGTCTCGACTCCATCGCTGGAGCGACCTTCGGCAGACGGAGTTTCAGAGAATCTGAATAAGATAATTTATTGGAATCGGTTTTTACAATGCTGACATTATTATTTAATTTAACTTTGTCCAATTCGCGCTCAACATTGGCTAACTTCGTTTCATTAGAAGAAGACCGAATGGCTAACAAAGAAACAATGGACGTAATCCGCTGTGTCATGTCCATAATCGCGGATTTATTGGCTACATTAATACGAGAACCCTGATCATTGACAAGGTCGTTTATTTTAGACAAGTATGCAGACGCCTGAGTAACTAAATCGCAGTAGTCTTCGTTTGAATTACTGACATTATTTATTGATAACGACGATTTCTCGACAGAATCGGTCAAATGTTGTCTCTTCGGCCAATCCTCGGGTGTTAAATAGGACGGAGACATTTCGGTAAACAAGCGTTTAGAGTAAACGGAGGTCGGTGACCTGGGAGGTTTAGTTACGCGTCGCGAAGTGTTTTTTCCGCCCCCGTCCGGTGGATCATCATTACTGGACAACATTTTTAATGCAAAACTACTAAAAGATCGCAAAAACAAGACGAAACAACAAAAGATTTTTTTTTTCTTCCGCGGTACCCACACCCAAAAAATAAAAAGTACTCACCGAGCGCTGATGAACTAATTTAAAACTATATTTACCAATGAATTACGCGTAATAACACTTAAAAACTTACAATACAACCACTGGTGAAGGCGTGTAAATAGCCTGCACCTTTGTGAAGGTTGTGAAAAAGTTTGAATTAAGAACCTACGTAATTTTAAGAAGTAATGGCGGACCTAAAAAATATACCTCCCTATTGATGAATCCCCGAGAAACCAATACCAAAAAAAATTATTAGCAGCAAACCATGCCCACGTACCTTGACAATCCAGAGATCCCACTCAGACCCAGGGAGATGGGAAGATACCTCGTTCATGCGCGTGATGTGGCTTGGTATGAGCTGCCGGCCGGCGAGCAAAATCTTCTTGAATCCACCGGTGGAATGGTTAAAACTCCAAAAATCAACACTGCACTATAAGTTCTCAATGAAGCACAGATGCAGGTCCATTTATTTTATGAATATCATCAAGGTTTCACCAAAAAGGAATTTTTGAAAGGCGGAGCAAAGGACACACAGTGTCTTTTTCAATGGCGACGGGAAGAGAGTGCGCCTCGCTAATGCCATCTATTGGTCAATTGCGAGAACACTCCAGAAAGTTTCGATACAAATGGGCGCTGCGGAAACAAAATATTGGTGCGAGGATTCATCAATAGACAAACTAAAATATGTAATCTGAACTACTAACATATTATATTACCTATATGGAAAAATCCTAAAATATTATTATTTATTTTATTTATATTGAAAAGGCATTGACGCTTCACCATGCTCGGGGGCTTTGGAAGGACGCAAGTGCTTTCAAAAAGAAAAGTGAAAAATTATAAGTATTTACTGACCTATATTTAGATCAGAGAAAAATCCAAGCTCTATGACTGAATGCGAGAAACAAATAATACAAGTTATTTAATGTATTTCCTAAACCTTAAAGACTACTAGTATCGTATAAGAGTTAACGTTTATTGCGTTGGAATCGGATATAATTTAGCGACGGCACGTTTAAAGTTACCGAACTTTGTCTTTACCATTGCAACACGAGTGACATTATCCGTGCCTTTATAAACTTCAGTTATAACTCCTAATGGCCAACTCAGAGGAGCTGAATTATCCTGTCCCACTAGTACGACAGTTCCAACTTCTACGGGTTTGTCAGGAGTTGCCCATTTTTGTCTGACTTGCAGCGTATGCAGATACTCTAGGTGCCATTTCTTCCAGAAGGATTGGACCATACCATCTAACAACTGTTTGCGCTGCGACAAACTAATGCGCTGACCAGACAAATCGGCTGCCGGCAAATACTGCAATGGAGTCGACATCAAAAAGTGAGCGGGAGTAATAACTTCGGGATGGGGATCGGAAGACAAAACGCTCAGAGGGCGCGAGTTCATAATACACTCTATTTGAATGAGTACAGTTTGTAACTCCTCATAAGTTAGAAGCTGACTTCCGATCACGCGATAAAGGTGCGTTTTTAACGTTTTTACATTTGCTTCCCACATGGCGCCAAAATGTGGGGAGCGAGGTGGGATCATTTTCCACATTATGCGGCGTGTTGACAACTCATGTAAAAGAGACGAATTGAAATTTGAATTTAATAAGAATCTATAAAGCTCATCTAGTTGGGCCTTAGCCCCAACGAATTTCAATATATAGGAAACAATGCGCAACAATTTATCCCATGATGAGGTACGTTGAGCAAGTTGATATAGAAGGGGTTGTTCTACTTGCGTGGTCACTGTTAAGACATTTGCCTTGTGCTCGGGAAGTTCCCCACAATTAATAGGAGAGAACGGTTTGACGAGCCAATCCTCAGGAGCACAACGAAGCCAAGAGGGGCCGTTCCACCAAAGTTCATGTGACACTAACTGAGAAGGGAGGATGCCACGAGATAGACAGTCGCTTGGATTCTCAACACCTGCCACATGGTAAAAATGTTGAGAACCCAAGTTCTCCTGACATTGAGCAACTCTATTGCTGACAAAGACTGACCAGCGGTGCGGAGAAGAGTGTATCCAAGATAAAGCTATCGTGGAATCTGAAAAGGCGTAAATTCCTGCAATAGGAACACGTAAAGCGTAAGAATCACGAACAGTTTTTACCAATTTTGACATGAGCACGGCGGCACAAAGCTCCAGACGTGCAAGAGTTGTAACCTTGGTAGGTGAAACCTTTGATTTCGCACAAAGTAAGCGGACTATGACACCAGATGGACCAGTAGAGTGTATATAAATCACACACCCGTACCCACCCATACTAGCATCAGCAAACGCGACTATACGAACGGAACAATCATCGGTAACGCCCACATGGCGTGGTATGCGTAATGTATCCAGCAGCGGAAACTCTTGCATGAGAATGGAAAAACGTTTAAAAATATCGTCAGGAGCGGGATCATCCCAACCAATATTACTCAGCCATAACTCTTTGATGAGCAACTTGGCATAAAATATCACGGGGGCGACCAAACCGAGAACATCAAATAAGCGTGCGACTATCGAGAGTATATTTCTCTTAGTACATTTCTCAGCTACGTGAGCGGAAGTGAAGAAAAAATTATCCTGAGAAGGTTCCCACGAAAGGCCTAAAACCTTAGACACATCACTCCCAGCGTGAAAATCAAGGGACTTACGATGCGAGTCGGGAAGACTGTTTAAAAGAACGGGTGAATTGCTACACCATTTAACAAGGTCAAAATCGCCCGATTTAAACATCTTTATAAGATCATGCGATAGCTGCATGGCGGTGTCTTCATTATTCACAGAATACACCAGATCGTCCATGTAGAGACTGGTCTCTGCTACTTTAGCAGCTTCGGGATAATGCGGACTGTCAGAGGCCAGCTGTCGCACAGTGCGCATAGCTATGTAAGGACTCGACTTAAGCCCGAAAGGTAAGCGATTAAAGGCGAAGGTTAGCACAGGTTCGTTCTCATTGAATCGAAACAAAATGCGTAGGTATTTACGCTGGTCAACGGGTACACCAATGCGTAAATACATTTGTTTAATATCAGCATTTATAGCGATGGGAAATAGTCTGAAATTTATTAAAAGAATAAACAAATCTGTTTGTAAATTTGAACCAATATGGAGTACATCATTTAAAGATAACCCTGTATGAGTTCTAGCACTAGCATCCAATACAATGCGCGGCATCGGTTTGTCTGGCCGAACGACAGCGTGATGAGGGATATAGTACCCGTCATCGGAAACGGCAGATTCGTCGACCTGACTTAAATAACCGTTGTCCATATACTCTTTAATCACTGCATTATAATTTTTCCGCAACATCGGCGATTGGCGGAGTTTCCTTTCAAGCGCAATAAGCCGACGATACGCGGCGGTGCGGGAGTTACCCAACTCGGCGGGATCCTTACTAAAAGGTAACGCGACGGTATAACGTCCCACATCGTCTCGTGACACGGTCGAGGAAAAAATATTCTCACATTCGGTTTCCTCAGGAGAGAAAAAACGTTTATTATTAACTTCTTCCAATTCCCAAAACTTTTGTAATAAATCATTGAGAGCCAATGCCGTGAAAGAAGAGTTAGGTAAATTTAAATTATCACTATTATGCGGAAAATCACCCATAAAGATATACCCGAATGTGGTCAATAATGCAGGTGGGGCGCGTGAACCAAGATCGACCCTATTCCCCAAGTAAATGTACGGAAACAGTTGAGCGCCCAACACTAGGTCAATATCCCCTGGAATATTCCAGCTTAAATCTGCGAGCGGAAGCGCGTGGAAGTCTATATGGCTATCCCACTTAACATGGTGCGATGGTAGCTGGTCCGTAATGCACTCAACTACGAACGCGTGAATAGTATATTTTTGATCAGGATATACGCGAGACTCGATATCTAAATGTACGTATCCTATTATCGGTCGCGATACAGAACCAACTCCTTTAACAAATGAATTACTCAAAGGAATTATCAGTAAATTAAGTTTTCTACAACATGCTGTCGTTATTAAATTATTCTGCGAGCCATTATCAATTAAACACCTCACTACTGTTTTGTGACCCGCACTGTCACTTTTAGCTCGCGCATAAACCTGAGCTGTCGATAACAGCACTATCGCCTTAGCCTTCGCTGCATCAGCTGCTAATAACACGGCCGAGCTGTGAGCCGAAGACGCTGGCGTCACATCACACGAATCAGACGCAATCACCCGTGCGGAAATATCGACCTTATCGCAATCAACGTAAGAGCGAGGCACCAAAGGCGTACCGGGGGTCGAAGGGAGCGCGGGAGGGGGGAGAGACAGCGGCGCGGGAGACGACGACGCCACGACTACATTGCAATTCGTCGCTTTAACATCAGCTGTTTGCGGTTTATTTTCTTTATCAAAATGTAATAGTGTATGATGGCGTTTTTTACATAAGTCACAGACTGATGTTGACTTGCAGTTACTCAATCCGTGCAATGTGCTCAGACAATTCGCGCACCCACGTTTGGATTTAATAAACTCGAACCTTGTTCTAGGAGTCAACGCGGATTTAAACTTAGCGCAGTTATACAAATGAACATGAGCGTTATCATTACAATACGCGCAGCATGGAACCGCGATCGCGGGTAAACAAGCGGGCGAGTCAGCTGACTCGCTCACAACAAACGCTTTTGTCTGTGTGCGTGACTCGCGAGGAGCGGAAGCGGGGTTTCTACTAAAGTTTCTCGCGTTCGAATGATACAAATTCGAGCGTGCCAATATCTTTGCCTGATCTTGAACGAAGCTTATCAATAATTGCGTTGTGGGAATTTCAACATCTCGAATGGTAAGTTCAAACGATTGAGTAGTCTGTGCATCGATTTTTCTCATTGCGCAGTGCAAAAGAATAAAATCAGCAAGATCCGTAATCCCAAGTTGTTTCAAGGCAGAAATAGACGCACTAAATGTTTCTATGAAAGAATCGAGACTATTAGCGTTAAATGAACAACTTTTTAAATCCAATATGTTATTTAAATAATGCGTACCTAGTGAGCGCTTCTCTTGATATTTTTTAACTAAACTATCCCATAACAACTTGTAAGTATCACCAGTAGGCACAATTCCAGCGGTAACCTTCAATGCGTTGTGTGTAAGCCTACCTATCAAGTACTGCACACGCTGCGAGTCAGTCAGCTGATCATTATCATGGATATTTGACTTAAACGACTCGTAGAAAACGGGCCAATTCTCAGTTTTCCCATCGAAAGATGGCAGCGCGATAGGAGGCAACTTTATTTTAGGCGGTTCAAAAAAAGTCTTTGAGTTGCTACTGGGTAATGGTGGCGATTGATTGCTGTTTATTTTATTCCTAACACGTTTAATATGAATATACAAATCTTCAAAGGATTATAAACAAGCATAGTCGGCACTTGAACCAGGTTTTAAACTAATGTTTATTTGATTAATTTGATCGACAAAATTAGATTCAAATTTATCTCGAATGTCATCAATTGTCTCTGACTCAGTCATAAAACTTTCATTCTTCCTCGAATCGAACGACGATATATTTCTTGATAAATCATACAAACGATTAATGCGTTTAAATAACAATCCTTTCTTTTCGTGAAGAATAGTTAATAAATCTTCCGGCTTCAGTTGTTTATCCGTCATTTCGCTAATAAAACGAAGACAATAACAATAAATACCTACCAGGCGGTTTGCAATAATAACGCACCTACCAAACTATGAGTACCTAGGTATCTATCTAAATATTAATACGCACAAAGCCGAGATGAGTTGGTAACTACCTACTTATTTACATATGAACAAAGCGAATTTTTAAATGCGGATACCTACTTAGAATGAACTTTACCAATAAATACGTAATGTCGTTCTATGCAAACTATTATATTAATTGAACAGATTTACCAAAAAATACGTAAAATCTATTGTCAATTTAATAAGCTGCGTTAATTAGGTATTAATTTACCGAAAGTTTACGTAAATAAATATCTATTGTGCGTTATTGAACCTATATGATTTTCACCAAACAAATACGCAAAAATCTAGGTACCTACTGGTTATTTATCCGGCTCGAAGGACCAATTAATTATGGTGAAGGCGTGTAAATAGCCTGCACCTTTGTGAAGGTTGTGAAAAAGTTTGAACCCACCAAAAACATTAAATGTAAAAAATGCCAAGTCTCTCGATGCAGTCTTTCCATCGTAAAAAGTTTTGAGATCTCACAGAAGCCAAGTCCTATTCAAATTATTTTGTAGTTATAAATCAACATTTAGTAATTATATCAATAGTTTTCTTTACATTATAACTATAGTGACTTGGCAATGAGCACAAGTAAAAACAAATTAAACGGCATATTTGGAGGAGTTGAAAGTTACACACACCGCATGCGTAAACATTCTCTTTTACTTTATATATTCTCTTAACATTCATCATTTACTTTCATAAAGCGATGGCCCGTAAGGTATTCTTAATTATTGTATTGGAACATGTAGTCGGTAGTGACCATCATGATTCACACACACAACAATTAATAATCTGATCACAGGTCTCGTCAGTAACATTTGCACATAATTCCAGGCAGCAAGTTAATTTGTGCTCATTGCCAAGTCACTATAGTTATAATGTAAAGAAAACTATTGATATAATTACTAAATGTTGATTTATAACTACAAAATAATTTGAATAGGACTTGGCTTCTGTGAGATCTCAAAACTTTTTACGATGGAAAGACTGCATCGAGAGACTTGGCATTTTTTACATTTAATGTTTTTGGTGGGATCTCATTTATTTTTTGTAAGTGTATTTCTTTCTTTTTTTTAGGTGTCCTCATAATTTCTTGGACTTCTGCTACTTTTTTGCTTAGGACCCATTCTCTATCTAACAAACTAAATAGAACTAAACTAACTAACAAATAACTAAATAAATATATATCTGCTGACTTACAAACTAAATATAGGTAACTAAACTAAATAACACGTAAACAACTAGATATGTAACTATGTCTATGTTATATTAATAAACTATTTTCCTAAATAACTATTTCAGTAACAATAATAAATCTACTCCGAATATCGCTACAATATTTTTTTAGTTTCGAAATGGTTGTTCATAGTTAGATGGCGCTATCAAATGAAATTTGTTGAATTATTTTAAAGTACTACTTAGACTGCGCTCTGTAACGAAACCATAGCGCGATTCAGACAGGTACAACGCCATCTATCGAGCGCGCATACAATATTTATCGCAATACAATGGAGTTTTAACTTTATTAATTTAATTAAATATGAACTTTATGTATTAATTTAGATTAATTATAGTCTATGTATTACATTTATATTATTCTTTTCTATTCTATGTATGTATTCATCCAATTGAATACTTAAACAACGAACAAAGTTAACAATGCAGTCAAAATCCATACACAATGTTCTTGCCAAACCGCAAATATAAAATTGTTTTCTATGGTATATTATTTTTTAATGTTTTTATAATTTTTCCTTTATATGTGGCTAATGACCTATCTTGGTGCAAAATTTGAAGTTTCTAAGTCTGCTAGAAGTACCTTAGATTTTTGATGATCGGTCAGTGAGTGAGTGACAAAATGGTGTAACTTTGATCGACCGTAACTCCTAAACTATTCATTCAATTGGCATGTAATTTCGAACTTAAGCTTGTTCTAATGCCTACTATTATTCACCGAAAACCTAAACTCCTAGCTTTGTCCACGTCGAAGTTATAGGGGGGGCGAAACAGCCGCGAATCGCTTCGAGAAAAGATGGTACGGCCGTGCCCGTTTTGTTCGAGACTTGGCGGGGCACTGCCGTGCCCCCAGATTAAGAACCTACGTAATTTTAAGAAGTAATGGCGGACCTAAAAAATATACCTCCCTATTGATGAATCCCCGAGAAACCAATACCAAAAAAAATTATTAGCAGCAAACCATGCCCACGTACCTTGACAATCCAGAGATCCCACTCAGACCCAGGGAGATGGGAAGATACCTCGTTCATGCGCGTGATGTGGCTTGGTATGAGCTGCCGGCCGGCGAGCAAAATCTTCTTGAATCCACCGGTGGAATGGTTAAAACTCCAAAAATCAACACTGCACTATAAGTTCTCAATGAAGCACAGATGCAGGTCCATTTATTTTATGAATATCATCAAGGTTTCACCAAAAAGGAATTTTTGAAAGGCGGAGCAAAGGACACACAGTGTCTTTTTCAATGGCGACGGGAAGAGAGTGCGCCTCGCTAATGCCATCTATTGGTCAATTGCGAGAACACTCCAGAAAGTTTCGATACAAATGGGCGCTGCGGAAACAAAATATTGGTGCGAGGATTCATCAATAGACAAACTAAAATATGTAATCTGAACTACTAACATATTATATTATATGGAAAAATCCTAAAATATTATTATTTATTTTATTTATATTGAAAAGGCATTGACGCTTCACCAACCACTAAGCACAAAGGCACACAGCTATGATCAATTCACGAGCCGGTAATCGATAACGAGACACGAGAAACGTAATTATTAACGGCACCGATACAAATCACATCTACACAGCGCAGTTGCACAGAGGGAAGTGAGTGCGTCGTGTCTCGGTGTGAACTAACCGTTAGGGAGCTTACTGACGACGCGATGCGACGCAATCCGACCGATTCCAACTACAAGTGAAAATCTTCCTTACCACTAGGACATATAACATAAAACGTGCGGTTGTCTACGGGTAACTGAAAAACAAAACACGCTCGCCACGCCCGCGCAAGTCAATCGAATTGCATCATTATTTCGTAGTAGCAAGGACTATTTTCATTTTTAGTTAGGTAGTAGAACTTACTCCCATTTAAACTATAGAACAACTATACCCACATTCTATACAAGCTTCTTTGCTGCGCACTAACATAGACTATCTTCAACAGCTGGACTTCAGAGTAGGGTGGGGCAAAATGGACTTCGGATTCACCGGCATTTGGCATTGGCGTTCGCCAATCAACTTCGTATACCTATACAAGTTATACACTCCTCTTGAAGGATTTGAGGAAAATGGGCTCGTTCTGAAGAATATTTATGGAAACGGACTTGATACTGAAGTGTCTATGCGACTGTCTACGCATAAGGTAAGGAATGGTGAAGCAAGTGAGACGAATTTTAACTTAATGTGATCGATTGTGGTTTGATTCTTGAATGAAGAAAGATGTGATGCAATTTAAACTTAATAGGGAGTAAAATTAAGTTCACTATTAATTAAGTTCGCTATTCTGCATATGATTTTTTTTTTTCATATTAAGATAAGGCCACTCTCTGGTGCCTGAGTTAGTTAAGCTGCATCTGCAGATGAAAAGAGAAACATAAAAAAATCTTTGATATATTTCTGTCACTAATGTAATTTTAACTTAAATAATTAGAATGAATGTTTCTTATACCAAACATGTAATATTTGGTTCTTATCTACCAAACAAAATTCTCAAACTTCTTGTTAACACTTTCCAGTAACAACATCATTAAATATCAGCTCAAGATGTAGACATCTTGAAATAATTACTTCATAAACACTTTCTTCTCCAGTTCGGCGTAGCAATTCTCCTAAAGGACAACGGCAAAGGTCTTCTCGACGTGATACAAGATCATTTCCAACACAAATCAAAAGCTGGCTCAGACATGTTCGTAGAGAACTTCGACACGAGAGCGCGCGTCGTGCTGGACACACTGTACTACCCTACTATCACGTTCAATGCTCATCTCATGAAGGTCAGTGCTCAACTATATGACAGGCTAAGTCCCAGGGAAAATTGGATATTCTGAAAGAAAACTTGGTAAAATTTCTCTCACCTCAAAATCGTTTTTTTCAATACAGATACTTTCGCACAAAGTGTCATACAAAAATAAATCGAGCATGCTTCATTGTAGTCGCATATTTTGTGTAACATCTGACATCTCACCTTTGTAATAAGCTTTGGTCACCCATCCAAAGACTGACCTTGTCAACAGTACCTTAACGTTGGTCATCCATCTGAAGACTGACTTTGGCAAGAGTTGCTGCCATCTGACAACTCACTCAAAAATCGTGCGCGCTCATCGATTAAATCAAATAGCGTGCACGCTTATTTATGTTTCATTTCACCTACATAAGGACAGTTTTTTTTTAAATTAATGTTTATTAATATTCTTACAGTTCGTTGGTCTAGATGAAGAGGATATAATGGAGGTGAACGCGACGCTGTACTTGCCGGACAAACCACCTATAGTACTCACTGATGTCTTTATATTGGAGGTAACGTTTAGTTTTCATCGTTTCGTTCTTCGAAGTAGGTTCCTAAACCTTTAAACAACATTTAAAGCTATACTCGACAAAAATAGTACTTTTATACATTTTTGATTACTTTATTCGTTTAATAATACGCTGAGATCATTATTGTTTCGAAATATAACGGCATTTGATAATACTTAACGTATGATAGCGGAACCGAATGGATTTTTCGGCAAACATGAAAACTTGATATGTGATAAGGTAGAGAAGAAAAAGAAACTTCTTCTTCCCAACAAAGAGGTTTAAACAATAAATTAATAATATAAGGGGCATTATGGAGGACTGTCATTCGTAAAGTGCTGATTCATTCTGAGGCATTACATACCTCATAAGTAGCTTAAGCCAAGCTTCAATAAAAAATGCACTTTATTTTTAATTGGTTATAATCTAAACTTGTTTCACAGGAATACACAATAATGAGAAACACACTGAACCTCGTGACTCCTTTCCAAGCGGTGAAGGAACTCAAGTCGGTGTACACCGTCGACATAACAATGGGAGAAAAAATTAACGTCACCTGTCTCGTGCTGTTGTATAATGGAACTTATTGGCATGAGGTAAGTCTGCTTTTTAGGGTTCCGTAGCCAAATGGCAAAAAACGGAACCCTTATAGATTCGTCATGCCTGTCTGTCTGTCTGCCTGTCTGTCTGTCCGTCCCATGTCACAGCCCTTTTTGACGAAAGTATAAGAGCTATCCTGTTGAAACTTGGTAAGTAGATGTATTATGTAAACCGCATTAGGATTTTTACACAAAAATAAAACAAAAACCAAATTTGGGGGTACCCCCCGTACTTAGAATTGAAACTCAAAACATTTTAAGCCTGACCCATACGTGTGGGGTATCTATGAATAGGTCTTGAAAAATGATATTGAGGTTACTGACATATTTTTTTTCTAAACTGAACGGTTTGCGCGAGAAACGCTTCCAAAGTGGTAAAATGTGTGTGTCCCCCCCTGTAACTTCTAAAATAAGAGAATGATAAAACTAAAACAACTAAAAAGGGAAAAATAAAAAACTTTTTAAAAAAAAGGGAACCGACTTCAAAACCAAACACAAAAAAACGATAAAATAACTTTTCTTACGGAAGTCGGTGGCTTTGTTTTTTTTTTATTTCACTGAGTTATGGCCACCGACTTCCGAAAGAAAAGTTATTTTATCGTTTTTTTGTGTTTGGTTTTGAAGTCGGTTCCCTTTTTTTTAAAAAGTTTTTTATTTTTCCCTTTTTAGTTGCGATATTCAACAAAAATCTTCATAAAATCGGCTTCTTTGAAAATCTACAATCCTATTAAGCAACAAAAACGGATCTATGCGAGCAACTTCACGAGATATCCGTTATTGTTATATACTCAAACCTTCCCCAGAATGTAACAAACACTTTCCTGAAAACTGCATCAAAATCGGTTCAGCCAAACGCGAGATAATCGCGGACAAAAATGCAATTGTCCCTGAAAATCTACGATCCAAGTAAGCAAAACGGATCCACGCGGGCAACGTCACGGGATATCTATTAGTGTTATATACTTAAACCTTCTCCAGAATGTAACAAACACTTTCCTGAAAACTGCATCAAAATCGGTTCAGCTAAACGCGAGATAATCGCGGACAAACATGCAATCGTCCCTGAAAATCTACGATCCAAGTAAGCAAAACGGATCCACGCGGGCAACGTCACGGGATATCTATTAGTGTTATGTACTAAAACCTTCTCCAGAATGTAGAGAACACTTTCCTGAAAACTGCATCAAAATCCGTTCAGCCAAACGCGAGATAATCGCGGACAAACATACATACATACATACATACATACATACATACATACATACATACAGGTCGAACTGAGAACCTACTTTTTTTTTTGAAGTCGGTTAAAAAATATATGATGTACATTACCATGTAAACTTCAATTGAAAATTGGTTTGAACGAGATCGAGTAATTAGTTTTTTTTAAGCGTCACAAATCGTAAACCGCAATTTACTTTTCAAAGTTACAACCAACTACAAGAACGTTTATATTATGTTACTTGCTGCTACGGAACCCTTCATGGGCGAGTCCGACTCGCACTTGGCCGGTTTTTTGAATAAACATCCAACATATAGCACTTCTAGCCAAATGAAGTTAACCAATATTTGACTCCGCCGTTCTCAATATTAAAATGTATCTCTGGTTTTTAATTACTAAGGATAAAAACAATATTTTTATTTGTAGTAAGACAAAACAAGAGATTGATATTTGAGAAAGGCCGTCACACTCGTAAAACGCCAGTGGAATAGCGACTTTACTGTGTTCCATCTGTGCGCAAGAGTTCCAGTTCGAAGGGAGCGATGACGCGATGCGACGCAATTCAACCGATCCCAACTACAAGTGAAAATCAACCTTACCACTACGACGTATGACATAAAACGGGCGGTTATCTACGGGTTGATGAAAAACAAAACACGATCGCCACGACGACGTAAGTCAGTCGAATTTCATCATTATATCGTAGTAGCAAGGAGGATTTTTATTGTTAGTAAGTAGAAATTGCAAATCGCACGAATCGCGTCAGGAGCAAGCTCCCTAAGGGACTTGCTCATGGCGCGATGCGACGAGATTTGAACGAATTCCAACTACAAGCGAAAATAAACCTTACCACTATGACATAAGACATAAAACACGTTGTTATCTATGAATAGATGATAAACAAAACACGATGGCCATGACAACGTCAAGTCAATAGAATCGCATCTTTATTTCTTAGTGGCAAGGTTGATTTTCACTTGTAGTTGGAATTCGTTCGAATTGCGTCGCATTGCGTCGCATCGCGCCATGAGTAAAGTCCCTTAGTCTCATATTTGTTTCTGAGCTAGATTGATGCCAAGAGCGAAGTGGCGGTAGTGACCGTCGAAACAGATTACTGTGACCTTTAAATGTAAAAGGCTATTGAAGAAACACCATCACAGAATACTTAATAGTACCACGTACAGAAGTGTCACTTCCCAAAAACATATAAATGTGAAATCTATGCGCGAGATAATAAAGTACATTTTAACAAAAATATGTACGGTGAAACCCTTCCACGGTGCGCCCGCGTGTGCGTGCACTTTCATGCCTACACCGCGGAGTGCGCCAGGCCTGACACCTTGGATTTTAGTCAGTACGACTCTGACAGCCACTTCCGCTCCACACAAGGAGAACTTTATTGATTTTACCACGCCAAAAATGCCATCATATTTGTTTCTGGGTAAGATTGAGGGCGATAGCGAAACCGTAATAAATAAAACAAAAAAAAAATAAAATAAAAAACCTTAAAATCAACAATTTTATTTCCCCAGATCTCATACAAAATATTCTACGAATACGAGTGCGGTGAAGACGACACATACCAGTCTTACGTGGCGACTGTTGGCATAGCGACCCCGCTCACTGTACTACCGGCGTTAGAGTCTAGAGTGGCAGCACGGTTAGAAGATGCGCTGTGGAAGATGACGGCAGACATCGCCATGCCTTCCTTTACTATCAATGCGCTTGCTAGCTTAGAGGTGAGTCGAACATTAGCTAACAACTACCAATTATCAAAGGCAAAAAAAAAAAAAAAAAAACCGACTGCGTAAAGACTAATTTTTAAAAAAATACGTGAAAAAATTAACTAAAAAGAAAGAAACAAGCCCAGTAGTTTAGAATTCTGTTAAGTAATGCTAAATAACTATCGGGCCCATTCAAAAACCCCACCCGACATATTTCATAGACTATATTTTTTTCATTTTGACAATATGGCGTCTGGTTGTCGCTGTGGTGAATTTTTATTACTGTCATGTCTTTAGTGACACTCGCAAGGTTAAGACGAATCGATTGACGTAAGAATTATCAAAATCGACCGACGCATTTGATCACTAAAACGCCACATAGAAACAAACATACATACATACATAGACTGATAAACACATTACCCTCCTTTGCGTCGCGCAGTCGGGTAAAAACGCATCTGGTCGGAGATGCCTTCTAGGGCATGCACCAGGGTATACCCAGTTCCGAATTACCCGGGTATTTGAAAATTCTATGAAAACGGTTCTGTGAGCGATGGAACCAGGTCGACCCATCGAATCGCTGCGAAAACTGTCATGGGATGAAAAGAAGGGCCCATTGTAAGCTTTCATTATGCGTAGCTCACCCCTACAATATTTTCAAAGTGTTAATACTATATGAAAATGGTGAACATAAATGGGAATATGCCAAACATCATTTATACGTCTGTTTTCGACTTATCTGCCCAAAAATGAAGTGTGAGACATTATTGCAAACTTTCATTTGGCGTAATTAGCGATGTACTATCGACAAAGATGAATTATGACCCACCATAAGCTTATTTTCCTACAGACATTCATACACAGTTAAGGTCTACATTCGCGTAAATATACATATCCATAGTAACGACTTTGATCTTTGTCAATTCTTTGATCTTTGTCAATTTGACGGATTCAAACGATTTATCGTCAAAATGGGTTATGATTCAACTTTGTCGATTGTACATAGGCCTCCCTTATAGACTTCCAATAAGACCGGCTGTCGCGGCTTGTATCCGGCGTGGTCCTGTGGTCTTCATAAGATCGTCTGCCCACCTTGTTAGTGGATGTCCTACGCTACGTCCTATGTATTAATATTACTATTTAACTGACATTTCTCCTCACAGTTGGACGATCCATTCGTGGAGACATCAGGCAGTCTGAACTTGACGTCGGCCTACTTAGAGGACTACTTCATCAAGATGCAGTTCAAGAAGGACTTCTCAGATGTGGAGAATGTGGTGGGGGGAGGAATACAGATACAGCAGGGTGAACAGAATAATTATGTGAGTATTTTAAATGATTTTAGAGATTTAAGTCTATGGAATTTTAGTGTATTTGCATAACTTATAAAAACATTTTTCATTCATTTTTTGGATTTGTTTAATGAATCCAATGATATTATAAGTAAAAAAGGTGTAGATACGTCATACGCACTCAATAACGTATGCGCTCAAATGAGGCTGATTCACACATCTTGATCTCAGTGCGACGTTGCCAGCGGCCAACGACTATATAAAACTAGACTACGCATTGCACGATCTAACGAACAAAACTATTCTGCCAACTCGCTGAGGTACTACGTAAGCGAGGGGGACGGGGTACTGCGTTGTGATTGGCTAACTCAAGGTCTGTTCTGTCTCAACGTATGTTTACGGCTCACAGGATTGGTCGAAATGAGACGGATATAAGACTTTTTTGCCTAATGTGTTGGCAGACATCGGTCGCCTGTTATTAGGAGTCTAGTATTGTATCGTCGTTGCCAGCGGCACTTCACGTACCACAGACTGAATCAAAAGTAAAAGTGACTCAAAACTACCGAAAATGCCGTCGTGTGTGATGAGATATTGTACAAATTAAACATGCAAGACTTCTAAAAGTCAAGGAATCACATAACATTCGTAAATATACTATTTATCTTTAATATTTTCACAAATAAAACATTACGTTTCTATAAATATGGCGTCGTAAAAGAAAGAGTGCGAGCACGGGTGCGAGTGAGAGGAGACGCTGACGTGCGGGGGGATTGATGACGCGTGGCGCTGCTTTTTATCTAGCTGTCACTTTTTTTCTTATTGCGTTGTATCAAGCTATCCTTTTTACTTGTAGTGAAATGTAATGTATGAATAAAAAAGTGTGTATCTGTGCTGCCGCTCGGCGCGGAACAGTTTTTCCGTTGTTTTGTACGTGTATAACATATCTATGACTTTATAATATCATTGATTGAATCTATATAAAAAACTTAAAATTTGACTCTTATTTGTTTTTTAAGACATTGAAATACAAAGTTTTTAAATTAATTATGCTGTAAACTACATTCGCGAACTTAGGTATGAAATCACTTACTCCGAATCCGCGCAATCTACTAGTTAAGAATAATTAAAATGATACAATTTTAAAGGTTTAACTTTAAATTGATACCAGATTCATTCAAATCACGCCATTATTTAAGGAACTATCCCGGATCAATTTCAAGTGTTTCCATACTTTTGCTCGCTGATGTAATCTATTGCTCCATTTCTTGATAAATCTCAAATAAAGATTTACTCACAAATAAATATACATGGGTTATATTCATTGAAGAAAGGATTCTTAAATGGCGGCGCTTATCGTGTTCTCTCGCTCGCACACTAGTGCCGTCTATACTCACTCCCGCACGTAGCGTAAGCAGAAAAAAAATTAGTCTTGATGTCTTGACGCGCTCAGTGATCTTTTTAAGAATATTTACTATAGTTTCTGTTATTTTTCCATTGTTATATTGTTGTTTTTTAATTTTGTTTTATTATTGGGTTACGTTTGAGAAATTATTGTGATCCAGTCTTTTTTTTATTATTTTTTATTTGAAAAAAGTTTAATTTGAAATCTTATATGCTGACTGTACTATCTGTCAACGCAAGTACAAGCCGCCATTTTAGAATCCTTTCTTCAATGCACCGACTTATACATACATAAACTTTAGAAAATGTTTAGTGCGTATATTTTTTGTTTTTCAATTATACTCCCTTCATTTTAGCTATTCGCCGACGTAGTCTGGCGTCCGGCCCCACACAGACACATCCGCTTCAAGTCCCGCGGCGCCTTAGTCCCGGTCTTATCTCCCGCGGAACTGAGCCTACTGTACAGTGAGGACATTTCGCGGACATTGTCCGTGGACTTCAACAGCGAAGACTATTACTACTCACTGAAGGCAGATCAGAGCCAGACGTCTGTCAGTGCCGCGCTTAGCAGTCCACATAAAGGATTCAGGTGAGATTTTGTAGGATTTTGAGGACATTTCGCGAACATTGTCCGTGGACTTTAACAGCGATGACTATTATTACCATAGGTCGGAATTATATAGAGTTATTCATATACTTACACTGATATCATACAGCGAAGGAATAAAGTGGAGATGCCCCAAATCCCGGAACTACTTTTAAAGAGCAGAAAAATCCCGTGATTTATTGAATGAAAAACTTATTTACTTTCACACCATTTATTTGTCTAATCTATCCCTGATATTTCATTATTATTATTTATTTGTCATACTGTTTTCCACTCGAAATTGTCTATTAAAAATCCCGAGAAGATCCATACTAAAATTCACATGGATTAATTCCATCCAATTCAATATTCACCCTTAATTTCAGAGCTATAAAGATCATAGGCGACTTTGAAGGAGATGACATCAAAGGATCTTTCGTAACCGACACAACTGAATACAAAGTCAACGGAAAAGTACTCAACAGGAAACCGCTTGAAGTAAGCTCAATATTTTAACGATAATATTTTTTAAAATCCATGTCAGCGGGTCTCAACCGGCTACTTAGCAATATTCCCAATGATTTACTTCGTAAATGAATTATAGAAGAATAGCTAGCTACTGTATACATAGCTAGTTACTGGAAATTGACGAAGATAATCATTAGGGTTATTTCTTTTTATTTTTGCGTGGTAACATCATCAAATGAGTCCTCCCACCCAGAACAGGGCGGGAGGGACTGTCAGACTTGTACTGACTAAAATCCACGGTGTCCTTCAATAGCCTTTTACGTTCCGGGGTCACGGTATTCGATAGTCCCGCGACCAGGGTTATTGCTTAAAGTGGCTATTTGAGATCCGCTGTGGTGACCAGAAACAAAGTCGATGATGGAGCGAGATGACCCTCTTAGCTGAGTGTTCACTATTTTTTTTTTTTCATCAAAATTAGGGTTATATGCCTTCAAAAACACCATTCTTGGCTCCCCCACATTACTTTCACTTCTCTAGACCGTGTACTTCTTCTCGCCAATTCACAAGAAAACCAAAAATTCGACATTCCATCTTCTCTTTGGTCTGTTGTGACCTCGTTTAGCTGTGTTAGGGCTCTACTCTTGTGATCTTTGGGCCAACAGCTGTAATAGCTTTCAACAGACATGGCTAGCCCAGTCTGACTTTAGTGATCTGCGATCTGAATTTAAGTTATTTACCGGTCAAGTTTTAGCAAACAGTTACAAGCCATGTTTAGATATTACGAGTATAAGAGCTCCAATGTAAAATTTAGCTGTAAAACCTCCTTGAAGAACTCGAAAGCTTTGATTTTTATTTTTAAAAATGATCGTACACCAAGCAATAAAAAATAAACCAAATTCAAACGACTTAAGTTTCAAATTACAACTTCCAATATTGTTCACAGATAGCGCTAACCCTACTGCCTCGAGGCCAAGGCGAGAACATAGACATTCGCATCAAATATGAGAACACGCCCACTGTGTACACGCTGTCGGCCAACTTCGCTGGGCCAGTGTCGGCCACGCTACATGCTAATGCTCAGATGGAAGCCAACTTTACTGATATCAACGTGAAAGTGAGTATTTTATATAACAAATACTAACTATTCCCCGTTTTGACAGCATTAATTTACGGAAAAACTCTACTAAAATAATAATGTCCAGTCGCAACTGACAGCGCTCGTCCACGAGTATGACACATGTATCAGCACCATTTAGTTCAGCCATTTTGAAGGGAACTAAATGATCCGACACACGCGCCACCATCAGCGAGACATCTGAGTGAGCATAACATAGTCCCAATTCAATAAAAGACGAAGGTATCTAGTCAATGATAGCTATAAAGTACAAGGTACTCACAGAATGCTTGCTATGAAGGTATAAACTAAAATAAATTAATATTCACAGTTGGACATACCGCATTCAAAATACAAGGACATATACTTCAAGAGCCGAGTGGACAACTACCCGGGACTTAGGAAGGTGCTCAGTGTTCAAGCTGCGACGCCATTGCATAGGATACGATATGTTAAAGGAGATACTGACTTTATGTAAGTATCAAAACTGCTTGTTCTTCATATAGTGTCGATGTAAAACTAATTGAATTGGTCCAGAACTAGGCTAAGAGTTTGGCACTGTATTGAGAGTTTGGCTCGGTGTTTATGTATGTGAGTATTAATCGAGGACGGGTTTAAAAAACAATGATACACTGTTTTTATGAAGCGCCTTATCATTGACTATAAGACCTGGTAAAAATTAGAAACCAAAAGAGACAAGGAATTCTTAAAACACCACAAAAAAATCATAAATTGTAATTGTAACCAACAGTACACCTAAATACATACACTCACGTTTTTTTCCCATGGGATAGAATCTACAGAAAGCCACCTAGGATCCTCTCCTATCGCTTCGTCGACGTTCATACATCAGGTCACACAAGAACACCGTAGACCATCTTTGCTATAATTTTATTAAACAATATTCAACCATTCTTTTTTGCTTTAGATTCGCTCCCAAAACTGGTTACCTGTTATGCAAGTACGAACTGCCTGATATGCAAGGCGAAGGAGATCTGAAATGGAGCTTCTTATTGGGAGATCTGTTTATAAGGGTAAGTATTTGAAAGCTGTACTAAATAAATTCAGAATAATCCGTAAATAAAGCTTTACTGAAATCTCCTGAAAGGGACGGCAGTAAGGCACTAAGGGCAAAAATCTTTAGGAAAATATACACATTTATAATCTTTTAATCTAATAAAAATCTCGTAAGAAACGGCTCGATTTTATAGATTTTTTTTAAGTATGTTTTTGGTAAAATACTTTTCACATCGATCGCCTAATTAGACTATCTTATTTTACACACTTGACTTAAAAAAAAACTTGAGAAGTGTCAAGGGACACCCGGATGGAACGAAGTTACTGTATACACTCAACAAAAATAATCGTCGCGACTCCACTCCACTCCACTCCGCTCCGCTCCAATCCGCTCCGCTCCAATCCGCTCCACTCCCCTCCACTCCACTCCACTCCACTCCACTCTTTGAGCTCTAGCACCCTTTCACAACGCGCGATAAGGAACTTCGTTCCAATAAATGTGCTAAAATTGTTAACATCAAAAGAAGGTAAAGTTTTCTAATGAAGTTTTTCCGTATTTCTAACGGACTTGGATTTTTTCCAACTTAAAAGAATGGTATACTCGTATTACGCTCAGAATTGAACGCGAAAGCAGAACTGCAAAACGACCCATAAATAAACATCTAATGCCGTTTAAAAGTTGACAGTTTTACAGACAAGTGTTCAACAGATGTTTAATTTTTATTTTGTTTTGTGTCAAGACGGATATCATATCCTAAATGTCTTGTTAATTATACCAAAACTGATAGGCAGTACTAAAAGGTTTTTGTACCGGAAATCAATAAGATAAGGTTACTAACCCTTTGAACGTAATGCTTCTTCTTACAAGTAACTAAGTCTATCTCCTTTCTCTTTCCCCCCCACAGGCTCTAGGTCACCAACACGTGCGAGACATAGAGAAGAGCGTGGACCTGGACATCTACTTCGGCAACAGCACCACTCCGGACATGATGCAGAAGACAGACGCAGGCTTCAAGATGGACCTTGATCATGTTTGGGTGTAAGTACTGCCACGTGTTAACTTGCTTGTATTCAATGTTCAAAAACCCTTGAAAATTGTGGGCCGTTCTTGATGGCGCTTCGAAATAGGTGTCATAATAGGGCATAGGTACATTATTATTTGGGACAATCCCACCACGCTATTTCCAAACCACTGCATCTCCTGAAAGCTAGAATCAACAGTGGCAACCACCAGAAAAGCGCTAATACAGTGAAGCTCGATGTGTCCCGGAGAATGAATTTAACTGTCTTGGAACCTGCAATGAAATTAATCCAAAAAGAATAATGGAGAAGTGGGAACATAAGTAGTTTCTTCTAGCTTCCATATCAAGCTGAAGACAGAACCAAACAAGGCCAATAGGCACAAGCGGGCGTTAACAACTAGGAGAAGCCCAGTTGCCACGCACCACGGATAAATATACAACTCATATTTTTATGAGCGCTAAATTGTGAGCAGCTATATTTGACGCACCCCAAATCCGGGCATAGTCCATGTTCGAACGGCGAGTCACCCATTACTCACAGTATGAGTGCCCAAAATCTATCACTTTGGTCTTATGGCCGGAAGACGGAAGTGTCTTTCCAGAATTTTATCCCAAGCATAAACCTTTCAGAGTACGCTGCGTGACATGCAGTCGGTGGGCCAGCTTATCATGTATATGCATTACTAATTCTAAATTTTTCCGCAGTATCGGCGGCAATACATCCTTCGGCCTAATAATGAACAAGCGCGTCAACCTGGTTATAAACGCGATCCTGCCTAAACCCAACGTGGACGTACACACGCTATACATTGACGCCGACATGGGCGACAATAACACACCGCTCAAGACTCTTGAAGCCGAGTATAGGACTGACGTCACTAAGATTGTTACTGGAATTAAAGGAGACGTGAGTTAATTTTAAGATTTTTAACAGTGATATTTCTACAGGAATTGTGAATTTTCGGGGTAAAAAGTAGCCTATGTCATTTTGAAAACCCTAAACTATGTCTATAACAAAAATCATGTTGATCCGTTGCTCCTTTTTTGCGTGAAAGCGGAATATATACACCATTTCGCATAATCTGAGTTCATCTACGTCAAGCCAAAAAAGTCTTTAAAAAGTAGCTTATAGGGTAGAAATTGCTATGCAGTCTTTAAAGGGTACAGGTGTAATATGATGTTGCGTAAGGAATGCATAGATATGCAATACCAGCAATCGTCGATGATTTGCTGTTATTTATTGAAGAGTTCCCCCGAGTTCCAAGATCCCGTCATCAGGTCCGAATCTGATCACAATGGGACCAACTGATCAAAATTTTTCAAATCGGTCCAGGCGTCACCGAGAAATTGGGAAAAATACATTATTTTTATATTCCGATGAATTGAGAACCTCCTCCTTTTCTTGAAGTCCGCTAAAAATACTCCATCATCCAAAATATCCACATTTCAGATGCTATCCCTAGCAGAAAGCTTCGACACTAACTCCACGATCACCTGGACGTCGACAACGGGTTACAAACACATCGACAACATAGTGAAGTACCAATGGGACATTAACGGGTCCAACCATATTGATTACACTCTATCTTCACCTATGTTCGACGAGGTACCCACTTTAAAGGTCAAGGGATCCTATCAGAAGGATTTGGTGCATAAATATCATATTGTCAAGTAAGTACCTATCTTTAAGCCATGTCAATAGAGTTCAATTTGCTCTAACAACAGAGGGTTTTGTTTTAGTGTGGTAAAATCATCGAATGAGTCCTCCCACCCAGGGCAGAGCGGGAAGGACTGTCAGACTTGTACTGACTAAAATCCACGGTGTCCTTCAATCAACGACGATATAATACTAGACTCCTAAATAATAACAGGCGACCGATGTCTGTCAACACATTAGGAAAAAAAGTCTTATATCCGTCTCATTTCGACCAATCCTGTGAGCCGTAAACATACGTTGAGACAGAACAGACCTTGAGTTAGCCAATCACAACGCAGTACCCCGTCCCCCTCGCTTACGTAGTACCTCAGCGAGTTGACAGAATAGTTTTTGTTCCTTAGATCGTGCATGCGGAGTCTAGCATTATATCGTCGTTGCCTTCAATAGCCCTTTACGTTCCGGGGTCACGGTAATTCGTGAGTCCTGCGACCGATTAGATTGTAACTTGGTAAACATAATCAATTCCTATGGCCCAAAGTCAGTGGTGTATTTTTTAAGCATAAATTAATGATAACATTTACAACACTATGCTTTTCTTCCAGGGGTCTCATGCATTACCCGGGTGACAGTCAGATCGGTGAGCTCGACCTGCGGTACGGCGGCGTGCGGCACACGGACGGACACTTCAACTTCACCACGCCGTTCAAGAGACTGCCTTGGTTGAAGTCTATATTTGATGTAAGTTGCATTAAATGTGTATACTCCGCAATCAACTATAAGTCAAATAGTTTTTTTTTAGGACTGTCAGACTTGTACTGACTAAAATCCACGGTGTCCTTCAATAGCCCTTTATGTTCCGGGGTCACGGTAAGGAAATAATCCCGCGACCCCGGCAGGCTTTGGCCCTCTGAATAAGTCGAATAGTACAGAACAAGTGATGATAAATTAGGTGAAAAATAATTTTGGACCTCGGATTCTTTTTACAAGCTTTTTTTTTAGTTTCACTTATTGAAGAGACACTTATAAGATTTGATTACAGCCAGACAATGGATGGGTCCATTGTCTGGCTGTAATCAAATCTTACAAGTTGCATTTTACACACTTACCGGTTTCCGATTGAGTAAGTAACGATGAAGGTTACGATGCAATATTTTGATGACATTTAGCTTTCAGTATTTGATTACAGACAACGGGACCTGTGAAAGTAAATAAAAGCTTGTAAAATATAAATAGTCAAATTACGTTACTATGGAGAAATCAAAACCTAGTAATAAAATCGATCTGATCTTAGTAGTGAGGCAAGTATCTCCGGGAATCGCCCAAAATAGAGAGGTTTATAGAGGGAAACTGGGAGGCCGTTACCCAGCAATGTACACTTTATAAGCTATCAAAAAAAAAAAAACTTGAGAGGTGTCAAGGGACACCCGGATGGAACGAAGTTAACAGTAACTTCGTTCCATCCGGGTGTCCCTTGACACCTCTCAAGTTTTTTCTTGACGCGACGATTATTTTTGTTGAGTGTATACAGATACACTCAACAAAAATAATCGTCGCAACTCCACTCCATTCCACTCCACTCCCCTCCACTCCACTCCACTCCACTCCACTCTTTGAGCTCTAGCACCCTTTCGCAACGCGCGATAAGGAACTTCGTTCCAAAAAGTGTCGTGACAACTTTTCGTAAGAATTTTTTCCGTCTAGCCCCCTTTCACAACGCGCGATAAGGAACTTCGTTCCAAAAAAAATGAACTAGATGGAAGTCCAAAATTTAACTCATTCTGAAATTACAAACTTTTCATAAATATTTCTCTCCAACAGATTAACAACTTAGACGAACATTCCGACAACAAAGTAAACCTATTCTGGCCAAACAAAACAGCATCAATGAACATGACGCACCGCTACCACAAACAGAACAAAGGCTTCAAACAAAACGGCATTATTTCCCTCTCCGTTCCCTTAAGTCGCCAACACTTGGTCAACACAGAGTATTACTACATACAAGGGGAAAAAACCAGCAATGGAAACGCAACCATCGACTTTGATCAGGAAAGATTTGTTAAAGGATCTTTCAATCAAATTTTGAGTAAGAGTGCTAGGAATTTGGACCTTGCTACTATGGATATAGAGGTGGAGAATGTGCATACGCCGGTTGGGATTAAGTATATTCATGAGTATGATGAGACTGGGAATACTGTGAGTATATTTTTGGTTTTTAACATATAAGAATCTATTGTGAATGTAGGTAAAGTCGGTCTAAAATGTTGTAGTTTTTATCAACCCAAGCTTTAAAAAAAGGTAGTTTTTGCAAGAAATTTTTTGTTTTCCCCAAAATTCTTTACTACATTTTTTGTAATTACTTCATAATTCTCAGAGAAAAACTCATAGAAAATCTCATTAAACCTTTATCTTCGAATAACTTGTAGTCACACTTCAAGCTTTTTCTAACAAGCTCGATCCAAAAATATTAATCTCGTTTATATTCACAGCAAACTAAAATAACTTATACATACTCCGTTATTGCAACTATCTAAAGAATATTTAGGAAGAAATTTGCCTAATTTCAACCCACCTTTCAGGACGTAAAACAAGCGACAGTCTTCCACCTCCACAACGCCACAAAGTTCAACGTAACTGGTAAACTAGACGTTTACACCTACGATATAGGCAAAGACTTGAAGTTAACAGCTATACATGGTAACAGAACATGGACGTTCGACAATAAGTATGAGGCAGTCGATAAGGAGTTGAAACAGGGAACTAACATCAAGTGGGCGGAAGACGTGTGGTTCAACTATAACTTACATGTCACTAATATGACTACGGTGAGTGTTTTGATATTAGATAAGGCACACACTTTATAAGACTCCTCTAAATATACCCTACTCGCCCACAAATACACACTAAAATGCCCACATGCACCCATAAATACACCCCCTTTCATACCTCCAAATCAACCGCACACGCCCTTAAATAAACCAGCAATTGCAGTTCACTCATCGTTAAATACACCCCCTCACATCCCCCTAAAACACCACTCACACACCTCCCTCCATCCATCACACAAAACACCCTCTCGCACCCAAAAAATTGTATCCGATCACACCCACAGCCCACTCAGTAAGCTTAGTAAGATTGGTAAATACTTGAAGTTAACAGTTGTACAAATTTTATGACTGATTATTTACACCACAAATACACCCCCAAACACTCCACAAAATATCCTTTTCACCCTTAAATGGAGCTAATTTCACACCCCCATTCACCGATCATTACATAGTGTATTGATGTGTACATGGGAGTGTTTTAGAAGTGTGTACAGGGTTTTTCGTACACACACAACTCCAACACCCCATCACTCTTAAAAATAAAACCCGAACACACCTCTAAAACTTCCCTGTCACGCCTGAGGGTGTTTCTCAATCAAAACACCACACACACACACAAAATTATCTCCGAACACACCCTCTCCCTCGAACTTTACACACTCCTTTCGCCTCGTTCGCATTGTTAGATCTGGGAGCCTACCATGGCGTTAAAGCGAAAGTAGATCAACTGTAGGAAAGAGACTAAGCTATACAAGTCGTATAGCGCCATCTCGTTCACTCACTTGAACAAACTCTTGAATTCACCATTTATATTCCAAAATCCACAGGCCGACACAGAATCCCAGCAACTAATAATGAACGTCTGGTGGCCACTACGTACCTTCAACCTGGTAGCATTATACAACCTACAAGATACGCTCCTGGACGGGTCTGCCCGGCTGCACTGGAATGTTAAGGAGGAGAATAAGACGGCAGAATTGAGGGGACGATGGGAGAACCCTCCCGTCGCTGAGGGGAACTTGCATAATGTAGATCTGTCGCTTGCTCATCCTTCGTTCAGAAAGGTAAATATAATATGTACAAAAGTTATATTTTTATACGCAACTAGCAAACCCGGCGAACTCCGTTTCGCCACCAGATGGCTTCGTTTTATGTAACATTTCTGTATGTGAAAAAAGATTTTCCCGCTTTTCTGTTGAAATTTTTCCTGAATTTTCTTTGCTATAAACCTCACTGAATGCAAAACCGTGGAAATCGGTTCGTGCGTTCTGGAGATATAGCGTCAGGAAGGAAAACCCGACTTATTTTTGTATAGTAGATAACGCCTGCGTCGCGTCTTCGCAAAGATATTTTTAAAGAAACGAAAAATTCAGTTGCGATCCTGCGTCTTCTGGATAGGTACTCCAGACGCCTTAACCACTAGGCCATCGCAACCACTACTCACAAAGCTGAATTAATATATTAATAATATGTACATACTATAATTGAGTAAAGTACACGAACTAGCTTTTGCCCGCGCCTGCGCTCGCCTTAATTTAAAATTGGAAATGACAATCGATTCGAATCACAAAAAAAGTCTATTACATTCACTTTTCAAAAAAAAATTAAATATGCCAAAATAGTAAACATAAAAAAGAGCTAAAGTCTCCTAAAAAAGCTTTTTCATGTCTCTTTTGCATTCGGGTTTCCTCGGGTACATATTTGAATATCGAAGATTAAAATATCTACGCTTAAAATATCGATGTTCAAAATATCGAAAATGAAAATATCGAATGACCATAAAATCGAAAATTAAAATATCGAAAGTTTAAAATATCGAATGATTCAATGATCTACGTCCAATATATCTAAAAGCTAAATATCTACAAAAGTTACATCGAAAGATCTAAATATCGAAATACAGATTATCTAATGTCCTAAATATCGAAGTACAGATTATCGAATGTCCGAAATATCGAACCTAACAAGGTAAGTCGAGGGAGCCCCGCTCCGCGGGGCTCCTATTTCTGTTTGCAAGGTTTAAAGTAACCTAACACAAAGAGGATGGCGGGGTCTTTCAGAACCTAACCTGTCCGAGTCGGGGTGCCCCAAGTTCCGAGCTCGCTTCGCTCGCTCTTGCATCCGAAGTCTGTCCAGCTACCTTGTTGGGTAGTAATCAGTAATTTGACTAAGGACGCAAGAGCGAGCGAAGCGAGCTCGGGACTTGGGGCACCCCGACTCGGACAGGTTAGGCTCGAAGAGGGTGGCGGGGTCTGAAAGACCCAACGACGATATAATACTAGACTACTCATTGCACGATCTAACGAACAAAACTATTCTGCCAACTCGCTGAGGTACTACGTAAGCGAGGGAGGCGGGGTACTGCGTTGTGATTGGCTAACTCAAGGTCTGTTCTGTCTCAACGTATGTTTACGGCTCACAGGATTGGTCGAAATGAGACGGATATAAGACTTTTTTGCCTAATGTGTTGGCAGACATCGGTCGCCTGTTATTACGAGTCTAGTATTATATCGTCGTTGGAAAGACCCCACCATCCTCTTCGTGTTAGGTTACTTTAAACCTTGCAAACAGAAACAGGAGCCCCGCGAAGCGGGTCTCCGTCGACTTACCTTGGTAGGTGGTTATCAGCAATTTGACTAAGGACGATATATACGTTTTTCGATATTTCAACTAGTAGGTATTTTTAACGTAGATATTATGAAATTAGATATTATGAACTGCAATGTATTAAACGTTGATATTTTGAATTTCGACATAACGTCTTTCGATATTTTGAATCATTCGACATTTAAATCAGTCGACATTTTAATCTTCGACGTTTTAAGCGTAGATGTAACATTTTTCGATATTTTTTTACAATCGATATTTTAATTTTCGATATTCTGAACATCGATATTTTAAGCGTAGATATTTTAATCTTCGATATTCAAATATGTACCCGTTTCCTCCTGTTGACAAATTAAAATAAATACCTGTTTATGGGCCTTTTGTAATTTAGTATTTCCAGCAGCAAATCAAAGACAACCTTAATGCACAGAGAATACAGACTGTGATTGAATGATTGGTCAGTATCAGTCACTCAACCAAACATGAAAAGTAACTTTATAGACGAGTACCATTTTGAAAGTTCAACAAAATCTGACATAGTTAAATGAATTTGAAAGAACTGAAAGCACCTGTTATGTGTAATCAGTTTCCACGGATTTCTTGCCGCGGAAGAGTGTTAAATATTTCATCTTTAGTAGCCGATTAGTAGCTTTTCTTTCAAAATACCTTGGATAAGTGATAAACTCAGTGTTATCTCTCGGAGCTAACAACTTCAGTATAAGCAGGATTTGACTAACTTTTTTTTTTCAGTCACTCGAGACATTCCACATTAGAAACTCTCCTAAACAAACTCTTTTATTTCCAGGACGTAACACTGAAAGGCCAATACATATCAACACCATCTGTAATGTCAAACGTGTCCCTCGAACTACAATACTCAGATTACGAAAACGAATACTTGAAACTAAAATCAATTCTAACGGACAACTCAAATGGACCCGTCAGAGACTATAAATTCGCCTTAACATGTACACATCCGTCGACGAACTTAGATTTGGATATGAAGTCGGATATTAATATACGAAGTCATTGGTATTACTTTAATAACTTCTACAGGTTCCAGAAGTCTCTTTTCTACGAAAAGTTGAGACATAATAAGTTTTTGGTCGATTCGGCGAACAGTGCTATTCATTGGGAGGTAAGTGAAACTTAATACTATAATGTTTTGTCTACATTTTTTCTGTCCCGAGGAGCTCGTGGCTAAATAATTACAGCCGCACAGGCTGATCTTCCAGGTTGGTCTGTGGATGGCTGACCATCTATCTCAGCAAGTTTCCTCCGTGCCTCCGATAGCACGTAAAGCCGTTGGTTCCGGCTGTCATTTGTAGATCTTTGACAGTCGTTACGTTAGTCAGAAGCTCTAGAGTCTGAAAACCAGTCTTACCATGGGATATCTTATTACCCATTTACTGGGTTATGGAGGTCCGATAGGCAGTCGCTCCATGTAAAATACTGATATTCAGCTGTATCTGGTTTGACTGAAAGCCGACCCCAATAAATTTGGGGAAAGGCTAGGCAAATGATGAATAGTTAACATCATAAATGAGCTATTTTCTAAGTAAAATTCCTATATGAAAAGGATTTGGATATCTATTTTATCAAAATGATTCGGATTTCCTAATACTCTATTTTTTCAATCCGTTTTTCTTATATTATGAAATCGCCTCGCTTTATTCGAAAAATGACTCATTTTCTTTTCCAGCGCGCAAATGAAACATACTTCTACAAAGTAAACGGCACTTGGGACCTGGTGTACCCGGAATACACGCTTAAGACATTCGTCAACCGTCCGACTGGTAACGATACCGGTACCGCGACACTGTATATGAAGAATAGGTCGTTCGTGGCCCATTATAATAGTACTGATGGTAAGTAGCAAACATTGGGGAAAAAGAACCTTCTTACAAGAAAATCAACATAGTGGATAAAAGCCTTCTTGCCAAAAAGTATCCCTGAAATCTACACAGTAAATTCACAGCCTATACCGCTAAAGACTAGAAGCTTTTGTTTCTAAATCTTTTAAGAGTTTCTTGTCTTAAAATATAACATCATTCCTTCAGCCTAAGGGCAGAGTAACTATAGAAAGTATACGAACTAAACGATAAAGAAATATTGAAACCATCGGAGGCAACGACGATATAATACTAGACTCCTAATAACAGGCGACCGATGTCTGCCAACACATTAGGCAAAAAAGTCTTATATCCGTCTCATTTCGACCAATCCTGTGAGCCGTAAACATACGTTGAGACAGAACAGACCTTGAGTTAGCCAATCACAACGCAGTACCCCGTCCCCCTCGCTTACGTAGTACCTCAGCGAGTTGGCAGAATAGTTTTGTTCGTTAGATCGTGCAATGCGTAGTCTAGCTAGTAATATATAGTCGTTGCATCGGAGGTCTCAACTGCATAAACCATAGTTGGAAATAGTCAACACTATATAACAACTTCTCTTTCTTTTCAGACATCTCATACCACATGATAGGCCAAATTGTCGACACCCGCTACGCCAAATTTGACTCCTGGCGTAACTTTGATGATGTCACAACCATCGACCTCGCTTCCTACATCCGTTTGAACCATTCACGACTCCTAACCAGCTCAGTTAAATGGCGCCCACAAATCTTCAGCGAAGTAAAGTCTCAAGCCGTATATACCTTGAAAATGCTATACGGGCAAGTCAATGATACTCTTGTGATCATAAAAGAAATGCCCATGGAAGCTCATTTAGCGCTAAAAGCGATTTGGGTCGACGCCAAACCAAGAATTCGGGACTTTTTGGACGATTTGAACGATTTACACGTTATCAAAGATGATTTGGACGAGTTCGAAAAGTTTTTGAACCAATCGTATAGCCATAATGACTTTTATGTTAAGGATATAGTTGAATTTACCTATTATGTATTAGATGAAATGGCTATTAGGAATCATTTGGAGAGTTTGCCCGGAATTGTGAATGATATGTGGGGTATGATGGGTAATACGAGTCAATCTATAAAGCAGAGTCTAACTTATATCGTCGATTCGATCAAAAAAGCTTATGCGAACTTCTTGGACTCTGTCAACAAAGTTTTGGAAGCAGATTTCATGGAATTAGTCTCTGATAGGTTAGAAGCCATGATTCTCCAATACGACACCTTTATCAGAGACTTGCATATGAAATTCTTGGAGTATTGGGAGGAAACTTGGGTGAATGCGACAAATCGACTTTCGAAATACTGGCACGAAGTTTTGAAGTCTATCGAACCGCTTTTCTTCAAAGTTTTGCATTATACGGAGTCGTTTGTCTTTGGTGTTTGGAAGAATGTGATGGATTTCTTCTATAATAGGACGCAGGAGTTGACTGTTTCGCCTTATTTCAACTACGTGTCTACGTTTGGACATGAGATGGATAAGTAAGTTTCTTTTTTCTTTTGCTTTTCCTCACCTCATTTAGTACATTGAATAAAACACAGAAGAGCTTAAAAATTTGTTGATGAGATTTATAATTTGAGGCAGTTTTAAACTGATGCTTTTTATGAAGTTTGTCCTAAAAATGTAGTACCGGTTTTTTGATTCAATTTCAGACTTCAAAGCCAAAGTTGCTTTATAAATATCACAATCCTAAATGCCATTTACCCATATAATAAATATGTACTCCCAAATCTGACAAAAATTAAGATTTTTTTTTTAATTCTTGTATTATTCTTACCCCATTGACCTATTTCTTTTCCTTCAGAATCTACAAAGATCTAATGAACAACAATCTAATAACGAACATAAAGAAATACAGTAAGAAACTGTTCGACGTAGTTTGGTCTAAAATCGAGAAGTACATTCCTTTCAAAGATGAGTTCATGGCACTGTACGCAGAGTTCAGAAGCGCTTGGCAGAACTTCTTGAAGACTAAGCAAGTGGTTTACGTTACTGAAAAGGTAAGATCGAAATTGGACCTTATTGTCTTGATCTGTGTTAGACAAAAGAACAATTTTGAACTTTAACATTACATGATTGATTAGATTTTAAGTTAATGTTGATAGAGAAATGCATTCCTTTCATAGATGAGTTCATGTAACTTTACACAGAGGTCAGAATTACTAAGCAGAAATGCTGTTTTTTGTCTTTGAACGCATTAATCTGTAAATCTACCAGACTGATCTGAAAACAGAAATTGCGTATGCTTGCCTAATTCATCAGGCCCCTAGTAGCCGAACAGCGGTTAAAACAGCGGGAGTAGCTTGTTATGTCATAAGATCTATAATCCAAAAAATCTTATACCTGTTTGTTAAATTTTCTGCTTTACACCCCTTTTTGGTGGTAAAAGAGTCCTACCGCGTTGAGTGAAGCAGAAGGGACTGTCAAACTTACTAACTAAAAGTCCACCCTTCAGTTGTCCTTTGCGTTCCTAGGCCACGGTGTGCTTTACAGACGGTCCCGCGGCCACGGCAGGATATCTCCTCATTATGAACTCTTATTAATTTCTTCTCATTCTATTCAAGTATCAAGAAGCGTACGTCCGCCTAAAGTGGTGGTACGACTACTTCTTGATCGGCGAGGCGCTGCAGACGGTCGGAGACATACTCTACGCCAAGCTTACCGATATGAGCAGGACTGCGCTGCAGTATGAGGAGTTGTAAGTTTTTTTTATTATTATTTAACCTGTTTTGTCCCACTCTTGCGCAAATGCGCCCCTATATTTTTGGTAATCCATTTACATGTATAATGTAAGTATTTTCTATTATTTTATTCCAAAATGTTTTTTTTATTTTGAAAGCTGCTAAAAAACTTAATGAATAACAAGCAAAATGTTTTCAATATCAGTAATCGCCGGGTTACCTATCATAAGATCGAAAAACGGTTGACCGAATTTCATTTGCCCTAAAACTTTTCAACTATTACCTTTTGGTTTTTTTTTACTTCATCGAAGTCACGTTTGCCACTGTTTCAGTTAACCTGTTATCTATTCATCTTTTTTCGTTTCTCCAGTATTTCATTTGGCCGACAAACTTTTTACCGATGTTACACTTACTCGAAGTGACGGTTGTCCGAAGTATTATGTTTCCAAACATTCATTATACCACTGTTTTAATTGCCATATTTTTATTTCACCGAACGCCTAGAAAATTTTGCACACTAATTATTGCTGTTACATTTTTAGCAGGCGCCATTGAAATTTAGGTAGAAAACACAAAATAATTGTGCAAATGTCGTATACGATAATATAATTCTGAAGGGTATTGTATTATAATGCTTGCTTGCTGTTAATACATGCAGCATGCAAGCAAGCATGCAGCATGCAAGCAAGCATGCAGCATGCAAGCGAGCATGCAGCGTGCAAGCAAGCACGCAGAATGCAACATGCAGCAAACACGCAGCGTTCCAGCAAGCATGCAACATGCAACAAGCATTGTTTCTGTCATGGCTCCGGCGCTGCAGGGTTTTGGGTGGCCCCACGCGAGCTTATCGTCGCAGATGATTTGAACGCTCACCACCGCAGCTTCGGCTTACTGGCCGGCTTCGCCGGCCAGCCTCAGCCGCGGCGGCGGTCGTTCCAACCTCCTGCTCCTCAGCTCGCGGGCCACCCCACCCCTCCGCGCCTACGCGATTTTAAATTACACTCTAGGGGTAGGGCAGACAAGACTACGTAAAGTCGGCTTTGCAGCATTTCGTTTCCGCCACAATGTTTTGTAGCAAAATATATTGAATTTCTATGACAGTAATTTAATTTTTCGGTAAAATGTTGTTTCGGTATGGTGAAAATATGGCAAATAAATCAGTTGGCAATTGAAAAAAGTTTAAAAGAGGCTTCGGTCAATAGTAAAAAGTTATTTTGTTAATCGGCGGAACATACTTCGGTAAAATAATAGTTATGGCTAATGATACTTCGATGATCTGAAAATATGGCAAATGATGCATATAGCAAAAGAGATGTCGGTCAATAGTTTTCGGTATAATGAAATTCGAACAAACAAAATTCGGTAAATTGATCGGTTCCCTAATCGCCGACACTGGCTTCAATTTTGATTAGTAATTACTAAATACTGCATATTAATAGCAGCTTCTTGAACTCCAAATGAATTTCAGTTTACGTCAACAAGTTGCAATTAGCAATTTGATGGCTGTTCAAAATAAAAAATAGGGCACTGCTCATTTTAAAACTGAATCATATCAGACTTACAATATATACAACGTGTAACTTTAAATGCGGAAAACCTCTCGTGGGGTAACTCAGCCCATGTTACTGAACAATGTTTGTTTAAAGACTTTTGGAAATTCGCAAAAAAAAATTGGTTTCTCATACAAAGTGAGAAATTGATCGTACCCATCAGTATGAAAAACCAAATTATTTTTTTGCGAATTTCCAAGTCTTAGAACAAACATTGTTCAGTAACATGGGCTGAGTGACCCCACGAGAGGTTTTGCAACGTTACACGTTGTATATGATTTACGTTTTACCGACTTCATTTTTTTGTAACATAAAATTTTGTAACATCTCCAAGGAAAACATTTAAATGTGTGCGTGGCGCTCACTCAAAAATTTATAAAAACGTGGATTCACGAACGTTACATTATGTTTTGAAAACAAAATCTGGACATTTTAATCCAAGATTGAATACTAAAAAAAAAACATAACTTCCAGACACCGCGAACCAAAAACGAACTTCATATTCGACCCCCGAGTGGGTGCAATACTCCTCGAACAAAAGCTCCCGATGTCGTGGCACGCCTTCAACCGCACGCCGGACTTCACCGAGATCGCGGAGTACCGCGCGGTCAAAGACTTCCTGGACGAATGGCTGACCACTAACAAGAGCATATGGTCGTTCTACTACGATATGAGACCTTATATGGACTTTGATAACCTCATGCCGCCGTTCGCTGGTGAGTATTTAAAATCCCTATAGACAAACAGACGACGACAGTAGACGACAATCGGTATCGCTCAGACGCTCAGCAGTCACTAATACATTTTCAACTTTATACCCCAGCGCGTAAAGTTGAAAATCTATTGAATTTCACAGATCGTTTTCGTTTGTTTCGTTCGTTATCGCGCAGCAGTCTTTAATCGATTTTTTACTTTATGCGCTAGTGTATACAGTTGAAAAGATGAAACCCAGTTTCGATGTTTAACGGTCAGTTCACATGGAGACGCGACGCGGCGCGACGTGACGCAACGATATTGCAAATGTGCGTCTTATCGGTAGTAAATAAAGTGAGATTTTGAATGGCTATTAAAACGCTGCGCTGCGCCGTATTGCGTCGCGCTGCGTTGCGAAAGGTGTATCTTTTCGTGTAGGAAATAGAGTTGGATTTTGAGTAGCTCTATTGAAATGTACGGGCAGCGTCACGTCTCGGTCTGAGCTGACCCTAAAACTAGCAAAAACTTTTCTCTGGTGTGATTGGTCGAATCCTACGGGTTTCCACTCCATTAAACTTCATTGAAAATGCAACCTTAGGCCTAACAGCGTTTAGGCTGAATTTCGTCTTTTGTAATGACATTAGACCTTATATGGCCTTTGATAACTTGATGCCGCCCTTCACTGGTGAATATTTTTGAATGCGGCTGCTGAAGCAAGGGACCTGGACTTGATCCTTTCCCCTGCCCCTTTTTAGGATAATACATGGCTTTTTCTTTACTATTTCTACATACGTATACATAAGTAATAAATGCTTTCTCATTTTAGAAAAAGTGGTGTAACTTTGAAATTGTATTTTTCTTCTTGATTTTTCGATAAAGCTGCAACTAGTCCACATGGTGTAAAGACATCGATTCACAATTTTTTTCCATTGATTTTAGTAAATGTAAACGTATAATCGTTAAAAGAAATACTGCATTAAAGTATTGCTATTGCAGCATTGCTATTGAATTATTGATATTGTGTTTACAACTACAGTTTCATTTCTTTTTTTTCACCCTCTGTTTAAAACCCCCTCTTATCTAGCAAAATCATAAATCCATTTAATCTCTAAAATCCCCCTTAAATCTTAACTCCCCCTTCCAGGCATGGCAATGATGACCGGCCAAGGCACCCTCGTTACATTCGACAAGCAAGTGTTTACGATATCCGAGGCAGGCACGTTCTTACTCAGCAAGGACTACAGACAGGACAACTTCACCGTCCTCATGGAGAGTAACGATCAGGGAAGATACAACCTTATTGTGTTGACAAGAAGGAGTCTTGTCCATATTGATTTGTATAGAGAGGTGAGTACTGAAAAAAGTTTTAAAGTTTTAAAACTTCTGCAGGGTGTTTATTTGTGGACTGTCTTAAGAGGACAGTGTGTCCCTGGACCGCAAAGGGCAACCAAAGGATGCGCTCGGCATTGATCGAGGGTATGCTGTGGGGCAATACGGAATGAGAAGCTGTCGCCTCCTTCTGCGAAGTAGTCATGTTATCGAAGGAGGAGGCGGAACGCGTGAGGCAAAGGACAGCCTCCACTTCGCGCCACAGCCGCCGAGGGAGACGGCCACAGCAACGAACGTTGCGAGGCGATTTCAGCATGCGGTCGGCGAGTAATGGGTAGTTCGCCTTCCGATCAAGGTCTAAGCCTGGATTGAAAGGAGGAGTGTTCCACGCATGCATCAAACAGCTGTCAGCGAACTAAACTAATAGGGCCAAATACCTGTCGGAGCTATGAGTTGCTTCAGTTTTTTCTTTCACTGTTTAACTTAAAATAAATCATTAATAATCTTCTGGATTCTTCTTGTCAGCTGCAAAATGTAATTGCGAATTCTCCTAATATAATAATAATAATAGATAATATTCCACAACTATCACACAACGCCATCTAGTCCCAAGCTAAGTGCTTGTGTTATGGGTACTAGACAACTGATAAACATACTTATATATTTCTAAATACATACATATTATAGATAAATTACACCCAGACACAGAACAAATGATCGTGCTCATCACACAAACATTTGTCCTGGGTGGGAATCGAACCCACGACCTCCGGCATAGCAGTCAGGGTCACTAATATTTATCCTCTTCGGCTGTTTAAAAGTTATTGAAGGAGGTTTGAATAAATAAGTAATTAAAATTCCGTGTACTAAAATAGTACATTATGATATAAGTGCGGTAAGTTGATCATTACAGCAGAGGCGATATTGGTAGCACAAGCCGTAAGGCGAGTGCTATAAGAAAGCAGAGGCTGTAATTATCAAACCGCACGTATGTCATACGACGTTTTATAACACATTTGTGAGTAAATAAATAAAATCATTACATCGAAAAGGAAAAGCAAGCGGAATAATTTTTACTTTTTCACAAATTAGCGATGCGCGCGCACCAGCATCTTTTGTTTATGGCAAAGGCACAAAAAACAGCCAGTATTACTAATAAAGTAAATTAATTCTTTTGTGGTTTTATTACAGATAAATGGTTGTAATTAATTGTCAAAATTAATTAAATTAAAGAATAAAATGTTTATTTATTATATTTCATCTCCCAAATTTAATTTTAATAATAAAATGTTGACCGCTTTTCTGACATAAAAACTCTTTGCTAAGATTTAAAAAAGTACCGTTCGTTTTAGACGGAGCATCTTGATAAACCGTGCGATTTACTTTACCATTACCGCACTAGTGCGTTTTACTTTACCATTACGCACTAGTGCGTAATAAGATACATTACGATACTGAAATAGGTGCAGTAAGAGACCTTTTACGAGCAAAGGTGTTATAAAATTCATTTTATTATCGTAACAGTAAGTTTAATATTTGACTGAATATTTATTAACCCTCAAATTCTGTTCACAGGAAGTATCAATCAGCAACACAGTGCTAAGTCTGCCGGCCTTAGTGGACGGACTAGTAGTGGACAGACAGACGGACACACTGTCCATACAAGGATACAATGGACTCGACATACAATGCAACCTGCTCTTCCATACTTGTAAACTACAGGTGTCAGGTATGTACACTTATTGTTTGATTTTGAAATCTATTAGTATTTCGTTAAAGTCGCATATTATGGCTCGTGACGGCCTACCGGCTTTATTAAAGGGTCTCATTATGGATGTGTCTAACTCGGACACATTAGTTGTAGAAGTCGTTTGAATTTGAACTTTATTAGTAAACGGGTAACGTTGCATACGCTGTCCGTACAAGAACACACTCTGTCCTTTCATATGTTTTACATGACTGCCCAAAAAATGTAGTACTTATTATGTTTAAAGTGTTCATGTATGTATGTTTGTAAGTAACTTTATCTCACCATAACTTCTGAAAGTCTGAACAGATTTTGATGTATTTGATACCGTTAGAATCCTTGAGTTCACATGAGCTAAATTAGTAATATGGTAGCCATGATTCAAGAATGAAAACCAATTTGTTTTTTTTTTCCTTTTAGGTTGGTACTATGCCACGCTAGGCGGTCTACTCGGCACGTACAACAACGAGCAATACGACGACCTTCTCCTACCCAACAACACGTATACCACGTCCATCCCAACACTGGGCCACGCGTGGAACATCGTACCCAGCGCCAATCCCACTACCATTGAGAACAAAGACCTGAAGAATGATACGCAGTGTGAGAAGTTCTTCCAGAATAAGGTGTCGCCTTTACATCCGTGTTTCTCTGTTGTGAGTATTGTTTTTATATTCGTATAATATATCTTGGGTGTTTTGAAGTCTAGATTAAAAGGCATAAAAAACAAACATTGCCCCACACTAGAAATTACTCCTAGGTCGTCGTTGCATTTACAAACATGCAGCTCACATACAGTCACGAGCAATATTATGTATACACTAAGCAGTATTCAAAAGCGAGCGATGTTCTATATAAACTTTTGCCTTTTCATTAGACTTCAATTTTGGAAGCCATACTATTACGAAATAGGTCTTATTTCAAAGTGGAAATCAGTATTTTACGAGTAAATTGCGTTTGAATTTTGTTAAGTGTATACATGTTATTGCTCGTGACTGTACACAAACACCCAGACCCGGAACAACTGCTTCTAGGTCATACAAATACATATTTGCTCTGTGGGATCGAATCAGTCACCATGAATCAATCAGCAGTCGATCTTCAGCCGCTGCTAAGCGTCGACGCTAGTGGGGCGTATTTTGTGTAACGACTTACTTATATTTATTTTGTTAGTAAGTCACCAAGGACATGCCGAGCTCGCTGTTTGGCTAAACTTTAAGCTGTAACAACATTTTGCTAAAAATTTGGGACTTCTGTACGGCGAGTAATGGGTAGCTCGCCGTCCCATCAGAACCAGGCCCAGGCATCGCCAGCGCAAGGCGTGGAGCTGTCAGAAAACTGACGGGACCCTATGGGACCTGACGGAGTAACGGGATTGTTTAAGCAACATATGATGGCCTTGGAAGGCAACTGAAGAAACATGGTGGACTTTTAGTCAATAAACAGGGCGGGAGGCGACACTTTTTTTTTGTTGGTTTGGTAAACACATTGCCAAACCCATGTTGCCATTCATCAATTATTATTGTATTATTTTTTATATTTAATCAACTAATCTAGATGTTTATAAATTTTGAACAGTGTCTTATGTTATAAGTTACATATAATGTCCGACGGAGGGTTAGCCTGGTGATCTGTAATACAGGTTTTACCTACAATAGACACCAGTCTATATGAAGTGATAACTTGACTCTAAACTGTGTATCTACCTTTAATCCCTCCACGAACACAATATGGTAGGAAAAATAAAAAGTATGAAGGTGTTCAACTATATAATAATCTACCGGCAGACATTAGGAACACATCTTCTTTCAATTCATTTAAGTCGAAACTCAAACAATACGTCACTAACAACATAAAATTACTAAGTTAACTTTAATATTAGAAACTAGTCTTTCAAACAATTATAGTTATGTCGACATCCTACCTACCTATACAAAAGATAACAAAAACTGTTAACTACTGGACTAATACTTTACCTTAGTTTTGTATTTATTCATTAAGTGAACTATGTATGTTCTTTTAGAATAAATAAATAATCTTTAAACACAATTGTGATGAGAGAAATAAATAAATTACTTGAAATTGCCGCTTCCACTAGCGCTTCCAACCGGTCCTATAGGAAGTCTTTAGGGGAGGCCTATATTCAGTAGTGGAAGTCTTACGGCTGATATGATGCTGATGATGGTAAACATTTGACCCTAAAAATAAATTTCAAGCCATGATAAATATTAAAAACACTGACGTCTCATATTATCTTCTATTCTACAGATACCATCACAAAACTTCTACGCGGAGTGTATGTCTGGCGGCGACGCGTGCGCACTGGCGAGCGCATACAAGGAGCTGTGTCTACATGAACATGTGCCCACACATATGCCTGACCACTGCCATCAGTAAGTGTTGTGTAGAAAAACCTTTAAAAAAGTTTGACCTCCCGAAATAACGACAAATGATGAAACTTCATGAGGAGCAGTGGTGGCCCAGTGGTATCGGTCCCGACTTACGAGTTGTAGGCCGTGGGTTCGAACCCCGCCAGGCGCATTCCTTTGTGTAATTTATTTCAGCACCACTGCTCTCAAAACGGTGAGGGAAAACATCGTGAGGAAACCGGCATGTCTTAGAATCAAAAATTCGAAGACATGTGACATCTGCCAACCCGCACTGTGCCCGCGTGGTGGATTATGGCCCACTCCCTCTCACAAGAGAGGAGGCCTGTGTCCCAGCAGTGGGAACATTATAGGCTGGTGATGATGATGAAACTTCTGATCGTCAATTTCCATGTACAATTTCAACAATTTGGACCTATGCTTGTGATTATTAATTCAAAAATGTCTTTCACAATCTAATAAATGACTTTTCTCTGCCGAAAAGAAAATAAAACATCGTCAGGGACCTGAGGCCCTTGCATTAATTCGATGTATTTGGCCGTACAGCGTACTTGAAGTATTACGACGTAAATTGTATGGAAAATTAAAAAGCGCCTTACATGAGAAACTTATTTTATCCATAAAAATATTTTTTTAGACTACCTTTATAAGACGGTTTGAAGGGACTCTAAACCCCTTTTAAACAGAGTTTAGAGTGGCTTAAAAATTTTTCTTTGGCAACTTTGCCAAAATCAAAGTTCGAGTTTTGGTTTTGGGAACGATCATTGCCAGACGCAATTTAGCGGTTAAATCCCCGTTTACTTTACGACACAAATATGGGAATCTTGTGCTTGGGCCTCTGGCTATACTCGCTATAGGAGACCTAAATTATATGCCAGAAGTAGTAACACTGTAAACTGATCCCCTCTTATTAATAAAACGAAAAGTAAAGTTACGCCAAGGTTATTCCTTACAGCAGACGATCTCCGGCCACCGTAGGCGCGGGCATGCGGGCAGCGAGTAAAGGGCAACTCGCTGCCCGACCATGGACCATGCCCGGGTCGACGGCGCGTTGTGTCCCACGCGCGCCTCAAAGAGCGTCAGCATAATGACGGGACCCCTCTCTCAGAGGGCCAAAGCCTGCCGGGGTCGCGTGATTATTTCCTTACCGTGACCCCGGAACATAACAGGCTACTTAAAAATCTATTGTTTATCCGAAGATTATCCTTGTTGTAACTTTAGTCCACGTTTATTAATAAGGGGGATAATGTGGCTCCTGAAAATAATATATTATTCAGTTTATTCTATCTCCACAGATGCACAACCCCTCAAGGCGACATAATAGAAGAGGGCTCCTTCCACATCCTGCAATACATCCCGAACTCCACTGACGTAGTGTTCATAGTAGAGGCGCAGTATTGTAACAAGAACCTGCGCAAGAGCAAGAATATGGACCTCTTTGTTGAGGCCTTTGATATCAAGATGCAGGCGAATGGACTCTCTGATAATAGGTACGACTGTGTTTAATATTATGCTTGGTTCTCCAAAATAAAATAGATAAAGTTTCAAGAGAATCTATCTGCAAGGTTAAGCAACACTTGCTGAGGTCAGTCGCTAGATGGGTGACTATTTATTACATTAATATCCAGTAAAAGTATCCTGAGTACTAAGTACCTGAAAAAGCACGCTAAAACGTTAGTCTGGGTTGACATTTTTGACAACAACTATACTGGAATCATCATCGTTTAAGGCAGCTAACCCACTGGCGTTTTAAGAGCGTTGGCATCTATTTAATGTCTGCGCAGCGTCAAAACAGTTAGAAATGTAAAAGTTCAATAAGGTTCTTCACATTCAGGTCTTTATCTTATGGTCATACCTTTAGCTCAGGCCACCACTGGCGTTTTAAGACCGTTGGCGTCTCTCCAGCGTCTGCTCAGCGTCAACGTTGCGCAGACGCGACGTAGACGTCGCGTTGTCGCGCACATAATACTATGGCCAACAAACGCGGCGTTAAAGTTGCGAGGTCGCAAGGCGAACGCTTGCCACTAGAGACGCTGAGTAGACGCTGGAGAGACGCCAACGCTCTTAAAACGCCAGTGGTGGCCTGAGCAAAAGGTATGACCCTAAGGTAAAGACCTGAAGGTGGAGACCCTTAATGAACTTTTACATTTCTAACTATATTTTCTGTACAGGTACGCCATCGTAGGCTTCGGAGGTCGCGGCGTGTACCGCCGACCACGCTCGCTGTACGTCAACAACAAGGTGTTCACTAACTCTATAGAGATATCACAGCATCTCGACAACTTTATTATTGGTAAGTATTATTCTATAAAAAATAAATAAGTTTTGTGTGAAATCGTAACAGTTAATTGAGAGGTCGAAAAGTTAGTTAGGTAGTTTTTTTACCAAATCATATTTAAAAAAAATTAAAGACAGAACGTCTTCAGTATTTTTTTATTGTATTTTTTATAATTTATAGTTGAATTAAACTGTATTTGATTTGAGACTTCCCTTCCATAAACAAACGAATTCAGCTGGTATTCTTCAATTGAGCATCACTTTAATTAACTCATTCAACAGTACTTCTTTCCATCTCGAATATCAGAACGTGTTAAAAATATTTGAGAGTCGTTAAAAAAGTCTTCTGTTTCGGTTTTCATCATCATCATTAGCCTATAGCAGTCCACTACTGGATATAAGCTTCTCCAATCACACATCATTTCACTCGATCAGCGGCTACTCTCATCCAGCTGTAACCAGCCACCTTGCGATGGTCGTTGCTCCACCTTGCCAGAGGGCATTTTCATGTTTGTTTAATCTGATACATCCTTCACATCGTTCTCACATAATGTACCATCTGATGATGAATGATGTAACAAAAGTTTTGTAATAATTATGGCGATTGAAAAAGAGTGTCCATGGAATTTCTTGCTCATTCTTCTCCATAGAAATCTACACTTTGGAATGAGCACCTACGGTACTTTCACAGTTTTTATGTCTTGTGACTGGGACTGTAGCACCATAACTATTTTTGTACTTGTTTTATTTAATGTCTTTTGACAATTCATAAGTGCCCGTAATTGGACTAGTTGAAAAAAACGATTTGATTTGATAAAAACTTCTTCCTTCATCATCTAGACAAGTCGGACCTAGTCCGTGGCAACCGCTCGTCCCGCACGGACATGTTCGCTGCTCTGAGCTTCGCCACTCGCCTGCCTTTCCGCGCGGCTGTACCGCGCACCTTCATACTCATGCCGTGCTCCAAGTGTGACTCTACCTTTATGAGGGTAAGTGGAACTATAGGTAAACTAGTACAGGCCCTATAGACAAACAGCAGAAGACAATCGTTATCGCTCGGCAGTCACTAATACATTTTCAACTGTATACACTAGCGCATAAAGTTGAAAATCTATTAAAGACTGCCGAGCGATAACGAACGAAACAAACGAAAACGATCCGTAAACTCCAATAGATTTTACAGATCGATATTATTTATTTTTTAATTATTCGTTATATTTTTATTTATTTATACTCAGACTACATTGGCCCATAGACATATACCTTGCAAACTAACATACATAATTTTATAAAAACAACTTGTGTTAGTATATAGAAACTTAAGCCTAAGTTATAAATTACTACATATACACCAGATAAAGACTGCGCTTCCGTAAAATTCGGGTTTCCATTCGGAACGAACAAACGCTCTCTCGCCGTACAGAAAATCGGGTATATTTAAATTAATATTTTGTTCCAGTTGGACTACTCGACGATCCTCCACAATTTAATGGAAAGCTCTGTGACGTTACACATCCTGATGGACGATGACTTCATGCTGTCCAAGAAACGAGCCGCCAAGTACCTGTTTGGTAAGTACTAAATATTTACACAATATAATGAATCTGAATGTTCATACATATCTAAACTCAATTTTAGCGGTCAATATGTCAAAATTTCTTAAATCTATTAAGCCGTTACCGGCAGAGCGCCGTTCAATCTCTGTAGATCCATGATTGATCTATATTGATCTAGATGAGTCAAAACTAATGAAATACTGATTACTATCAGGATTTCATTAGATTTGACCCACTTATGTTGCCCAGACATTTTCAAAGACATCATAAAAAAACTGGTAATTTTTTCGTTCATACAATTAGTTTATAAAATATTTTGTTTTTGACCAACTTCCGCCGTCCCGATTTATTTCTTCCGATACAATGAAATGATCCTTATATGAAACAGAGTCGAACGGCATTAAAAAAAATTGTTTTTCACTCATTTTTGTGGACAACTCACACTTGGCCAAAAAATTTAAAACGTCAAAATTGTCGTCATCAAAAAAGAGCTAAAGGTTCCTAAGAAAGTTTTCCCGTATCTCTTATGGATTCGGATTTCTCCAACGACGAGATTTCTCCCTTTTGGCCAATTTAAAAGAAAGTAAACCCTGTATATAAAATATCGAAACTACAGAACGAATTTTTAATTATTTATTTTACCTACTAGGGGAAATTTTACCTACTAGTTGACAAAATGCCCCATCATTCTAGCAATCAAACTTACTGTTCGGAATCACACGCGAGTGTGGCCATTGTTGGCGCAGGCGTACAAAATAGCAGAGACCGAGGCCCATTATGTACGCCAACAGCGGGCAGAGGCACCAAAAACTCTGTATAATTCTTCTATGTGTATATTTATTGTCCCAGGCGTGGACAACACCCTCGCCTACACTAACAAGGACTACGAGAGACTAGTGGGAGACGCAGCGCTCAGGAAACAAGTGAAACTACCTAAGGAGAAGCTCGGACTTTGTACCTCACTCGCTATGGAAACCAATGGTAACTGATCTTATTTAATCATTCCTGTAATCACAGCATCAATAAATTGCAAATACAAGGTTATTAAAAATAAAAAACACGTCATCATCAGCCCATTAACATTCCCACTGCTGGGACACAGGCTTCCTCTCTTTGGATGGAACATAAAAAAATACGGGTCGAAAAATATTTCTTATAGTGAGGGACTAATTAGGATTTCTTTCAAACATCGTGCCAATTATGGACTTGGAATTATCAGTTTGCCTACTTATCATAAATAATAATTATAATTCTGTAGTATTCACGTATAGCAATGAAAAAGTGTAGAAACTTATTAAATATAAAAAAATCCAACAATAACTGTCGGGCAGTAACCCAACCAGATACTACACTAGTAGGAGGATCCTCCTTCGAACCGGGATGACCTCCTCCTCCTTGAACAGGTCGTAAACTTTAAGGCGCTCCCTCACTGCGAGCATTTACATGTAATGTAACATAAAAGTGCGCAATTTGATGCTCTATTTGTCTTCGAATGTTTGAATCTGTAACGTTACATTACAAGTGAATGCTCGCGGTGAAGGAGCCCCCTTACATTCTGTTCAACAACATCAGCCTGTATTCGTCCACTGCTGGCCATAGGCCTCCCCTAGAGGTTTGAGTTTTCGTCATCCAGTCTCTGCCGGCTGCCTTTCGCAGGCCGTCGCTCTAACTGGACGTACCCGCATTACTAGTCTCCACGCATGGATACCCTGTTTTTCGTCATACCCTAAAAAATAATTTTCCTTACCACAGTTCTAAAATGATATATCTCTCTCCAGGTACAATATTCGCGGGTGCAAAACTCCAAGGCGACCGTCCAACTGCGCGTCGCTTCTCCACAGTAGTAGGTGCTAGGGCTGCTACTGCCACCGCTAGATGTGTGACACCGCCGCGCTGTGAGTGCAGCGAGGGACGACTGACCTGCCGCCCGTGTGCGGACACACAGAGACTGGTAAGTTTTGTACAACACAAAAACAAGAATAATTAAAAAAAGTTATCATCTGCCTAGCCTTTTCCTAACTACGAATATATTGGGGTCGGCTTCCAGTCGAACCAGATGCAGCTGAATATCAGTATTTTACATGGAGCGACATCTGACCTCCACAACCCAGTAACTGGGCAATACGATACCCCATGGTAAGACTGGTTGTCAGAGTAATGAGCTTCTGACTAACAGTAACGACTGTCAAATATCTACAAATGACAGCCGGGACCAACGTACAGCCGTTTTACGTGCTTTTTGGGGCACGGAGGAAACTCGCTATGACAGATGGTCACCAATCCACAGATCAAACTCGGCAATAAAAAAAGTAAAATATAAAAATATCGCGGTACATACACGGGGTGATTCGGAAACCCTACGACATGAGGATCCTATTTTTTTACTGTCGTCAATCAACGGGCAGCCTGTTTACAGTTTACTTCTATTTCTCACCACGAGCGCGAGCTAGCCGAACATTGGTCCTTCGAGCCGGATGAGTTAATTTCTCGTACCGTTAGATGATTGTTGGGTATGGACGGAAAACAGTAACATTCTGTTATAGATTTATGATTTGATTAGATTTGAAAAACGTTGGTTGCATGGACCTAAAAAAAAAGGCGGACGGACCTTCACTAAGAAACAATTGAAGCACCCATAGTAAGTCAGTGCGCTAATGTGGACAAGCCAGTACGCACACATTCACACCATAGTAAGTCAGCCGTCGGCCATTACGCTTCGAACGACAGTCGCGGTTATATACGGTGTTATTTTGTCTAATAAAAACCAAAGTATGCCGTCATGTGTTGCAAAAAGTTGTCTAAACCATAGTAGTTCAATTAAAAAAGCCAGGGGATCACTTTTCATAGTTAAGCATGTCAATTTGAAGCTTATTTCTCGCTTTTACGTCAATATATTTAATAAACATCTCGAAATCAATCAGTGTTGCAACTATTTCAAGGTTCAAATTATTTTAAAATTGGGAGATTTATATTTTATGTTACTATTTATCGTTATTGTATTCTTCTATATTTTTACAGATTTCCCCATGGCAAATGATGCATGGAAAAATGATTGTATAAAAATAATAAGGGAGTGTAGACATGGAATAGGAATGTAGACGTCTAGGAATGGAACATAAAATAGCTCTAATTAAATATTTATAGCCGAAAAATACTTAAACATTCGTTTTCACCACTTCAGTAAATTAGAAGGGATTTCTAGATGTGTCGATAGCAAAAGACAAGTCTACAAAAATTTGAATCACCAAAAGGGATTGTAAAACTTTATTAACATTAAACGAGTTGTAAATATTTTAATATCCAATGTGCTTAAATGATTTTACCTTTATTTTTAAAATAGGTATCCGTCACAAAAAAATTGTAATGTTCAAGGGAGATCTTAATTAAATATTGTTTAAAAATGGGTAATTTTTTCCTTCATCTGGCATCCCTATACACACTCACACATATTTACGCCGCCGCCATTGTGGTGCTTCAATCGTTTCTTAGTGAGGTTCCGTCCGCCTTTTTTTTTAGGTCCATGGTTGGTTGATTACAGGTTTGAATTTTGACATACAAGTAAAGTATAGAGAGAGTATGATAAGTCCTAAAATAAAATAATGTTTTTGTGTCATCTGGCCCCTGGCTGAACAATTAATAATTAGACTTGATATCCTACGCGTAGTAGATATGTACTTACTAAGACAATGATAATTATTAAATCAAGCATGCGTGACCTAAAAAGGTTATCATTTAGTTATGACGAATCAGACTTTACTAGTTACATACTCATAGTCTCAAGGCTGCGGTTCCACTGAGGCAGAGCGGAGACGAGCTTTGCCGCGATTCACCAATGTATGTGTATTCAAGCTCTCCGCTGTGCTTTAGTCGAACCGCAGGGCGCAGCCTAATGAATAATCATTAGGCTGCGGTTCGACTGAAACAAAGCGAGGATCAACATCCGATTTTAACCAGTAGTTAGAAAACAAAAGAATTTAGAAGAAAAGCGTTAACGAATGTAGCTACTACAGATCTAAATCATTAGATTTCTCCGTATTTTGGTTCGCAAGTGACAAAAATAAGCTCACACGTTCCTAAATTCAGCATGAACTAGACAATCAGATTGGTTCATTTTGATGTAAATGGGGAAAGTTTATTATTGCACTCGAAGTGAAATTCCCAGCCGAGCCGTAGGCGAGGGTGTTATGCTGCCAAGAACTGCAATAACAAATGCAAAAATCTTCAAAATCGATTATGAAGTATTCTTTTTAATACGGGCCTAAGCCGAAAACCAAGTTTAAGATTCTTGCACTTTATTTATAAATACTTTTTCTCCTGTATCGTGGATGCGTTTACAAAAATATAAAAATTTTACCTTCGAATAAAATTTGTATTATGTTTCCTAAGACGTCCGAAGTCCATTATGGGAGAGAGAGTACACCGTTTCGTTCCGCGAACAGCCGCTAGATGTCGTCACTTTCCGCCTCGTAATCGCGCCACTAGCGACCCCAAACGTCAAACCTGTGAACTACCTTCAAAAACCGCATACAAGCCGCCATGATGAAGTTTTAGATCATTGTTCGGCTCATAATGATGCAAAGGTAGGTATGCACCAGGAAGACCTTACCTGGACTTCGGACGTCTTAGGAAACATAATACAAATTTTATTCGAAGGTAAAATTTTTATATTATGTGTTCCGTTTGACGTCCGAAGTCCATTATGAGAGACGTGTTTGTTATCTCCTGGTGGATTGTATGAATGAAAAGCAACAATGTGAATTATAACCCAATATTAATTTTAATAATATTCATATAAACAGGTTTTATATGAAACAAATTCTAGCTATCAAATTGTTGGCAGTATTTAGAATTATTAAATAAAAACATAAGAATACTTGCAATCTGTGCAATATCTTTAATAGTAATTTGAATCATGTCATGAAAACATTGGTAGGTTAATCAATTGGGGACTTGAAATAAAGATAACGAAAGCACCGAGGACATTTCGTTACTTGATCTGATTTCTTTATGATAACATTTTCTGAAAGTTGATTTATGCCTCCAGTTTACTTTAAATATGATTTAAAGGATAATTTTCTTATCAATTTAATGATGAGACTGCCGATCTAAACTACCTGGAGGGGCCTGTATTTCAACACCAGACAGAATATACGTTTTATGCAACCACCGATTATAGTTGGAGTTGCTGCTCTAACAGGAACTCTAATAGTTATTATGAACAAATTTATTAATGAGCCCCGCCTGTCCATTGATAGATTTTTAACCGTGCGGAGCCAAAATAATAAAATAGTCACCGTTCGCTTACACACTTCATTATAAACTATTAATACAAGGGGTATTATCCTGTAAACAAGTTATCAATACCCTGGCGTACCATGTGGGTACCTTAGGCAAAGGCTTGGCAATTGAAATTGCTTTCAAAATGTGATTTACAGTGTGACTAGAAGAAATTCTAAGGATGGCGTCTCATTTTGAGGCGCATTATGGCAGCACGGTCGATGTTTCGCTGCAACATGCTGACCACGACCACTCTGTCAAGAGTGAACGGACGAAGAAGAAATTTTAATATTTGAAGTAGTTTCACAAATAGATGCAATAACGGACTCATGCACGAGAATGGTTCTGTAAGCTAACTTTTGATCTAGATCTATATGTATAGATATTTTGCAATATCTGCTGGATTTGGCGTACGAAAATGTACATTAATTTTGCTACACCACAAAGACCACTTACCCCAAATAGGCGTGTAAGTTTAAGGGTCAAAGTTCGCCAGCAAGATAAAAGATCTTTCTCTTGTGGAGACCCATTTCTAGTCATGGCGTCCCAGCCGAAATGAGCCAGGCTTCCAATTTCAGATCGTTGACATGAGCTTGTGGTAAGCCGGTCACCGTGGCCATCAAGGTCTTTAGGTCTCTGATCTTCTTGGGCCGTGGCATGGTTCGACCTCTCAGGTCTGGTCACCAAAAACGGTTTATTCCACTTGGGTGCTACTATAATGTAACGCCCTAATACTGAGTTTAAGTGGTACAGAACTCGTGGAAGCAGCGCCAGTGGTGGGAACACCCATGCTAGGTCGTATTGCCAGTATCTGCTGAACGCGTCGTGATAGCAGGCGTTGGAGTCTGAGGAATCTAGAGAAACAGTTGTCACCACGTGTGTGGTTTGGGATGCCAACAAATCTATGTCCGGTTTTCCCCAAGTCTGAAATATTTTCGAAGTTGCTGCCACCCGTAGGTGCCACTCGCTGCCGACGTGATTTCGCGACAGGTGGTCGGCTTCGATGTTGTACACCCCTGGTAGGTGGTGCGGGATCAGTACAACACCAAGGTCGTCCTTCAGAATCAGCAATTCCGTGTCAACTCCATCAATCGGCGTGATCTTGTGCCGCCTTTCTTGTACGAGAATGTACGAGACCACTGTTTTGTTGTCGGTCTGGAGAGTTATGCTGGAGTCTCGGAGGGCTCTGGATTTCTGGGACAACAGAGCAATCACATCATACATCTCCTTGAGATTGCAATGCCATTTTTTCTGGTGGGCACCTTGTATCTTGTTGTTGTTGACTAGTGCACCCTATGAAACGTCGGAAGCGTCCGTGATGACAAAGTGTGTATAGCACATTTGTGTGAATCGCTGTCTTTTGACTTACATTTTCCATCCACCACTCTAATTCCTTGCGAATGTCTTGTGTCAATTGTACTGCTCCGAGAGGATTTTGACGCAGTACTTTTATGTGACACTGCAGCGCACGGCAATGCATCCTTCCCCGGTGGGTGATGAAGGACACAAGGTTGAGAAGCCCTAAGAGGCGTTGCGCCTGCTTCAGGGTCCAACTGCCCGCTGCGAGTCTGGTCGAGAGGTTCTGTTGAATTTTTCTCACCTTGTCTGGTGGCAGGGACTTGCGGTTTGTTTGTGTGTCCCAATCGATACCGAGATATTCGATCGACTTCGTTGGTCTGTTGATCGAATTTTCGTAATTTACACACCAGCCCAGACTCGACAGGAAGCGTACAGCTATGTTTAGATGCGTGCTGAGTACTTCCTTGTTCTGATGGACTAGTAATAATAATAATATTCCACAACTATCACACAACGCCATCTAGTCCCAAGCTACGCAGAGCTTGTGTTATGGGTACTAGACAACTGATAACTAGTAAATAAACGTCGAGAAAAACGCCAAAGCGCAGACCTTTCTTGCGAAGGTATTCTGCCGTCCAGTTTGTTATAGTCACAAGCATTCTGGGAGCGGCAGCCAAGCCAAATGGTAGACATGTCATCTGCAGAAGTTGACCCCCGTAACTGATACGCAAGAAGCGTCTGTGTTCTGTGCGTACTATGAGGTGATTATAGGTGGCTGAGGTCTAACTTCACCATCCAATCACCTTGTTGAAGAAACGAAGACATTTGTTGATGGTGGAAAAAATGAAAATGTTTTGGCTCGATGTACAAATTTAGTGCATTTAAGTTGAAAATTACTCAATTTTTGCCATTGCTCCATTGCTCTTTGTAATTATAAAAAGAGGGCAAATGAAATATGTGGTCAAAGGAGCAGGCTCTAACACTCGTTCTTGAACCATTTTCCGAATTCTTAATGTCATTTCTTCCGAAACAAGGGTTTGAAATTTTGGCAGGTTGCCTAAAGGTAGAATTAAGGGCGGTGCCTGATTGAAGGGATACGAGCTCCCGATATCATTTTTATTATTCGGCATGTGACGATGCACAGCATCGGTGAGAGGGCGCTGTATACTTCCCGTCAGCTGTCAGCCAATCACAGCTCTTGTAGTCACGTGGTTCCGGTAGTCACGTGGTCCCAGGTGGCGTGTTCGCTAATGGCGGACTTTTACTTCATAGCGTCGTTACTTCTCGAGCAAGCAACATCAAAATTAGAGTTTGCAGTTACTTTATAATATTATTTTGAATCTTATTTTATTTCGAAAAGTGCTAAGTGTTGTAAATTAAAAATAAAATGAGTGAAAATCAAATAAATAGTGCAAATGTGAATATTTGTGATTCGGAACAAGAAGAGCAGGTAGGCGACGACTTGATGTCTTCATCAAGCCGTAAACGCCGGCTACCAAGAAGCAATTCGAGCTCTTCACAAACTGATTCTTCGGGTTCTGAGGTAAAGCGACGGAAATGCGGTGAGTCATCAGATATTTCAAACCTTGTGAACCAAGTGGCTGTACTAACGAACCTTTTAATGCAAAACTTGGGTTCATCCGCATCCGGTTCAGCTCCGAATAATGATACAGCGGCTCAGGTGCCGGACCCAGTTCCTGGACCTAGTTCCGCGTTACCGTTAGACTTTAATTTGAATCGTCCGCCAGTGGCACCCAATAATATATGCAGTGAAGTTCCGCGTTTAAATTTAAGCAGTGTTAACACGTGGCTAAAGGACCCTAAGGTGCCTCGCTCTAACCCGGACCACGTGAAGCGACTTGAAGCGTTACAAAAATTCGGTGATTCTTCGTGGAAGGATGTGCGCTATGCGGACGCCTTGAAGATTCATAACGCTGCACCGGGCTTTATCGAGCTTGATATTAACGATGAACTTCGTCAGTTTGTTAAGGGTAAAGATTACGCGGCAAATTCCGAGAGATTGATAGCGGCCCTGTGCAATGCCTTAATCTCACAACGCGAGCTACTCAATCAAAGCTTACAGAATTTCATTGATTGGACAGCTTCTTCTGATGCTTCACTTACAGCCTCTAACATTTTCGATAAAATCTCGGAATCATTTCTACCCTCATCAAAATTCCACAAAATTAGTGAGGAAATCATGCAGCTAGTTTGCGGAAAACGAGCTGAATATGTAGAAAATCGCCGGGAGCGTATCCTAAGCGAAATTACAAATAAGAACCTTCGTGACGGTCTGCGTAAGATCCCTCCGAGTTCTAATTGCCTATTTGATGAAATTCAACTGCGCACTTACATTCATAATACAGGTGGCATTGACAAATGGGTCCGTCCTTGGTTCAGCTCCGAAAAAGGTCAAAATAAGACCACCCCTAAGGTGGCGAGCAAACCAAATAGACCAAACCTTCGCGAGTCACCACAAAATAATGTGCCCTTTCGTCAAAACAATTGGAATTCAAGCAAAGGCAAGAACCTTGCCAAGCAAAATAACAAGAACAAGAAGTTCCACAATAAAGACCCTCAGCCAAGCAAGAAGAAGTATGACAAATGACTCGCAACCACACCACTTTTACGGAGGCTGTCTCCGAGCGTATCGGAGACAGTGGCAGACGCTGGGGGCTCCGGAGGCCCTTCTCGGGATGATCACGGGAATGCGTCTGCCATTTACCTCCAAACCACCACTTATTCATCCATCAGTACAAACCATGCGCCGATTCAAAACCCCACAATCGCTGGAAATGTCAATCCAGGTAGAACAATTATTAGAACAAGGCGTTCTAGAAGTTGTGGATCATCGGGATGCCGGTCCGAGTTTTTTCTCAACGATGTTTCTTACAAACAAGAGCGACGGGTCCAAGCGACCTATATTCAACCTGAAGCGCCTGAACCAGCACATAGTTCCAAAACCATTCAAACTGGTCTCTCACTTTCAGATACCCCATTTTTTACAAAAGGAAGACTGGATGGTGAAGCTGGACCTCTCCTCAGCTTACTTCCACGTAAGCATCCTGAGAAACCACCGCCGATTCCTCAGACTAATTTATGGTCAAAAAATTCTGCAGATGACCTGCCTGCCGTTCGGCCTATCTTGCGCACCAAAAAATTTCTCAGCGTTGACCAACTGGGTGGCCCAACTTCTACGATCCAAAGGTATGCGAGTCGTAGTCTACTTAGACGATTATCTGATAGCATGCCAATCGAAAAGTCTTCTGCGGTCTCAGGTAGTTTTGGCTGTAAACATTTTAGAGATGTTAGGGTGGACAGTAAATTACAAGAAGTCTGTCACCGAACCCTCTCAAGAAATGGAATACCTCGGGTTCATTTGGAACACCAAAGAAAATTTCAAGTGTTTACCTCCCAAAAAGACCCAGACAATTCTATCGCTCTCGAGGAGAGTTATTCGCAGGGGAAAAATTTCGTTGAAGGAAGCGCAGATTATTTTAGGCACTCTCAACTTCGCCAACTTTGTCATTCCAAGAGGTCGTCTTCACTGCCGCCAACTTCAAATTTTTTCTCGAACTTTGAAGCGTCTTCCTCCTCTCAAACCTGTAGAAATCACATACATGGTCAAAAAGGATCTGAATTGGTGGATCACAACTTTAGAAAAGCCCTTAGTTCGGAACAGCTTGCACCCGGAGTTGATTCATCATTTCATGACCACGGATGCTGCAGATTACGGGTGGGGGGCACAGTTAGACGATCTCTCGGTTTCAGGAAAGTGGAAACCAGACCAGCTGCGCTGGCACTGCAATCGAAAGGAAATGTTTGCCATATTAGCAGCAGTCAAACATTTCCGATCTCACCTTCGCGGTCGCCATGTGAGTCTGCAATCGGACAATCGCACAGTTGTTTCCTACGTCCGAAAAGAAGGCGGAACACGATCAGCGGCCTTACTTCACATGACTTACCAACTCTTGAGGCTTCTAGACAGGGAACATATTTACATGACTGCGGAATATATCCCAGGGAGATTCAACGATATGGCAGACAGGTTATCTCGCGGGAAACAGGCAGCAGAATGGCATCTACTAAAACCAGCTCTAAGATTTGTTTTTCGCAAATTTGGAGTTCCCCAGGTAGACCTCTTTGCCACCAGAGAAACCAGCGTTGTGAGGAAATATGTCACCAAAGATTGTTCAGACTCATCAGCTCAGTTTTGCAACGCCTTCAGTCGTCAGTGGCTATTTCAGCTGGCGTGGGTGTTCCCGCCTCCGAGCCTGATCCCTCGAGTTCTACAACATCTGAACTCGGCTCAAGGCGTTTACTTGATAGTGGCCCCAATGTGGAAGAGAGCTTATTGGTTACCAGACCTTCGACGTCGAGCACTCTGCAGACCCTTGAGAATCCCCAATCTAGCTCAAGTTCTAGTGGATCGGAGCACGGGCCTGCCGCCTCCTCGCATTCAAGACATGGAGCTCTATGTTTGGAAAATAGCGGGTGGGGCGAAATAACTAATAATTGGTCAGAAGCTGAAAGGTCCTTGCTCCGATCTAGCTGGAGGGAGTCCACACTTAGAACTTATAGACCGGCCTGGTCCCGGTGGGTCAAATGGTGTGAAGAAAACAATTTTGATTTCCGCTGTCCCAATAATGTTAGTTTGACAAGATTTTTAGCATTCCTATTCATTGAGAAAAGATTAGCTTATCCTACCATATTGTTGCATAAATCTGTAGTTCTAACCTTTGGAAGACCGGCTTGTAACAAAAAGTTGAATTCAGACTTCTTAGTAAAACATATTCTTAAAGCTATCTCCCTCCAGTCTCCTAGAGTAGAGAAGCCTCCTATTTGGGATCCAGGTGAACTGATTGCCTGGATGCAGACGAATCCTCCTAATAACATGACGTTATTCAAAGCGTCGCGACGATTGGCTTGTCTGTTGTTGTTAGCGTCAGGAAGACGAGTTCATGACCTTACTCTACTCAGGGTCTCATCAAGTCACTATATCGATCAGGGTGATCACATCATTCTGTATCCCGTGTTTGGGTCAAAGACTGACACTGCTGCGTACAGGCAATCAGGCTGGAAACTATATTGTCACGCTAACGAAAATACACACATCAAAAGTGTCTAGGGATCAACATATATTTTTGCAATAACTTTTCTCCTGATTGATATTAATTAAAATGTTCTTTAAGGATTCATCAAATAAAGTGTTATCGTTTGTCACAGTAACGATAAACCAAGTCACCTTTGCATTCATAAAGAAATTTGCCATTTTCCTAATAAAGGGATTTTTGACATTTGAACCACTAACATTAAAGTTCGAAAAAAAGACTGAAATAACAGTTTTCTTTAAATTTTTATTGGGTAACTTAAACAATTAATAATCCGTGTTTCTACCGCGAACACTAACAACACAAGAACATCGGTTTGGCATACTCAAAATGAGTTCATCCAAATCACGCTGTGGAATGGCCGCCCATGTTCGTTGCAACAACAAAAAAAGGTCTTCTTGCGACTGGATACCCTCCATATTCGGCAGAGCTCTTCTCTGTAGCATATCCCATGCATGCTCAATCGGGTTCAAGTCTGGCGACTGAGCAGGCCAGGGCAGGACATTGATGTTAGCTGCGGCGAGAGTCTGTCTTACAGCTCTTGCGGTGTGCGGTCGTGCATTATCATGCATTAACTGAAATAAGGGACCGATTTGCACTTGTAGAGGAACGATGACGTCTGATACAATCGTCTCAGCATAAATTTGAGCGTTGAGGTTGCCTCTGATCCAAATCAACTCAGTTCTTCCGCCGATCCAAATACCCGCCCATACCATGATGGTTCCACCACTATAAGGATGGACTTCCTGGCAGGATTTTAATCGCTGTTGGCGTCCAGGGGTTCTCCAGTGTCGTATACGTCTTGTATCCGGTCTCATACCAAAACGAGACTCATCAGAAAAGCACACGAAACGCCATTGTTCTTCTGCCCAATTTCTGTGTTCAAGAGCCCATTGATATCGAATCCTACGATTGTGCATTGCTATAGGTGGTACCCGTAGCGGTCTTCGGGAATGAAGGTTCACTTCATGCAAGCGGTTTCTGACTGTTTGGTCGCTAATTAAGTTCCCTGAAGAGTGATGAAGCCTCACGGCTAACATCATGGCGGTTATTGTTGGAGCTCTTCGAGTTAAGATTTGAATGTATCGGTCTTGTCTCCGTGTGGTGCAGCGATACCGTCCTCCATGGCGCTCAGCCACGGTACCAGTGCTTCGGTAACGTGTCCAAAGTCGACTGATAACACTCTGACTTGTATTCAGAGCTAAAGCCACAGTACGTTGCCGGGAACCAGCTTCTATCATTCCCACGGCTCTGAGCATTTCTTCCCTGCTTAAATGACGTCGCCGCTCCATAATAACGTTGGTTTTAATCAGTAGTAGGGAAACAGTAGCACTAATAATGTCTTCAATGCGTTGTATGTTTTTATAGGGAAAATATTGACACCTGATTTTCATCTTTTACTCGAATTTGATTTACAGTTCCTGATTCAAATTATGAAATGCACCAAAAAGGATCCATATAAATTTATAAAATCATAAATTTATTACAAAGCCACATCTCAATCTCAAGAAATCCGCATAAAAATGCTTGATCCCTAGACACTTTTGATGTGTGTATATGCCCAGTTAATTGGTTTAGGAAAGTTTTGGAATTAGGAAGACCAAGACGTTCAGCTGAATGTAATCATTCGTTGTTTGTGTCAATTCGAGGTCCCACACAAAGTGCATCACGAACTGTGATAGGTAATTGGATTAAAAGCTTACTAAAGGATGCAGGTATATCTGCATCACCTGGAAGTGTGCGTTCAGCCGTGGCTTCTTGGAATTGGTACGAAAATGTTCCAATTGAAGATATCCTCTCTCGTGGTAATTGGGGCAGACCGAATACTTTTGCCAAATATTATTGCAAACAGATTATAGGTAAAGTTGTCACTTCACCAAATCCGAGTAATCTCACGAATAATTTTGAACCAATATAAGATAAAATCGATGGTCACTATATCGTTGTTTAGCTGATAGATTCTTATTTTCCAGATTATTACATTATTCTAAACTATTTTAAATATATTAGAAATCAAAGTATTTCTAGGTACATACCTTAATTGAATTGTAAAGCTAGAGGTACCATATTCTGATCTGTATAATACATATATGTTGCTATGTAATAATAAATATATGTTGCTATGTAATTATGGATTTTATTTTTCAGTAAATTTTATCATACTCTCACATAGCGTCGTTGTGGTCACCAGGAGTTATAAACACGTCTCTCACCGATGCTGTGCATCGTCACATGCCGAATAATAGTGCAAGTTTTACATAAAAATAAAACTTGTATTATTTAGCAGAGACGATGCACAGCATCCTTTCAGGTCTCCTGGTGAGAGACTTCTATGAAGTAAAAGTCCGCCATTAGCGAACACGCCACCTGGGACCACGTGACTACCGGAACCACGTGACTACAAGAGCTGTGATTGGCTGACAGCTGACGGGAAGTATACAGCGCCCTCTCACCGATGCTGTGCATCGTCTCTGCTAAATAATACAAGTTTTATTTTTATGTAAAACTTGCACTATTTTTACAATAGTCTTTGTAGGGTTGAAACTATTCTAAATTTCTATGTTATGCTGAAGACAGCCGCCCCAAAAACTGGGTCGCCTCCTGATGTTATCTTTTCTCCCCTCTCCCCTCTTTTTTTGTTTGTCTTTTTTATTATTAGGTACGCTACGATTTGTTTTGTCGCGAACGAAAAGTGTTCTCTTGAAAAGAGGTCGAAGGATCTAAGATATCGGGCGACTTGGTCCCGCACTATTAATTTGTTTTTCTAATTTATCTACAGAATCTACACCCCCAATTTTTAGAAGGTAGTTGAATAAATTTTGAGGATTGAATATTATTCGATCGGGGGTGGAATTTTTTTCTATGTTCGCGTATGTATTTGCTTTTTACGTTTTTTAATAACGATCGGCGGCGTGTCTCTATAACTTCAGCTCGTTTACCGCCAATCATTTGAAGAATGTCATGTGATATCGTTCTATGAATCAGCACCAAACAATTCTTTGAGTTTATTAAAGAGGGTAGTTGTTTTATACACCCCCAATCTTGTGTCAGTTGTACTGCTCCGGGAGGAATTTGACGCAATACTTTTATGTGACACTGCAGCGCACGGCAATGCATCCTTCCCCGGTGGGTGATGAAGGACACAAGGTTGAGAAGCCCTAAGAGGCATTGCGCCTGCTTTAGGGCCCAACTGCCCGCTGCGAGTAAGATAATTGAGCGTTGGAACTAGCAGACCAATCAACAAGGTTTTGTAATGCCGAGTTCACATCCTCATTTTGCGCTAAAAATGCATTTGGGTAGCTGTCGATGTTGAGGGTAGCGCGGTGCCAAAATAATTTGCGTGGCGGGTAGGTTTTGTGCTAATGGAGCACTATTTGCCATGATGCAATTCGATAAAACATTATTGACATGACTCACCAATTGTTGATCAAACCTGCGATCCAGTTCGGAGTCTAGCGAGAAGGGGCGCCCGCGTGACCGTGGGGGCTGTTTGCGCGGTGCTGGAACACCCCCCTCGCTGTCCGATGACACCGTGTCACTTCCTTTTGATGACGATGAAGAACTCGAACTCCGCGTCCTTTTCCTCGAAGTTTCCTCCGGACGATAGTTTCACCGTCCATTTTGTTTTAAAAATAAACTCAACTCACGAGACGGAACGTTAATTTTAAATTTTATTAAAATCTAAAACACTAATATAATGAACTTTTTACTTTAATCTCAAAAGTTCTAAAACTAAAAAATATCGTTAATTCGAAACGATTTAAAAATCTAGCGGAGCTGCGCACAGTTCGAAGAACGACGCAACAATGATCTAAAACTTCATCATGGCGGCTTGTATGCGGTTTTTGAAGGTAGTTCACAGGTTTGACGTTTGGGGTCGCTAGTGGCGCGATTACGAGGCGGAAAGTGACGACATCTAGCGGCTGTTCGCGGAACGAAACGGTGTACTCTCTCTCCCATAATGGACTTCGGACGTCAAACGGAACACATAATATCAACTCACATACACAAACGCCCAGATTCGGAACAATTACTTGTAGATCATTCAAATATTTGCTCCGTGTGGGAATCAAACCGGCGACACGCAGCGCAGCAGTCCAATCGCTCAGCCACCGTGCCAACCTTTTAAAGATTATTTATATCCAAGAAGGCACAATACATCAAGGTTGCATTCATTTTCTAATTCACACTATTTTGTCTACAGTTGGAGCTGTCATTCTTCAACTCTGATGACATCGACGAGCTCATTGACATGGCAATGGAACCCCCCACGTTACCTGCATTCAGATGATGAGCATCTAAACTTAGGATAATAGATTTAGTTATACAAAAAGTACAACTCGGTTTCATATGAAAACTGGGCTTATGGGCTTTTGGCCAAAATTTAATTACATAAAACGAGATCCAATACTTTGACCATGTTTTAAATAAATATTACATGTTCCTAAGAGCCCATTCGCACGAGCGCTTAGAACAAATGCATTTCCATGTATCTGTTCCCACGTCAGCGCATTTTTCGAACTGTATTTGATTTTATGTTCTGGATATTAAAGTTCAATTTACCTTTTTGATCCAACTCAGCGCTTTTTTAACGCCAAAAAAAAAGCGCTCGTGCGAAGGGGGTCTAAACGTTAGCATTATTTTTTTTTAATTTACTACCAAGACTGGCCTAAATTTTTTAAAAATTATACTTTCTTTCAAAAGTTTGACCAACAATTTTAATACGCTGTATTTCTAAGCTTAACTTTAAATATTATGAAATCTCTGACTAACATTGAAATTACCTGTTTTTTTTTAAATAAAAGCATTTTTTTTTAATCTTGACTTCTATTAATTAGTTAAATAATATTTAAATTAAATTATAATGTGTTGGAAAACTTCTAAAGTAATGTGCAAGTAAAAGACTCATTATTGACAATTACTTTTATAAAAAGTGTATTTTGTAATTTTAATCCAACTACATCTAAAGAAGACCTACGAAATTAGAGATATTTTAGACTTTATGCCAATAAAGTGATAAAAACACCTTTAGTTACATTGGTTCAAATGTAAACAAAAAGTTCAAATACTAGTTTAATAGTTCAATATATTTTAAGAACAAATAAAAGTATGTTTTAAGAAATACAACTTATTTGAAACCTTATTTACTTAATAGTAGTGTTTATTTTAAAATGCAGTGACCTTATAGGCATGTAGTATGCTGTGTACATATTTAATTATTATGTAAGAAGTACGACATTCAATAGAATTTGAAGCAATAAAATATTTTTTTTATAAACTATATTTTGTTTTGACTCGGAACCCCCAAAATCTGACTTCCAGTCAGAAGTCTTCTGTCTGTCCACCTTAGTTGCTACAATTGTCTTTTACGTTCCAGGGGTTGCGGTATCCTTTATAGGTCATTCCCGAGACTCCAGCAGCCATTTGATCGTCGTAGAAGACCCCTCCTTAGAAGACGAAGAGTCCTTGATCAGACGGTGATCATGTGGACGGAAAGGGCCCTGCTATCCCCGAAGATCCCCGTTGTTTCAATATCATTAGTTCCCAGAATTTGATCGTTATAAGCAACACTATCGAATGGTGTGATAATACAGGATGTGATTTTTTCTCAAAATCAGCGGGTTCGATTCCTGGCCAGGATTATTGAATTTCTAAAATCAAATGAAGCAGTTTTAGTTTTCGTCAAAATCGGCCTCGAGACTCCTTTCAACGTTTTTCGATATTCCTCATAGTTTCGGATATAGCCATCCACGCCCTGTTGGAAAATTCAATGCCTGAATATCCCTGTTAACTTACCTAGTAACTGGGCGGAGGCTTATAGAAAAAAAATATTTTTTAATTTTTTAAAAACAGACTTTATTACTAACTACATAAGTCTTAAAATCTTGGAACAAAATAACATTATCACAATTACTCCCACACGATTACTTAAGTGAGTTACAATGTATTTGCTAGGAACCAGTACGTACGTGCCTACATGTAAGCGGAAAAAAAAAAAAAAGTTTTGTGGCGCGTCGCGAGTTTTTCGTGATTATGGCTTCAAATACTGTTAAATGTAGCAGTTGCAACATTGTTATATCGGAGTTGCTTGCCTTTGTGCAAAATAAGGCAGACGTGATGGACGAGGACAGTATAATACGTTTGTGTAATACGGCGTTCAAAAGTGAAGAAATTGTAACGGCTAAAAAGTTACTTTTTGAATCCGTGAAAACAAGTGGCCGCAACATTAATCGGAAGGGTGATGGAAAAGAAAAGCGTGACATGGAGGATATCCTATGTATCATAAAGGAGACTGACCCTGAGTGCTTGCCAGTCTTCGTTGCAAGAGATCTGCAGCGTTTACCACCGGTTACTTTCGACCATCTAGATGCTACGAGGTTACTAAAGGACATAATTATGTTACAGCATGATATAAACGTCATAAAAGAAAATTATGTGACCAAGGATATGTTAAAAGTCTCATCTCCTGAGGGGCAACATTTTGTGAATAATCGGCGCAGGGGTGCAGGTCTTATGGACAGTTTTGATTGTGAAAGTGGGCCTATTGGATTACCACATATCTCGTCAGAGAAGTTAAGTGAAATAACGGATTCAATCAATAAAAATACGCAGGTACCTCCTCTACATACAAATACATCTATTTCACACAGACCAGCACTTAGTGATCGTAATAATGTCTCGTTCGTGCAATCCTTATCGGAAAAGCAGGTACTCGGCGAAAAAGATTTGGTGGTGCAAAGTAAGGAACGCATAGAGGACGGTATTGTGGTTTCGAAAAGTTCCTACGCTGAGGCCAAGCCTAACACTAACACTAATAAACCAAAGGGAAACTTAGAAACAATACATGATAATATGAATGAATGGACGTTGGTACAAAGAAAGCGGAACAGAAATAAATTCATTGGCAAAAAAGGGACGGCGAATGTTACGTCGGAATGCAGGTTCAAGGCCGCTGATATAAACATACCTTTCTACATTTATAATGTAAGCAAGGACTGCGCCTCGACAGATATAACCGAGTACATTAAGTGTAAGACGGGGACTGACGTGTGTTTAGAAAAAATAAATATGAAATTAAGTAAAGATTATGAGGCGTATAAATTTATGATTCCTAAAGATAAGTTATCAATTTTTATGAATGGAGATTTGTGGCCAAGTGGTATATCTTTTCGCAGATATGTTACTTTTAACAAAAAGTGGAATACAGGTGATAATTACCAATCGAGTGCTATAAAAACCGTACAAAAATAATGGATGTGAACACTATGGATAAATATACCTCAACACTAATTAGTTTCAACTGTAAGTCTTTTAAAAGGTCTTTTGAATGTGTTAAGATGTTAAGTTGTAATGCCGATGTGATTGGCCTTCAAGAGACTTGGTTACAACCTAGTGAAATACCGTTTTTAGGTGAAGTAAACAAAGACTTTAGTTTTTTCGGTAAGTCGGCGATAGACACAGGTGTAATGTTACAAGGACGCCCGTACGGAGGCGTGGCCTTGCTGTGGCGGAATACAACATTTGACTCAGTTACTGTGATTCCATGTAGTAGTGATCGTGTTGTTGCTATTAAAGTCCATATGTCGGACCGGTCTAGTTTGATTGTGAATGTATACATGCCAACCGATACACCCGACAATCTGTTAGAATTTGTTGATTGCTTAAGTGAGATTGCGGCCATAGTAGAAAGTAGTGATACTGAAAATGTTTATTTATTAGGAGATTTTAATGCGCACCCAGGGGAACTTTTTGGAAAAGAAATGTTGAACTTTTGTTCGGAACAAAACTGGTTTTGTGCGGATTTAGTTAAGTTGGGGACTGATTCTTATACCTTTATAAGTGATGTACATGGTAGCCGGCGGTGGCTAGACCACTGTCTGGTATCTGAGGCTGCATGGAAAACTGTAACATCTGTTAAGGTACATTATGATATATACTGGTCAGATCACTTCCCGTTAGAGGTACAATGTAATATGATGAGAGCCATTCCAAAGTCAACCGCGTCTCAGGGTTTTCAAATAAATAAAGTGTCATGGGGTGAACGTAATTTACGTCAAATCGAGTTGTATACTGAGGAATGTAATTCTAAATTAAAACAAATTGATTTCCCTAGTAAATTAAGACATTGTTGTGATAATATGTGTAATAATCAAGAACATAAGTTAGTAATAGATGATTTGTATAACAACATAATTGTATCGTTACGCGAGGCTGCCGAGTCCAGCTACGATGGACACTGTAAGGGGTATAGTGGAAAGGGTCGACCCATCCTGGGGTGGAATAAGTATGTGAGGGACGCTCACCGAAGCGCTAGGCAAAAGTTTGCAAACTGGGTTTGGCATGGGAAACCATATACAGGATATATTTACGTTGAAATGGTTGAGTCCCGTAAGATTTTCAAACAAAAACTTAAGTTTTGTCAAAATAAACAAGACCAGATCAAAATGGATATATTGGCTTCTAAACACGAAAAGAAAGACTTCCGTGGGTTTTGGAAACATACAAAGAAATTAAATCCTAAGCCTAGTGTTCCGGTTTGCGTCGACGGGGCAGATACGCCGCGGGAGATCGCAAACATGTTTATGAAGCATTTTAAATTACAACCACCTTCGAAACCGGATGTAAATGGTGTCGTTGCTGGGGATGTTGTGTCGGAGGTGCCTGCCCGTATTACGGCTAAACAAATATGTTTAATAATTAAAAATATGAGGCGAGGCAAATCGCCGGGACATGACAGCCTCAGCATCGAACATTTTGTGCATGCCGGACAGCATCTCCCGCGACTGCTTGCGTTATTTTTTACCTTCTGTATTCGCCACACCTACCTGCCTGCGGAGTTGATGCGGACGGTGGTCGTGCCAATACCGAAAAATAAAACTGGTGACGTCAGCGACAAGAATAATTACAGACCGATCTCGTTAGCGACTATTACGGCTAAAGTACTTGACAGCGTGTTTGAGGGGCAACTTAGGAAACACTTCAAAATACATGATGCTCAGTTCGGCTTTAGGCCACAGCTATCAACTGAATGTGCTGTGTTGTCCCTCAAACATACTGTCCGGTATTACACGGAGAGAAGTACCCCGGTTTATGCAGCCTTCCTTGACCTCTCCAAGGCATTTGACCTTGTTAGGTATGACTTGTTGTGGAGTAAGATGCGTGAATCGGGTGTGCCTGACGCCATAACAAGTATGTTTCGGTATTGGTACGGTCATCAAACGAATCAAGTTAGATGGGCCAACGAGTCGTCTGAGGAGTACAGGTTGGAGTGCGGGGTGAGACAGGGAGGGTTGACCTCGCCAGCGCTCTTCAACCTGTACGTAAATCAGCTGATTGTCGAGCTCGGCAGTACACATGTCGGCTGTTCTATTGACGGTATTTTTGTCAATAGTATTAGTTATGCGGACGACATGGTACTGCTGAGTCCCTCAGTCAGCGCACTCAGGCGGTTATTGGCGGTATGTGAGACTTATGCAGAAAAGCACGGACTTGTGTACAATGTAAAAAAAAAGCAAGTTATTAGTTTTTAAAGTAAGACACAAAAAGCCAGCCTATGTACCGCCAGTTAAAATGAATGGTGTGGCCCTTGAGAGGGTTTTAAATTTTAAGTACCTAGGGCACATAGTGACTGAGTCCTTGAAAGACGACGAGGACATGGAAAGAGAGCGGAGGGCGTTGGCTGTCCGATGCAATATGTTGGCCCGCAGGTTTGCACGTTGTACACCAAAAGTGAAAATAACGCTTTTTAAGGCATTCTGCCAGTCTCTGTACACGTGCACCCTGTGGGTTCGGTATACGCAGCGGGCATACAACGCCCTTAAAGTTCAGTATAACAACGCCTTCAGGATGTTGTTGGGGCTCCCACGTTACTGCAGTGCATCAGGAATGTTTGCCGACGCACATATTGATGGTTTTAAAGCCATCATAAGAAAGAGGGTAGCGTCTATAATGCGCAGAGTGCGTGGGAGCGGCAACAGCATTCTGAGGGTCATTAGTGATAAGCCGTGTTGCGCCATTTTTGCACACTGGGTGCATGTACATGTACAGGTACCCGGTGTGTTGAGTGTACGCAGGAGATATTTAAATTAAGTTCTGTGCTGTATTTTTATTTTTATTTTTACTAACATAGTTTTAAGGGTGTGTGACTACTAACATAATATGGACTACGGTCTGAATTAAAGTTATTTTATTTTTTTTTTTTTTTAAAGTAAGTACTCAAAAGGATTGTTATAAGTTCGAAAAAACACACTTTTTTGTCAATTTTCAATTCACACAAAATGGACCAAAAATTGTGCTCTAAATGGTTTTTTTTAGCTACTGGCTTTGGTAAATATTGATATGATTATTCTGATTAAATAGACAAAGTTTTAAAGATCAATGCTTACAGCAGGCTTTTAAAATCCCCTTACATCCGAGGTAAAGTATTTGGTGGAGTGAAGGGTTTAGTGAAATTTCAACTCTCAGCTTTGAGCAGAAAGCTGAAAATGCAAAATTAGAACTTAATTACGAACCTATTTGAGTGTCGTCTACACTATTAAAACAGGTAGGATTATTAGTGAACCAGAATTCAATCAAAAGGCTGCCAAAACATGCTAACTCCACCATAGATAAAATTGGAAGTAGACAATATAATATTTTTTATCTTAATCAAACCTCTATAGACACAAAACTCTTTGGTAGTTCACTTGTACAACTTATACGCTATGACAACTCCGGCGACAATCGCAAATACTGTTGTAGCCTTATACAACAAGCTATAAAGAACCTTATTCTGACCACCCACAGAGTTCACAATCAAATTATTCATGATAAAGACATTGTTGCTTTCTTCAATGAATGCCTTTTTCTCCTCCTCTGTCATTTTCTCTGCGATTTCGTTCATGGCTTGTCTGTAGTCTTTCTTTAGTTGACTGATGTCCGTTCCAGAGAAGTCTGTCACTTTGTCTACGTATGTCACGGTTTTGGCGTTTTCTGGAAGGAAATTATTTTTTAACCGACTTCAAAAAAAAAAGTAGGTTCTCAGTTCGACCTGTATGTATGTATGTATGTATGTATGTATGTATGTATGTATGTATGTATGTATGTATGTATGTTTGTCCGCGATTATCTCGCGTTTGGGTGAACGGATTTTGATGCAGTTTTCAGGAAAGTGTTCATTACATTCTGGAGAAGGTTTTAGTGTATAACACTAATAGATATCCCGTGACGTTGCCCGCGTGGATCCGTTTTGCTTACTTGGATCGTAGATTTTCAGGGACGATTGCATGTTTGTCCGCAATTATCTAGCGTTTGACGGAACCGATTTAGATGCAGTTTTAAGGAAAGTGTTTATTACATTCTGGAGAAGGATTTAGTATATAACACTAATAGAAATCCCGCGACGTTGCCCACGTGGATCCGTTTTTGCTTACTTGGATTGTAGATTTTCAGAGACGATTGCATGTTTGTCTGCAATTATCTCGCGTGTGGCTGAACCGATTTTGATGCGGTTTTCAGAGAAGTGTTCGTTACATTCTGGAGAAGGTTTTAGTATATAACAATAATGGATACCTCGTGAAGTTGCCCGCATAGATCCGTTTTTGTTGCTTACTAGGATTATAGAGACGCCGATTATATGAAGATTTTTGTTAAATATCTGAACTAAAAAGGGAAAAATAAAAAACTTTTTTAAAAAAAGGGAACCGACTTCAAAACCAAACACAAAAAAACTGTAAAATAACTTTTCTTTCGGAAGTCGGTGGCCATAGTAAATGAAATAAAAAACAAAGCCACCGACTTCCGAAAGAAAAGTTATTTTACAGTTTTTTTGTCTTTGGTTTTGAAGTCGGTTCCCTTTTTTTAAAAAAGTTTTTTTTTACATTACATCCCGTTGATGACTGGTCTAAACGGTGCGCGGCGTGGAGGACGGTGCGTGATCACGCTACATAAACACAATAGCAGTTGGCGGTAGCTGCCAAACTACCCCCACCCGCACCGCTCTCCGAACCGCTCCTTAGGATGCCACTCCACCAGAGATGTGATATGTAGCGGTGCGAGTAAGATGTGCTATGAAGATCGTAGCCGCAAAGTGCGCGAGAAAGATGCGCAGCTCGAGCTATGCGATGTATTGATAGTAGGGAAGACGACCCATAGCAGGCATCTATAGCACGTATCCTTCCACATAAAAAACATACCTTAGTTGAATCCGTTTCCACCAGCTATGCTATGTGCACCAATGAATATGATTATTTTGTGGATATCAAACGTATCCATAGCAACGTAGCATAGCACATCTCTGGTGGAAAAGTAGCCTTATCGTGGCATCGCATTCACGTTACATTCATCATCGCATTACGTTTCATCAACACATTTTACCCGATGAAGTCCCAACTAATACAGGGCGAGCTTATAGCCATCAATGCTACTACTGGGAAATTTCAGATTCCTTACCTGGGAATCGAACCCAGGAACCCCTGCACAGCGATTGTACTTGCGACCGCAAGACTAAAAAGGCAGTCAAAATCAAACTAATTTATAATTATAGCATTACATCTGGTGGAAGTATGTACGAGATCAATATTTAAAAAGAACATTATAATTTTATTTTTCTTATTTATATTTTGTAAAAAAAATATCCGCCCTAATCGAATAAACCGCCCGGAACGTTCCCGGCGTAAGACCCCAGAATACTGGCAGTGTTACCATGCTGTATGGCAGTGTATAGCAATTGCAAAATTATTGGATTTGACGCACTGGTCCAAACCACTAATTAGAGATTTCTCAGTGCAATAATTCTACTTACCATCACCAAACATCTTCCGTTTCTTAGCCAGAATCTGGCCACCACTCAGCAGACCCAGGTACAGATGGTAGGCATATGCCATCAGCAGCTTGGGATTAGACCGCTCAAGCTCTTCCAGGTGCTCTATATAGTTCTCCAGAGCCATAGCCTTGGGTATTGATTGCCAGTTTTCTCCTAGATAATGTGTTAGGTCCTCTTCAAAAGCTTTCTTTCTGTAATTTAAGAAAAACTTAATAGTTATCATCTGGGGTGCTATGACAGAAAAGCTCCACGTGCGCCCGTGGACTGAAGTTCCCTCTCGGATACGTCTGGGGGAAGACCAGTTTTTCGGGCCGGTGCACCCTGGGATGCGGGTAAAAACTCTTCCTTAGGCACTGTGTGCCTAAGGGGTCTCTTTGCCCGTATGCGAATAGCCTGTCGTGTGGGCGCTCCAACGCATGTCCCTCTGATTAGCAGAGGGCACAGCGGCGGAGCGGGCTTGCGGACGGTGAGTAGTGGGTAGCTCGCCGTCCGACCAAGGACCAAGCCCGGGTCGGTGGCGCGTCGTGTTTCGCGCCAAATGTCTGCTGGGGTCGCGGGTTTTTTCTTAACCCAGGATACCGTGGCCCCGGAACGTATCAAAACTGGAATCGGAATTCGTGGTACACTGCGCTACAGTTGATCAATCTGCCACTGCTCCACAGACATGATCAATCTTCGATTACTATTATTATTCTTACCAATACAAGTGAGTTTAGAGAAATATGAAATTGTTACTTCATTAATTCATGATCGTCTCATACTCAAATCCCAAATTATTTGTGGTTGGCAATGCATATCCCCTTCCCTACCATTTCATCCTTCATGTAGTCCATGGGGTTACAATATTTCTGTATCTAATAAGAACTGTTATGACAAACCTGTAAAGAACTTTATTGAAGAACAGTTTGTCAAAATCGTCCATCTTTAGCCTTTCCTTAGCATCTTCCAGGTAGGCAAAGACATGGTAGAATATGAACAGACCACCTCCCCATACTTCTTCATCTCTTAATGCTGAAATAATAGGATAGAATACAGTTATGAGGTGATTTATATTTTAAAGGATTTTCTTTTTGGGTTACAACCTTACTTTTTTTTTTACAGCTCATAATAATAATTACCCTCCTTTGCGTCGCGCAGTCTGATAAAAAACTCATCAACAAGCTCTTTTGTATTAATTTAGCTTACATCATGTTCTAAATTAGTCAAATAGTTATTGATTTTTATGTATAATGTGGCTCTTGGTTAATGCCCAGAGTACCCATTGAATAAGATTGCCCTGAGAGAATGGTGGCAACAAGCCACGAAAATGTATTGAGTTATTGCTTATAATACTTAATTTATACACAGAAGTGGGTATTTTACATTAAAATTAATCAATATGACACCTACCCTACCAACCCACACTGGGCCTGTATGGTGGATAGAGGCCCACTCACTGTCCGGAAATGAGGCCTATGTTCAAGCAGAGGGAATGTTAAAGGTTGATTATGGTTAGGATATACCTAGACATTCCTTTCACTTGAAATATTTAGGTCCGCTTTGACAAGGAAGGTTTTAAATAAGTATAGTTTACCTGGTCATCACCGGAAACTATGAGTATAACATATTTTATCTGTTAGTTATAGCCTTTATTTTTACATGGTTTTTACCGGCAGAAAATATCGACAACTACGCAGGCAAAACAATGACTTTACAAAAATAAATCACATAGAAAAATGGACGGTATTTTTCGAATAAGCATTTTCCTTTACCATTCTTTTTTAATGAGGAAGAATAAATAAATTGATCATCTAACTATTGATCTAACTTCTAACATATTAAAATAGACAAAGAACTTACAAAGAGCGAACTTAGCGTTGACTAAAGCATCACTGATGTTGTGAATTTTCCTCGTAGCTTTTCGCATGCGAGTAGTAAATAAATCAGTATTCTCCGTCATTTTTCACTGTCAATTCACATAAAACACTCAAAAGTAACCAGACTCGACAAAAAATGATCCTGAATAATCCTACGAAATCGTCGTGATGATTGATGAAAAAAACAAGCTTCTTTGCTTCTTTTTGACTGACTTTGACAATCAGCTGTTTTTGACATGTATCGTTGTGTATTTGCGTTTTATTGTGGAACCAGCTAGTTTCCTAATTAAAATAACAGCATAATCATTTGAAAGCATTTCTTCAAATGTAAGAACTCGCAACGTATAGATTAAATTAAATTAAACAAAATAACAATCTGCCGAAATAACTTAAAAAAGTAAAGAATATCGTAGAAAGAGAAAAGTATTTTTATACTGTGGTCATGTTTTACTCAGGAAGACCGACTTTATCACTGACCAATTAAATTAATTAAACATCATTACGCCGGCTCTGTCTGTGATTCTACATACTCTAAGATAACTGCAAAAGTGATAAGTGATTTCCTACTTCATTAAATTCTCAATAATGGGCGACTCTGCTAAAATAAAGGTAAATACATTGAACACGCTATAATTATAGTAAACCCTTTTATTTAAAGTTTACACAGAACTGATTTGTATAATAAATATTAAATAATTATTAACGCCTATTGTTATAGATTTAATCATTTTAAGCCATATTAGAAATTAAAAGTACGTTAACAAGTTTGTTTATAAATTGATAAACTAATCAATTTGACTTTGACATTTCCCAAATTGTTATCTAACCTCACTTTAGTTTTCCGTATCTAAATTACGAAATCGCAATGGCTTATGACTTAAAACAAGAAGAAGATGTGAAAGATTACATAGAAAATCTCGGTATCGAGTACCGTTTCGGTTGCTACAAAGAGCAGAAGCCGGAAGTATGTCACCTTTTGGGTGACTACTTAGAGGCGATCAAGAAAGATTTTGAGAAGGCTGCTAGGGTGTTCAAAAGCAACTGTTTGGATTATAAATTTGGAAAGTCATGTCTGAAGATCGGGAACTACACGCTAATAGGTCGCGGGAGGGAAAAGGGCGATGCCTCGGAAGCGTTAAACTATTTTGAGAAGGGGTGTGAATATAATGAACCGGGAGCGTGCTTGCATGCTGGTATGTTGCTTACCGCTACCGGCCCTGGCGTTAATGTGGAGCGAGATGTTCCTAAAGGTAAGATATTAAATTATATCAATATTTACTCTCTTGATAATCAATTATTCCGTCAATATTTAAAGCTAGAGCCCATGAGACTAATCTTTGATTAAATCTTTTAATATAACAGAAAAATCAGATGATGAAACACTTTGTTAGTTTACTCAAATTCCAGAGTATTGATTTCAATTAGAACATCGCGAGGCATATTTGATAAAAACGAATGTAGTTACAGTCTTAGTCACAACAGCTTGTAAAAGTACTGTAATTGGCCCATTCCAAAATTCTCATCTTATTTTGATATTCATATACTTTAAAAAGCTTTCGTATGAAACTAATTAATGCAGATTATACTTCCAGGTTACAACTACCTCAAGAAAAGCTGTGACTACAATGATGCAATGGCATGCCACTACCTTTCCGGAATGTACATCACTGGCGTACCAAAGAATGTAGCAGATTACAACCCCCATAGGCCAGACAAGAATGAAAACATTGAATACCTCATAAAGTCAGACAAAACTCAAGCATTCAAGTTTGCAAGGAAGGCTTGTGAACTCGGGAACATGTACGCCTGTGCCAATGTCAGTATGATGTACAAAAGAGGTGATGGAGTTGAAAAAAGTCCAGAGGAATCAAAAAGGTTCTTTGAAATTGCTCAAGCATTACAGAAAGCTCATGAAACTACTAAAGAAATCAAATTCCAACAAGGTTTAGATGGCAAATAGTTTTAATGGAAATCAGAAATGGAAGTGGCATTTATGTTTAAAACTGATAGTGTATACCTGTGTAGATAAATTAAATGTACAAATCAAATAAATTATTGTTACATACAATTGTCTGGATTTTTATTTATTTATACTCTATCTTGGCTTGATGGAATATTAATAATTATTATGATGTTACTTTATTGTTTTCCAAACTAATAATTTATTAATGTATGTTTCATAGTGTAGGCATAATGTGTCACTTGCACTGTTATACATGTACCAAAATAATAAAATAATAACAGGTAAAAAAACACATAGTACCCAAAGCCAATAAAAATTATGAGACCAAATATGAGACTGAAACTTCTGTAGTCTTCTGTGTCGTTTTCATCAACACAAGCCGATACTTACGTTTTTAACTGCGTCTATAGAAATTGGCTGTTCTATTTTCGACTTTCGGCGCTGATCTAAGAGTTGAACATCCAACAACAGTGCCGGATAAAGGCGGTGCGGGGCCCGTAGCAAATGTAACCATGGGGCCCTAAAGTTACATTGCCTTTTTTTAGCGGTAAATCCTCGGTGTCCTTCAATAGCCCTTTACGTTAAGGGGTCACAGTAATGAGATAAGTCTCGCGACCCCCCCAGGCTTAGGCCCTCTAGAGGGGGGCCCCGTCATCATGCTGACACTCTTTGAGGCGCGCGTGGAACACAACACGCCGTCGACCCCTGATCCATGGTCAGACAGCGAGTCGCCCATTACTCGCCATCCACGCGCCACTCATAGACGCGATGGAGGGCAGGCAATCCGGCAAGGAGGTTGGCCGATTCGCTGGCGATCGTGCGATATCCCTGGATCATCCGGATAGCCATGACCCCCTGACATGCGACCAGCTTTAGTGGTCGCATTTGGATGCTAATCAGGGCCCACACTGGGACCCCGGAGGGCCATGGACTGCACGACGCCGGCGTATAGCCTCCTTGAATGAGGCGTTTGGCCCTGAGATTGGGCAGGAGTAGCCTGAGGGCGGCCGCTGGAGGCTTTGGGGCAAAACTCTCAATACGAAATGCCTGAATGTGGATGGCATTGCTTCGATATAGCCATGTAATGATTTATACAGAGCGTATCCTGTATTAAGGGTCTTGAGGAGACGACTGTAACGAGGCGTTAGTAGTGACAGTGTGGCCAATCGCTCACTTTAAGAATCAAATCAAATCAAATCAAATTTATTTTATTTATAATAAAGAACACATTTACAACAAAACTATCTTAAAAATTAGAAGAGAGCACAGTTGCACATTTGCCTGAACTAGGTTAAACCTGTGTCTCAGGCTAGACAGTTCATAAATCATTCTTATTATAGTTATAAATAAATTAACAGTCTAAAGTACTAAAATTAAAACCTACGTAGCATTAAAGTAATAACAGCGTAGATGCGGATTATTTTGCTGACTAAATGTTTATTATCTGTATGCAAGTATGCATTAGGCAATTCCGCGCAAATATATAATTACTTACGGTTGATTTTACAATTAAAATAATTCTATCTATCATACGATCTAAATCTAATTAACAATAATCAATTATGCGTAAGCTACTCGTATAAAATAGGTAATATGTCACACTTTTAGGCGCCTTCATAGTCTACCGAGTTTATGTATCTTTAATCAGCAGCTATTTTGCCTGGACACACTGCGTCTCCCGTCTTGTGGTTGGCTGGTTTCTTAAAATGTAAACATGTGGCACATTTTGGGTCAGCGGCTGTCTTTGGGCAGTCTTTGTTTGGGTGTCCTACTTCTCCGCAATGTCCACACGTATGGGTAGCGACCTTGCATGTCTTGGCTGCGTGACCGTACTGGTGACAATTGTAACATCTTGTTACCAGTGTGAAGTCTCGTATCGGGCAGGACGTCCAATTAATAAATAATCGTTCCTGAGTGATGAGGGCTTTGCGTAAAATGGCTGTAACTTCTATTATGTAATTGCAGTGCTCAGCATCTTTCCTCCCAGATTTGTGGCTCAGTTTTAATAAAGTCATAAATGTTTCTAGTGACATGGGCAGTTTGTCGGCTACATTTTGCTCATAGATACATTTAAAAACCTCATTTTCGGCCATCGATGTGGGCACGCCAATAACAATGATGCGAGGTTTGCGCTTTCGAGGTTTGTCGACGGTTAGAACTGACGAAGCAGTTTGGACTGTTCGCTTAAGTTTTTCTAGGTCGTCCTTAGTTTCAGTGCTAATTATTAAACCTCCCTTTCCAATTTTGCGTACGCCTCGCACTTTCAGCTTCATGTCACCAGGGCAGATAATGTTTTGGACCATGTTCTTGGTTTCGTCACTGGTCTTTGAGTTGTCGCAAGGAAAAATCGCAACAGAGCTAAGTTTGTTCGGACGAACATAACTGCTGGACCCCTTTTTCACCATATCGGCAAAAGATGTAGTACTAGCTTCCTTTTTTGCAGAGGACTCTTGAATGGTGCGGTTCATCTCTGTAAGACAGTCCGCTAGGTCTCGAGCTTCGGTCATGGTGTTTAAGGCAGTATGGGTTTGAATGGCTCTTGATTTTAGTGACTGGTATTGAACAGCCAATTGCGAAACTCCGTGGCCAACTTTCCGGCAAAGATTGCTTATTCTTAGCTTCTGGTCAGAATTTAGTTTTCCATCAGAAGCAATAGCACAAACCTCATTCAAATACTGCTCAATAGATCCTAACCAGTTCTGAATCTCCGGAGTGCTGACTGCTTCAACGCCTTCTTGAATCTGCTTGGGTTGTTGAGGTGGTCTTGTTGTTGTAGACGGAGGGCTGGGCGGTAACACCCCGCTCCGGTTAAAGGCTAAAAAGCCTTCCATATTTTACATAAACACTTAATTAATTTTATCGAGTCAGTTCATTATTTTACATGAAACACTCTGAGTCACTATAAAACTAGGTCAGTATTTTTGCTCACGTTAATTAATTTATTTTTAATAATGCATTGATGTGCACGTCCGAATGCATGAATAACTTCTGCATTCGGACGTGCACGCACCTTGGCTATTACATAACTTCTCCCATTATATAATAGCCAAGGTGTATTACATATTTGTGATTTTTTTTTGGGCACAGGCGCGGGGCCCCCCAAAGCGCGGGGCCCGTAGCATTTGCTGCCTCCTGCTATATGGCTAATCCGGCACTGTCCAACAACACTGTTATCTAAAAAGTATGTAACTATTCATTATCGGAATACAAATTCGTTGTATTTTCGACTTTCCGCTCTGATCTTAAAGTTTTAAATCAACAGCGGCTGTTATCAATAATAAAACCTTAAAAAAAAAATGGAACAGCTACTTCAAAAACAAACAAAAAAACGTAAAATAACTTTACTTTTCGACGTTGCTTTTTATTTATCGAATTTTACCACAAACGTACAGGGATTACAACAACGTCTTAAAACCAGGCTTGTTCCAGTGAGTGAACGTGATGGCGCTAGACGACATACAACGACGATGTAATACTAGACTCCGCATGCACGATCTAAGGAACAAAAATTATTCTGTCAACTCGGTGAGGCACTACGTAAGCGAGGGGGACGGGGTACTGCGTTGTGATTGGCTAACTCAAGGTCTGTTCTGTCTCAACGTATGTTTACGGCTCACAGGATTGGTCGAAATGAGACGAATCTATGACTTTTTTGCCTAATGTGTTGACAGACATCGGTCGCCTGTTATTACGAGTCTAGTATTATATCGTCGTTGACGACATAGCTCTGTCACTTTCACTCGCCGGAATAAGCCTGGTTTTAAGACGTTGTAATACCCCCCCTGGTCGAACTTAGAACCTACTTTTTTTTAAGTCGGTCAATATAATAGCACTAATAACACTAATAGGTACTCTTGTAGTCTTACTTATATACCCACATTACAGTATTATTATACTTCTACAGTATTTTTGTAGTCTTCCATACCTACATTACCTTCACACAGGTCGGCATTATCGGTGGATCAGGATTCGGTGACGCCACGCTGTTCAAGAACCAAGTGGAGAAGGAAGTCACCACTCCGTTCGGAAAGCCATCCGATGTGCTCATTGAAGGTCAGATCAAAGGAGTTCCGTGTGTCTTGCTAGCGAGACACGGGAGGAAGCATCAGTTCCAGCCGAGGTAAATATATTTTCAACGTTATAACATAAACAGAAAGTTCATATTCGGTTGACTATATTGATAGATTGATGTGCTCGTGTACTTCCTTTGATAGGCCCTTGTCAGATTTTGCGAGAAGGTTTAAATGGCATATTCCTGCAGCTTATAGTGTACCCCGTGGTTTCACCCCCCCCCCCCCTCCCCTACTCGGCACCAATTTTTCGTAGCGTGATGATAAGTAACCTTCCAAAATAGGAAGGCTCTATGATATTATAGAGCCTTCCTATTGTGAAAATACAAAATCGCGCTACGACCAATGGGATCTGAGCAGCGGATGCTCAGATCCTATTGGTCCTCTTTGCTTATTTTTTTTATACCTTCCCGGCAAGATGGTTCCTTCCCGGCAAGGAACCATTCGAGCTATGTCCTGAAATAAGTGACACAAATTAAAATACCTACCTATAACTGGGTTTGGGCCACTCCCTATAATGCGCGAAGTCGCTTATCCCTCTCCATCTAAATCATTGCAAGTTTTAAAATTCTGCGCCTTCATTCGCTCATAAAGTGGTAGGTACTTCCTAAGGTTTTGTTTTACTAAGATAAACCATGGTTTATCTAATTGCGCTAGAGATACGCAAACAGACCACATAACTACATAATGTTAGAACAAACCACATTCTACAGCTTTCTGTTATGTCTCAAGTTTATTGTCATTGCCTGATAAGGAAAGATGTAAGATGCACATGGACGAGGCGAAAAGAATGTAAAGTTCGTAGCAAGTGGGATATAGCTTCTGCCTACGTCCAATTTTGCATGCATAGCATTTAATATTGCATTGCACGCAGATAACATTCAGAATTTGAGACCACTTTACGAATTTTGTAACGTGATTGTCCGGACGGATCCGATTATCCGCGCAATTTTTCTAGCTGGGTACGATTAGAATGAATGGTACATTATTTTTTGTTTATTAAAAACGTTGCCCCACACGATGAATTGAATTTCTCCTGTAGGTATTAACCAATGGTATTAACAAACATTGAATGAAACTCACATACACAAACAGCCAGCTCCGAAACTGCCGTACGTACGCATCGTCGTGCGGGCATCGAATCTTCGACACATTTTGCTCACTATTAGTTTGTTAATATTTTTATTCCAGTGATGTGAACTACCGTGCCAACATCTGGGCTCTGAAACAAGTCGGATGTACTCACATCTTGGCGACCACGGCCACTGGATCGCTGGTAGAAGAGTACAAGCCTGGCGACCTCGTCGTACTGAACGATTTTATAGACAGGTAAGCTATTATGTGAGGATCGCGGGACTGTCTAATCAGGATACCACGGCCCTGGAACGCAAAGGGCAACTGAAGGACCAAGCTGTTTTTTGGTCAGGAAAAGTCTGACCTTTCACTTCACTCAGGACGGGAGACTCATTCGATGATTTTTTTTCACACAATGTCACAGCAAATTTTTGTTTTTAATAGTGGTAATTATTCTTTAATTTTCCAAGTACATTAAGATGCGCGGGCATACGGGCGGCGAGTAATGGGCAACTTGCCCCCCGACCATGGACCATGCCCGGGTCGACGGCGCGTTGTGTTCCACGCGCGCCTCAAAGAGTGTCAGCAAGATGACGGGACCCCCCTGTAGAGGGCCAAAGCTTGCCGGGGTCGCGGGATTATATCATTACCGTGACCCTGGAACGTAAAGGGCTAATGAAGGACACCGTAGATTTTAGTCAGTACAAGTCTGACAGTACCTCCCGCCTTGCCCTGGGTGGGAGGACTCATTTGATGATACAACCACGCAAAAAAAAAAAATAGCTTAAGATTCGTGTTTGAATGTCAAAGTTCAATAAGGAGATGCAATTAAGGATATCAGAAGAACAGTTTAAATCTGTTACTAGTTATTATAACTGACGAATTGTAGGTGTAACTACGAGTATGTACTAGCACTCCGTTGTCCAAGTCTCCAGACAGTACAATCGTGTTGTCATAATTATTGTTCTATATGCCACTAATCATAAGATTTATTATTCGATGTCGCCTTAAAATCGTCTACCGTCTCAAATTAATACTTAATCAAATATTGGTTCAGGCCTGAAAACACGACAGAAACAACGCAACATCTTTAATACCGACATCGTTTTTTATTTTTCCAGAACATGTGGACGTAAATGCACGTTCTACGACAGAACGGAAGGAGGTCCAAAGGGCGTGTGTCACTTACCGATGCACCCGGCATTCTGTGACAGAGCGAGGAATGCTTTGCTCACCGCAGTCAGAGCCAGGGGGTATAGTCACCATGAAACCGGCACGGTGGTCGCTATACAAGGACCTAGGTAAGTGTTTGTGAAGTTATTTACATTTATCCTCATCATCATATAAGCCGTAAGACGTCCACTGCTGAACATAGGCCTCCCCCATAGACTTCCAATAGGACCGGTTGTAAGCGGCATGCATCCAGCGTGATCCTGTGGTCTTCATAAAATCATCTGCCCACCTGTTTACTTCATTTTATTTACAACTAGCCTTTTCACAAATACTTAAATCTATGAGTTAAATATTTATTTTACGTTCTACAGGTTTTCGAGCAGAGCGGAGAGTTTGATGCATCGTCAATGGGGAGGACACCTCGTCAACATGACTACAGTGCCAGAGGTTCACACCATCATTATTATTGTAGACCGCCATGATTGTTTATTGAATTCCATTGTGGGGTTCCAGTCCTGGGGTAAAACTGATTCATAGCCGTGACGGCAAATGGCGCATCATTGTCTTAGGACGTCACGAGCAACATGGCCGGACTTAAATTGATGATTTGGATCAACATACCACTACTTACAATACAAGTTGTTACTCAAAGTACCGCAGTATAAAAGCACCTATACTGTTTTTTCTAGCCTGCTCTGTCCTGCTCTTGGGCAAAACCCTCCCCTCCACTCTTTCGATTTTTCACGACACTGTGCGTCTTCCTTCTTCGTCTTCTTAATTTTTAATAGCTTTTTTTGTTAAAAAACCGTAATTTTTTGCATATTTTCAATTGATTTGGTCCTTCCAGGTGGTGCTTGCAAAAGAAGCTGGCTTGAGTTACGCATCAGTCGCTCTGGTCACAGATTATGACTGTTGGAGGGAGAACGAGACATCTGTGAGCATCTCTTTCTAATCTATTACCTTACGGTTTTGCTAAAGTCAAAGTCAATTTTCAAAGAAACATTGGAAAATGGGAGTCAGTAATGTACTTCTGGGATAAAAGAACCCTTCATTCGTACCTATCCCAGGACGTGGTCTATCTTAATAATTTCCAACATCGAATTCCGTTCAGCCGAGGCACAACAGTAATGAAAAGTGGGGGTGGGATTTGTTTCCTTGATGTAATATGATCATATCTTTAATAGATTATTAGTCTTTTCTATATTTTTCTGTCGTATTGTATGCTGGACTGTGAAGAAGATGGATGAGAAACGATTGCATGTAGTGGAGATGAGGATGTTAAGATGGATGCGTGGAGTGACAATAATGGATAAAGTAAGGAATGAGTTTATAAGGGGCAGTTTGAAAGTGGCGCATGTTACAGAAAAAATGAAAGGGAAACGACTATTTTGGTATGGACATGTGATGAGGAGGGATGACACTCATGTGACTAAGAGAGGGATGATGAATGTTGATAGATGGAGAGGAAGAGGAAGGCCAAAGAAAAGATGAATTGATTATCTAAGGAATGATATGAAAGAAAAAGGAGTAATATGATACTATGACGTGTGATAGGGGAGAATGGAAGAAGAATACGTGTTGCGCCGACCCCAATTGTAAAATGAGATACTTAAGGGAAGGAAGATGATGAGTCTTTTCCATCTTATTAATCATTGAATATTAATTTTCAGGTGTCCGTAAGTGAAGTAATGGCAATGGTGGAGAAGAGCGTGAAGAAGGCAGCTGACATCATCATCGACGCGATACAGATACTGGACGCTGATACGGACCGCGACTATTTGAATGGGCTTAAAGTAAGTACCTAATACTCTATACTGTTTAGACCTACAAAATATTTCAAACAAAATAATTAAAAACTTGTTCTGAAGTTAAGCACGGCAGGCTTTATAAAAAAATCTAAGTCGTTTATACCTGTTCAAAATACATGAATCAGGGAGAAACACCAAAATAGAAGGTAGTACAAGTAACATTCGGACTTGGCCCCGAAGTTTGAATCTTATCTTTGTATGTGGTGGCTTTGTTTTTCATGTTTGCCACAGACTTCCGAAAGAAAGTTATTTTACACTTTTTTGTGGCGATTTTTGATGGTTGTTAGTTTTTTTATAAGTTTGTTATTTTACCCTTAGTTTTTTGTAATCTTTGTCTATTTGGACGATGTTGTTAATAAGCTAAATATATAAAGTGCTCATAAAATATAAAGTACTTTACGGCAGGTATACTGCATCTAACAAAAAGGAATCATCAAAATCGGTTTACCCAGTCGGAAGTTACGTAGTAACTTACATTTTTAAAAAATATAGTCGAATTGAGAACCTCCTCCTTTTTTTGAAGTCGATTAATAAAAGTCGCTCAATCTGTCTGTTCGCACATAATTTTGCGCCGCGCGTTCCAGTGAGTGAACGAGATGGCGCTAGTCGACTTATATAGCTCTGTCTCTTTCAGTCACTAGAACAAGCCTGGTTTATAATACGGCCGCAGGGTGGGTATTACAACGTCTTAAAACCAGGCTTCAATCAGGCGAGTGAAAGTGACAGAGCTATACAAGTCGTTTGGCGCCACCTCGTTCACTCACTGGAATAAGCATGGTTTTAAGACGTTGTAATACCCCCCCCAGGGCATAGTTTAATAATAAAGTGAGTATTTAACTGTTGTGTCCTTCGGCCTCATTCGGGGTCATATAAACATTATTTGAGTCAAGCATCTTCCGTTTCCGTGTCACATCTATACAGGCAGTGCCGTATTATCCATAAGGCACTTTAGGCCAGTGCCTAGGGGCCCACTATGACCAGGGGCCCAGCGGGCCCAGCACTCCCAATAAAAAAAATAAAAAACCGGCCAAGTGCGTGTCGGGCCACGCACAGTGCAGGGTTCCGTAGTTGCCCATCAAAATACTTATGCGAACTAACTAAACTGATTCGCTGAATTTAATTTTAAAAAGAAGAATTTTCAAAATCGGTCCAGGAGTCTTTGAGAAATCGGGCAAAATACATTTAAAAAAAAGATTACGACGAATTTAGAACCTCCTCCTTTTTTTGAAGTTAGTTAAAAATAGTTGACGATAAAAACCTACCTATCCCCAAAAAACATACCGTAAAACATACAAAATAAAGTTGACAAACTTACATTTGCAGTTGAATAACATGTTCTCCGATACATTTTGTTTAAGAAAAATATTATCCAAGTACATTTTATAAGTTGGTCGACTATTACTCGTAAAGTTGTAAAGCCTACTTAGTCATGATAATTTTCTTTTAAACTTCGTTATATATACTACTATTGTGAATTTTTTCACACCCCCAAACATAACCGTTTAGCTGGTAGAGGGGGGGGACACTCGAGTCGAACAAAATTTAGCACTTTAAAGCTTAATATTTCACAAACCAATTTTTTTATCAAAAAATTGTTAATGGAAACTATCAATATTTTTTAAAGACCTATTTAATGATACCCCACACTATGGGGTACGCGAGAAAAAATAACATCCCCACTTTACGTGTACAGGAGATACCCTAAAAAAAAATATTTTACGAGATTTTATTTTACCACTTTTTCGGCACAACAAATCCATATATTTACACCAAATTACAGCTCTCTAGTACTGTGCGTCTCTGAGCTAAACTGCGGACAGACGGACGGACGGACGGACGGACGGACGGACGGACGGACATGGCGAAACTATAAGGGTTCCTTGTTGACTACGGAACCCTAAAAAAAGGGGATTGTGTGGTTTTGTGAAACCACGGTAAAAGTGAAACTTTTTTTCACATTACGAGTATGAGGTAAAAGCCCCCATTATTGACACTTTAAGAGTGACGGTGAATGTCTGAATTTTTTAATTGTATTGAAATTAATCCTTTTATTGATTTATTGATCTGAACAATTTATTTTTTATTTTTTAATGTTATAAAAATATGCAAGATTTTCCAATTCTTAGTTTAATTTTTAAATGACTGTTATTTCGTTCTGTAGATTGTGGCGAAAGTCTTTTCACTTGAAGGAAAGCGTCGTATACCTATGCAATCAACGACGTAATACTAGACTACTAGACTGTAATACTAGACTCCGCATGCACGATCTAAGAACAAAAATTATTCTGTCAACTCGTTGAGGTACTACGTAAGCGAGGGGGACGGGGTACTGCGTTGTGATTGGCTAACTCAAGGTCTGTTCTGTCTCAACGTATGTTTACGGCTCACAGGATTGGTCGAAATGAGACGAAATATAAGACTTTTTTGCCTAATGTGTTGACAGACATCGGTCGCCTGTTATTACGAGTCTAGTATTATATCGTCGTTGTATGCAATGTGATGACTGAAATCTGTTGTTGATGATGATGGTAACTTCATTGTATTTCGTGATGTAGACAGTAAAAAATTCCAAATTGCGTTGTTGTCGAGCACGCCGCAATCGCGGCGGTACGACCCCTCTTTGAGGAGAGGCTGGAAAGACGACACGGCGTCCTGACCTACCGCATGACGCAGGTCCTCACCGGACGCTGAAGTTTCGGGAGGTACCTGTGTCGGATAGGGAGGGAAGAAACGCCTGGGTGTCACTACTGCGAAGATCGCCCGGAGGACACAGTGGAGCATACGGTGCAGGACTGCCCCGCTTGGGAAGAGCACCGCCGTGTCCTCACGACGGCGATAGGCGGAGACCTCTCGCGCCCGGCATTGGTCGAGGCCATGATGCGGGGCGAGACGGAGTGGGAAGCGGTCGCCTCCTTCTGCGAAGCAGTTATGCTCGCGAAGGAGGAGGCGGGCCGTGAGAGAGAGAGGACAGCGTCCTCCCTCCGCCCCAGCCGCAATGGTAGACGCCCACGGCGTCTACCGTCGCAAGACGATCTCCGGCCACCGTAGGCGCGGGCATGCGGGCGGCGAGTAATGGCCAACTCGCCGCCTCAAAGAGCGTCAGCAAGATGACGGGGCCCCCCTCTAGAGGGCCAAAGCCTGCCGGGGTCGCGGGACTTATTCCATTACCGTGACCCTGGAACGTAAAGGGCTAATGAAGGACACCGTGAATTTTAGTCAGTACAAGTTTGACAGTCCCTCCCGCCCTGCCCTGGGTGGGAGGACTCATTTGATGATTTTACCACGTAAAAAAAAATGCGTTGTTGTGGTATGAAAAAGGGAGGGCCCGAAGCGAGCTGTGCCTAGGGGCCCCGAGATGGTTAATCCGGCCCTGTATACAGGTATATGCAAATGTCGCCCTTTTGACAACACGATGATGACGTATTTCCGCCTTCGTTCACCAGGTGGCTGCAGCGCGCCAAAACCCTCATTGGCGTCCTGTTTTACGGACGGTTCACATCTTTAAAAGTTAACGTTGTTAACGTTCGATATTTGAAAAAATATTTTATAATATTATCAGATTTTTTATTTCTATTTTTTTTTTTTTTTTTAAACAAAATAGTGTTCAGTTTAGTTTTCTTAAAATGGCGGATAGAATACAGACGCGTAGTCGTAAAGATTCTGTTTCGTCATCGGGTTCGTCGAGTTCCTCAAGTTCCTCTGAATCATCACCGTCGGCTTCAGAGGTTGAACAGGTTGATAAGTCCCGTAAGAGGAAGAAGGCGAGTAAGAAGAAGAGAAGTAAGCGTCTTCGAGGGCAAAGCAAGGTAATCAAAAAGCTTGCAAAACAGGTCAGTGATTTGAAAAAATTATATTGCTACCCTCATAATATTATGTATACTGAAAATGGAAATTATGAGTGTGATAACCCAATATATTATGGTAATAACTGCGATATGGCCCAAGAGCAATCAGAATCAGAAGGATTGTCAGAACCCGTCGCAGATCCTGCACCGGTTCAATCATTTAATTTTGATTTGGCAACGCAATAAAAGGAGCCAGCTGTCACTGCAACCCCTTCTAATCAGATAGAATTGTTAAATTCCATTCAATATTTTAAAAATGACAACTGGAATAATGTTAGATATGTGGAAACACAAAAAGTATATAATGCTCGTCCAGGATATGTTGACCTTGAAGTTAATGATGAGATCAAGTCTTTAGAAAAAGTTAGCCATCTACCCTCTTCGGATAAATTTCTTGGCTCTGTAACTCGGGCATTGATAATGCAAAGCGAGGCTATGCAACAAGGTTTTCGACAGATAGTGGACTGGGCAAAGGATACTAGTAGTATGGATCCAGAGCAGTTAGCATTAAAATTAAAAGAGGTTTTTTCTGCCGATTATCAAAAAGTTTCACGAGATTGTTTACAACTAGTTTGTGGTCGTAGGGCAGATATAATTGAACAAAGGCGCGAAGTGTTCGCTAAGCAATTAAGGGATAAATCATTTAAGCCATGTTTAAAGAAAATACCGCCGTCTAGTGAATTTTTGTTTGATAAAGTACCTTTTAGTGAATTTATTAAGAATAATGGCGGTGTTAACAAAATTTTTTATCCAAATAAAAATACTTTTTCTGGGCAAGAAAAGAAAACCCCTAGACCCCAGGCGGCGTACCCTGGGCCTAGTGGGTATCAATCGTCCAGTCGCGCTCCTGCACTGATGATGAACCAAAGATTTCTTCCTCCTCAGAGTGTAGAAACATTTTATAATTATCAGGCAATGCATCCATTTAATAATAATAGATTTTTTCGTCCTCAATCAAGGGGACAGCATGCTGGACAACGCTTTCAGCAGCCCAGTTTTCGGAGAAATGAACCGCAGAACAATGTACCACGAGGCAAAGGCTCTGGTAAATTCAATAAAAAGTTCTGACTCGGATCAGAAATTTCGAGGGGGTTGCCTACAAAATTATGTTACGGAGTGGAAGAGATTGAGGGCACCAGAACCATTAATAAAAATAGTGAAGGGTTATCGTATTCCATTTCAAAAGAAACCGCCTCTGGTACCGCCAAGGCAGGTGAAACGTTGCAATCTCACTCTACCATCTCCGGAGATGGACACGGTCATTCAAAATTTGTTAAAACAAGGAATTTTAGAGCATGCCCCCCTGACTCCGAGTTTCGTATCAAATTTCTTTCTAATTCTCAAAGGTGACGGAACCTACCGTCCCATTTTCAATTTAAAAAGTTTAAACAATTATTTGATTATAAGCAAGTTTCGTTTGATTTCGGTAAATCGGATTCCCGATTTTATTCAGGACAGGGATTGGATGGTCAAAATAGACCTCAGGCAAGCCTACAATCACGTAAGTGTTGCACCAGTACATCGGTGTTTTCTCCGCCTATTGTATCGAAATCAGTTACTGCAAATGACTTGTTTGCCATTTGGCCTGGCGACAGCGCCCAAAGTGTTTGCATCACTGACCAACTGGACCGCCGAGATTTTCAGGAATCTAGGCATACGAGTAGTGGTGTTTCTCGACGATTATCTCTTAGTAGCACAGGACAGAACGACACTTATAAAACACGTGGACATTGTTCTGCGAACTCTCAGTCAGTTGGGTTGGCAGGTAAACATGGAGAAGTCGATTCTTGTCCCTCAGAAAGTAATAGAGTATTTGGGTTTGATGTGGGATCCGTGGCAAAATCAAAAATTTTTACCAGAAAACAAAATTCAGAGCATGCAGATAGTTTTATCGAAGTTGCTCCGCCGGCGGAAGGCGTCTCTTCGAGAGATACAGAGTATCATAGGGGTCCTGAATTTTGCTCGTCTGGTAGTTCCAATGGGTCGTTTGAATTTTCGCCATCTACTGGCTTATTGCAACCTGGTCCTGAAAATGCCAAGTCAGTCGACTTACCTCTTGCCTGCGGAAGTACTAGAAGAGTTGAATTGGTGGAAAGTTCACTGTCTAGAAAAGTCCAGGCTTCATCCACCACCAGTGAAAAACTTTTTGACCACAGATGCAGCCGATTCAGGTTGGGGGGCGGAGTTAAATGGTCTTCATTTATCGGGCAAGTGGACAAAAGAAGAAGAGCGGCTTCATTCGAATCACAAAGAGATGCTAACCATTCTAAAATGTTTGTTAGAGTTCGCTCCGTCTCTGAGTCATACATCTCTTCTACTGCAGTGCGACAACAAAGCGGTGGTGGCGTACTTGAGAAAGGAAGGGGGAAACAAGTCAAGGATCCTGATGGAGTTAATATATCGAATATTTCATTTATTTCAGAAGTACGACATTCATGTAATCCCCCATCACATACCAGGCAGGTACAACAATGTCGCAGACGGTCTATCGCGTCATTCGACGTTACAGGAATGGCATCTACTCCCCGAATTCACCAGCATTGTCTTTGCAAAGTGGGGTGTTCCCCAGACAGATCTTTTTGCCTCCAGCACAGCTCACGTAGTGCCTTGCTATGTCACTCTAGATCAACGAGACCAGCGAGCATGGAGGCACAACGCGTTCTCATTCAATTGGGACTTTCGTCTAGCTTGGGTCTTTCCTCCTCCGAGTTTGTTACCCCGGGTCCTGATGCATCTCAATCAGGCTCGAGGTATATTCCTGATAGTTGCACCGAGGTGGTCCCGAGCATTCTGGAGAGCAGACTTGAAAACCAGAGCGACCGCACCTCCATTCACGATTCACAGGTTATCGAAGGTGCTAGTGGACACGAGGACCGGGCAGCCACCACCTCGGGTGAAGGAGCTGGTCTTAGAAGTATGGAAATGTGGGGGTGGTCTGAATCCTTAGGTGACTGGTCGGCAGAACAAAAGTGTCTGCTCAAACAAGGTTGGAGGTCGTCAACTTTGAATACCTATAGGCCAGCATGGCAGAGATGGTTAAATTGGTGTTCCAAGTTCGGTGTAAATTTTTCAGATCCGTCAGGTAATGAATTGGCTCGATTTTTAGCCGATTTACACCTAAAAGAAAAATTATCGTATCGTACAATTTTACTTCATAAATCGGTTGTTTCTACTTTATGCAATACAAAGATCGAGGCCCGCTTAAGTTCAAATATTTTAGTTAAACAAATGATTAAAGCTATAGCGTTGCAGCAGCCTAAGAAGTGTCCACCCACTATTTGGGATCCTGGGTCTCTGGTAGGTTGGTTGGGCAGTAGACCTCTTCAAAATCAAAGCCTATTCGATATTTCAAGAGTTAGTGCAGTTCTTTTGTTGTTATGTTCAGGGCGTAGGATACACGACTTAACATTGCTAAGTGTATCTCCAGACAGATGTATAGTAGGCGAGAATAGCATAATGTTTTGGCCGCATTTTGGGTCGAAAACTGATTCAGAAACTCACGTACAGTCAGGTTGGAGATTATTAGGTAATGTTGATAATGAGGCGCTTGATCCGGTGGTTTGGCTTAAAAAGCTCATAGAAATTGGAAAACCACGTCGTTTGCTTTGTTCTAGTGATAGATTATTTATTACAGTTTGTGGAAAAGCTAAGCCAGCTATTAAAACTATATTGGCTGGTTGGGTTAAGTCGATTTTGAAAGAGGCAGGAATTCAGGCTACTCCGGGTAGTTTTCGTTCTGCGGTTGCTTCCCGAAGTTGGTTGGATAACGAACCTCTTGACGAGATAATGGCACGAGCAAATTGGAGATCCGGTAATACTTTTAAAAAACATTACAGGAGGGAAGTGGTTCCAGCAGTTTCAGCCCAGGGAAGCTCATTGATTCATCTTTTTCAGCCAATTAATTAATTATCTTTGTTTCAATTAAATAAGTTATTTGTTATTTTTATAGTGAATAAGGTATGAGAAATGTTACATGATTATGGTAAGTTTATAAAAAGATGTTATAACTATAAGGTACGTATAAATGTGCAGTTTATTTCAGTTTGTAAGTGTTTAATTAGTTATTTTAAAAGGTTATTATTTTATTGCAATATATTTAGTAAATGTATACTTAAATTGGTCATTGGCGTCCCGTTCACCAGGCGATAACAAACAAAGCCTCAAATAATGTTTATATGACCCCGAATGAGGCCGAAGGACACAATAGTAGCGTTTTACCTTCAAATAAAACGCTTGTTGTGTCCGGAGACTCATTCGGGGTCATAACTTTAAAGTCTGCCTGGTTTAATTGTTTCTCAAGTTTTTAGGGTTTTGAGGCCACAATGAGGGTTTTGGCGCGCTGCAGCCACCTGGTGAACGAAGGCGGAAATACGTCATCATCGTGTTGTCAAAAGGGCGACATTTGCATATACCTGTATAGATGTGACACGGAAACGGAAGATGCTTGACTCAAATAATGTTTATATGACCCCGAATGAGTCTCCGGACACAACAAGCGTTTTATTTGAAGGTAAAACGCTACTATTATTTTTATTACAGGAGCTGCAATGTTCCTCCATCATGCTAAAAGAATAAGCAACTGTAAACTGATCTGCAACATAAGAATAACCAAACATAATCTGTTAGAATAAGGAACGCATTTATTAACTACATATTTTGTAATTTTTACGTATATGTTCAAAAATAAATCACTTTATTCGATAACATATTTTGTTTTTAGTTTGCCTATCCTATTGCTAACTAAAATGAGTGAGCCACCCCGCTCCGCCCCTCTCCGCTCCACGTCGCTCATAAATTGGAAACAATTCCCCTCCTCTCCGCCAATGCCGTTTCCTTTGAACTGGAGTGGAGAAGATAAATGTGGATTTCAAGCCATGTGATTGGTGAATCGCAGCACAGTTACTCTGGTCTCCGCTCCGCCTTAGTGTAAACGCAGCCTAATCATTCGATAGAATAAGGTGCAGCACAGACCGCAAACTTTTTGTGCGATCGAGTCTGCGGCGCACAAAAAGTCTGCATGGCTCGCAAAAAGTCGGTCGCGGATTTTTCACAGACTCAACGCACACGACGCACATCTTCGATCATTCTGTCGGCAGAGCTGTAGGGACGTAGACGCTATGGAAATCGTGCAGAGATCGCGAAGTATATTTTGTTCATGAAGAACAGAAAAAGAAGAAATAGAGAATTTTGGGTACATCCTATACTTTCGGAAAGATTACTGAAGAGACAGTTCCATACTAAACATTCAATTAACATCGTTACATCGACCTCTGGCGCCTTGATAATAGATCGCGTGCATTACGTCCACCCCTAGCAAATGCAGATCACAGAACATATATACCCCTAAAGGGGAAGAATGACGACTCCGTACTAATTTTGTGAAAATTTTCCTTACCGACCAACGCCATCTATGTTTAGCCCACGAAAACATGGCAGTAGAATCCAGGGCGGGAATTTCAAATACTACAAGTACTTTACAGGTTCTTTGTTTTGCATTTTATGCACAAGTACATTGCGCTTCTCGATAGTTTCTTTCAAATTACTATCGAGAAACACAATGTACTTGTGCATAAAATGCTGAAAGATAATAAGTAAGGAGCAGTTTAGTAAAACAAACGATTTCATTTGACTTCTTTATTCATATAAGCTACAATGACTTATTTTACTAAGGTTAGGAAACCGATGTAAAGTGATGCTGGGATCTTTAGAAGGTGAAGATCCACACATAGCACAGATTCTAGTGTTTTCTTCCTACGAACTCATCGGGAATAAGGCACAAAATCAAACAAGAGTCACTGTCTCAACACCGGGTCTATATCTCACAAATACGCACTTAATTTCACCAAAACACAGACACAGAGGAGCAAGCTCGACTCACATTAACAATATTGTATGTAGAATTAAATGCAACTGTTTTATTTATTACAAATAAACACAAGAACAAGATCTAAATAATAGTGCGCAAGCGATGGCAGACATTTTTTCCTATGACGTCAAATAGCCAATAGACAATATGGCGTTCCAGTGTTGTCATGTTGTCATATTATTATCTCCTTTTTGTTTTGTGTATTCATCAATTTAAATGTTAAAAATTTCATAACAAACATTTTCTCGCATCAGAATAAAAGCAAAAATAAATTTTAAGGATAACAATACTTTAAAATCAATTAATAAGCCTATTATTAGATTGAATGTGATTTAATGTGAAATAGTATTTTTGTTGGCAACATTATGTAATTCATCTCTTTTACTCTAATGTTGATGTCTCTTTCTTGTTTTCTAGCCCACCTACATCTTGTTCGTAGAACAAAGTCGACACCCCCTGATGCAGATTGCCGACTAAGAGTACGTTCAGATGACAAGCGCTCAACGCGCGATCAACGCGCCTAAAATTTTTGTATAGTGTTTACATGACACGCGCTTGTCAGGCGTCGAACGCGCGTTGCCGCGACCGTCATGGTATTCAGTACAGTTCTTACATTTGTTGAAGATGGACGTTGAAACAGTTTTAACAGTGATTCTATACCAACGGCTGAAACGACGCGACAGAAGACGCAGATATTGGGTCCACCCACAGACGTCTTTATACGTCTGTGGGTCCACCCAATTTGTACTCACATAATAATTTCTTCTTTTCTGCATTGTCATCTCCTTCACAAAATATGAGGACGAGTTCTTCCCAAGCCTGTCTCTTAAGGTTCCATTTGAATAATCGCTTTTTGTCATGTCCCAAATCGCAGGACGTTTCTCTATTTCATCTATAAATAATTCCGTATTAAAAACTTCGGTTTCCATTTCGGACGATTTTTGGACGGACTGATACTGAAGAACCCTAAAATACGTCTATCCGCGTCGAAAGCGCGCGCTCAACTGAACGGAAATATAGAAAACCAATGATCTCAAGGCGCGCGTTGACGCGCGCTGACAACAGTCGAGCGCTAGCGCAGCGTTCAACGCGCGCTGTATTAAAACGCGCGTTAGCATGTGTACAGCCTGAATAAAATGTATGTAGTTGTAAACGCGCGTTATCAAAACGCGCGTTGAGCGCTTGTCATCTGAACGTACTCTAAAGTGTGCGCCGTCTGCGTTAGCGCGCGTTGAAGCAAACGTTCATTTTTTTTCACACACTTTGTGCCGAGCGGCGCGGTCTGCGAATTACATGAATTTTTTGTGCGCCGGACTTTTTGCGCGTCGTGTGCGTTACTGCATATAATTGCATAGGTTATATTATTATTTTTAAGACTAAAAAGTGCGTCACGGATAGTCTGTCGTCTGCGCTGCACCTTAATCGGTAGATTGTCAGTTAGGGCAGAGTCACACCGGAATGGCAGCGACGCGGCGAGCACGTTCAGTGTGAAATAATTTTAAACTTTAACTACATACTTGAAAGACCAGTATCGCTTGAAAAGGTCGCGAGGTAATAATATAATAATAATATTCCACAACTATCACACAACGCCGTCTAGTCCCAAGCTAAGCAGAGCTTGTGTTATGGGTACTAGACAACTGAACATACTTATATGTTTCTAAATACATACATATTATTAGATAAATTACACCCAGACACAGAACAAATGATTGTGCTCATCACACAAACATTTGTCCTGGGTGGGAATCGAACCCACGACCTCCGGCATAGCAGTCAGGGTCACTAACCACTAGACCAACAGGTCGCGCGAGGCCGCCAGCGGCGACTGGCAGCCGCTGCCATTTCGGTGTGACTCGGCCCTTACCCTAGTAATCGATCGAATGACATACGGAGGAATAAAGCAATCAAAACGTCGAGTCTTCAAGATAGAAGTCGTCGTCGATCAAAGATGAATCGATGGTCTATGGACCACTTTATCGAGGTCTGAAAAAGCCACCACACAAATCAATCGACGTTTATCGACAGCATTGGTCTTTAAAATAAAAAGCCATGTTATCCTTAGCAATATCCGTTTATTCGTAGCCTAGTTAAAAACACATCATATAAAATGATTGAATCACTTATTATCTAGACATTTCACACATACCGTTTAACCCACTGAGTGCTAGCTTCTTGGACATTGCTGGACAAAATTGTAGACATTATTTTAATATAATCACGCCTGTAAAGCTAAAATGTAGACATAATATTATAAATATGATTCACATAATATAAACTTACAAAATAAACGTGTATTTTACAATATTCAGTAACATTATTCTGCAGGATAGTGAAAAATTTGAGCTATTTCTGTACAAAAAAAAAATGTTCTGCAAAACTGTATACATAAACTAAATCATGACATTGGTAGTTTTCAAAGAACATTGTCAAAAAATTGTTTCTTCTCTATACAAAAAAGCTCGATTGTAACCAATATTTAAAAAAATCGGTCAAAATAAAGCTCCCATACAATCTAATCGTCTAGCTCTAAATATTGCACATGTTTAAAATAGCAAATAAAGAACTATATACGATTGAAATTCAGTGAAGTTTTATCATTTATTTATGGGATCATTCAAATAAGCAGAACTAAAAATAATAATAAAAAACCCTCGTTTTGTGAACACCTTTCCTGAGGGAGAGGGTGGCCCTGCAGTTACGTTGTTTCTTATCTAATATATAAAATTCTCGTGTCACAGTGTTAGTTACTATACTCCTCTGAAACGGCTTGACCGATTTTTATGAAATTTTACATGCATATTCAGTAGGTCTGAGACCGGCTACTATCTATTTTTCATACCCCTAAATGATAAGGGTTATCAAACCCTAACATTTTTTTTAACTAGTATTCATTTATATGGCAATACAACGTTTTGGGGGGTCAGCTAGAAATATTTATAGAATGGCTTCTAGGTCACTGTGCCATTCGGTGCTTAAGTAAACATTGGTGGGGTTGCCATATTTTCCCGAATTAAAAGCTATTAAATTTAGAAAAAGAAATTGCTCACGTAACCACCATCAAGAACAAGGGAATTCAGGGCTCCCAACTTCCATTTACTGTTACATAATGTGTTTAAAAGTTGTACATACATAATTACACACTACGGGGTTACTAACACTCTGAATATATTGTATCTAGGTTAAGTAATTCTATGGGCCCTGTTGCCTTCAATTAATGATTAATAATAATAATCCTTGAATGACCCCTATGTATCGGTTTAGAAAAGAAAATAATATGAAAATTGTACATTTTATCATGATTACATTGTTAAAGTTTTGCCCAGCAATGTCTCCTATTGAGATCTTGTGTCATATTAGCACAAAAAACTGTAGTCGTTGTTATAACCTAATCTAAGCCATTTACGTATTTAAAAACTTGTGCATCGCTTTGTAAGACTTTGAAAAATTATCCTTAGATACTATTTAAACCTATTCTAGATGTTTTTCTTAGAAATGCATTCTTTGCAGTGTTTTTTTTTTTAAAGAATGTTTGAAATCTAGCGTTTGCTTTCCTTATACCGAACTTTTTTGAGTTAATTAAGCATTTTGACCGCCATGGACATATTTTTTTATTATTCTTTTAAGTTCATCATAATTATCAACATTCAAAATCATGATTTTTACGTATGAATTTCTTTTTACATCGTCATTCAGTAAGTGTAAGACATTTTTTTTTATAATCACCCATGTTTATATGTAAGTTCATACGTCTCTCCTAACTCCTAAACTGCTAATCACAACACAATAAACAAAGTTATATACTGATCTAAGGCATCGGTCCCACCGCCAACGAGGAAACGACTATCGACTATATTCTCGCTAAGAAACTTACAACAGATGTAACTCCCGTGCTCACTAAAAGAGATTTCTTTTTTTTTTTTTAAATAGTTTGGAGAGAACGTAAAAGTAAAGACGTGTTACGCCGACCACGAGTTATATAGAACAGGGGGGTATCACAAAGTCTTAAAACCAGGCTTGTTCCGGCGAGTGAAAGTGACAGAGCTATACAAGTCGTCTAGCGCCATCTCGTTCACTCACTGGAACAAACCTGGTTTTAAGACGTTGTAATACCCCCCCTGGTGGCCTACCATGACGTCTTAAAGCGTGAGTAATTCCAGTGTGAGAACGAGATGGCGCTAGGCGACTTGTATAGCTGTCTCTTTCCCACAGTGGGAGTTCTCTCGCTTAAGACGTCAAGATAGGCCACTTGAGGCAGAAAGATGATGGCATTTAGTCACCCATTATTCACTGTTAGTCGCAGGTTATAATCATCATCAGCCTATAATGTTCCCACTGCTGGAACACAGGCCTCCTCTGTGTGAGAGGGAGTGGGCCATAATCCACCACGCGGGCCCAGTGCGTGTTGGTAGATGTCACATGTCTTCGAATTTTTGGTTCTAGGACATGTCGGTTTCCTCACGATGTTTTCCTTCACCGTTTTGAGAGAAGTGGTGATGAAATAAATTACACAAAGTAATGCGCCTGGCGGGGTTCGAACCCACGACCTCGTAAGTCGGGACCGATACCACTGGGCCACCACTGCTAAACGGTTATAATCGCTGTCCGCTGATCGCTGGCAGTGAGAGCGGTGTCTTAAAGCGATTCTCACACGAAACCGCTTTTCCGCGCGGTCAAACGGACCTCTTATTGGTTTAAACCATGTAATGTTGACCATTTGGGATTGGTTCAAAAAACCGGTTATAAATGCCCAAATGGTCGGTTCAACATTGCGCGGGAATTCACTTATTGTATTTAACTTATTGATGCTTAACACACGTTACATACATCTTGTCCGCGCGGACGTGCGGTGCTCCGCGCGGAGCAATGTCATGTAAAATCTTCGACAAGCTGTTTCGAGTAAGAATCGTTTAAAAATTACTTTTGTTGTACATGGCGGTCAAAAAATTGAACACAATAATATGTTTAGAAAGTAGTAGAGTAAAAAAAAATGTTGTAATTCTTCTATAATTAGCTTCAAAGAGCTCTCTTGTGCTCTGGCTGATGTCAATTAAATATTTTATTTTATAATAGTCACGTCCGTCGCCAAATATAATTCAACGTATGTTTAATATACGTTGTACGTTATTTTTACGATAATCACTGCTTTCTTTATTCGTCTACTGTCACTTGAAATTCATGTTGGTCTCCTCACAGCTGAAAAGGAAATTATTGAGTAAGTTTTGTACCAGAAATTATTACAAGAGAGTGTAGTACATTTTTTTTAGCCTGGTAAAATCATCAAATGGATCCTCCCACCCAGGGCAGGGCGGGAGGGACTGTCAGACTCGTACTGACTTAAATCCACGGTGTCCTTCAATAGCCCTTTACGTTCCGGGGTCATGGTAATTCGTTAGTCCCACGACCCCGGCAGTCTTTGGCCCTCTATAGAGGGGCCCCGTCATAATGCTGACACTTTTTGGGGCGCGTTGTCTACAGACAGTAACATATCAAACTTTAATAGATTTTCAACTTTATCATTAACCTTATAAAGACGATGGTTCATGTTCAATTTGTAGTTCAACGTAGACGTCATGTCATCCAGTGATGAATATGTTTATCAGAGTATATTTATTACCTTTAGTTCTTGGTCCATGGGTTCCTGGGATGTTGTCCAGGTATCATGTCCAGCAGGTACTGTCTCTGTGCCTCCGCCACACGCTGCATCTCAGCCATGGCGGCCGCCCCGCCGCCGCTGGAGCCACTCTTACCGGCTGCGGGAGATAGCACATGAGCAGAATTGATGCTCACTAACATTGGCGAAGCTAGGCCAGAAAGGCTAGGCCCCGTATTAAAACTGCTTTGGGCTCTTCTAATCTAAGGCCTAGGCTGGATAAATAGTCGTTACTAAGCCAAAGCCAAGCCTAAAGGCCTATCCGCACACAACAGTGCCGACACAGTGCCGATCAGGGTGTCGAGTCTGCTAATTGTTTTTCAGAATGGCGCCACAATGGCGTTTCAATTTTCGAACCATTTTTTACTCAGCAGTAAAAAATGGTTCGAATAAGCACTACAATTGAAACGCCATTGTGGCGCCATTCTGACTAATAATTAGCAGACTCGACACCCAGTACCGTATCGATCAGTTTCAGTGAAATATGACATTGTACCATACATTTTGTACGACGGCGACGCTAACCGTACTCATGTGTCAGTGCCGTTCAGTGATGTCCGTTCACTCGTATATATGAATAGCACGTCACGGAACGGTACGGAACGTGTCGGCACTGGTGTGTGCGGATAGGCCTTAAGTCAGTGCTTGGGGACGTCAAATGTCAGAAATTTCCATGAAAATTATTGACTTGATTGACGTCCAAAATCACTGACTTATGCTTGGCTTTGGCTTAGTAACGACTATTTATCCAGGCCTAAGTGTATAGTTACTAGGGCCCGTATCAAAATTTCTTTGGGGCCCTCTCTCTCTAATCTAAGTGTATAGCTTTGCAGAATAAAAAAAAAATAGCATCCTGACTCGTAGCTAATACTGACGAAGCTAATTCTATTACTGGCGAAGGCAGTTAGAAAATTGAGAATGCTGATCAACTGAGTGTAGCTCACTTACGGGCTCGATATTAGGTAGGAGCTGTATGGATCGCGATAAGAGGGGGCCCTTGATGTTTGAAGGCCCCGTATCATTGATACGGCTTTAGCTAACCCCTGCTCACAAGTATTGCTGGAGTATAGGCTTACAATATAGGGTATGGTGTAGGGTCAATACACACCGAGACACGACGCGACTATTCTGGAAATATGGATCTTTTCGTGTCGTAAATAAAGTTACTTTTTGTGTCGCTCTATTGAAATGGGGAACCGATCAATTTACCGAATTTTGTTTGTTCGAATTTCATTATACCGAAAACTATTGACCGACATCTCTTTTGCTATATGCATCATTTGCCATATTTTCAGATCATCGAAGTATCATTAGCCATAAGTATTATTATACCGAAGTATGTTCCGACGATTAACAAAATAACTTTTTACTATTGACCGAAGCCTCTTTTAAACTTTTTTCAATTGCCAACTGATTTATTTGCCATATTTTCACCATACCGAAACAACATTTTACCGAAAAATTAAATTACTGTCATAAAAATTCAATATATTTTGCTACAAAACATTGTGGCGGAAACGAAATGCTGCAAAGCCGACTTTACGTAGTCTTGTCTGCCCTACCCCTAGAGTGTAATTTAAAATCGCGTAGGCGCGGAGGGGTGGGGTGGCCCGCGAGCTGAGGAGCAGGAGGTTGGAACGACCGCCGCCGCGGCTGAGGCTGGCCGGCGAAGCCGGCCAGTAAGCCGAAGCTGCGGTGGTGAGCGTTCAAATCATCTGCGACGATAAGCTCGCGTGGGGCCACCCAAAACCCTGCAGCGCCGGAGCCATGACAGAAACAATGCTTGTTGCATGTTGCATGCTTGCTGGAACGCTGCGTGTTTGCTGCATGTTGCATTCTGCGTGCTTGCTTGCACGCTGCATGCTCGCTTGCATGCTGCATGCTTGCTTGCATGCTGCATGCTTGCTTGCATGCTGCATGTATTAACAGCAAATGTCATTAATTATAATACAATACCCTTCAGAATTATATTATCGTATACGACATTTGCACAATTATTTTGTGTTGTCTACCTACATTTCAATGGCGCCTGCTAAAAATGTAACAGCAATAATTAGTGTGCAAAATTTTCTAGGCGTTCGGTGAAATAAAAATATGGCAATTAAAACAGTGGTATAATGAATGTTTGGAAACATAATACTTCGGACAACCGTCACTTCGAGTAAGTGTAACATCGGTAAAAAGTTTGTCGGCCAAATGAAATGCTGGAGAAACGAAAAAAGATGAATAGATAACAGGTTAACTGAAACAGTGGCAAACGTGACTTCGATGAAGTAAAAAAAAACCAAAAGGTAATAGTTGAAAAGTTTTAGGGCAAATGAAATTCGGCCAACCGTTTTTCGATCTTATGATAGGTAACCATTGAAATGTGCACGCAGCGTCGCATTTAGGAGTGAATTGACCCAAAAGGTGAGTATAGACTACATTTTCTGGAGCATTTCAGTGTAATGTGACGTTCTTACGAATGGTACAATACAGGCAAACGCTCAGTTTCCCAAGCATTTCCATGTAATGTAACGTTCCTGCGAATGCTCAGCGTTATGTTACGGGTAATACTCGTTTTACCTTGCGTTCATTCTTTTTTGAAATGTCGGACCTACAAGTTGCGTGTGCTGCGTTTATTTTGATCACAGC